>CM033402.1:16742977-17483329 GCA_019426215.1 Buddleja alternifolia | reverse complement strand
GCTCAATTGATTTGTGGACCATGGGTTCGACTCGTGCGTGCTCACTCTTCTGTCTTTTTCCAAACTCTCAATCAGAGCCTTTGCTTCTTCATCCAACACTTCAATTCTGCTAGCTTCGCACTTTCTCTTCTTTGATGAATTCACCTTTAATGAGGCCGTGTAGCACTGCCAAGCCTCCAGTTTATTTCCACGCACTTCACCAATACCATTGTTTGTTTTGAACTTTATCTTCAAGTGCGGAGTCAAAACAATAGCTCCAAATGTATTCAACATGGGTCGTCCCACAATCATATTGTACGCAAAGGGTACATCCACAACCAAAAAGGTGATTCGGTTCGTCTTGACCTCGACCCCACCCCCAACGACACATCTAGCTCAATTGACCCTTAGGCATAATCGAAGATCCTGTAAAACCAACCAAAGGAGTACTTACACTTCGTAGCCGAGTTCCATCCAACTCCATCTTTTTCAAAACGTCCCAAAAGATGATGTCTGCAGAACTCCCCGTATCCACCAAAACTTATGCACCACAAAATTGGCCACATACATTGAAATCACCATAGGGTCGTTATGAGGACGTGCATTCCGTCGTAATCACTGTCATCAAAGCTAATCACTTCGTTCCTCAAAACTCGATCCTCCAGTAAGTGAAAGAATCCTACCAGGTTCGCCACAGTAGTAGCTCGAATGACTCTCCTCGCATATCTTTTCCTTGTGTTAGAGGAGTCCCCATCAGTAGGTCCCCTGCTATCATGTGTATCTCTCGACGACTACCTTGTTTGGGTGCTTCTCGTACTTCGACTCTTCTCTCGTTTGTACGAGGACCGCTATTACGTTGATGATCGTCATTATGCTCGTAATTACGAGGACCATCATTACGGTGATAGTCATTGTTTTGCTCGTGATTACGAGTGCCGTCATTACGGTGATAGTTGTTTCTCTCGTAATTACGAGGACCATCATTACGGCGATGGTGATCTTGCTCGTTATAACGAGGGTGGCCTCGTGGGCGTTCATTGTTTGGGCGATAATTATCGCTTCGGCGATCTTCATTTCTGGGTTGCTCATAATTACGAGTCTCACGATCCCTTTCAATTGACCTCTCATGGGATCGTTCTCGTGAACGACTACACGGTCAGTAGTTCATTTCGGTCGTACGAGTGGCCTCTGGGGCTCTTGCTTCTGCTAAAGTTCGATCAATAAAGTCGTTCAACACCCCAGATTGGCCATTTCATCCTTCAACTGAAAACACTTCAGTGTCGTGGCCATGGTCTTTATGGAATTCACAGTATCTATCCATGTTCTTTTTCACACCACTTCTCATTGATTTGGGTCATTCAATTTCAATCGTACGTAAAGCAGCAACCAGAATTCTCGCACGAGTCGAGTTTGACGGGGTGTAATGTTCAAATTTCGGTCTACGGGGTCGATCATGATCTCTCCTCGACCCCGTTCCCTCATAACGTTCAATTTCTTATTTTTCTTTACGACCTCGTGGGTCATTCACAACTTGCACATTATCCGAGTCTTTCAACTCGTTCATTTCTTCCTCATTAATATATTCTCCCACCAATTCCATCAATTCCTCATGGGATCATGGAGGGCGGCGAGAAAGTGCATCATTAAAGTTTCCCTTCTTTAAGCCTCTCATTAAGAAGCTTAGCATTAATTCGTTATTAAGTTCCGGAAGGTCCATGGCTTCTTGATTGAAGCGGTGTATAAAATCACGCAAAGACTCAGTTGAGCCTTGTTTCAGTCCCACGTTCACAGATATAGACTTCTTCGTCTTTTTGTTACTATCAAAATGATTTTCAAACTTATATTTTAATCGTGAGTACGACTCTATGGAACCGGGGGCCAGACTCATGAACCAGTCTTGCGCCCTACCCACAAGAGTCGTGGTAAAAATCCTTGCATTAATCGCATCCGATTGTCCCTGCAAAGACATCAACAACTCGTAAGACGTAATATGGGGTCTCGGATCGTCCATTCCATCAAATTTTACAAAATCTGGCATCCGGAAGAGGCCGTTCGAAACTTTCTTCATGATCTCTGTGACAAAAGGAGAATTGTGGGCCATCAGTGTGGGAGCTCGCCTCGTCTGCACAGTAGTCGCAACCTTTTCCACCCTCGTATGTCTATCCTCCTCATAATGCACCACTCTTCGTGGTGCACCCGGCGACTCCATCGCCAGAGTCTTTCCTCTCCCCTCTACATACTCTTGACGAATACTCACCACGCCATCATCATCGTCTAACGACTCTCCTTCTTGCTCTCTATCTTGATTCTCCTCTTGACAAAATAAACTTCTTTTTGTGGAAGGATCTGTACGTGGCTCTCCTACATTAGGTGTTGTCAGAGTGCGAGTAAGATATCTCTGCATCTCCTCCTTGGCATATTCCTTCATCCTCCTATCCAATTCTTCCCTCGTCATCGTTATAACAACACTCGATCCTCCCTCAGCATGCGGATCCGTGTTCAATTCTTCCTCTTCCCGAATCAAACGACTCTTCATGTTGCTAGCCTCAGTTCTTAATGCCAACAAGTCTCAGCAACCTCAAAGTAGTTTCCCACAGACGGCGCCAACTGATTTAACCCAAATTTGGGGACCCAAGTTTCTCAATCTGGAATAACTCGACTCACTCCACGAGTATGATGATGAAGAATTGTGACTGCACTCAATGATAATTAAGCTACCTACGTACCTAATTAGGATCAAGCCACGTAGTTCTATATTAGTTATTGTATACAGGGTCGTACTCGGGGAACAAATCTAGTCTCCAAATCTGTAAGTATATAGGAACGTACTTCTCAGTCTATAGACTCGTTACTAATGAATATACGAGGCTAATTCTTTAGAGAATATTCTAGAGATTCCAACCCCCAATAAATGTTATGAGTGGGGTATTTATAGTGCACACTCTGTACCAATGGTTGTTGGATATTCATAGGATGCTAACGCGTGGCACTAATGGACGGTGGATGACTAGTATTTATGGGGTCGGGTCAAGGAACGACCCGACCCAGTACTGTTACTTAGTGCGGACCTAGTCTAAAAATTCGATTTCTGGGCCTCTGTTGGGCTTGGGTTCTTTATTCAGCTACTATTGCGCTTTTTATCCTATTTTACTATATCACATATATATATATATATATATATATATATATACATACACAGAGTAAGGAACTTGTACAATATTCCTTTTTGGGAAAATTATATTTTTGGTCCCATAATTTTGGGTTTTTTCGATTTTGGTCCAATTTATTACCAGATCTCACGTTATATCCCATACCTTTCAATTTTTCTCACATTTGGTCTCACTGAAGGATTCCGTCCAATACTTAACGGTCAACTCCGTTAGTCAACATTTTGATCGAATTTTGGGGTAGAATTCGTGCATGAATGCATCCACACACGAATTGTATTCAATATCACGATGTTTTGATTCAATATCACGTATTACTCACGCACAAAATCTCCTCAAAAAACTTGTCAAAATGTTGACTAACGAAGTTGGCTGTTAAGTATTGGACGGAATCATTCACTGAGATCAAATGTGAGAAAAATTGAAAGTTATGCGGCATAATGTGAAATCTCTCTAATGAATATGACCAAAATAAAAAAAAGCCAAAGTTATGAGATCAAATATGCAATTTCCCCATTCCTTTTTATACCAATATTTTTGTTTGCTTATATTTTTGGTTGGTTGTGAAAGCAGCAACTATGGCGGGGCTGACACTGTCATCAGGTGGGTGGTTGAGCAACCTAATCCTATACTTGATCAAGGAATTCAACATAGACAGCATTGATGCTGCTCAAATTTTTAACGTCGTCAATGGCTGCAACAACTTTTTCCCTCTTATAGCAGCCATTCTCGCGGATTCCTTTCTCGGTTGTTTCTCCGTCATTTGGATCTCCTCTCTCTTCTCTTTCCTGGTAAATAAATATCATTTTTATATATATATATAGTCACAATTTAAATGCTGACTAATCATGTTATTATAATAATTATCATTTTAAATGAAAAATATGTTGTTTAATGATGGGTTTTTTTTTTTTTTTGAAATAATAGATGAGATAAATATGTTTAATGATGGGTTTGATGATAATAAAACACTAATTTCGGAAAAGACGATTCTAATTTCCCCTTTTGTAGATATACACGTAAAATATGAATGTAATGGAAGTGTTTGGGGGCGAAAAAATAGATTTATATATATATATTACTACAATAAAAAGTAATATTAGTAACAAAATTGTAAATGACAATGTTAAAATATATAATGAATGATAATAATTATTGCTTTCTCATAAAAAGAATTTTTAGTGATAAGAATTTTTTTAAAATTGTCATTATTGACAGTTAGTGACACATGTATAGTGACAACACAAATAGAGGGATAACTATAATTATTGTCACTAAATTATCACTAGAGGTGTGTCACTAATTGTTAATATTGATAACAAATTCCTTATCACTAAGTATCAGTGACAACATCTATCCACATCTTGTCACTATTAAATATGTAAAATTTGTTATTGTGACAAAGCAAAAAATCTTGTCACTCAAAATTTACAATTAATGACAACTTTAATATTGTTACTTGGTATTTTGTCATTAATATATTATTTTTTTGCAATATATATATATATATATATATATATATATTCATAAAGAAATATGAATGGCAAGCTGGGGCTAATGACACAAATTAGGAACTTTCTGGAGCTAATTACAAAATATAAAATTGTGTGTACTATATACTCTATGAAACAGCCGCAACTTGCTATCTGAGTCACCGGTCATTTTTTTGCAATAGAATGCCGCTGTGATTGGTCTATAAGGCTAGGGAACTTTGCGGCCTGTGAGCATGGTTTTAAATATCTTTCGAAACCTCGAAATTTTCACCGAAATTTTGAATTTTCGGGGGTCTGGAAGCGAAATCTCACTTTCGATCCAATTTTGCAGAATATCTATCAAAATTTCCTAATATTTATCGATATTTTCCGAAATCTCGAATTCTTAATAAAATTACTTTGTTAAATATGTACCGAAATTTCTCGAAATTTTGACCAAATCCAAAATATTTCGAAATTTAAAATAATATTTAATTATTTATTTTTAAATAAGAATGAGTCCAAATTATTGTGATTGTCTATAAATGATTGTGGTATTTTGTTTTAATGAAGTTTAGGGGTGGCAAATGGGTGGGTTGGGTCGGGTTTGGGTTGGGTTCATGATGGGTCCAAGTTTATGGGTCCAATATGGGTTGGGTCCGGATTGGGTTGGGTTGGGTCTAATTAAATTTTATCTAAGGACCCAGAGTGAATCCAACTTGGACCCAACCAAGACCCAGAGTGCACCCAACTTGAACCCAAAATAGACCCAAAATGAAATCACGTAAAACAGAGTTTAACACACATACATACTTTCTACACACATAATACATTTTTTACACACACAACACATATTTTCACACACACTACACATATTTTCACGCAGTACACATATTTTCACACACACACACCACACATTTTTCACACACTACACATATTTTCACACACACTACACACATTTTCACACACTACACACATTTTCACACACACTACACATATTTTACACACTACACATATTTTCACACACACATCACATATTTTATATACACTATACATATTTTTACACACACTACACATATTTTCACACAGTACACATATTTTCACACACGCACCACACATTTTTCATACACTACACACATTTTCACACACACTACACATATGTTCACAGACACTACACACATTTCCACACACTACACACATTTTCACACACACTACACATATTTTCACACACACATCATATATTTTACACACACTACACATATTTTCACACACACTACACATATTTTCACACACACATCACACATTTTACACACTCTACACATTTTTTCACACACACTACACATATTTTCACACACCCATCACACATTTTTCACACACTACACACATTTTCACACACACTACACATATTTTCACACAGTACACATATTTTCACACACCCATCACACATTTTTCACACACACTACACATATTTTCACACAGTACACATATTTTCACACACACCACACATTTTTCACACACTACACACATTTTCACACACACTACACACATTTTACACACACTAC
Organism: Buddleja alternifolia; assembly: GCA_019426215.1. Classification (NCBI taxonomy): domain Eukaryota; kingdom Viridiplantae; phylum Streptophyta; class Magnoliopsida; order Lamiales; family Scrophulariaceae; genus Buddleja; species Buddleja alternifolia. The sequence goes on along the minus strand of CM033402.1, from coordinate 17,477,149 downwards.
ACATATTTTCACACACACTACACACATTTTTCACACACCCATCACACATTTTTCACACACTACACACATTTTCACACACACTACACATATTTTCACACAGTACACATATTTTCACACACACACCACACATTTTTCACACACTACACACATTTTCACACACACTACACATATTTTCACACACACTACACACATTTTCACGCACTACACATATTTTCACACACACTACACATATTTTCATACACCCATCACACATTTTTCATACACTACACACATTTTCACACACATTACACACATTTTCACACAGTACACATATTTTCATTGAAGTTCTTAGGAAATTTGGTTATTACTTTACTCTCAAATCATATTTATTTTATACTTTTCGCCGCAGATTTTAGTCGTACTACTTGACAAAATTCATTATACATACATAATATATACAAATATTGTTTATGTAAATGATGCATAATTATGATATTTAAAGTTACACAATGTTTCGTTGTAAATTTCCACACTCTATGACAATCAATGATATAATTGGTTATTTATGATAGGTAGACGTGAACATTAGACCTGAGGAATCATGTTGAAAATGTGCTTGTGACATCAAGTTTGTCATTAGAGTAGTTAGACCCAATTCACCTGTTGGTAGGGTCGAGCTCGAAATGTGATGGGCAAGCAACAGTCCTAAATGATTTACGTGATGAAGTTTATTCTCTCATAAATTAATAAGCATACCCTATGCCTTCATGAATGAGTGAGGTCAAAAGTCTTTGGCCAAATCAATGGAGTTGCTCATGTTGAGACATAAGATTGAACTTAGTGACCTCGACTCATTATGTATTAAGCATATGGCCAAGTATTGTGAGTTTGACTATACCTTGACTCTCACTTGATCGGGATATTAAAATAAAAGGTTTATACTCGTATAATATTCATGACGGGAAAGGTTTTGGAATGATTCTAATTATTTGTTCTCAATTAGGCTACGATGTGAGCCACATGGCTAACTAGGTGTTACTCACATCCTTTGGTTTTCTCCCAATCGTTTCTTGAGACAAACCTAAAGAGTCGCGCTTAAAAAAATTTCAAAGAGGAAAAATGGTTTTTGACTTAAAGGGTTTCATCGGTATTTGATATCGTTTAATATTAAATAATTAATTTATCATTAGATGATTGAATTAATTAATTAATAATATTAATAATTTTCATTAATTTCTTGGAGGAATTAATAATTGAATTAATATAATTGTTTAGCTATTTAATTAATTATTTATTGGATTAATAAATATTAAATAATTAAATTAAAATTAGAACCAAGTGGGTGCACTAGCCCGAAGGCTGGTGCACGCCTAGAGTTTGTGTCCATAATGGACGCCTCTTCTCTTGGTTCCGAAGGGTTTTATCTCTCTTGTGTAAAATTAAAACCCTAGCCTCACTTTTACTATAAAAGAAAAGAAGCCAAGTCAAAAACCTCTCCCACCTCTCTCTCTCTATCTAGCTGTCCCCTTGGAGAAGAAGAAGATGATTTCTTAATTTGGATTCCGGCGTGGCAATTTAGAGGCAGCAACCTTTTTACTGCTCGGATCAGAAAATCAAAATATACACTTTTTGGAGAAATTAGTAGGGTTTTTCTCTCTACCGTTGGAATATGAAAATCAAAGATGACCACCAGAGGGATTTTTATCTTTCGCTACGTTTTATTAACATTTCCCAATAGTGGTATCAGTGCCAATCTCTGAATTTCATATTTAACCGTTGCTTTGGGCGTTTTGTGATTTTATGTTTTCATGTTTTAAGGCATGTTAAAATACGGATTTTTGATGTTATAATTGAAGCATGGATTTTTGTTAGGTAATTGATTTTATTGCATGGAGTTTTGAGATCGAAAGTTGCAAGAAAAATCGAGACTGAAAAATTGGGCTGGACGCGCTATGAAGCGCGCGCAGATGCTCACGGCGGGCACCCAGGTGACCCGTTGTTGGGCATCAGGACGCCCAGGCGTCTGTGTGCTGGTTGTGTATTGGGCGCATGACCACACGGCCTGGCCGTCGGGTGGGGTTAAAGACCCGACATTGAAAGACGGGTCGGGTTGTTTTTCGGCGCGAGTCTGATTTTTAATATTCAGATTTTGGGCCATTTTTAATTATTCAGGTGGACTAAAAGGTTGATGACACGATTTTAATAAAATTAGGCCCAAATTGGTTTTATTAAAAATTAGAGTTTCAATAAATTAGTTTTGGGTCAAATTTATTAAATCCAAGTGGACCAAAAGGTTGGTGACTTTGGTTTATGAAATCGAGCCCAACTAGCATTTATTGAAATATTAATTATTTATATTAGAATTAATTGATTATTTTTCTTGGAGAATTATAATTAATTTTTTCTTATTTGAATATAATTTTTTTCCCCAAACTTTGGATTATAATATTGAATAAAATTTGGTATTTTATATATTTACTTATTTAGTTGGACTAATTATTTTATTTAAAGGTAGACATATAAAATTTTGAATTTTATATGTTTAAGTCATTTAGTTGGACTATTTGATTTTGATTGAAATATTAAGTATATAAATTTTGGAATTTTATGAGGCATTAATTAGTTGGACTAATTAAATCTTGTTAATCACCAACATATTTGTTTTACTTTATTGCGAGCATGTATTATGTGGTGACACCTTCCATGGATTTAGGCTTTTGGTTTATGTATTTATTTTTCATGGCTTGTAAGGGTCGGATTTGAGCCCATTTTTATTTATCAGAATTTATGTATAGGATGCTTTAAATATCTTGTAATAGAATAGGGTTTTGAAGGCGGTGGATACAAAAGAAGCCCATGAAAACTAGATTAGTTTTTCTTTTACCTTTTTGGTATTCCCAAGTGGCATACGAAAGGGTCTAGAAGGGGGGAGGGGGGTTTAATAGATCCTAAAGTCTTTTTCGACTTCAAAATTTTTGTACCACTTTAAAGATTTAACACTAAGAAACCAAAGCACTAGGTCAAGCGCTAGAGATACAATAACTTAGACTTAGTGATTTGGTGGTTACCAAAGTAGGGCAACACTTAAATCGCTTAATCAGGGTTAGCACATCGAAAATAATTTTAATGCTGAGTGTATTGTTTAGCCAATTAGTAGCTTAACTGTTTTTAAAGCCTTTTAAGATATGATTCAAATAATAAAGTAAAGCGATAGAATAGTAAAAATAAATGACACAAGATCTGAAATGTTCACTGGATGATGTATTCCCAGCTACGTCCTTCTTCTCCTTTACACTTGGAGAAAATCCACTAAGATGATTATCGAAGAGTTACACAGAGACTTCTACGAAATAAAGGATAAAGGAAGATGATCTTGAGCTCCTTGATCACGTAGACTTCAACTCCACTTGAGATCTTCTTCAACAAGCTTCTCTCACTCACAAATAGTGCTTGCAAATCAACAACTTTCTCACACAGATGAAAGAGGTTGAGGGTCGTGTCACAAAGGTTTGTTTGATTTTGAGAAGTTCAAACAATTTAGGATATCTCAATAATAGTTTAGGGTTCTTCTTTGAAGATATTTGAGATATTAGTGACTGTCTTTGGAATGTATATGAAAAGCTTGTAGGATTTTGGCTGTGGAGTTCTGTAAGCTTTTCTTGGGAATATTTCAGTAGAGATTTGACCTATTTCTTGTGTAAATTCCGTGTATTTTAGGGTTTGCTAAAGGGTGCTATTTATAGGCATTTTTTGGGATTTGTCCGTTGGACACATGTAAGCGCGTGCCTCTCACGTAGAGAGTGAGTAGTTCCTTCTCTGACATTCCTGAAACTCTGCTCCACCGATTTGATGTGGTAAGTTTGAACTCTGAAATTCTGACAATCTTAGCCAATAGGGTGGCTTGTTCCATATGCAATTCGTCCTTATCACATTTAATGCTCTTACCAAGGATTTAATGCATTTAAATTTATTTTTTGTTGGAAATAAATGCCCGTTGATGATTGCATTGAAGTCCTTAATGACTTTGAACTTTATTTCAGGTGAATCTGATCCTTTGATCGCTTGGTGGCTTTGAGCGCTTGATTCATAACACCTGAAATGTCCTTCAGACGCTGATCTTCAATTTCATCTCTGACATACTCACCTAGAATTCTATCAGCGACTTAGCGTCCAATACTTAGTCTAAAATCTACAAAGATAAAAATTACAAGCTTAATCTAAAAATTACAACTCGATAACGTTGTTAAATGCTTAAACATAGTCTAAGAAAGATAAACTAACATAATCTTTGGAGTATAACATGAAACCTATCTTGTCATCATCAAAGCATCTAACATGAAATTTCCTAACAATTTCCTCCTTTTTGATGATGTCAAGACCTTAGGTTGCCAGATTACGACGAGAGTTTCACCTTTTAAAGGGCCAGTCACGTAGGGCGACCGGGCCAGGCCGAGTGACCTTAAATCTTTTATAGTTTAAGAGCTAGAAAATTGACAAAGATTATATAAAGTTTGCGTTTAAACAGTAGAGAAGTTAGCTATAAGTTAGTACGTATAGCGAGAAACAAGATGTTTCGGCAAACTCATTCATTCAGATAAATCAGTTAAGTACAATGAGTTAAAACAACAAAAACATTCATAAAGCGCTTAAAGAAAATAAAGCAATAAAATTTAGCACTTTCTTTTGTTTCCTAGAGGAGGCTTAGGTTTGCTAGCATCCTTTTGCTCTTGCTTGAAAGGCATTTTAGCTAACTTCCATAGCTTGTTGTTGGCTTCCGTCATCCTTCTATGAGTCTCATTAGCAAATTGTATTCGACCCATATTTTCAGCTAATTCTTCAAAAATGTGAAGATGCTTGTTCTAGAGAGAAGGATCGACTCCTAGTTCACATAACAAATCTTCAAAATTTCATAGGTCTTTGTGGCCGGAGCTTGGCGCAGATTAGGATATTTTGGAACAAACACAGCAAAAGGCGAATGCTTAACTCTTCAAGAAGTTCCATGAAGAAATCAAGGATTGGGAAAGCTTTGTAGAAACGCGGCTTTTGTTTCTTAAGGATGGCCTGCTGGATAGATGAAATAGCATTTTGGAGCTCTTCCCAGCTACTGTCTTCAGAGCTTTGAGAGTTCTTGGATGAGCCTTTTCCTTTTTCCCCCTTCTTGACATCGGCAAGGGATTTCTTGATTTTTGTCATATCTTGCCATAGTAAATTCACTTCTTCAACAAGAAAAGCAACTTGCTCGGCGATAGACTTACAGAGCGAATCTGAGTAATTGTGTCACTCTGTATCGGCTGAAGCATTCTGAGTGAGCGATTGATTGAAATCGGCGAACAAGCCTTCAATTAAGAGAAGCATACGGTCAATTACAGTTTCAGTACTTTTGGCTGCAGAACTGGCTATGTCTCGACTTCTAGTATCTAAGGTAAGTCTGATGTGACGCTCATCATTCTGTATCATTTTAGAACAGGAACCTTCAATGTTTTTAAGAGAGTTCCTAATTGCCTTTCTGAAGTCTCTTGCTTCTTGGTTGCTATTAGAATCAGAATTAGAGGAGGAGGAACGCTCAGGAGATGGAATTAATCCATATGAGCTTGAGATTGCGGCTTTGCCTTTAGATTTGTCTCTGATAAATGGTTCCTCAGGATCCTCAATGACTTCTTGAATCGCTACACTAGCGCTTGATACTGAGGCGCTTGTGCAGGGGGAGGGATTTGAAATGAAGTCTGTCCATTTGAATTTCTCTTTTCATATCTTAGAAATTTCTTAAATTTCTTGACCAATAAAGCCTTTTTCTTTTCCTCATTTGATTTTGGCGCGCTCACCTCACTTGTAGCTTTACCCTTAATCTTAGTAGTTGCAATTAAAGCTCCAGATTCAATCTTTGAAGTCGATGTATCGCTGACTTTTCCTAATTCAAATTCAAAAGCCCTTAGATCCGAAAACACATATTCTGGAGTTATGACCTCCAGCATTTGAGATTCTCTCATCGCTACAGTCTTCATCAGATATTTGCTTGGAAGACTTCTAAAAATCTTATTGACCATTTCCTTGTTGGTCAGCTCCTTGTCTAATGACGCTAATTCTGTAATAAGCAAAGTAAACCACGCATCCAATTAATCTAGCGTCTCCCTCGGCTGCATCTTGAAATGCTCAAATTTCTGCATGGCCATGGAGAGCTTGTTCTCCCTCATCTATGCAGATCCTTCACACACAGTGGCCAACTTATCCCATATTTCCTTTGAAGTTTTGCAAAGCTTGATTTTGTTGAACAATCCCTCATTATCTATCAACGTTGAGTTGAGAGCGCTTTGTACAATATTATCTAGTTCCTCTCTTCTTCGATCATCTGGCGTCCATTCTACTTTAGGCTTCTCGACATAACCATCTGGAGTCGCTTCATCCACTCCAGGGGCTCGAGTTATAACTTTTATAATGTGAATGGGGCCTTCTGTAGTAACATCACACATTTCATTATCACATGAGCATAAATATGTAAATGCTCTAAGTTCCCATGAGTCATAGTTTGACTCAATTAACTTCGGCATCTTAGTAAAAGCCATGATATGTGATCTAAACAAGCAGTTATGCTCGGAAACTCTTTGGTTTCTACTTCAACCACTCTGATACCACTTGGTCATCCCAAGTGGCATACAAAAGGGTCTTTGGGAGGGCGGGGGTTAAATAGACCCTGAAGTCTTTTTCGACTTCAAAATTTTTGTACCACCCTAAAGATTTGAATGCTTAGAAAGCAAAGCGCTAGGTCAAGTGCTAGAGATAAGATAACTTAGACTTAGTGATTTGGACAATTACCAAAGTAGGGTAACGCTTAAATCGCTTAATCAGGGTTAACACAGCGGAAATTATTTTAATGCTTAGCGTTCTATTTAGCCAATTAGTCGCTTAACAATTTTTAAAGCCTTCTTAAGATATGACGCAAACAATAAAGTGAAGCAATAAAATAGTAAAAATAAATGACACAAGACCTGAAAGGTTCACTAGGTGATGTAACCCCAGCTATGTCCTTCTTCTCTTTTACACTTGGAGGAAATCCACTAAGATGATTATCGAAGAATCACACAGAGACTTCTACAAAATAGAGGATACAGAAAGATGATCTTGAACTCCTTGATCACACAGATTTCAGCTCTACTTGAGATCTTCTTCAACAAGCTTGTCTCACTCAGAAATATTGCTTGCAAATCAACAACTTTCTCACACAGATGTAAGAGGTTGAGGGTTTTGTCACAAATGTTTGTTTGATTTTGAGAAGTTCAAACAACATGGGATATTTCAATAATAGTGAAGGGTTCTTCTTTGAAGAGATTTGAGATCAACCCCAGCTTTGGGTGAAAATGGATCTGATTACTCTATTAATAAGTTCAATATCACAAGCACATTGCTCGTGACTCCTCGGGGTAAAGGTTCACGCATACTATCATGACTTGTAATCCAATCACTGATAGTCACCTTGACACATCTACTACACAAGCTCCCACTAATACCCATTGACTGACTGACACTCTTTGTCAGAGCCTGTGTCATACAAATCGAGTCCTAATACCTAATTAGGACTCTTTCACTTGTGAACCCATTTAAGTAATTGAGAACTCAACACTTCTAGTGTCCCTCATCTTATTCCATAAGAAGTAGAAGGTTTCTCTCAACTACCTTCAAAACTTATTGATGTCATTAAGATTTATGTGAACAAAAATTAGATGGCCTTTATTCCAAAATCAGAGTTTAGTACAACATAAAGAAAATTCTTACAGAATCTATTTCCTCGTTGGCATCGAGGACATGTATCTAACAGCTAGACCCTTTTCGTGTGCCAATTGAGACCACCAAAAGCTTTACTTTCTAAATGCAAATTTTTACCAGGTCTATACAAACTCTCAACCTAGACACTTTTTAATGCACTAGTAAAAACTACGTGCGTTACACGTAAATACCCATTTTTTTATATGCAGATGATCAAGATTTATAACCTATATTTCACAAAACAACATATTCCTAATGTTTTGTGATATCATTCTCTTCTTATATTTTGTTGATTATTTTCTCTAAGAATTTTTTGTTAATTTATCATCATCGTTAATTTGGCAGTTGAAATTCCATTATTTATTGTTTCTTTTTGGTTACTTTACGAAAACGTTTGTATTCTAGATCAAATAAAAAATACACATGTAAATATTAGTTTAATAAAATAGAGCTTGGCCAACCCATTTCCATTCATATGACACATTAATTTGTATTTACCTCTATGTGGCCGAAATGAGTTTATATTAAAAATATTCAAATGCCTTTATTTTTGCGTTGATTTCTTTTTTTCCCCATTAAGTTTCCTATTTCATGTATAGCTAGCAATTCATTATCTCATATTGACAATCCAAAACTTTTAGGACCCAAAGACTTGCTAAGGAATGCAATAGGATGAAGGGCAGATCTATGCTCAATATTCTTTTTCATTCAATAAATCTTTTCAATTTTATAGTGCATTTTTACAAATTATAGTATTACCTATCTTGCGATGTTAAAATATAACTTAGGAATTTATCTTTATATTATATTCTAGGAAAATATACTAATAATTTGGCAAAATAATTTTTTATATGCAAAAAGTCATAAAAAAATTTCTCAAACCAAAATACCCCTATACCAACTTTCTCAAACCGACAATGTTTAATTTAACAAACTTGAACGGTCTTGTTAGATCTATCCATGACAGAAATGCTCCTCTTTATTCAACTAACACTATACAATATTGAATACTAATCCAAGTCATCTTGGGTATGGCCACCATTCACACTCACATTTGATAAGGCAGAATGATTATGCTCTATTTATATAGAAAGTTTAAGAAATAGAAATGATGAACCTGTTCAAAATTGATGTTAAATAATGCTTGCATATCGCCATGAAAACTTGCTGGAAAAGAAACAGATGAAGGTGTTGTTAATTAGTGTGGGTCTCAAGTGGCATACGAAAGGGTTTAGAAGGGGGGGGGAGGGTTGAATAGACCCTGAAGTCTTTTTCGACTTCAAAAGATTTCGTACTGAAATTGTTTTTGTACGCTTGAAAAAGTAGACACTTGAAAAGTCTAACGTTTGACTTAAGCGTTCACTTAAAATATAGGCGCTTGGGTGAAGCGTCTAACGAAGACTGTTTTTATAAAGTTAACTTAGATTTTAAGAATTGAATACTTTAACCGAGTAGGTTTGAGCGTTCACTTCTTTAGCACAGCGGAATGACTTTTGTAGCCTTCTTTTAAAAGCTTTAGCGTCACAGAAAGTTTCTTAGTTGCTTAGCGTTCGATTGTGTTTTACTTAATCAGTTTATGCAATGATATGATAGATAAACGAATTAACTAAAAAGTAAATGACACAATATTTGTAAGGTTCGTTGGGTGATGTAATTCCAACTACGTCCTTCTTCTCCTCAAACACTTGGAGGCAATCCACTAAAATGATTCTCAAAGAATCACACAGAATCTTCTACAAATTAGGGAGAGATGGATGTCGATGACTTGAGCTCCTTGATCACACAGATTTCTGCTCCAAATCACTTCAATCCCCTTGGAAAAAGTGTCCGTTAGACACATGCAAGGGCGCGTGTCTCTCATTTCCGCGAGTGAACAACTTTTGTCCTTTTTCCTGAAAATCTGCTGCACAAAAGTTGGTGCTGCAGTCTTTGAATAGTTGACAGTCCAATAGGGTGGCTTCTCCGTACGTCTGAAAGTGCTTATCACATTTAATGCTCTTATCAGCATTTAATGCATTTGAAATAAATGCCCGTCGGATTTTAATGCTCTGAGAATATTTGCATTAAACTCCTTCCGATCTGACGCTTCAGGAGAATGTTTGTCATTTGATAGACGCTTCATTCATGAGTTGAAAGTTCCATTTAATCTGGAGGACTATTTAATGTTTGGACGCTTGGAAAAGTCTTCAGACTTTATTTAGACGTGTAGGCGCTTGAGACTTCAGTCTTCGTTACTTGACACCTCACTCAGAACATGTCAGGCGCTTAGAGTAAACTTCTTCAAACATCATTCACTATTGATTTCTTGGACGCTTGAAGTCTTCAGATTTCGCCGTCTTGATAAGCTCACTCAGAAAGTATCAAACGCTTAATCTAACCGACTTCTTGATCTAAGAATGTCAAAAGTAAAAGATAAAATAGAGCCTATACATTTCTAATGTTCAAACGCTTATACAAGTATCTATGAAATTTAAGCGTACATAACTTTGGAGTCTAACAAAATTCCTAATTGTCATCATCAAAATCTTAACATGAAATTTCCTATCAATTAGAAACTCATCACTAATATCTGATTTATATTTCCTAAAAAATATGTAGTTGCGGTTGCCTAGGCCTAATGACACCAATTTATAGTAAAACGGATTCGGTAAATGAAGTCGTAATTTAATAAACAAAGTTCATATGTGGTTTGAATAATAAACATATATTATGCATTTTATTGGTTAGAGATGCAATTTTGTTAAGAAATATATCATGAATAAGTTAAAAGAAGGTGGAATGTTTTGAAAGTTGAAAAATGTAATTTTTGTATTAAGTGTATTATGGGAGATGTTATGAAAGAGTACTGCAATTAATTGAGTAATTTCTATTATTTGTGTTAACAAAATGTAACTATTATTTTTGGTTTTAGCATTTGTAATAGATTGGTAGACAACCTTTGCATACAAAAGGCTTGTCAGGAGAGTTGAAGAGTTGTGATTTATCATGTCATTAATAATTAATAGAATAATTGCTATTATATGAGTTAACATAAGGTAACTATTATTTTTAGTTTTAAGAAGGGTAAAGTAGTTAAATCAAAATTGGAAGAAACCCGTTCAAGATCCACACTTTTATGGTAGCATAGATTTGGGACCAATATATGACATTCATAGTCTTTATATGTCCTTCATCTATCAATGTGCACATACCATCTCCAGTGGCAGCAAGGTAAAATGCTCTAATCTTCCAATCATCGTTGTCCTCTTTAGAGAGCATTGGTAGTTTTGAAGAAATTATCGGCAAAGGTTTTAAAATCAATGAGGTAGTTAATGATTTTCAAAGGATCAAAATCTTTTAGTCTTGGAAACGCCTGGTTAGGAAATCAACAACTTTGACATCACTTATTCGTCCATGTAGCATAGAGGAGGGTCTAGAAGAAGAGAGTCAAATAGACGTTTAGCACTTTGAAGGACTTCAATTGCTATACACTGACTCAAAACATTGTAGACTAGAATTACCAGACCGTTGAATAAATTACTCTATCAGAATATCCACCAATTTCTAAGATTAAGATTATAATTATTTCTCAACCAAATTCAGAAATCCTCAAATTAACATGTTTGGAATGAGTTCTTCAAATTCTAGTTGAAACTTTAGTTCAATCAAAAGAATTTATATTGTATTCTGTAAAACCGTAGTGTAGTAAAATTATCGTACCTTTAGATAAAGGATATTATTCAAAAATTCGTTAGGATAGCAGACTATAGGGCTGTTCATGGTTTTCTAAAACCGTAACATATCAACTGTACCATACTGAGCCGCACTGAAATTGTGATTGTTTTATAAAAAAATTCAGGTTTTGGTATGAGCCAAGACCATACCGATTATTTTAGTTTTAAAAATTCCATACCTGTAAAAAAAGTCTTATATTATATAGAAGGGTTAATTATATCTACGCCCCCTGAACATAGGCCTAATTACAAATATAGCCCCATTTTTTTTTTTTATTACTCACACCCCCTGTAATTTACAAACGTTTACAACCGTCAACTTCCATTAGGGTTTCACTAGGGTTCCGTTAAAAAGATATGTAATTGACTACAATGCACTTACAATTAATATTATTGATTTTTTTTAATCGAAAATTCAAATTTTGAAAAAAGAAAAGAAAAAAATACAAAAAAATAAATCAAATAAATTTCCAAAATATTAGAAATTATTATTAAATATTAAAAAAAATATGAAAAATATGAAAATGGTTAGTAAATATCAGAAATTATTATAAAAATATCTAAAAAATGTAAATATTATTTATTAAATGTAAAAACATATCTTAAAAATATAAAAAAACATTAATAAATGTTATAAAAATTCTGAAAAAATATAAAGAGTATTTAGTAAATATTAAAAACTATTAAAAAATATTTAATAAATATTATTTTATTTTGTTTTTGTTTTTTTTGAAATATAGAAGACATTTATTAAATGTTACAAAATATCTAAAAATTGGGAATAAATATTAGACATTGCTATAAAAATATTTTCAATATTTTTTTTTGATCTTATAAATATTTAAAGAAAATACCTAGAATTATTAAAGTTCAATAAATGTTAAAAGTATTATCAAAATATCATAAAATATCTAATAAATGTAAAAAATATTAAATAAATATTGAAATTACTACAAAATTGTAAAAGTATCTAAAGAATATAAAAACAATAAGTTGTAATTTATAATTATTATTAAAATGTTAAAAAATATTAAAAAATTGAAAATGTCTAAATATTAGAAAATCTTATATTCAACTAATTTTTGATGTCGAATAATTATTATATTTAAAATATTATAATTTCTAAATTTTGTAAATAAAAAAAGAAATGAAAAAGAAAAAGTTCGAATACCCTAACATCTTCATCTTCCCCATCATCACTATTGAACGCCACCCAACACAGCCGCCGCCCAGGAGCCATAAGCGGACCGCACTCTCCACCTCGCCGCCCCAAAACGCAAGTTCGATTCAAATTGATTTGATGAAATTCGATTGAAATCGATTCGAAATCAAATCGATTTGTTTAGAAACAAGCCCATTTCATCCGACGAGGACGTAGATGGAGTTACGCTGGTGGAAAGTGGCGGTGGCGCGAGGCAGCGGCCATGGGTGACAAAGGTTTTGTATAAGATTCATAGATCATGTGAAGAAGTGTTAGCACAGCGGAATGATTTTTGTAGCCTTCTTTTAAAAGCTTTAACGTCACAGAAAGTTTCTTAGTTGCTTAGCGTTCGATTGTGTTTTACTTAATCAGTTTATGCAATGATATGATAGATAAACGAATTGACTGAAAAGTAAATGACACAATATTTGTAAGGTTCGTTGGGTGGTGTAATCCCAACTACGTCCTTCTTCTCCTCGAACACTTGGAGGCTGTCCACTAAAATGATTCTCAAAGAATCACACAGAATCTTCTACAAATTAGGGAGAGATGGATGTCGATGACTGAGCTCCTTGATCACACAGATTTCTGCTCCAAATCACTTCAATCCCCTTGCTTCTTTCACCCAGAAATATGGCAAGTATCCAACTTCGACTTCACATAGGTCGCGAGGCTTGGATAGGGGTTTTCTAAAAGGGTTTGTTTGATTTTGATGAATTTCAAACAACTGGAAATATCTCAGTAGTAGTGTAGTTTCTCCGAAAAGAATGTTTGAGATATTGGGTTGACTGTCTCAAGATTTGATGAAAAGCAAAGAGAATATTTTCTTGAGTATTCTGGCTTTTCTGAGAGTTTAAGGAATGAGACTTCAATGCAACAACAATTTGGCTTGATAATTGTTCTCTCTGTGTTTGGCTTCTTGTTGAAGTTCTATTTATAGGCATTCTTGGAAAAAGTGTCCGTTTGACACATGCAAGGGCGCGTGTCTCTCACTTCCGCGAGTGAACAACTTTTGTCCTTTTTCCTGAAAATCTGTTGCACAAAAGTTGGTGTTGCAGTCTTTGAATAGTTGACAGTCCAATAGGGTGGCTTCTCCGTACGTCTGAAATTGCTTATCACATTTAATGCTCTTATCAGCATTTAATGCATTTGAAATAAATGCCCGTCGGATTTTAATGCTCTGAGAATATTTGCATTAAACTCCTTCCGATCTGACGCTTCAGGAGAATGTTTGTCATTTGATAGACGCTTCATTCATGAGCTGAAAGTTCCATTTAATCTGGAGGACTATTTAATGTTTGGACGCTTGGAAAAGTCTTCAGACTTGATTTCGAGGTGTAGGCGCTTGAGACTTCAGTCTTCGTTACTTGACACCTCACTCAGAACATGTCAGGCGCTTAGAGTAAACTTCTTCAAACTTCATTCACTATTGATTTCTTGGACGCTTAAGTCTTTAGATTTCGCCGTCTTGATAAGCTCACTCAGAAAGTATCAAACGCTTAATCTAACCGACTTCTTGATCTAAGAATGTCAAAAGTAAAAGATAAAATAGAGCCTATACATTTCTAATGTTCAAATGCTTATACAAGTACCTATGAAATTTAAGCATACATAACTTTGGTGTCTAACAAAATTCCTAATTGTCATCATCAAAATCTTAACATTAAATTTCCTATCAATTTCCGCCTTTTTGATGATGGCAATACTCGCTCTTTTATAGTTCAAAGGTTACGACAACCAAAGTTAATAAGCGTTATGTTAGTAAGTTAGAGTTAGTTAAGCTTCAACGAGATGTTTTAGCTGAAAAAAAATGTACTTTATATATATTCGGAGAATTCATACATTTTGTAAACTGTGTAGAAACAAAAGAGAAGATTAAATTACAAAGAACTATCATGATCTACTTTCTTCTAGTAAGATTTCATCGTCTGATCATTTCTGTTCTGATGGCTTCTTCGATGAGATCTTGAAGGGTGATCATTATCTGATGATCTCTGTCAATTACGAAGAGATTTTCCCTTTTTCTCCTTGTTTCATACATTTTATGCCGTCGATCCCATTCGGATGGATCAATACCCATATGCCTAAGCACTGCTCCGAACGCTTGAGAGAAGTCAGAGAACTCCATTTCCACAGCCAAGTCTTGAGGAGTAGTAGGCTCTGGAAGTGGCGCTCGCTCCATCGGTATATTGAATTGTTCAAGTAACGCTTGAGATGGCACAGGTATATCTGCTCTGAAAGCGATGGGAGGAAAACCAATTCTTCTACTAGGAATTCCCATGGCGGCAACCCCTGAAGGATAATTGGATTCGGGCAAAGGAGGAGGAGGTGGCAAGAAGACAAAATCTTGTGGATTTTTCGGCTCTGGACGCTTGATTTCTTGGCGCTTAGAACTTGATTGAGCTCTTGAACTTGCAGGAGCTTTCCTCTTTTCCCCCTTATTGCCATCATCAGCCTTTACTGCATTTTCAGTAAGAATGGCAATTTGAGCGGCCATTTGGGCCATGGATGCAGCCAATGCATCAAACTTTGCTTCAAGAGATTCTTTCACTGCAATCTGATTGGCTGCAAGTCCATCGATCATCGTCTGCATACGAGAAATAGCGGCATCTACGGCAGCATCAGCAGCTCCGCGCATATGAGCAGCTTGAGCGCTCATATTCTCCTTCTCGATCTTAGCCAAGTCTTCCTTGATCCAGTGAAGAGATTCTGCATGATTTGACGCTTGAGCGTTCATCTCTTGGAACGCGTCAGTGAGGAGAGGCACAAATGTTTGAAGCACATTCTGAGAGGTAGTTGGTTGTTGAAATTTTGAAGTGTGCTTTAGTGACTCTAGAGATGGGGTTGGTGAAATTCTGGATCGAATACAGACTGATGGATTGCCATCCCAGCAGCCTCAGGAACAGTTGAAGTTAAAGCGTCAGGCACAACCTCTGGTTGAGACGCTTGAACTGGTTCTACTATTGGCGCTAAGGCAATTTCTGTATCAGATGTGGAAGGTAAAGAAGGGACAGTAGTTAGATGACTAAAGTCAGAGAATCTGAAGTTGAGCCTTCCAAAATCTGAATCAGCATACTCCGTTGAGGAACTGTTGATTAACTCATTTACTCGAGAAACAGAAATGGTCGAGAAATCCCTTAAGGTTCGGATTGGAGTGTCCAGTGCTATGACCCATCCTGGTCCTAAGATCTGAAGCATGTGATTAACAAAGATCTTGCACCGTGGAGCCTTAATAAAGATTAGAACATCGTCACGTGGAGTGGATGAGAAATGTAGCACTCTATCTTTTGGCATCTCCGATGGACGCTTAGACTCTGATACGTACATTGCCATGTATTCTTCAACGTAAGGCAGGGCTGCAGGTGAGATGTCCGGATTTCTCTCGAGTAAAGAGAGTACATAGTTATAGTGTTCTATCAGTTCCTGTCGGAAAGAGAAGAGCAATGGATACCCAAAAAGAGGTCTGATAATGGATCCATTTGGCTTCCTCAGATTTGCAGTGAAGACGTTGTCGAAATCCCGTAACGGAGGAAGCATCTTCAATATATGTCTGATGTTGTCTTCCTGCTGGCCAGGTGTAAGCGTCAAATCTGAAATAGGCTTTGTTCCACTTGTTGACGCTTGGCCACAATAATTGATTGGCAAATCTGCAATCCTAGCCAACGCTTCACGTAGAAAGCGTTCAATTGGTTGACGAAAAGATGATAAGAGAGCAAGTGGACCAACTCTTGCTTCTCGGCGCTGTAAGCAATATCGGGCAAACTGTCTTCTTTTATCTACCATGTCGAGTGTGAACAGGTGAGGTTCCTTGACCAGTTCTTCAAACTTGTAACGCTGGCCGACGTAGGTTTCACGCCAGGTAACCTCATTCATGCGGAAGGTTGTGCCTGCATTCAGAATGGCACGAAAGCCTTCATGATGAATATCTTGGATGGCTTCAAAGCGATGCTTATCAGGCTGATAGTTTGCATTCAGGACATTTTGTAAGAAGTAATCAGCCTCCTCTAGAATGAGAGCATTTAGAGAGGCAGGACGCTCACCGATATAAGAACTTTTATTCTTCCACAATCTTAGGGGATTTGGAAGACTCTTATTAGCAGCACTGTGCACGACTGTAGGAAAGTGGGAATAACCTTCTATGTTTAAAATTTCCTCTTCAGGATTTAAAAACTCACAGGTAGACGCTCATAGGCCCTAATCTTGTAGTTTCTTGGAGCAAAACCTGAAGGCTTACTGCGTCCCATATCCAGAAAGTAAGCTAAGTCCACATCTCCTTGTGGAATTTTATTAGTACCCCATTTTTCAAAAATCTGTATAGAAGCTGGGATAGGTGGTAGAGGATCTCCATTGGCCAGTGCCAAGTAGTATGCAAATTCAACGCTTGTGACTTCATTGCTAAACAGCATTTCCACAAAAGCCCGATCTCTATCAATCATCTTGGCTAAATCATTTTCAGCGACGATGTAGCGTTCTTCATTATAGTCAGCTGGAATAAATTCTTCTTCAGGGACTGGAGGCATGAAATTGACAGAGTGATCAATTGTTCTGGAGGGGTCCAGACTGAAGAAGTGCCTTCGCACAGGAGAACTCTCTATTGATTTTGTAGCGTCTTCAGCAATGCTCTGATTTTCTGAGATTGCCTCTGCTGTAATCAATGTTATTAGTGGTGGGGAAGCTTCCTCTGAGATAGGCTCCTCAATGTCCAAAGTCATGCTTCTGACAACATCTTTGGCAATGGCCACCACTTCAGTCAAGTTGACATCCAGATGGACATCAGTTGACGCTTCAGCCGCAGCTGGAATAAGAGCTGAGAGAGAAAGATCCTCTATAAGAGCAGGATCTTCTACAGATGTAGGAACGAAAGAGTTGTGGGAAGAAATAAACTTACCCTGAGAACTTGTCTCAACAGCAATACTTTGAGAGCTTGGCTCAACAGTCTCAGGCTCTTCAGGAACAGGAGCAACTCGACGCTTGCTAGTCCTGGAACGCTTGAAAATTTTCTTTACGTTGACTCCTTCAACGAGCTTAAGCGGTGGAGCGGGAGGGTCAACAGCTGGTTCTTCAAAGTCTATTTGTTTGATGATCCCTGCCAGCTTCCTTCTCTTGAGAGGTAACTTGTCCTCAGCATCCTCATCGGTTTCCTCATCAACCTTTTGAGGAGAGGGGACAAATTGAACCTTGGGCTTTCTGGGAGCCCTCTTCTTTGTTGCAGCCGGATGCTTCACGGCTTCTTCTGGCACTGGACGCTCCTCTTCTTCATCGGACGCTTGATGTACTTCCAGACGCGCAAATAGTGTTTTAGCAGCACCACCAATTTAGGAGGATTGAAGAGATTATTTAGAATCCTTTTTCCTAGCAACTTGGACTTATTCAACGGGAGTCCAGACGAGTATACACATTGTGATTTGTACAACAGGTCTCTTAGAACGAGTCCATAAGGTTTATTCGAGGCGCTTAAACAGTCCCGAAACCTTCCAAAGATGTACTCACTCCAGTTGATCTTGATGTTGAGGAGTATAGCAGTCATCATCTGAAATTGTACTGGGTTCACCTTATCAAAGGTTCCCACTCGGCATTCTATGATCTTGCTGCAGAAATCAGCCAACAGTCGGTATTTGGATACCAGGTCTTTTTTTTCAAAGTACTGAGTGTAGGGTACACTGTCGTACGCACTCATGGTTGTCCATGCTTCCTTGATTTATTTTAAAGTGACACAGTCCAACGCCTCAGCCTTATTTGGAAGATTGAAGTTCTTGGCAATGGAGGCAGCAGACAAAATAAATTCCTTGGGAGGCTCCTTCTTGGATAGAGGAATTAGACAAGAGATAGACTTCTTGTCCTCTGAAAGTTTAGCAGTTTTCCAGAAGGTGTCGACTTCAGTCGGAAACATATAGGAGTATTGAGTTAAGAAGGGTTTAAGCCCAGCTTTGACGACCATATTCATCATGTCTGTTAGATTGATCTGAGGTTGTTCATAAAGAAATTTCCAGTCGACAACAAGGCCTTCAGTCACCTTGATGGTAAGTTCAGTAGAAGTAGACGAAGATTTCTTTGGTGCCATTTATGAACTCAGATTTTCTTTTGCTTTGAGGGAGAGAGAATAAATTTTGCAGATATGTTTGAGTAAAAGTGAATTGTCTTTCTGCAGAAATTGTATTTTAAATGACACAGTAAAGAATTTTTGAAACTTGTGTTCTCTAGTCTCTGTAGGATTTAGACACGTGTAACGACTTTTGAATCTCAGCCATAAATTCATTAACTGCGGACGCGAGTTTTGTGTAATAGAGAGAAGTTACATTTGGTAATTCTCATATAGAAAGATTTGACATCCGAGTTAAAAATTTTAAAACGTTAGGCATTTTCAGAGTGTAACGCACGCGCCTGTTTGTACACTGACACGTACACAAACACGTACTATCTCTGAACCGTCATTTTGAAAAAGAAACTTTTGATTACCAGCCAGTTTGATGTGATAGAAGCGTGCAAGTGGAGTACAAAATAGACTTTTGAGTCTACCCACTACTTCGAAAGAAGTTTGTAAACTTTATGCATGGCTTGTAAAGAAAGTATTTTTATATTAAGAGTTGATTGGAATTGATTCTATGCTTAACTGATACCACTTGTTGGTATATGACTTTTATGTATGAAAATTAGATGCTTAGGATTGAAGAGACTTTTATGTTTGAGCGTCCAATATTTTATACATATGTAATACTGAGCGTTGATGATCATGCATCTGAAAATTTTGATCATTGATGCTTGTAGATATGGTTAAGTACAATTTTAAGGTTCCCCGTAAATTTGATAACTTGTACCAGTTAGGAAAATCTTTGAGACACAAATTAAGTGGATTCCCCCTAAATTATATGTCTAATAAAATATGATGCAAAATGATTAAGCGTTTAAATCAATCATACCTAATTCACTTCTCAAAGTGAGAAAACGTTGTTCGTTGAGTGCTTTGGTGAAGATATCTGCCAATTGTTTGTCAGTTCCAATGAAGTGCATGGAGATATCTTTCTTTTAAACGTGGTCACAAAGAAAATGGTATCTAATGTCAATGTGTTTGGTTCTGGAATGAAGAACAGGGTTTTGAGTCATGGCTAGAGCGCTTTGGTTATCACAATGAAGGGGGGTTGGACCTAGGATTATTCCATAATCTCTAAGTTGTTCTCTCATCCATAATACTCGTGCACAACAACTTCCTGCAGCTACATACTCAGCTTCGGCTGTGGAGGTAGCTATGGATTGTTGTTTCTTGCTATGCTATGAAACTAACCTATCACCTAGAAATTGACAAGTACCACTAGTGCTTTTACGATCTATTTTGCAACCTGCAAAATTTGCATCTGAGTAACCAATTAGTTCAAAAGGAGAATCCCCCTAGGATACCATAAGCCCACATTCTGTGTGCCTTTCAGGTATTTAAGGATCTTCTTGGCAGCAATTAAGCGTGACTCTTTAGGATCGGCTTGAAATCGTGCACACATGCATACCGAAAACATAATATCAGGTCTACTGGCAGTAAGATAAAGAAGTGATCCGATGGTACCTCTATAATTAGTAATATCAACTTTCTTTCCACTTTCATCTTTATCTAACTTATGCGTTTGGCTCATTGGAATTTTTGAATATGATGCATTTTCCATACCAAATTTCTTAATCATATCTCGTATATATTTAGCTTGGTTGATAAATATTCCATTAGGGAGTTGTTTAACTTGTAATCCTAAGAAGAAAGTTAATTCACCCATCATGCTCATTTAAAATTGTTCTTGCATCATTTTCGAAAATTTCTCACACCGACGCTTGTTAGTAGAGCCAAATATAATATCATCAACGCAAATTTAGACTAAGAGAATATCTTCGTTATTGGTAATTTTAAATAACGTTGTATCAATGCTGCCTTTTGAAAAGCCTTTACCAATAAGAAAGATAGAGAGAGTGTCATACCATGCTCGGGGTGCTTGCTTAAGCCCATAAAGTGCTTTGTCTAGCTTGTAAACCATACCCTTACCATGATCGTTGATGAATCCTGGTGGTTGCTCCATATACACTTCTTCTTAGAGTTTACCATTCAGGAAGGCACTCTTCATGTCCATTTGATACACCATGAACTTGTTGAACGCTGCATATGCTAGAAACTTGCGGATCGCTTCAAGACGAGCGACAAGAGCGTATGTCTCATCAAAGTCAATACCCTCCTCTTGGCAATATCCTTGAGCTACGAGTTTGGCCTTGTTTCTTGTCACAATGCCATTCTCATCCATCTTGTTTCAATATACCCATCTAGTTCCAATAACTCCTTGGTGAGTTGGTCTTGGTACTAGCATCCAAACCTTATTTCGTTCAAACTGATTAAGCTCTTCTTGCATAGCTTCAATCCAACTTGGGTCGTTTAGCGCTTCATCCACTTTCTTAGGTTCCATTTGAGATAGAAAGCTTGTGAACATAGCCTCATTGAACGTAGCGGCTCTAGTCCTAACAAGCGCTTCAATATCTCCAATAATCTGCTCAGGTGGATGATCACGCAGCCATAGTCTGTCTGGTTGTGTTGGTCCCAAGTGGTATACGAAAGGGTCTAGAAGGGGGGGATTGAATAGACCCTGAAGTCTTTTTCGACTTCTAAAAACTTTCGTATTACTGTGAGGTATTTGAAAGCTCGGAAAGCTGTAAGCGCTGGGTGCGGCGCTTGAGGGATGATGACTTAAGCTCTAGTTTCAGGCGCTTGAGAAAAGTTAACTTAGATTCGGTGATTTCAACACTTACCAAAGTAGGGCAGAGTTTAGTCACTAAATCAGGGTTAGCACAGCGGAAATGTTTTTATAGCTTAGCGTTCGTTTTAACCAATTAGTCACTGATTAGTTTAAATGCCTTTTCAAGATATAATATGACAGTATAATGTAAGACAACAAAACAGTAAATGACACAAGATATTTGTAAGGTTCACTGGGTGATGTAATCTCAGCTACGTCCTTCTTCTCCCTTTATCGGAGAGGTTTTCCACTATGATGATTATCGAAGAGTCACACAGAGACTTCTACAAAATAGAGAGAGGTTGGATATGATCTTGGAACTCCTTGGTCACACAGATTTCAGCTCCACTAAAGATCTTCTATCCCCTTGCTTCTTTCACCCAGAAATAATGCAAGTTACACTTGATCCCGGAACTCCTTGGTCACACAGATTTCAGCTCCAGTAGAGATCTTCTTCCACAAGCTTATTTTACACAAAAATGGCGCTTGTAAGTCAACACACTTTCTCACTCAGACGAAAGATGTTGAAAGGTTTTGTAATGGCTTTGTTTGGCTTTGGAAAGTTCAAACAACTTGAGGATATCTCAATAGTAATGTAGGGTCTTCAAAAAGGGGTTTGAGATATAGTTGACTGTCTCTGGAATATTTGTGAAAAGCTTATACGGATATTTGGCTATGGATTTTTGTAAGCTTTTCTTTCAACAAAGTAGGTATTCTTTTCTTGTGTCTTTTTGTATAATTTTCTACATACAAGAGGTTGTGACTGTTATTCACACTAGGATATTCAGGTATATCTCTTGTATATGTCACATTTTTTTTTTTGCTCTATGTTTGACTTATTTGTTGAAAGGGTTATTTATAAGGTATTGGTGGTTTTTGTCCGTTTGACACGGTTGGAATCTCGTTTCCCCAAACATTCCTTGAGTTCTGACATTTCTAACTTTGGGTATACTTAATTAGTTAGGCATGTTCTTGGTTTCATAACTTCTGACAGTCTTGGTCAAATGAATGGCTTACCCATACGTTATAGTGCTTATATTTTAATAGCACTTATCCGACTTTTAATGCATCTTGTTTTATTTCCATTGGAAATAATTTGTCCGTTTGATTCATGCATTCTTTAAGTCTTTGGATAACTTTGGGTTTGAATTTTCAAGTTACGTTCATTGTAGGTCGTGTTGGTTTAGCCTTTTGGACGCTTGCTGAAGAGGACAGTTTTTCTCGTGCATTGGACAGACGCTTGGACTGATCCTGAGTCTCTTCTCTTTATTTCAGACGCTTACTCTTCAATCTTGTCTTTGATAGGCTCACTCAGAATTCCATCATTGACTTAGTGTTGAGTATTCGGCCTGAGTTATCCATTCGTATTTTGAGCGCTGGAGTTGTAACCTGGAATAGTCTCTAAAACGTTTGACGGACGCTTCAAGAGATCTTTATCTTCTGTAGCTTCAGACGCTTGATCTTCAACTTTATCACTTGGTAGACTTACCCAGAATTCTCCTTAGTGATTTAGTATCACATTCTTAGTCTAAAATTCTACAAAGATGAAAACTATAAGCCTAAGATAAATAAGCTTTCAGGTACTTATACACAATATTCTATGAAAGCTTTTATACTTACATTTTTCGGGGTCTAACAGGAAGTCCTATTTGTCATCATCAAAACATCTAACATGAAATTCCTAACAGGTTGGAAGGAGTTAAGAGGTTGAACAGGCGCTTGAGGATCATACGCTTGACTACCTTCTTGCGTAAGCGCTCCAAGTTCACAATTCCTTGTGTGCTCTTGATGATCACTCTCTTCATGATCATCAGCATTTCTTACATGATTATCTAGAGTAATCTCACGAGTAATCTTAGGAGGTGTCACTGAGATCTCATCATCGTCGTCATTATCTTCATCAATAGTAATCTTAGACGCTTGATGACATAGATCTTCAACTCCTACAACATTTATATTAACCTTACTCGGTTCTTGGTTAGCATCATCAAAAACAACATGAATAGATTCCTCAACCTTTGATTTGATCTTATTGAGAATGCGAAAATTCTTTCCATTCTTGGCGTAGCCTAGAAAGATTCCCTCATTCGCTTTAGGATCAAAAGTCTTTAGGCTTTGAGATCCATTATTATGGATAAAACATTTAGAACCAAAGACGTGAAAATATGAAACATTTGGCTTACGTCCCTTCCACAATTCATATGGAGTTTTCCCATGCTGTTTGTTGATCATGCAACGGTTTTGAGTGTAACAGGCAGTGTTGATCGCTTCGGCCCAAAATCTAGGAGCGAGCTTGGATTCTACTAACATAGTCCTAGCGGCTTCCTTAAGCGTTCGGTTCCGGCGCTCAGCAACACCATTTTGTTGGGGAGTTCTGGGAGCTGAATACTCATGATGTATTCCATTTTCTGCACAAAACTTCTCAACAATCTTGTTAGTAAACTCAGTACCGTGATCGCTTCTTATTCTTGCAACCTTAAGATTTTTCAATATTTCAAGTTTTCGAATAAGCGTTATTAACTTGTCACATGTTTCATCTTTGGATGAAATAAATTCCACCCAAGTAAATCGAGAGAAATCATCTACTATCACCAAAGTATACTTTTTACCGCTTACACTGATCGTTTGAACAGGTCCAAACAAATCCGTGTGAAGTAGTTCAAGTATTCTAGAGGTAGATAGATGAGGTTTTCTCTTGAACGATGATTTAACTTGTTTACCCATTTGACAAGCGTCACAAAGATGATCCTTATGAAGTGGTCCATTTGGTAATCCCTCTACAAGATTTTGACTTATTAGCTGAGAGATTGTCTTAAAGTTGAGGTGATTCATTTTTCTATGCCATAACGAACCCATTTTAGATTCATTTTTAGCAACAAAACATATTGGGTTGTTATTAAGTGTTGAACCCCAATCTACTAAATATACGTTGTTAGTTCTTTTTCCTTTCAGTTTAGTAGACTCAGTCTTAGCGTTATTTATATAGCAGCAGTCACTTGAGAATATGACTTCAAAGCCTTTATCACAAAATTGACTTATGCTTAATAAATTGTGCTTCAGACCCTCAACATAATAAACATCACTTATCATGATGTTTCCCCTATGCACAGTACCTATACCTTTGGTTTTACCTTTGGAGTTGTCACCAAATACGATCTGAGGACCGTTGGCATCTTGATAGTTGATCAGAAGATCTTTGGAACCAGTCATGTGCCTTGACGATCCACTATCAAAGTACCACACAGATGTATCGGTTCTAGCTCTAGGCACCTGCAATCAAAAGGGAAGTTCTATTTCTGTTTAGGTACCCATTGTTGCTTGGGTCCTTTAGCATTAGTAACATTGTTAGTTTGAATTAGAACTTTAGGAACCCATACTTACCTAGTCTTCATTGTAGGAATACTGGCCTTTTTGGGTTTCACACCATGTTGTGTGTGCTTTTTGGGTGTATAATAATATCCTCGATTATAGTGGTAGTCATAATCATAGTCATAATCATAATTATCATAGTATCGATAATATGATCTTGACTGCCTCGGATATTGACGCTGGTATTTCCTTGGCGCTGGCTTGGGTTGCACTTTTGGTGCTGGACGCTTAGCGCTTGATTCACAGTGGTCAGTCTTATCTTTAGCCTTTTGAGTGTTAGGATAAACTCGTCTTTGTGAATCATTTGCCTTAGACTTACCCTTGCCTGAGTTAGCTTTGACTTTCTCATTTGGCCTCTTACCATTGTCACTTGGTTCATTTTGTGTTTGACCTTGTGAACCTTTTTCAACAAAGATAACACCCTTTCCTTTGTTGTTTTCCGTATCATTAGATTGATTGGATTGTTTACCGAGTTTATCGCATCCTAAACCGGTCTTCTCACCAAATAATCTAGTTATTTCAGTCACATTATCCAACTTTCTAGAAGCTTTTGATAATGATGAGATGAGCTGCTCTGATTTAGCAAGTCTAGCGATCAAATCAGCTTCTCTCTTGACTATTATATCAAGATTGCTTTTTAATTGAATAATTTCACTCTCAAGCGATTGGTTCTTCTCAATGCACTGTTGCTGAACTCGCAAGTCTGCTTTGAGCGTCACTTTATCTCTTGTGAGTGATGAGATAATAGCGAGATCATTTTGATATATTTTGGCAGCTTCTTGACATTCATTGTAGTATTCTTTGACTTTGTCAAGTAATTCATCATAAGAAAGGGGAATAGATAATTCATTGATTACCTCAGGAGACACTTCATTATCTCTGGCCATGAGACATATGAGCGCTGAGTCATCTAATGGCTCATCATCATCACTACTTTCTTCTGATGATTCTAAATCTTCAGGTGCGGATGCTGGTTCTGATTCCGCTAGCAAACCTTGTTGGCGAAGGTTGCTCCTAAATTGGTTTCTATCCAAGTAATCCTGCCTTGATGGCTTGGATACGTTTGGATATGGACAGTTTACCTGGTAGTGCCCTGGTTTCCTGCAATTATAACAAAGATCAGTTTTCATCTTCTGTTCATTTGTTAACCTTGCAGTGTGTGATTTTGAGACTACTGGAGCTGAGAGATTTTGAGTAGGCGCTTGGTATTGAACAGGCGCTTGGGGTGAAGGAACAGAATACTGAGGCGCTTGAAACTGTTGTTGCACAAGAGAAGGCGCTTGATATGAACTTTGTCCTTGATTATTGAAACCTTTTCCTTTCTTTTCATATCTTAAGAACTTCCTGAATTTATTCGGCAAAGCCAACTCCTCTTCCTCATTGATATCTAAATTCTTTCCTTTATTACCCGATTTACCTTTGATTGATGCAATAAGCGCTCCAGATTCAATCACTGGACTACTCACAATATCACTCGCAGAATTCAACTCAAAATCAAATGCTTTTAGCTCTGAAAAGGCATCTTCTGGAGTTAGGAGATCCAGCATATTTGATTCTCTCATAGCGGTTATCTTCATCAAGAATTTACTTGGTAAGCTTCTAAAAATTTTAACCACCATTTCCCGATTCTGTAAATCCATTCCCAACGATGTAAGTTCTGTAACTAGAGCTGTAAATCTTATATCCAATTGCTCTAAAGTTTCATTGGGTATCATCTTAAATCCGTTAAACTTTTCCTTGGCAATGGAAAGTTTGTTTTCTTTGATTTGAGCTGAACCACCACAAATTGTAGCCAACTTATCCCATATTTATTTAGTGGTTTTGCAAGACTTGATCTTGTTAAATAAGTTGTCATTATCACCAATTGCCGTATATAGAGGGTTACGACCAACATTGTCCAAACTAGCTCTTCGACGCTCATCGGGAGACCATTCTTGTTTTGGTTTCTCAACGTAACCATCGGGAGTTTCTTCCGTGGCTCCAGGCGCTCTTGTGATAACTTTGTATATTTTGATTTTCCCATCTGAAATAATATCACACATGTCATCATCACATGAACAGAGATATGTAAATGCTTTGACTTTCCATGTGTCAAAATTTAATTCAGTCAGTTTGGGAACTTTAGCAAATACCATATCGAAAATTTAAAAAGCAACTAAGTTTGAAAGAAAAGGATCTAAACAAGCAGTTATGCTTGGAAATTTTGAAATTTCAATTTTAACCGCTCTGATACCACTTGTTGGTCCCAAGTGGCATACGAAAGGGTCTAGAGGGGGGGGGGTTGAATAGACCCTGAAGTCTTTTTCGACTTCAAAAGATTTCGTACTGAAATTGTTTTTGGACGCTTGAAAAGCCTAACGCTTGACTTAAGCGTTCACTTAAAATATAGGCGCTTTGGTGAAGCGCCTAACGAAGACTGTTTTTATAAAGTTAACTTAGATTTTAAGAATTTAATACTTTAACCGAGTAGGTTTGAGCGTTCACTTCTTTGATCAGTGTTAGCACAGCGGAATGACTTTTGTAGCCTTCTTTTAAATGCTTTAGCGTCATAGAAAGTTTCTTAGTTGCTTAGCGTTCGATTGTGTTTTACTTAATCAGTTTATTCAATGATATGATAGATAAACGAATTGAATGAAAAGTAAATGACACAATATTTGTAAAGTTCGTTAGGTGGTGTAATCCCAACTACGTCCTTCTTCTCCTCGAACACTTGGAGGCAATCCACTAAAATGATTCTCAAACAATCACACAGAATGTTCTACAAATTAGGGAGAGATGGATGTCGATGACTTGAGCTCCTTGATCACACAGATTTCTGCTCCAAATCACTTCAATCCCCTTGCTTCTTTCACCCAGAAATATGGCAAGTATCCAACTTCGACTTCACACAGATCGCGAGGCTTGGATAGGGGTTTTCTAAAAGGGTTTGTTTGATTTTGATGAAGTTCAAACAACTGGAAATATCTCAGTAGTAGTGTAGTTTCTCCGAAAAGAATGTTTGAAATATTGGGTTGACTGTCTCAGGATTTGATGAAAAGCAAAGAGAATATTTTCTTGAGTATTCTGGCTTTTCTGAGAGTTTAAGGAATGAGACTTCAATGCAACAGCAATTTAGCTTGATAATTGTTCTCTCTGTGTTTGGCTTGTTGTTGAAGTTCTATTTATAGGCATTCTTGGGAAAAAGTGTCCGTTTGACACATGCAAGGGCGCGTGTCTCTCACTTCCGCGAGTGAACAACTTTTGTCCTTTTTCCTAAAAATCTGCTGCACAAAAGTTGGTGTTGCAGTCTTTAAATCTTTAAATAGTTGACAGTCCAATAGGGTGGCTTCTCCGTACGTCTGAAAGTGCTTATCACATTTAATGCTCTTATCAGCATTTAATGCATTTGAAATAAATGCCCGTCGGATTTTAATGCTCTGAGAATATTTGCATTAAACTCCTTCCGATCTGACGCTTCAGGAGAATGTTTGTCATTTGATAGACGCTTCATTCATGAGCTGAAAGTTCCATTTAATCTGGAGGACTATTTAATGTTTGGACGCTTGGAAAAGTCTTCAGACTTTATTTAGAAGTGTAGGCGCTTGAGACTTCAGTCTTCGTTACTTGACACCTCACTAAGAACATGTCAGGCGCTTAGAGTAAACTTCTTCAAACTTCATTCACTATTGATTTCTTGGACGCTTGAAGTCTTCAGATTTCGCCGTCTTGATAAGCTCACTCAGAAAGTATCAAATGCTTAATCTAACCGACTTCTAGATCTAAAAATGTCAAAAGTAAAAGATAAAATAGAGCCTATACATTTCTAATGTTCAAACGCTTATACAAGTATCTATGAAATTTAAGCGTACATAACTTTGGAGTCTAACAAAATTCCTAATTGTCATCATCAAAATCTTAACATGAAATTTCCTATCAATTAGAAATTCTTGACTAATATCTGATTTATATTTCTAGAAAAATATGTAGTTGCGGTTGCCTAGGCCTAATGACACCAATTTATAGTAAAACGGGTTTGGTAAATGAAGTCGTAATTTAATAAACAAAGTTCATAGGTGGTCTGAATAATAAACGTATATTATGCATTTTATTGGTTAGAGATGCAATTTTGTTAAGAAATAAATCATGAATAAGTTAAAAGAAGGTGGAATGTTTTGAAAGTTGAAAAATGTAATTTTTGTATTAAGTGTATTATGGGAGATGTTATGAAAGAGTACTGCAATTAATTGAGTAATTTCTATTATATGTGTTAACAAAATGTAACTATTATTTTTGGTTTTAGCATTTGTAATAGATTGGTAGACAACCTTTGCATACAAAAGGCTTGTCAGGAGAGTTGAAGAGTTGTGATTTATCATGTCATTAATAATTAATAGAATAATTGCTATTATATGAGTTAACATAAGGTAACTATTATTTTTAGTTTTAAGAAGGGTAAAGTAGTTAAATCAAAATTGGAAGAAACCCTTTGAAGATCCACACTTTTATGGTAGCATAGATTTGGGACCAATATATGACATTCATAGTCTTTATATGTCCTTCATCTATCAATGTGCACATACAATCTCCAGTGGCAGCAAGGTAAAATGCTCTAATCTTCCAATCATCGTTGTTCTCGTTAGAGAGCATTGGTAGTTTTGAAGAAATTATCGGCAAAGGTTTTAAAATCAATGAGGTAGTTAATGATTTTCAAAAGATCAAAATCTTTTAGTCTTGGAAACGCCTGGTTAGGAAATCAACAACTTTGACATCACTTATTCGTCCATGTAGCATAGAGGAGGGTCTAGAAGAAGAGGGTTAAATAGACGTTTAGCACTTTGAAGGACTTCAATTGCTATACACTGACTCAAAACATTGTAGACTAGAATTACTAGACCGTTGAATAAATTACTCTATCAGAATATCCACCAATTTCTAAGATTAAGATTATAATTATTTCTCAACCAAATTCAGAAATCCTCAAATTAACATGTTTGGAATGAGTTCTTCAAATTCTAGTTGAAACTTTAGTTCAATCAAAAGAATTTATATTGTATTCTGTAAAACCGTAGTGTAGTAAAATTATCGTACCCTTAGATAAAGGATATTATCCAAAAATTCGTTAGGATAGCAGACTATAAGGCTGTTCATGGTTTTCTAAAACCGTAACATATCAACTGTACCATACTGAGCCGTACTGAAATTGTGATTGTTTTATAAAAAAATTCAGGTTTTGGTATGAGCCAAGACCATACCGATTATTTTAGTTTTAAAAATTCCATACCTGTAAAAAAAGTCTTATATTATATATAAGGGTTAATTACATCTACGCCCCCTGAACATAGGCCTAATTACAAATATACCCCCATCTTTTTTTTATTACTCACACCCCCTGTAATATACAAACGTTTACAACCGTCAACTTCCATTAGGGTTTCACTAGGGTTCCGTTAAAAAGATATGTAATTGACTACAATGCACTTACAATTAATATTATTGATTTTTTTTAATCGAAAATTCAAATTTTGAAAAAAGAAAAGAAAAAAATACAAAAAAATAAATCAAATAAATTTCCAAAATATTAGAAATTATTATTAAATATTAAAAAAATATGAAAAATATGAAAATGGTTAGTAAATATCAGAAATTATTATAAAAATATCTAAAAAATGTAAATATTATTTATTAAATGTAAAAACATATCTTAAAAATATAAAAAAAAACATTAATAAATGTTATAAAAATTCTGAAAAAATATAAAGAATATTTAGTAAATATTAAAAAATATCTAATAATATAAAAAGTATATTATAAATATTATAAACTATTAAAAAATATTTAATAAATATTATGTTATTTTGTTTTTTTTTTTGAAATATAGAAGACATTTATTAAATGTTACAAAATATCTAAAAATTGGAAATAAATATTAGAAATTGCTATAAAAATATTTTCAATATTTATTTTTGATCTTATAAATATTTAAAGAAAATACCTAGAATTATTAAAGTTCAATAAATGTTAAAAGTATTATCAAAATATCATAAAATATCTAATAAATGTAAAAAATATTAAATAAATATTCAAATTACTACAAAATTGTAAAAGTATCTAAAGAATATAAAAACAATAAGTTGTAATTTATAATTATTATTAAAATGTTAAAAATATTAAAAAATTGAAAATGTCTAAATATTAGAAAATCTTATATTCAGCTAATTTTTGATGTCGAATAATTATTATATTTAAAATACTATAATTTCTAAATTTTGTAAATAAAAAAAGAAATGAAAAAGAAAAAGTTCAAATACCCTAACATCTTCATCTTCCCCATCATCACTATTGAATGCCACCAAACACAGCCGCCGCCCAGGAGCCATAAGCGGACCGCACTCTCCACCTCGCCGCCCCAAAACTCAAGTTCGATTCAAATTGATTTGATGAAATTCGATCAAAATCGATTCAAAATCAAATCGATTTGTTTAGAAACAAGCCCATTTCATCCGACGAGGACGTATATGGAGTTACGCTGGTGGAAAGTGGCGGTGGCGGTGGCGCGAGGCAGCGGCCATGGGTGACAAAGGTTTCGTATAAGATTCAGAGATCATGGGAAGAAGATCCGATGAAAAATAGGTTTTTTCCTTTCTTTTTTATTTTCTTTATCTTTTTTTATTTTCCTTTTCCTTTTCTATTTTTTTCCATTTCCTACTTTTCTTTATCTTTTGGCTTTCTTATTTCTTTCTATTTATCTTTTTTACTGTTTAGTAAGGGCATTTTCGACCATTCTGTTAGGGCATATTCTGTTGTATAAGATTTTTCAAACAACATGAGGGTGTGTAATAAAAAAAGATGGGGGGTATATTTGTGATTAGGCCTATTTGGAGAGGGTGTAGATGTAGTTAACCCTATAAAACAATGAATTATATTATTATAAAATAGTGGTTCAACAAAAAAAACTTTTTACAAGGTATAAAGAAAATTCAGAGGAATTTAGGAATTAGTTAATAGAATTTACCATTCAACTTTCTTTAAATGATTCCTATTGAATTTATATCTGCAACTGAAATCATCCTAAGTAAATGATTTCGTGTTGATTTCAACCACAATCATAAGAGTTCAATTCTTATCTGGTTGTTATTTTCTGTTGCTATTATTTCTATTGTAAATAATTTTCTTCGTTTTGGTGTATTAATTCAAAATTTTATTCACTCAAATCTTTTTAAAGTCCGTCAATATTAAATGATAATAATATTTATAGAGATATTCATGTAACTTATATTTACTTCTTTTTTATATATTTTCTCTTTTTCTATTTATTTGATAATATGCCAAGTCTAAATGTCTGTTATGTAATAAAGTCATATATAATAAATATATGAGAAATTTCATGAAACTTTTGTGCATAATAGGTAGACATAATAACATGTATAAAAATCTACAAATAAAATACCGCAAAATCATCGGACCATACCGGACCGAAGTCGCATCATACCGGACCGAAGTCGCATAATACCGGATGCAATGGTATTGGTTTTAAAAAGTCTAATTTTGGTTTTAATTATTTAAACACCGCAATAATTGGTAGGGTTTAAAATTTAGTATAAAAACCACAAAAATTGGACTGTGTACACCCTAGTGGAGTGGAACTGAAATTTTCTAAATGTTGATGATATGCATTTAATGTAAATTGATATGAAATGCAAAACATATAGCTAAGTGATATATATAACGGTAAATGCACATAGCAAATTGTAACTCGAACTTGATTTAACTCAACTGAAATATAATTTATAAAGCAATTGATCAATATGATCATTCACTTATTGTTTTAGTAACAATTTCAGCTTGATCAACTCATACTTCACTAGGACTGTCAATTAAGCCTGACCTACTCGAAGCCCAATGGCTCGACCCATTTATAGTTTGGCCGAGCTTAATTAAATATGAGTCAGGCAGAGTTTGATCCTTAAAATTAGGCCCAGATAAATTTGTGAGCCGAGTTGAGCTTAACTTGGCTCATCCCGAAATAAGTCGAACTCAATTAAAAGTTTAGAATGTACATTAAACAATAATATATATATATATATATATATACCCTTTATATCTAACACTTAAAATATCTATTGCATTTCCATACTTTGACATTTATACAAAAACACAAAAAAAAAATGGGTGCAAATATTGTTGCCAAATTTCCTAAATTTTTAATAGCCTATCAATTATCATTGGTTAAACAACCACTTGTTTCAAGACAAATTCTCCTAAATGTTAGTAACAAAAAAAACATTCTTGGTTATTTAAACAAAATTTTGTACTTTAAACATAAAAAAAAGAGAAAATAGCAGATACCCCCCAAACTATTAGGTGATGTGCACTTTGCCCCCCAAACTATTAAAAGTTGCAGTCAACACCCTAAACTATCATATATGTGCACTTTGCCCCCTCGGTCAGCTTCGGGCAACACACAGGGGGCAAAGTGCTACAAACCGCATAGGTGAGGGGGCAAAGCACACATCACCAGATTTTTTTATTTTTAAAAATTTTTACTATTTTTTTTATTTTTATACTTTTTTTCATCTTTTTAAATTTATTTTCATGTTTCTAGATTTTTGAATTGTCTTTTTTGTTTTTAGAAAATTATGAATATTTGAATTTATACTTCTTTTCATTGTTTTCTTATTTATTTTCATGTTTTATTTTTATTTTTCTTATTTTCATATTTGAAAATTATTTATTTCAAACCTAAAAATAATATTTCAATAAAAATTCAAATAAATCCCAATATGTATGATTTAAATTGAACAATGAATGGGTAATTTTTTTCCCGAAACTGACCGAGGGGGGTTAAGTTAATATTAAGAATATTTGAATTTAAAAAAAAACGAAAATAGCAGATACCCCCCATATGAGGTGATGTGCGCTTTGCCCCCTCACCTATGCGGTTTGTAGCACTTTGCCCCATGTGTGCTGCCCGAAGTTGACCGAGGGGGCAAAGTGCACATATATGATAGTTTAGGGTGTTGAGTGCAACTTTTAATAGTTTGGAGGGCAAAGCGCACATCACCTCATAGTTTGGGGGGGGGGGGTATCTGCTATTTTCTCTAAAAAAAATCCCAAATAACTTATGTATTGACCATATTCTTTTTCGTTTTATTTTGTAGTGTTTAAAATTAGTATTTCTTATGCATTTTATTTAATGTGGGTGGAATTCGGATATTGGGCCAAGCATAAAGACCCAACGCTTATTGGGCTTAAACCCAATGGATCACGGACTTGAACTCTTCTAGAAAGCATAGGACTTAGTTGGAGGCCTCGACGACCCGACCTAAATAGGTGAATCAATCTACAAAGGGCAAACCTGGAGACAAGAATCAGTCAATCAAGATACTTTTCAGATTAAGACCTGCGGAGATCAAGCCAGCAGATTCCCTTTTCTTTACCATATATACCTGATTAGATCTCGACCAAAATAGATAGACCATGATTTATTCTTATTACCTTATATATTTTAGGCATAGTTGACTTACCATTCTAGCCTACTCATCCAAATCTTGTATAAATAACCCCTATGAGTATGAATAAACCAAGCTATAATTTATACCCGTGGACATAGGTCTTTGATGTGCACCAAAAATGTCTAAGCGCATTATGGTAATTACAAGTATCCCCGGCTAGGTCCGGGGCGCCGCCCGTGGGTGAAAGTGTGTTGTTAGCATGCTAGTCAAGTCCAAAAGGGCTTTACGACCCATTAAGAATACTTGGGCTATTTTATTAGTCTAAGAGTAAAATTATTAAGCCTGATGGGCCACTGACAAAGTGAAGACCATGGCCCACAGCCCACCACCAGCTCCATATAAATACCTTAAAGGAGCTAGGAAAGTACTCTCTTCAAAAAAATCCACTGGTAAGAACTGAGAGTAAAACCAATACAGAACTACGAACTGACTTGATCCACATTCATGGGTAAGTAGGCAGCTCGCTACATTCGAGTGCACTCTATACATTTATCAACATAGTTTGTCAAGCGTTGGACTGGTTCCTCTACTCTATGTGGTCAACCACGTGACATTCAACGACTGACGATTTTTACCATCATCAGATTGGCGCCGTCTGTGGGAACAGCAAGCTCATACGACCGGAGATAGACTGACCAGCCATCATCAGCCAGTTGCTATCGATGAACTTCCTAACCCAATGCCTGAAGATCAGCCCAATGTTCAAGTGCGAGAAGAAAATCCCCCCAACAGCCCGAATGACGGCGGAAGTCCTGAAGTAGCACCCCCAGTGAATGAGCAAAATGTGCCACATGTAACACAAGCGGTGATTCCACCCCTGCTTCCAGGGTGTTCGAGATCACTTAAGAGGCACTGCTTGCTCTAGTTGAAGATGCCTCTGTGTGAGCAGCCGCGAGGACAGTTTAGCAATATGACCCAGTACATCCATTATGGGTTCCATTAACTAGTAGGGGGAAGACCAACGCCTCCCAAGTCTCCACCCCGAGGTCAAGTCTCATTGACCCTCGAGGAGGCCTTATCAAGGCAAGAAGGCGGGAGAAGGTGCTCACCTTGCTATGACAAAAGCTCAGAGAACCATGGGTGATATGAGTATATGCAATTGGTGTCACTAGATGTGGATCCCCCAAAGAGAAGTCCTTTCTGCTCTGCAATTTTGGCAATGTCTTTGCCACCAGGGCTTAAAATACCCCATCCGAGTTAGTATGAGGGTGTTGGAGACCCCCAGGAGCATGTTAACAAGTTCAACGCTAAGGCTGACATGTATGATGTCAGCAACGCAGCTTACTGCAAGATCTTACGAAAACCACTCTCTCGGGAAGGGCGCTTAATTGGTTTAATCAACTGCTCGTCGGTACCATCACCGATTTCGAGCAGCTGACTAGGCATTTTCTCAATCACTTCTCCATGAATAAGAAATACCCTAAGACAACATCCTTCTTGTTCATGGTGGTTTAAAAGGATGGTGAATCTTTGAGGGAGTAAGTGCAGCGTTTCTCCAACGCGGTGTCAGAGGTGCCGCACGTCAACCATGAATTGCTATCAGGAATTATGCAGAGGAACCTACGTGATAATAGGTTTAAGGAGTCAATTTCCTGGAAGCCCCCATCAACCATGGAAAAGTTGTTGTCTAGAGCTGAGAAGTACATAAGAATTAAAGAGACCGTTGGGCCACTTAAGAGTGAAGGCGGTGGCAATAAGAGGAAGGTCAGAGATGAAGACAAAATGTCGGAGGCCAAAGAACGCAAACCTATGCCCCCTTCGGGGTTTGCCAAGTACAATCCTCTTACCCTCTCTAGGGAGCAAGTCTTGGCTATCACTGAGCAACAAGGCATAGTCTCATGGCCCAAGAAGATGAAGCATAGTCCCAGCCACCTCAAATCCAAAATGTACTATAGGTTTCATCGGGACCAAGACCACACGACCGAGGAACGCCACCACTTGCAAGTTGAAATAGAGAAGCTGATTAATTAAGGCTACCTACAAGAGGTAGTTGCCCCATCCGATGTAACCATTCAGACACCCCAGAGACCGAGGGGCAGAGATGGAGGCAAAAATAACCCCTAGCGGCGGACTCAGAGATGGATAACCCCCCAGTGAATGGAATCGTAGGCGTGATCTTGGGAAGCCTAGTAGGAGAAAACTCGGTGAACTCAAGGAAGGCCTCATTAAGGGGCAGCAACGGGGCTACATGCCTGAAGCTCCCCCCAATAGGGAACAAGTTAAGCATATAGAGCCCAACAGTCATACCATTGAGTTTGGGTAGCAAGATTTGGGAGAGGGCATCCCCCCGGTGAATGATGCTTTGGTAATATTAGCAACCATCTCAAATTTTTGGGTGAAGAAAGTGTTAGTCGATAGTGGGAGTTCAGTAGACATAATATTCTATAACGCCTTCACCCAGCTAGGGGTAGACAACGCTCAGCTTCAAGCAGTCAACAACCTCTTACTAGATTCACATGGAGATTGTGGATGCCTTGGGTGAAGTGTCTCTCCCCATTTCAATGGGCACATATCCTGCCTGCTCCACCAAGATGGTCAAGTTTCTAGTTGTCAAAGCCCCTTCCACTTATAAAGTCACATTGGGGAGGCCGAGCTAAAACTTATTTCAAGCGGTCATTTCGACATCGCACATGAAGGTCAAATTTCCCACCCCCGTGGGAATTAAGGAAGTTTTCGAGGATATTAAGATCGCAAGGGAATGTTATGCAAGGGGAAGCATGGTGACAAGGATCCCACATACAAAAGAGAAACAAATCGTCATCAACTTAATATTGTTGCGGGAAGCTCGCTTGGGGGGCAAGGCCAAATTAGCCCAACGGTCACCCCTAGGCGACCATGTGCCGGTAGAGAAGTTCAATGGCAAGGTGAACATCACGGGGAATCATTCCCCAGACCCGACAAGGCATTAGGCCCCATGAGGCGTCAGCAGGTAACAAATTGAAAGCACCACTTTATTTCCTACTCTACTATTTGACAATTTCATGTTGGCTATGAGCCAAGTGTTGCGTTCCCTTTTACTTTAAGTTTTTGAGATGCCTAAGTGCACCCACCTATGTTATCGTTTTGAGGTGCCTATGTGCACCCCCATAGTTTTTTTGCATGAATGATTGAATGTTTTATTAAGTGCTAAATAGCTCCTTTTTTCATTAAATATGATGAATTTCATTTTCACATGATAACATGCTAGCATAATGAATGGGTACTATATTACCCTTGGTGATTTACCAATACCCTAAACAAAAGCCCCTCAGAATCACTGCTTCCAACCGAGGCTATTTCAAAAAAATACCAATACGACCCTTGGGAGCTAATTAAGTTTCCACTAGAGGCGTTATGAAATTATCCGGACCCTACTAGAGGTCAATATGGGTGGCACTGCAAAAAAATCCCCCTAGCTGTCAAAGACTCGAACGTGGATGGGTCACCCCATAATCCATCGAGTAATATTGAGAGAGGTTGAGGACCTACGAAAGGTCTCCCCACTCCTATTAAGGTTTTGGAACGAGATTATACGAAAATAAACAAATAGAAAACGACCAAGCCTCCGCTGAAAAGTGGTTGCGAGTATCATAAGCCGCGCCACTCATTCATACAAATATGTCAAAGGCGAACTTTCACCTCACACAACTAAAACTAAGGAGAGATTTCACCTCCTGACAACATGACAAGGGTTGTAGTTCACTTCATGAATAAAAAACAGCAATGGTTGTTCAAGCCTATAAGAAGAAATGTCACCCTCATGAAAATATCACAAAACATTGTGCCACAAAAACACAGGGGTTGCACATGCCAAAACAAGCCTAGAGCTCTCATTATCGAGAAGACACTACACGACAAATAAAATGACAACTTTTTAACTCCCTGGCGCTAAATGGACGGTACGTGGTCACTTACTGCTGAATTTGACTTACATATTAAGAAATAGGGGGCATGGGGTGGAGAAAGAAACAACTAGTTATTAGCTAACTGATGTTCAAAAAACCAAGAAACGACTAGTTATTAGCTAACTGATGTACAAAAAACCACTAGTAGTGAAAATATCACCAGCGGTGAAAAAACCACCAGCAGTACCAAAGCTAAAACTCATGAAGCTGCAAGGTACTAAGGCAGGAATAGAATAAATAATCTATCACTTAAAAAAGTACGCCCACGACGTGCTAAGATAGCTAAGAGGCAAAAAGAGATAGCCAATATTAATGAAAATCCCCAAGAGGCAACATGCCAAGGCGATAATAAATATCTGATAAAGGCTACAAGTCAAAGGATAACAATTCAAGGACAAAGTTAGCCCATCCATGGGCAGATAAAAATAAGTATTACAAATGATAAAAAAAATATAGAATAAAAATTGTTCGAGAAACAAATGAATAAGCCCTGATGGGTGAAAGCATAAGAGGGCCTAAAAGCTAAAAAGACGACCAATGCCTCAACTAGCGGCACTGCCCCCAACATCGGTCTCCCCGTCACTGCTATCGGTAACATTCTAATACAGCCATGTAAAACTGTCGTTGGGGTACCGACCAATATCGCGAAGAGTCCTACAGAACTTGTGCACCGTCTTGGTCATAAAGTCCCGAGCAATCTTATATGCCCGCTGGTTGCACTTCTCAATAAAGGTGGTAGTCTTGCGGAATTTATCCACTGCCGAGTTTTTGGCATCACTTAAAGTTTTCTTTCCAACATCCGAGCTAAGGAAGTAGCTACCACCGGACTTCTCCATCTCAAGCTTCTTCTGGGCCTCTTTATATTTTCCCTTCCATTTGTCAGTCGAGTTCTTAGCTCTCCAGAACTGTGAAAGAAGCTCCAAGTTCTACTGGAGGCTATCTCGATGCTCCTTCTCCACCTCCTCACACTTAAGTCGGAGGCAGTGTGATAGTTGGACCGCCTGACAAAAGCGAACATAAAAAAAAAACCTTAGAGACGCGAACATGTGGCCTCAAAATAATGGCAATAACGAGTGTAAGCACTTACCCGAGCAGCCCGGGTGCAAATCTCCTGATCTAGATGCTCAACCGGTAGGGATGATAAGCGGGTGGTGTCGTAATCAGTCACGACCATCCTCATCATAGAGCAAGGAGTCACAGGATCAGTAGTGTCCCTAAAAGAGCTGACGTCGGGGTCCAAGTTCGCCCCAGAATTAAACAAACCAGTGCCAACTTTGGTTGTGCTAGAGCTCCCCGGAGAATAACTATGAGCACGCTTCGCCACTAGAGTTGGCGGAGGCAAAGAATACAAGGGCACATGTTCTCCTGGAGGGGCTACTCCCTTACCATGACTGGCTCTTGGAGACGAGTGATTTGAGTTCCCATTAGCATTTTTGCCATCCCCTGTCTCGAACACAAGGGTGCCCTGAGCGCTAGAAGAGACGCCCTTTTTAGAGCCCTGGGAAACCTTAGTGCCTAAATCTGCCATCAAGGAATCGAAATCCAGTGTGCATGGCACCTGCTTTGGCGGAGCAAAAGCTAAGAGGGCGAGGTGCAGGCGACCTAACTGATAGGCCCCATCACCACAACTGAACGGAGCGTGGGAAGCTCGAGGCATGTTAGATCCCACCTTGGCACCCCTGGGCACCCTAGTGCCTTCATAAAATATATAAAACCACTAAGTGTTAGTATATGAGAGCATGAGCCTAGACACCACATAGAAGTTACAACAAGAAGCACTAAAAGTGAAGGTATAAATACCATGAGTATAGAATTGGCTAATGTCAAATCTACTAACAAATAGACTCGCCTTGCTGAAGATAATTCTGAGTTGTCTTATGCACATGGGTGACACAATGAGGGGCAACACTCCCATTCCAACGCAAAGGCGTTGATATACCTAAGTGGGTGATTGGAAAATAAAAGAACTTCAAATTCCAATCATCGCTAGGTTTAATGTTACCCTCCAATAACCTAACGGTCGATGAAGGAAAAAAATACACGTATAGTATAGAAGTACACATCTTAAGCATGAATAGGGCCTGAAAGGCATCCAAGCTTATTTCAAGGCCTAACTCGGTGAATTGAGAAATAAAACCGTCAAAGAAGGCAAAGCATGTAGAAGTTAACTGGCTTAAAAAAATTTGATAATGAGCCAGCACTTTCCTAAAAAGCTCGTGGTAGGGAAATGCGAGCCTCGAATAAAAATATTCTAAGTAAAGGGTCACACGCCCCTCTGGAGGATCAAAAATACGACAACCCGCTATAGGTATGGACAGCCCGAAATCCACCGTGGTATCCTCGAAGAATGCTAAAAGATCGACTTCGATGACAGTGGAATCAAGATTGTTGAAATCAAAACCCTCTTGAAGAGCCACACCCTTACTATCCGAGAAAGAGTGGCTCCCTCGCCTTACGAAAGATGGGGACCCAATTAACAACCAGTCCTAAATAAGGGATATGCAAATGATAGCACAAATACATACCAAGAGACTTAATCAAGAACAAGCAAGGGCTAACCCAGGATCGAAGCCACTACCTAGAGAACAACGTAGTGAAGAATTAAACAGGGGAGAGAGCGCCTATCGCCTGACGACTTGATAGAACTCGTGGCAAGGCGACGAGGCCTTATGCTTCGCAGCCTCTACTGCCTCCGCGAGGCAGTTCTGAGAACCGCGAGGCAAATTGCCTTGAGGCCAGGCCATAGGACGTGGCGCCTCTCGTCCTAGCCGAGAGGCTTCCCGTATTCGGGGTCGACCTCGATGCCATTTCCCCTGTTTAAGAGTTAACGCTCAATGCCCCCGGGTAAAAGCTAACGACCCCAAGAAAACAGCTACACGAGGGTGGGGGGGTCCTAGGTTAAATCAACTAAAATGGGGATAGAAAAGCAAATTATCTCACCATAAGCAAAAAGAGACAAACAAGTGCAAAAAATACTATCTTTACCTTAGTCACCTTGGCTTTTGTCCGTTGTAGGCTAAGGGAAGAGCTCCCAGAGAGAGAATTTCCTAAGGAGAAAATTTTGTAAAAGTATAAGGGTATGAATGAGAGTTGTGGGTTAAATGCCAACAACCCATCCACAATTAAACAAAAGGTGGGTGAGGGGTCTTTGTGACCCACTACCCAGTACAAATTGAAGCTAATGATACTGCGTAACCGGGATTACTTCTACTCCCGGGCACCGCATCTAGTAAACCCGGGAGTGAGGGGCATTATGATGTGCACTAATATATCTAAGGGCATTATAGTAATTACACGTTTCCCTGGTTAGGTCCGGGGCACTACACGTGGGTTAAAGTCCGCGATTAGCATGTTAGTCAAGCCCAAAAAGGCTGACGACCCATTAAGAATACTTGGGCAATTTTATTAGTCTAAGAGTAATATTATCAAGCCTGATGGGCCCCTGACAAAGTGAAGCCCATGGCCCATAGCCCATCACTAGCTACATATAAATACCTTAAAGGATCTGGGAAAGACTCATTATCTACTCTCTCCAGAATAATCCACCGGCAAGAACTGAGAGTAAAACCAATACAGAACTACGAATTGACTTGATCCTACATTCACGGGTACGTAGGCAGCTCGCTACATTCGAGTGCAGTTTATACATTCATCAACCTAGTTTGTTGGGCGTTGGATCGGTTTCTCTACCCCACGTGGTCAATCACGCGACATTCAACGATTGACAATTTAACCATCATCAGTCTTCATTTGACCGAACCACGTAAATCTCTTGTTCATTCATTTATATTCTTATGCTTTATATTAAATAACTATATATTATATCGCATTATTCTTATTGATGTGAATTGGACACACATTAGTTGGCACCGTCTGTGGGAATATTGAGCGAGACGTGAGCTATTTATATCATTCTAGTAAGTTGTTTGTCACCAGTTAAACGATGGAGCAAGGTATTGACGGATCAATCAAGTTGGTAAGATGATTGGTGGAGAAAGCAAGAAACGAGAGACACATCACCAACGGATCAAGGCGTTGGGGAGCTAGCTATGCATGTATGGAAAATCCAAGTATGGCGAGCCAGGTAGGTAAGTGTGACCGGAGCAAACCTAAGGCAAAAGCGGGAAAATTTGGATAGCTGAGCAGCTTATGCTGCAAAAAGATGGTAATAGTTGAAGAAGCTAAGGCTGCTCAGTAAAGACGGTAATAGTTGAAGCAACTAAGGCTGCTCAGCAAAAATGGTAATAGTTGAAGCAGCTTATGCTGCTCAACAATGGTTGAAGCAACTAAGGCTGCTCAGCAAAGATGGTAATAGCTGAAGCAGCTTACACTGCTTAGCAAAAGCGAAAAAAGAAAGCAATAGCTGAAGCAGCTAAAACTGCTCAACAAAGACGGTAATAGCTGAAGCAGCTTATGCTTCTCAGCAAAGGTGGAAAAAAATGACAATAGCTGAAGCAGCTTATGCTTCTCAGCAAAGGTGGAAAAAAATGACAATAGCTAAAGCAGCTAAGGCTGCTCAACAAAGACGGTAATAGCTGAAGCAGCTTATGCTACTCAGCAAAGGCGGAAAAAGGCGGAAATAACTGAAGTAGCTTATGCTGCTTAGGAAAGATGGAAAAATATTGTAATAGCTGAAGCAGCTAAGGTAGAAAAATATGGTAATAGTTGAAGCAGCTAAGGCTGCTCAGCAAAGACGGTGAAAACTGAAGCAGCTAAGGCTGCTCAGCAAATGAGGGAAAAAATGGTAATAGCTGAAGCAGTTAAGGCTACTCAGCAGATGAGCGAAAAGACAGTAATAGGTGAAGCAGCTAAGGCTGCTCAGCAGATGGGGGAAAAGACTTTAATAGCTGAAGTAGCTAAGGCTGCTCAACAAAGACGGTAATAGCTGAAGCAGCTAAGGCTGCTCGGCAAAGATGGAAAAAGACAAGTAATAACTGAAGTAGCTAAGGCTTCTCAGCAAAAACTGTAAGTCCAGGAAAAGTCGATAATAGCTGAAGCAGCTAAATCTGCTCAGCAAATGCAGGAGTCTAGGTTAGGTCTTTGCACGACCAAAAGGAAACGTAAAAAAGTTCCTTAACGAAAATCATCATTGGACATCATTCAGGTATCATGAGCATTGCATTGCGTGCGTGCATTGCGTGTGCATAACAGGCAAGGTCAAGCATCATCTATGCATC
This sequence comes from Buddleja alternifolia, assembly GCA_019426215.1. Lineage (NCBI taxonomy): Eukaryota > Viridiplantae > Streptophyta > Magnoliopsida > Lamiales > Scrophulariaceae > Buddleja > Buddleja alternifolia. The sequence continues at coordinate 17,433,821 of CM033402.1, read as the reverse complement.
ATAGGCATAGCTACTTATCCACGTCATAAGCTAAGTTGTAATATTTTTCAATAAGGATTAAAGAGTTATACTTACTAAGAAGGTAAAAAACTTTTTTCCTATTTTTGCTAGACTAACAATGTTCACTAACATTTGTCTTGATGAATCTATAATCTTTGTCTTTTCATAAATTTACTAGCTGAAGGAGTCTACGGGGGGAAAACAACTCCCTTGCCCATGAAACATGCAAAATCTAAAAAAGTTCTATGTGTAACTACTGGAATTATGCTTTGTTTATTACTATTTGAGCGCACTAAAGCTTGACTCATAAAGCCCGATTGACGGGCTTATATATCACACGTTTATTGGTTGGTCAAGTGCAAAACATATTATTCAGCATTTTAAACAGTAGTTGAGCACAGTTAGAGGCACTCACTCAACTACCTTTTCTAGTTTTTTAATTCCTCACTAGACTGGAATGACTATTATTACCTTATAAAAAGCACCGTGAGTGATCAGTTTAATCCAATATTACAAGAAAAAACATGGCTGGTGAAAGCAGCATTTCAGTCTCCGGAGATGGAGAAGCACCGGCATCACCAACCAGACAAGGCGGCTGGAACACCACCCCCTTCTTTATAGGTCTTTTCTCTCTCTACTCTCTCTCTCTCTCTCTAGATACACACACACATATATATATATAGACACACACAGAGTAAGGAACTTGTACAATATTCCTTCCTATACTAATATTCTTGTTTATAATTGTGGTTGGTTGTGAAAGCAGCAACTATGGCGGGGTTCACACTGTCAGCAGGTGGGTGGTTGAGCAACCTAATCGTATACTTGATCAAGGAATTCAACATAGAGAGCATTGATGCTGCTCAAATATTTAACGTCGTCAATGGCTGCACCAACTTTTTCCCTCTCATTGCAGCCATTCTTGCTGATTCCTTTCTAGGTTGTTTCTCCGTCATTTGGATCTCCTCTCTCTTCTCTTTGCTGGTAAACACCATTTATATAATCACGCTACTTTGTCTTAATATTTTTACGTAAGAACCAAGCATATTTAGTGAGTTTTTTTTAGGATGAAGCGCTTATCATCCGGCTAAATGTCATAATTTATACTAGAGACAATTTTATTTTCTTATACACTTGGCAGCGCAAAATATCGAATGACTATGAGGTGGGTGCACCCAAATAAATGCTATGGGGGCAGAAGCCTGTCACAATCACTGTGCTCCAAAGTCAAAGGGTGTTGCTGCAATAAACGCACAATCACAATCACAAGTTTTAGATTGTCATAATATTTAATTCTCATTTTACATCTTTTCTTTTTGGGAAAATCACACACAGACCCCCTCACTTCTTATCTAATTACTAAAAACCCCCCTCATTTATTTGAAATTACCAACACATCCTCTCATATTAAAGATTTCTTACAATTACATCCCTTGTGTCACTATAAAAAAAATTATTATTGTCAATCTCAATATGCCATGGTGAAAAGTCCCTTTGCCATAGTTAAAACCAATTGACCACAGCTTTGCTACGACTTTGGTCGTGGTATTAGCAAGCATGGCCAAAACATTTATCATGACTTATAGTCATGCTCAATGTTTTGTTCATTGTAAAGATTATGACTTTTAGCTATTGTAAAAAGGTGTTAGGTTAACATTTCTTCCACCACGGCTAGTTAGAGCTTAAAATAACTAGCATTCTTTTTCACCATAGCTAACTTTAGTGTGGCTATATGAAACATCTACCATGACCCAGTTAGCCGTGAGCTTAGACCGCTATAGATCACAGTTTTAAGCCATGACATATATATTCATTGCCAATACTCAATTTTCTTGTAGTGTGTGTTCACGAATTCTTACAATTGTCCTATGTAAACCTTACAAATAGACACATGGCGATATTGATAATTTTCAATAAATGAGAGAAGATTGTGGTAATTACACCATAAGTTAGGAGGTCAGTGTGTAATTTTCTATTTCTTTTTTTATAGATTGAAAGTATAAGGTGGTAACATTAAAGCTGTCTTTTCTTTTTCTCTTACATTAAAGTTGGCATTATATATATATACGGTTTCTCACGATGAAATTTTTTAGTTACAATTTATTTTTAATTTGTCATTAATGACGATCAGTGTGTCATTGTATTTGCATTGTCATTATGTTATCACTACACATGTGTCATTAGTACTGACAGTAATTTTCTTGTCACTAAATGTTATAAGTTATAAATTATATACAATTCTTGTCACCATTAAACTTTTCAAAAATATTTTTTTGTAACAAAATGAAAATTTCTTGTCACTCAATATATCTAATTAATCAGTAAAAATATTTATTTTGTTACTTGACATCTTGTCACTAATATATTATCTTATCTTTTATTCCGTGCTCAAATTGGGACAGGGCCTAGTTCTTCTGGTCCTTACTGTGACAGTAGATGGCTTGAGGCCCCCTCAATGTGAAAGTGCATCAACTTGTATCACCCCATCGGGCATCCAATATGCACTACTATATGCAGCTTTGGGTCTAGGCTCCATTGGTATAGGCGGCACACGCTACACCCTGGCAACAATTGGAGCCAATCAGTTCACTAAATCCAACCACCAGACCACTTATTTTAATTGGTATTTTGTCACTTTGTATGTTGCTACTTTGATAGCCAGCACTGCGATTGTGTACGTTGAGGATAATTTGAGCTGGGTATGGGGGTTTGGCATTTGCATTGTGGCAAATGTGTTTGGATTTGCCATATTCTTGCTTGGGAGTCGGTATTATCGGTGTGACAAGCGAGAGGGGAGCCCGTTTACGAGCATTGCACGTGTGATTGTTGCAAGTCTGAGGAAAAGGAAGGCAGTGATATCTTCTCAAAGTGAAGATTATTACTATGGAGATAAAGGAATTGTGGCAGAGGCACCAACAAAAAGCTTCAGGTAAAAGTTCAAAAGCTTCTTCATAAATTTGAGATTGTATTAACGGAAAATTGCAATATTGGTCGAATAGTAGGGTCTATTGTAATTAATTTAATCCTATTGTTGCAAAGTTGCATAAATAGTCCCATAAGATTCTTTTTCTTTTTGCAATTTGGTCTCATCAACATTGATGAAATTTCAAAAGTACCATGCACGTTTTACATCATATAGAATTTTGTTTTCATAAAATTAGTGCAATTTAAGTGATGTTCACGTGCAAGGCACGTGTCCAAACTAATGCTTTTCACTTTTTTAAAAAAAATTGGGATTAAAAATGCAAAAAGATATGCCAAATGTGGCCAATTTTGTAAATTTGTAAACTAATACGGCAAAAATTACAAGGACCGAACCGCTGTCGCGTTCAAATTTTTTATTTTTTTTTAATTTTGTTCTGACACCTATGACAGCGGTTCGAGCCGAACCGCTGTCATAGGTCCGAACCGAGTACCCCCTATTACAGTAGTTTTCAAAACCGCTGTCATAGGTACGCTGTAATATGGTTTTTTTGTGGTAGTGCTATCTTATAGAACTAATACTGTAATTTTTTCTAAATTAAGTTGTCCCTAATATTGGGTCCTCTCTTCCAGAAAGTTCTTATATACACAGGGTGTGGTGTACACGTAATTGTGCAGATTAAGCCACAACAACAATTATATAAATCATATGCTGATGTGTCTTAATCTATACCACTTGGTGCTCAACACATATGCACTCTCCCTCTAACAATATGGTGCTTCAATCATTATACCAATGTATTGCACGGTAATTTTATGTCAGATCGAGTCCAATGGTCCTAGTGTGTACTCTGTGTCTCTCTCTTTTGTACAACTGTGTGTGGGGACTGCACACAATATACTTTACTGTGTAGTAGAGATAAATACTTGGACCATCGATCTCGATTTGGCATAGATTTTTCCTGTGTTCTCACAAATGGATAAGAGAGAAGTCAACTTTAAAACATAGTCATGTGCTCTCTGTTTAAACTATTATTAACGAGTTCATACTATTACAAAGTTGGGCCTAACTTTCTGATTGTTGTCGTCCACTTTCTGTATAATCCAGCATTTGTTCACTCGTAGTCGTCTCCATGCGATACTAGAAAGGCTCGTTTGGTATGGTTGACTAGGGTGATAAATTGATGATAAAGTTTATGGTAATATTTAATTAGCTAATATTAAAATTTAGCTCATTTATTGTTAATTTGGAGTGGAGTGGGTTCAACGGGAGTCATTTTTGCGTTTTAATTATTTGAGTAAGATTCGAATAGTATAATGAAATTCTATTTGACTATAAGTTAATTGTATCCCTAATCAAGTCATTGCTTCTTTATTAATGACTACCATTCTTGTGATGTAATAAACATTTAACAGTGTGTTATAATTATTAAGCAAAATCTGAGCATAATCACAAGTTCTTTTCTTCATTTTCTTGTGATCATTTACAGGTTATTCAACCGTGCTGCACTTAATACTGAAGGAGACACAATATTACCAAATGGTTCAATTTCAAAACCATGGAAACTATGCACTGTCCAACAAGTAGAAGACCTAAAAACCCTTATTAGAATCCTTCCCCTATGGTCATCCAGCATTCTTTTAAGCACCCCAATTGGTGTTCAAGCCAGCCTGTCAATTCTCCAAGCTTTAACGATGGACCGCCACCTCGGCCGCCTCCATTTCCAAATCCCACCAGGCTCCATGCTTATCTTCACAATAATCTCCAGCGCGATATGCCTCACCCTATTCGATCGTTGTCTGTGGCCCCTGTGGACGAAAATTGTAGGCAAAAACTCTACCCCATTTCAACAAATAGGAATCGGCCACGTGTTTAACGTTGCCAGCATGGCAGTTTCTGCTCTGGTCGAAGCCAAACGGCGGAGCCACCACCACCTTCAAAGTGGCTCAAACAATATTGTGCCAATGTCAGTGTTATGGCTTGTGCCTCAATTGGTAATAGTGGGCATTGGAGAAGCTTTTCATTTTCCAGGGCAAGTGGGATTGTACTATCAAGAATTTCCAAGCTCTCTTAAGAGCTTGTCAACTGCAATGATTGGAAGTTTAATTGGGATAGCTTTTTATATGAGTACTGTTTTGATAGACTTTGTTAGAAGAGTGACTGCTTGGTTGCCTGACAATATTAATGATGGGAGACTTGACAATGTGTATTGGGTGCTAGTGGTGCTTGGAGTTGTCAACTTTGGTTATTATCTTGTTTGTGCTTGGTTCTATAAGTACAAAGATGTTGAAGTGGTGGAGGGACATGAAGATGATCATTTTGGGAGATGAAGATGATCATTAAGTATAATTTAATTAACGTAGTCAATATATATTGTCTTTTTGTATTTCGTGTTACTTTAATTTATGGTGAAAAATGGATTTTTGGTCCAATACTTTCGAATTTTGATATGGGGTGAGCATTTTCAATCCTAAATGAGATTTTCTGTTGTAAATCTTTATCACATCTCATGTTACAATACACATGTAAATGAAGGGAATTTTTGGTCCGCTCTCGACTGGGCTAAACTCATATGTATTTTTTACAATAACTTACTAATTATATAACAAGTGTAATACATTCTCCTTGTGAAATACATTTGGGAGTGGCCACTGGCCATCTGCCGAGAGTTTCGGATTTAATGCACGCGTTTTCAAAGCATTACTATTCTTGAAGCCGGGTCTGGGCTAGAATTTATTTCTCCGTATAATTGGTAAGTTATTTCAAAAAATACACATGAATTTGACTGAGTCGGGAGCGTGCTAGAATTTCCCAATATTAGGTTGGATAATAATTGCTTATTAGGTGAAACAGTCACAAGAGGCAAAAGCACTGAACTTTCATTCCCTGTCACAAACAACGTTTTTAAAGAGAAGGAACATCTTGCCCTTTTCTCTTGTTGGTTTGGAAAAGAAATACTTATTAATTAGACATAACGGTTTGGTTAGTGGAGAAATTACATAAGCCAAAATTAAATATTCATTTTCGCGCGCAAAACAAAAAACTTTTAATAAAGAAGGAAAAAAAAAACAATTTGCCGCCTTCTACGGTAGTGAATGTAGCTGGGGGGAGAAATGTAAAGTTATTTATAAAAGAAAAAACCATCAAACTCTGTCCATGCACATAAAAATAAAAATTAGTAATATAGAAATAAAAATTATATATGCTTCCTCTCATGCACACAAAAATCACAACTATTAATAAAAAGGGAAAATTAGGATTAGGGGAGTAGGACGTTTCATAATTAAGAAAGACACAATAAGTTTTAACTAATTAAGGAGAAGGGATTGTTAAACTTTATAAATAACTAAAGTAATAATTTTATTACAAAATCTCATTTATATTACTTCTATCCATTTCTTTTGTAAAGAATGTCTATTTCTTCTCCATATTTATTCAAAACTACTTGAAGTTTTATTATTAATCTTTTTTTCATGTTCTATAATATTTTTTTGACCGTTTAAGTGAGAAGGATCGCAAGCAAATCAAGAAAATTATAATTTATAGAACAAATTGACAAGCTTTTTTTCTCTCTCTCAATGTCTTGCAAATTGATTTATTTATTTATTGAGAAATTTTAGTTCAGGGGAATAAGAAATTGAGAGAATTGTTAAACTTTAATTAATAAATTACTAAAGCAAATATTTTTAACACAAAATCTCATTTATGTAATTTTTCACCTTTGTTTTTGAAAGAATGTCAATTTTTTGTTTAAAATGTTTCCACCTTCACTTAAGTACTCGAAATTTTTTGTTTAAAATATTTCTAACTTTCACGTTTGATAATTGTTCTTTTGACCTTTTTATGGAAAATCTTGTAAAGTACTCAAATTTTTTTTATTTTTTTTGACTTCCGTATCAAGCAACACAATTGACAAAAGTGATGTAAATTTTAACAGAGTAATCTAGTGTTACTACATAATCAATTGCATTTTTATTCAATTGTTTTCTCTAATTTTTTTGACATAAATAATTTCATCATCAATCAATGATTTATGGGGGGAAACTCCAATATCTCATTTGTTGAGTTGTAATACCGACCAATTTCTGAATCTCATTTCATCTTTTTGTGTCCAAGAAGTACGAGGGAGTTGGGACAACAAGAAATTTTAGATTTATCGATTCAATGGGTAATTTGGCATACAAAGTTGAGAAATTATTTCAAAAGTAAGCTTATTATAATCATGACTGCGTAAAGCTACTAATAAGTCAATATTATTAAATTAACTTATTTGCAAAACTCAATTATCTAATATTTTTTTACTTTTATTAATTTTTTGCTAATGAAACACAAAATATGATTGTTATGTTGATAGACATAGTATGTATGAATACGAGCCAATATGAATTTGGATATTATTTTTTTTGATAGAATTTGGATATTGGTTTTGCTTTATTATGCGAAAAAGAAAAAAAAAATCAAATTTGCATCACGTAAGAGACAAAAAAACTTTTCAATTTCTTACATAGAGTATAATTTTCTTGATTCGCTTCCAATTTTTTTTCAATTAAAACATTCAAAAAATTATTATAGAATATGAAAGAAAGATTAATGATAAAACTTTAAATAGTGTTGAATAAATTTTGGAAGATGAAATAGATAGTCTTTAGAAAAGAAATGAATAGAAGTAATATAAATGAGATTTTGTAATATAATTGTTACATTATTAATTTGTAAAGCTTAACAATCCCTTCTCTTTAATTAGTTAAAACTTACTGTATTTTTATTAATTATGAAACTTCCTACTCCCCTAATCCTAATTTTCCCTAATAAAAAAAGAGTATGCCTTCTTCTCATGTAGTAGTTTGGTGCCGAGAAAAAACACGTGGTACTGTTCACCAAATGATGTCTATTATTTTATTTTTATTTGGCTCTAAATCAAAGACGGAGCTAATGGGGGCTGTCAACACTCATCCTCGACTTTTGAAAAGAAAAAAATCCCTACAATTTTATGGTATTTAATAGCCCCCACACCCTCCCCCAAAAAAAATTATGGCTCCGTTCATGCTCGAAGTTTCTATTACATGTTCTTTTTGAAAAGAACAAAAAGTTATGTACTCATTGTGCTATTTTTCTCTATTTTCTGTTAGAGTAGAAAAACCCCGTAGGGAAAACTGTATTGCAACTCACGTATAAATAATTACAGGAGGAAACAATAAAACCCTAACTTATTATACAAGATATGATATGCACAATAACATAAAATATATACAATATATTTCCTATTTTAACACTTCCCCATAGTCGTGGCAGGAGATTCTCGAATGCTTAGACTGGATCTGAAGTCCAAAAATAGCTGTGGCGGTAAACCTTTAGTCAAGATGTCAGCAAACTGGTGGGCGGACGGAACATGCATCACACGAACTTTACCTAAGCAAACTTTTTCTCTTACAAGATGAATATCAATCTCTATATGTTTAGTACGTTGGTGTTGTATGGGATTAGAAGCAAGATAAACCGAGCTAATGTTATCACAATAAACAATAGTTGCGCGAGGTAAAGGACAATGTAAATCAAGAAGGAGATTGCGAAGGCAAGAAGCTTCAACGACAACATTAACTACACCACGATATTCCACCTCAGCACTAGATCGAGAAAAGACAGGTTGACGTTTAGAGGACCAAGAGATGATATTGTCACCCAAAAAAATACAATAACCAGATGTGGAACGATGGGTTTCCTGACATCCGCCCCAATCAGCATCAGAGTACGCAAGAAGATGGTCGACGAAGGAAGGGCGAAGACATAAGCCATGAGAGAAAGTCCCTTGGAGATAGTGAAGAATACATTTTAGAGCATGCATATGAGGCTCACGGAGATCATGCATATAGAGACAAATTTGTCGGACAGCATATGCAATATCGGGCCTAGTGATGGTGAGATATTGTAGAGCACCAGAAAGACTACGATAGAGAGTTGGATCGGAGACAGGAGGACCAATGGAGGGAAGCTTTGCTTCGGTATCCACAGGAGTGGCACAAGGATTACACGTGAACATGCTGGCGCGATCAATAATCCCACGAGCAAACTTAGACTGAAAAAGAAAGAGGCCAGAGGAGGGGCGAGTGACAGAGATGTCCAGGAAATAATGGAGAGGACCAAGGTCAGTCTTAGCAAATTCAGATGATAGTAAACGAGTAATCGTATGGAGATGAGAGGAGAAGGAGGCGGTGAGAACGATATCATCTACATAGAGAAGTAGATAAGCAGTGTCAGTTCCACGACGAAAGACAAAAGGCAAGGTATTGGCTTTACTGCCAGTGAAACCTAAAGAATATAGAAATTGAGCAAATCGTTGATACCAAGCTCAGGGACCCTGTTTAAGTACATAAAGGACTTTCTTAGGGCAACAGACGTGATTAGGATATTGTGGGTTTACGTACCCGGGTGGTTCTTTCATAAAAACCAACTCAGAAAGATGACCATGTAAGAATAGTACAGATGGAGAGGCTAGGAATGCGATAAAGCAAGGTTTAGAATAGTGCAGATGGTGGCGGGCTTAACCACGGGGCTAAAGGTCTCATCATGATCTAAACGTGGTTGTTGAGTGAAACCTTGAGCGATGAGACGGGCTTTGTACCGCTCAAGGCTACCATCAGAACAAAACTTATACCGAAAAATCCACTTAGAACCCACAAGGTTAACGTTGGGAGGACAAGAAACAAGATCCCAAATGGAATTAGCATGAAGCGCAGAAAGCTCAGCATTCATGGCAGTTTTCCAGTGAGGGTCACAAAGAGCTTGAGTGTGAGACCGGGGAAGAGGGGAGGGTTCGAAGATGGTAAACAGATTGAGGATTTGGCGAGGATAGAAGATTCCATCTTTGGAGCGCATGGTCATAGGATGAACAGAAATAGATATAGAACTAAATAAAAGGCATTTAGCTGTTTACTATTATATTGGAATTTATATATTATAATCATTCTCAAATTCCACTAGAGGATTAGAGAAAGAAAAGACATTAGTAAATTGTAAAAAGGCATTTAGTTGTTTACTATTATATTGGTATTTATATATTACAATCATCTATAAGTCCATGAACACAAGAGTTAACTCTCTATGGCATATATTGGCATTTATATATTGTAATCATCTATAAGTCCATGAACACAAGAGTTAACTCTCTAAGGCACTAGAGGAGTTTAATGCTTGTGCACTAAAATAGTCTGCAAGTCAAAGATTTCAATTGGGCATTGGAAATCATCAAGACTTGTATGATGTGAGTTTTGACAAGAAATGTGCCCGTCAATCACTAGGAAGTAGTGAAGAACTCATATCGTAGGTGCACTGATGGAGATAATGGCATGCAGACATGACTCGCATCGATTCCGTCACATGATTTTTCCCTCTTTGACAGTCAATGACAGAATTGACTAAATTATAATAGGTGTGTTTGAACTTTAGACTTGAGAAATCGAATTGAAGATATACTTGTGACATTAGGTTTGTCATTAGAGTAGTTAGACCCAATTCATCCTTTGATGGGGTCAACCTCGAACTACAACCTAATGGGCAAGTAGTAGTCTTAACTGATATCCAAGATGAGATTCGTTTACTCGAAAGTGAATGAGGAATTAACTTATGCATTTATAAGTAAGTTAGATCGTAAAGTCTTTGGCCAAAGCATTCATTGATCTAAACTTATTATGAATATAGCATAGAGTCAAGTTTGTGAGTTTGACCTAAACCATGACTCTCACTTGACCAGGATAAGGATACGAAGAGTTTGTATTCACATTGTATTTACAATAGAAAAGGTAAAATGATCCAATCACTTCATCCTATTTGGGTTACAATGTGGACAACTTGACTGGCTAGGTACAATCCACATCTAATGGAATTCTCCCATTGCCAAATATAGAAGAACCTAAAGACTCACGCTTAAAAAGGAAAAAATCAAAAGAAAATATGGTATATTTCTTGCAGCAATATTTTAAGTATTGGATACTTAAAATAATTAAATGGAATTAATTATTAGCATAAAATAAGTTAATTCATTTATACTTTAATTAATATATTATTTCTTGGTCAAATAAAATTAATTAAATATCCTATCTATTATTTAATTAGATTAATTAATTGGATTGAATTAATTAATTAAATAAAAGAGCTCAAATTGGTGCACCAAAAGGCACACCACGACCGAGTTGGGGAGGCTTATAGACATCCAACTTGCGCTTTTTAAGCCCAAAGTTTTAACTTAAGTGATATAAATATATCACATTAGTTAATACCTAGATCATAACATTAATTGTACACTTGAGCCACAAGAAAGAAATTCCTCCCGTCCTCTCTTCATCTAGCCATTGGTCACCGTGCCAAAGAAGAAGGAGATTTTCTGATCGAGTTTTTTCCGACAAGACAATTTAGAGGCAGCACTTTTGGACTGCTCGGATTATCAAGCAATCACCCGGACTATATCGCAAAAGGTTAGAAGAAGACAAAATTGAGAGTTTCTCCAACGACTTCTCTACAATGGGTAAAGTTTCAATATCCCTATCGTACATACGCGTGATAAAACCCAGGGATTGATACTGTTATGGAGAAGCACATGGGCACGAAAAACGAAAAACCATACTGTGAGAGTTAAAAAAGTTATGAAAATGTTCATTATCAAATTCCCGACCATGATCGCATTGGAAAAATTTTATTTCATAATTAAATCGGTTTTTGACATAGATATGAAAATTAGTAAAAATATTAAAAACTTTAGATTTATTACATAGCGGAAAAACCCATACAAAATGAGAAAAACCATCTAAAAATAAAACATAATATCTAAAATACGAGAAGTTTGAGTAGTCAATAAACCAGAATGAATAATATCGAAAATATGAGAAGTTTGAGTAGTCGAACTAGTAAAAGGGAAATGACGGTCCTTGCCCAATTGAAAAGCTTGACATAAAGACAAAAGAGTTCCCTGAGACTTAATAAAGATGAAGAAGTGTTAGGAATAAAAGAATGACCAATAGAGAAAATGGGAATAATAGCACCATTGCCAACTAATATAGAATTTGAAAATTCACAAGGTGTAATTGAAGAAAATGTACCTTTTTGAGAGGTTATGTGAGCAGTAGCGCTGAAGTCCATGTACCATCCATCATCAGGCTGATTTACAGTCATAGTTGAAAAGAGATCTTCAAGATCCATGGGCTGCTGGGGCATAACTGCTGAAAATAAGGTTGGTGGGCTGCTGGAGTAGGCAAGTAGTTTAGATAAGGAACAAAAGTGGGCTGCTGGAATTAGGGGTGTTCACCGAGTCGACCCGGCTCGCGAGCTCGGCGAGTTGGCTCGAAAAAAGCTCGACTCGAGCTCGAGCCGAGCCTCACGAGCTCGAGCCTGCCATCAAGCCGAGCTCGAGTTCATTTGCAAGTGTTCGTCTCGCGAGCTCCCTTTAATATGTATTTTTAATTAATATATTTTAATATATATATTATTATATACATTATAATATTTATATATTAATATAATAATATAATTTACTAAAAATAAAAAATATAGATATTTTAGCTCGCAAGCTCGAGCTCAGGTGGAAATAATCGAGCTCAAGCTCGAGCTCAACATATGCGGCTCGATCGAGCTCGAGCTCAGGTGGAAATAATCGAGCTCGAGTTCGAGCCTGGAAAAATCACTAGGCTCAGCTCGAGCTTGGCTCATGAACACCCCTAGTTGGAATGGTGGTGAGGGTCTTGTTGGAAAGGCCTGAGGTTGGGTGTGGACCGAATGGTATGGAGATGGGCCAAGAAACCCAATTGCTAAAGGTGTGGGCGTGTGGTTAGAAGCCCAGTGTTGGGCGCTAGTTAAGTGGGCTTGGTTGGGAGTGCCTTGTAATGTACCTGCAAAGAAATTGGGGAGAGGTGGAGGATTGTTATAGCACAAATAAGGGGCAGGTGGACGCATATTAGAGGGGTCCAAGCAATGTTGGAGACCGAATGTTGCTGGAAATTATTCTAGAAATTGCATGTGTTATTTCTGTTAGGAATTTCATGTTAGATGTTTTGATGATGACAATTAGGATTTTCTGTTAGACCCTGAAATATGTAAGTTTGATTCTTTACTAGAATATATGTATAGTCTTTGAGCGTTAGATTTGTATAAGGCTTTATTTATTTTTATTTTAAACGGTTAGGCTAAGTAATCTCAGAACTAAGCGTCTAATATTATTCTGAGTGAGTTTTTCAGTAAATAGGTCTAATGATTCAAGCATCTGAAGTCTGAATAAAGATGAAGATTCCAAGCGTCTAAGCTTTGATTAAGTGTCAGAAATAATTCAGTAGTGATTGAGCATCTATCAAAGACTAGATGTCACCTGAATTTATTTCTAAGTACATAAGGAGTTTAATGCAAATATTCTCGGATCATTAATTGCCAACGTGCAATTATGTCAAATGCATTAAAAGCTGATAAGAGCATTAAATGTGATGAGCACTTCAGGATGTACGGAGAAGCCTTCCCATTAGACTGTCAACTCTACAAAGACTGCCGCACCAACTTTCCGCAGCAGGTTTTCAGGGAAAAATGACGAAAGTTGTTCACTCGCGAAGTGAAAGACACGCGCCTGAACATGTGTCAAACAGACACTTTACCCAAGAAAGTTTATAAAGAGGACTTCAGTAACAAGCCAAAATACACGAATAGAACAACAACAAGCTTACAAGCCAAAACTCTATTGCACTGAGGTCTCAATGCTTAAACTTTCAGAAAAGCTCTAATATTCCAAGCAATCATTCTTTTTGCTTTTTTTCAATCCCTGAGACAGTCAACAATATCTCAAGCATCTTTTCTGAAGAAACCTACACTAATATTGAGATATTTCAAATTGTTTGAACTTTCCAAAAATCAAACAAACCGCTAAACAAAACCCCCGTGCAGCCTCGCAATCTGTGTGAAGTCGAAGTTGGATACTTGCATTATTTCTGGGTGAAAGAAGTAAGAGGATAGAAGTGTCTTGGAGCAGAAATCTGTTTGACCAAGGATCTCAAGTCATCGATATCCATCTCTCCCTATTTTGTAGAACTTTCTATGTGATTCTTCAAGAATCATTTTAGTGGATTGCCTCCAAGTGTTCAAAGGAGAAGAAGGACGTAGTTGGGCCGTCATCATCATTATTATTATCATATCACTGCATAATCGGTTAAGTAAACACATTGATAAAATCACCTTAAGTTAAAAAACTAAGGAAAATCTTTGTGACGCTAAAATCTCTCAAAAGGAAGACTTAAAATCATTCCGCTGTGCTAACCCTGACTAAAGAACTGAACGCTTAACCTCACTCGGTTACAGTATTCAAATGTTGAGTCTAAGTTAACTTTATCAAAACAGTCTTCAAGTAGACGCTAAGCCAAGCGCCTATATTTTCAAGCGTCCAAAAACTCATTTTAATACGAAAGTTTTGAAGTCGAAAAGGACTTCAGGGTCTATTCACCCCCCCCACTATACCCTTTAATATGCCAGTTGGGACTAACAAGTAGTATCAGAGCAATTGAAGTTGAAATTTATTTAAAATTTCCAAGCATAACTGCTTGTTTAGATCTTTTTCAAATCTAGTTACTTTAATTTTTCTTCCATGGCATTTTCAAAAGTACCTAAGTTGACCGAGTCAAATTATGACTCATGGAAAGTAAAAGATTTTTCTTATTTGTGTTAGTACGATGATGAAATGTGTGATATCATTTCAGATGGGCCAATCCAAATTCTTAATGTCATCACTAGAGCGCCTGGAGCCACAGAGGAAACCCCTGACAGTTATGTGGCAAAGCCAAAGCATGAGTGGTCCCCAGATGAGCGTCGAAGAGCAAATTTAGATAATATTGGTTGGAACACTCTACATACAGCCATCGTTGATAATGATAACTTATTTGACAAGTTGAAGTCGTCCTCTACGACTAAAGAAATATGGGATAAGTTAGCTACAATATGTGGTGGCTCAACACAAATCAAGGAAAACAAGATTTCAATTGCCAAGGAAAACTTAAATAGTTTTAAAAGGTTGCCCAATGAGACTCTAGAGCAATTGGACATAAGATTTACTGCTCTTGTTATGGAGTTGACCTCGTTAGGCATGGATTTACAAAACAGAGAAATGGTGGTCAAAATTTTTAGAAGTCTCCCGAGTAGATTTTTGATGAAAACAACATCAATGAGAGAATCAAACATGTTGGATCTTCTAACTCCTGAAGATGCATTTTCGGAACTCAAAGCGTTTGAGTTTGAGTTAAACTATCTTGTGTTCTATTTTATTCTGCATACTCTCCTTTTTTTGTTTTTTTTTGGGTTTTTTTATCATAAATGTTAGTCCGAATGCAGTTTCGCCCCCTACATGTTTCTAATAGATAAATAATTTAATTTGGGTTAGATCTAAAATATTTATGATGAAAACACACAAAAAAAAAACTAAAAAAGGGAGAGTATGCAGAATAAAATAGGACACAAGGGGGCGCTATGCAAAAAACGTAACACAAGGTAGTTTGGTGCAGGTTTCGCTTATCACAGGGGGATCTTATGCAATTATCCCTAAATAAGCGTCTTCTCCGCATGATCTCTCAGCGCCAGTGGTCTCAAAAACAGAAACTGCAAGATTAACAAATGAACAAAAGATGAAAACTAATCTTTGATATAATTGCAGGAAACCAGGGCACTACCAGGTAAATTACCATTATCCAAATGTATCTAAGCCCACAAGGCAGGATTACTTGGATAGAAACCAATTCAGAAGCAACCTTCGTCAACAAGGTTTGCTAGCGGAGTCAAAACCAGCATCCGCACCTGAAGATTTGGAGTCTTCAAAGGAGAGCAGTGATGATGATGAGCCAGTGGATGATTCAACAGTTATTTGTCTCATGGCGAGAGTTGATGAAGCGTCCCCTGAGGTAAACACTGAAATTGCTTATCCTCTCTCTTATGAAGAATTACGTGACAAAGTAAGAGAATATTATAAAGACTATCAAGATGCCGCCAAATTATATCAAAATCACTTCAATATCATTTCAGCGCTCAAGAGTGATAATGTGATGCTCAAGGCAGAGTTGCAAGTTCAACAACAATACATTAAGAAGAACCAATCACTTGAGAGTGAGATGACTCAATTGAAAAATGATCTTGATATAATAGTCAAGAGAGAAGCTGAGCTGATTGCTAGACTTGCTAAATCAGAGCAGCTCTTCTCATCATTCTCTAAAGCGTCAAGAAAACTAGACAATTTGACTGAAGTAACAAGATTATTTGGTGGAAAGACAGGTTTAGGATGCAATAAATTCGGTAAACAACCAAATAAATCTAATATTATGGCAAACAACAAAGAAAATGGTGTATTCTTTGTTGAGAAAGGTTCAAAAAGTCAAACACCTATTGAACCAAAGGACAATGGTACGAGGCCAAATGAGAAAGTCAACACCGACTCAGGCAAGGGAAAGACAGAAGCGAATGATTCACAAAGAAAGCTTCATCCAAGTGCTCAAAAAGCTAAGGATAAACCTTACCACTGTGAATCAAGCTCTAAGCGTCAAGCACCAAAAGTGCACCCTAAGCCAGCACCAAGGAAATACCAGCAACAATATCCACAACGGTCAAGGTCATATTACAGATACTATGATGATTATGATTATGACTATGATTATGATTACTATTATAATCGAGGATATTATTATGCACCCAAGAAGGACACACAACACAAGGTGAAACCCTAAAAGGCTAATCCTCCTGCAATGAAGACTAGGCAAATATGGGTTCCTAAAGTTCTAATTCAGACTAACGCTACTAATGTAAAAGGACCCAAGTTACAATGGGTACCTAATAAGAAATAGAACTTCCCTTTTGATTGTAGGTACCTAGAGCTAGAGCTGATCCATCTGTTTGGTACATCGATAGTGGGTCGTCAAGGCACATGACAGGCTCCAAGAATCTCTTGATCAACCTGTCGAGCTACCAATGGTCCTCAGGTTGTATTTGGTGACAATTCCTAAGGTAAAACCAAAGGTATATGTACTGTGCATAGGGGGAACATCATGATAAGTGATGAATATTATGTTGAGGGTCTTAAGCATAATCTTTTAAGCATAAGTGAATTTTGTAATAAAGGTTTTGAAGTCAAGTTTTCAAGTGACTGTTGCTATATTAATGACGCTAAGACTGGATCTACTAAATTAAAAACAAAAAGAACAAACAATATGTATTTGGTAGTTTGGGGTTCAACAATAGATAACAACCCTACATGTTTTATGAATCTAAAATGGGTTGGTTATGGCATAGAAAAATGAATCACCTCAACTTTAAAATAATCTCTCAACTTATAATGTTAAATCTTGTAGAGGGATTACCAAAAGGACCATTTCACAAGGATCGCCTTTGTGACGCTTGTCAAATGGGCAAACAAGTTAAATCATTTTTCAAGAGAAAACCTTATCTGTCTACCTCTAGAATACTTGAACTACTTCACATGGATTTGTTTGGACCCGTTCAAATGACCAGTGTAAGCGGTAAATAGTATACTTTGGTAATAGTAGATGATTTCTCTCGATATACTTAGGTGGAATTTCTTTCATCGAAAGATGAAACATATGACAAGCTCACAACGCTTATTCGGCAACTTCAAACTTTGAAAAATCTTAAGGTTGCAAGAATAAGGAGCAATCACGGTACTGAGTTTGCTAACAAGTTTGTTGAGAAGTTTTGTGCATCAAATGGAATACATCATGAGTATTCAGCTCCTAGAACTCCTCAACAGAATGGTGTTGCTGAGTGTCGGAACAGAACGCTCAAGGAAGCTGCTAGGATGATGTTAGCAAAGTCCAAGCTTGCTCCTAGGTTTTGGTTCGAAGCGATCAACACTGCTTGTTACACTCAAAATCGTTGCATGATCAACAAACAACATGGGAAAACTCTATATGAACTATGGAAGGGACGTAAGCCAAATGTTTCATACTTTCATTTTTTTGGTTCAAAATGTTTTATCCACAATAATGGATCCCAAAGCCTAAAGACATTTGATCTTAAAGCGGATGAGGGAATCTTTCTAGGCTATGCCAAAAATGGAAAGAATTTTCGCATCCTAAATAAGATTAAATCGAAGGTTGAGCAATCTATTCATGTTGTTTTTGATGATGTCAACCATGAACCTAGTAAGGTTAATGCTAATGATGTAGGAGTTGAAGATTTGTGTCATCAAACGTCTAAGATCATTATTGATGAAAGTGACGACGATGATGAAATCTTGGTGCCCTATCCTAAGATTACTCGTAAGGATATTCAGGATGATAATATAAGATCTGCTGATCATGAAGAGAATGATCATCAAGAGCAAAATAGGATTTGTGGATTGGAAGCGCCCACGCAAGAGGGCAGTCAAGCGTCTGTGCAAGAAGTTAACCAAGCGGTTGTTTAACCTCTTAACCCGTTCCAACCTGATAGACTACGGCTATGTGATAATCCACCAGAGCAAATTCTTAGAGATATTGGAGTGCATGTGAGGACTATGCCAAAAATGGAAAGAATTTTCACATCCTAAATAAGATTAAATCGAAGGTTGAGGAATCTATTCATGTTGTTTTTTATGATGTCAACCAAGAACTGAGTAAGGTTAATGCTAATGATGTAGGAGTTGAAGATTTGTGTCATCACACGTCTAAGATCATTATTGATGAAAGTGACGACGATGATGAAATCTTGGTGCCCTCTCCTAAGATTACTCGTAAGGATATTCAGGATGATAATATAAGATCTGCTGATCATAAAGAGAATAATCATCAAGAGCAAAATAGGATTTGTGAATTGGAAGCGCCTACGCAAGATGGTAGTCAAGCGCCTGTTCAAGAAGTTAACCAAGCGCTTGTTCAACCTCTTAACCCATTCCAACCTGATAGACTATGGCTACGTGATCATCCACCAGAGCAAATTATTGGAGATATTGGAGCTCCTGTGAGGACTAAGGCCGCTACATATAATGAGGCCATGTTCGCAAGCTTTATATCTGAAATGGAACCTAAAAAAGTGGATGAAGTGCTAAGCGATCCAAGTTGGATTGAGGCCATGCAAGAAGAGCTTAATCTGTTTGAGCATAGTAAGGTTTGGACGCTAGTACTAAGGCCAACTCACCAAGGAGTTATTGGAACTAGATATGTTTATAGAAACAAGATGGATGAGAATGGCATTGTGATAAGGAACAAGGCCAGACTTGTCGCTCAAGGATATTGCCAAGAAGAGGGTTTTCATTTTGATGAGACATATGCTCCTGCCGCCCGTCTTGAAGCAATTCGCATGTTTCTAGTGTATGCAGCCTTCAACAAATTCACAGTGTTTCAAATTGACGTAAAGAGTGCTTTACTAAATGGTAAACTCCAAGAAGAAGTATATGTGGAGTAACCCCTAGGATTCATCAACAACCCTGGTAAGGGTATGCTCTACAAGCTAGATAAAACTTTATGGGCTAAAACAAGCACCTAGAGCATGGTATGACACTCTTTCTATCCTCCTTATTGGTAAAGGCTTTTCAAAAGGCCGCGTTGATACAACGTTATTCAAAATTACCAATGATGAAGATATTCTCTTAAGCCAAATATATGTTGATGATATTATTTTCGGATCTACTAATAAGCGTCTGTGTAAGAAATTTTCGAAAATGATACAAGAACAATTTGAAATGAGCATGATGGATGAGTAACTTTCTTCTTAGGATTACAAGTTAAACAACTGCCTAATGGCATATTTATTAACCAAGCTAAATATACACGAGATATGATTAAGAAATTTGATATGGAAAATGCATCATCTTCAAAAATTCCAATGAGTCAAACGCTTAAGTTAGATGAATATGAAAGTGGAAAGAAGGTTGATATGACTAATTATAGAGGTATCATTGGATCACTTATTTATCTTATTGCTAGTAGACCTGATATTATGTTTTCTGTTTGCATGTGTGCACACTTTCAAACTGATCCTAGAAAGTTACACATAATTGCTGCCAAGAGAATCCTTAAATACCTAAAAGGCACACAAAATATGGGCTTATGGTACCCAAGGGACTCTCCGTTTGAACTAATTGGTTACTCAGATGCAAATTTTGCAGGATGCAAAATTGACCAGAAAAGTACTAGTAGTACATGTCAATTTCTAGGCATAGTAAGAAACAACAATCCATAGCCACCTCTACAGCTGAAGCAGAGTATATAGCTGCAAGAAGTTGTTGTGCAAAAATTTTATGGATGAGGCAACAACTTAGAGATTATGGTATAATCCTAGGTCTAACCCCTATCCATTGTGATAACCAATGCGCCCTAACCATGACTCAAAATCCTATTCTTCATTCCAAAACCAAACATATTGACATTAGATACCATTTTCTTCGTGACCATGTTCAAAATAAGGATATCTCCATGCACTTTATTGGAACTAACAAATAATTGGTAGATATCTTCGCCAAAGTGCTCAACGAACAACGCTTTCTCATTTTAAGAAGTGAACTAGGTATGATAGATTTAAACTAGAGGTGGCAATTGGGTGGATCAGGTCGGGTTTGGGTCGGGTCCAACTGGGTTAGGTCCAATTTGGGTCGGGTCCTACTGGGTCCTATGCAAAAAAAATTGTATGAAAGCTAGACTCCTAAAGGACCTACACAAGGATCCAAAGTAGACCCAATGAGGACCCAGTTAGGACCCAACATAGACCAAAAATTGGATTAGAATATGTTTTAAACAAGTTTAATCAAACACTCTTTTTACACACACTAGGCATATTTACACATACACAACATACTTTTACACACACAAACACACTTTTACACACAACATATATTTTACACACATTATACACTTTTTACACACACTACACACATTTACATATACACAACACACTTTTACACACACACAACACACTGCATAATTTTTACACATTTTTACACACACAACACACTTTTACACATATACAATATTGTTTACACACATTTACACACACGACACACTTTTACACACACTACTCACATTTTCACACACAATGCACATTTTTACACATATTACACACTTTTTTGACACACAATGCACATTTTTTACACACACTACACACATTTTCACACACAATGCAAATTTTTTACACACATTTTCACACACAATGCAAATTTTTTACACACACTACACACATTTTCACACACAATGCATACTTTTTACACACACTACACATATTTCACACACAATGCACACTTTTTACACACACTACATACATTTTCACACACAATGCACACTTTTTATACACACTACAAACTTTTTTACACACAATGCACACTTTATACACACACTACACACTTTTTACACACACACTACACATATTTTCACACACAATCCATACTTTTTACACACACTGCACTCTTTTTACACACACTACACACTTTTCACACGCACTACACACATTTTCACACACAATGCAAACTTTTACACACATTACACACTTTTTCAACCACAATGCACATTTTTTACACACACTGCACACATTTTCACACACTGTGCATATTTTTTACACACACTACACACTTTTTACACACACTACACACATTTTCACACACACTACATACTTTTTACACACACTACACACTTTTTACACACACTACACATATTTTTACACACAATGCACACTTTTTTCACACACTACATAAATTTTCACACACAATGCACACTTTTTACACACACTACACACTTTTTCACACACAATGCACACTTTATACACACACTACACACTTTTTAGACACACTACACATATTTTCACACACAATCCACACTTTTTACACACACTACACTATTTTTACATACACTACACAGTTTCCACACACACTACACACTTTTTACACACAATGCACACTTTTTCACACAATGCACACACTACACACTTATTACACACATTACACATTTTCAAACACAATGCATACATTTTACACACACTAGACATATTTCACACACAATGCACACTTTTTACACATACTACACATATTTTCACACACAATGCACAATTGTTACACACACTACACACTTTCACACACAATGCACACTTTATACAAACACTACACACTTTTTACACACACTACACATTTTTTCACACACAATGCACACTTTATACACACACTACACACTCTTTACACACACTACACATATTTTCACACACAATCCACATTTTCTACACACAATCCACATTTTCTACACACACTACACTCTTTTTACACACACTACACACTTTGCACATGCACTACACATATTTTCACACACAATGCACAATTTTTACACACATTACACACTTTTTCACACACAATGCACATTTTTTACACACACTACACACTTTTTACACACACTATGCACATTTTCACACACTATGCACATTTTTTACACACACTACACACATTTTCACACACAATGCATACTTTTTACACACACTACACACATTTTCACACACTACACACATTACACATATTTTCACACACCACATATTTTCACACATTTTACACTTCATACATTTTAACACACTACACATTTTACACATATTTTCACATATTTTCATACACTACACACATATGTAGTGCGTGAAATAGTGCGGTGTATGTGAAAATATGTGTAGTGTGAGTAAAATATGTGAAAATATGTGTAGTGTGTGTATAGTATGTGAAAATATGTGTAGTGTGTGAAAATGTGTGTAATGTATGTGGAATATGTGTACTGTGTGAAAATGTGTGTAATGTATGTGAAATATGTGTAGTGTGTGAAAATGTGTGTGTAAGATATGTGTAGTGCGTGTAAAATATGTTCAAATATGTGTAGTGTGTGAAAATGTGTGTAGTGTGTGTAAATATGTGAAAATATGTGTAGTGTGTGAAAATGTGTGTAATATTTTTAAAATATGCCATTTGTGTGTGAAAATGTGTGTAGTGTGTGTAAAATATATCATATGTGTGTGAAAATATGTGTAGTGTGTGTAAAATATGTTATATGTGTGTGTAATGTGTAGTTTATGTAAAATGTGTGATGTAGGTGTGAAAATATGTGTAGTGTGTGTAAAATATGTGAAAATATGTGTAGTGTGTGATAATGTGTGTAATGTGTGTGAAAATACGTATAGTGTGTGAAAATGTGTGTAGTGTGTGTAAAATGTGTGTAGTGTGTGTAAAATGTGTGAAAATGTATGTAGTGTGTGAAAATGTGTGTAGTGTATGTGAAAATATGTGTAGTGTGTGTAAAATATGTGAAAATATGTGAAGTGTGTGAAAATGTGTGTAATGTATGTAAAATATGTGTAGTGTGTGAAAATGTGTGTAGTGTGTGTAAAATATGTGTAGTGTATGAAAATGTGTGTAGTGTGTGAAAATGTGTGTAGTGTATGTGAAATATGTGTAGTGTGTGAAAATGTGTGTAAAATATGTGAAAATGTGTGGTGTATGAAAATGTGTGTAG
Organism: Buddleja alternifolia; assembly: GCA_019426215.1. Classification (NCBI taxonomy): domain Eukaryota; kingdom Viridiplantae; phylum Streptophyta; class Magnoliopsida; order Lamiales; family Scrophulariaceae; genus Buddleja; species Buddleja alternifolia. The sequence goes on along the minus strand of CM033402.1, from coordinate 17,410,445 downwards.
TGTGTGTAAAAATATGTGTAGTGTGTGAAAATGTGTGTAGTGTGTGTCAAATATGTGAAAATATGTGGTGTGTGAAAATGTGTGTAATTTGTGTGAAAATGTCATTTGTATGTGAAATATGTGTAGTGTGTGTCAAATATGTGAAAATATGTGGTGTGTGAAAATGTGTGTAATTTGTGTGAAAATGTCATTTGTATGTGAAAATATGTGTAGTGTGTGTAAAATATGTGTAGTGTGTGAAAATGTGTATAGTGTGTGTAAATATGTGTAGTGTGTGTAAAATATGTGTAGTGTGTGTAAAAGGTGTGTAGTGTATGTGTAAATGTGTTCAAGTGTTTGTGTAAATTGTGTGTTGGGGGTGTATTAAATTTCAAACTAAGTTAGACCTAATTTGGACCCATATTGGGCCCAACTTAAAACCTAATTAAATCCAAAAATAAGTGAGAACCAACTCAGTTGGAACCATAAAGAAAAAATTTAGGACCCAACCCAACTAAAACCTAGGTGGGTTGGGTTTGAAATATATCTTTGAACCCAAATTGCCACCCCTAATTTAAACGCTTAATCATTAGGCATCATATTTTTATTAGACATATAATGTAGGGGGAATCCACTTTATTTATGCCTAAAAGATTCTTGACAAATTGTTACAAGTCACCAAATTTAGGGGGAACTTTAAAATTGTACTTGTACACATCTCTAAGCGTCAATGATCAAAAGCCACTTTTATATGCATAGATCAACAACTGTTATTATTATTTGTGCATGATATGTTGAATGCTAAAAAATAAAAGAATTTAACTTCAAGCGTCAACATAAATTTTCTCTAACAAAAGGATGTTAAGCATTGAACATATTCCGTTCAACACTTAATAGAAATTTTTATAAAATTCATGCATAACTTTTAAAATAACCAGTGACGTGATGGATAAACTCAAAGATCTATTTTGACCTTTATCCACGCGTTCCTATCACATCAAACTGGCGAATGATTAAAAACTTTTCAAAATGACGGTTCAAAGTCAGTACGTGTTTATATACGTGATAAGAGGTGTTTTTACGTGTTTTTAAGACGGTAATTCTTATGATTTGGATTCACTTATTGCTTAAATCATGTCACATTTGCATTTAATAGGTGTGTTAAGTGAATACAGGTAATAAATGAGAATACATGAAGAAAAGGGAAGAAAAACGATGTACAAAACCAGTTCAAGCATGTTTTTCAACACCTAGGCGGTTTATGCATCTCCTACCACATTCGAGCGATAATTCCGTACATTTCGAGACCGACTTAGACAAATTTTCCTTCTACAAAGTTTTAGATGTATGTCTTAGCTTCAAATGGGAACTTGAAACATCCAAATCGGAGGTCTATAGAGATAATTGTGAAGGAAATACGATTGCTGCGCCGAACAGAGAAGTACATGTGTCAGGATACGCCCCAACGCCCTCCTAGTCATGCCTAGGCATGGATAGTCCGAATGTTACTCCTTTTCAGCCTAAATTCCAGCATTATATGATGGGTAAGAATTACTTTTGGCCATAATTCAGCACATGTGTTGAGGGGTTGTCATAAGTGTGTTTCTTGGTAGATTTACTTTATGGGTGCCAAATCAGAAACAACCTCCATATTGAAACGTAATTTAGGTATACTTAGCGACCGCATTGGACAAAATGTCCTTCTGTAAAGTTGTAGATCTATGTTTTATCTAAATATGGGGACTTGAATCATCCAATTTGGAGATCTGTGGAGAAGTTTATGAGGAAAATACTAAGACTGTGCTGGAAAGCAAGAAAATGGCAGCATGCATGTGTTTTGTTGAAGTTTTCACATGGTTATGCTTGGTGGAATTCTTAAGGGCCGAAAGTTTAGCATTTTTTAGCTGGTTGGAATCTTAAAAGCCAAACTTTAAGCATAACCTTAGGTGGAATTCTCATTGGGAAACTTTAATGGGAATTCTTAATGCATACTTTAGTGGAATTTTGACTATAAAAGGAGGGGGAACCCATACTCTTCATAATTCACTATCAATTTCAGATTCTTGGAGGAGAGGGGGGCAGCCCCTAATCTGATTTCTCCACCATTCATCACCATTCTTCATCACTCTTGGAGGGGGAAACTAGAGGAAGGAAAAGAGCTTGGGGATTGAAGGCTCAACTTCAAGATCCATCATCATTCACCATTTAGGGAGTTTTTAAGAGCTTTTCATTTCATTTATGTCTATGAATATTCCTCTTATGTCTTTTATGCTTTCAATTATGAACTAAATTCGTAAGACTAGGGCCATGTAAGGCCAAATTGTGATATATGCTTACAATAGATTATTGTTGAGGTTGTTCTTATATTGTTATGTGATGTGAATTGTGTTTTTGTCTATCTTGCATATACTTGATCACTATATGTTAGAATCTTATGCCTAGGTTAATATTTCGGGAGAAAATTGACTTAGGGTGCAAGAAATTCACATCATGACCCGCAACTAATGAGGAATTGCCCTAGACATAGGTAAAGATTCCCGGGTGAAGTCGTTCGATTCAAATCGAGTGAACTCTAGTACATTAATGCATGTTTAGTGGTTAGATTTCCGGATAGGGATATTTGGGAAATCACGATCTAAGTATAGGAGTTTAAACGCGAGACATCGGTTATTCTCTACCTTAGGAGTTTTCACCATAACAATATAAGAGTAATTCTACAACAAGAGCCTTTATAAGTATATTTGATCAATTTGGACCTAGCATGTGCCTTAGTCTCCCTTTATAATTGGTTTTAAATCACTTGTGCAACCTTGTTCTTATCTTACGCGTTTCACACTCATTTTACCTTTATTGTATTGATCTTTGTTGTTATAAAATCGTAAACTAGAATTCAAGTCCTTGTGGTTCGACAATCCGGACTTCTCGTCCACTTTTATTACTACACACGACTAGTGCACTTGCTATTATAGCACGTTAGCTTTTAGCGTGTCAATACGTGTCAGTGTACCATAACCGCGTGCATTACACTCTGAAAATACCAAACGTTTTTAAAACTTACTCGGACGTCAAACTTTTATATATGGGAGTTACCAAATATAACTTTACTTACTTTTTACAATCTCGCGTCCGCAGTTAAAACTAATAATGGCTGAGATTCATTACCTTTACACGTGTCAAAATCATAATGAGACGAGAAAACATAATTTTCAAACTATGTCATTTAAAACAAAATACTTGTAGAAAATTACTCACTTTTCATACAAGCTTTCTGCAAACTACTCTCTCTCTCTCTCAAAGTGAATCTGTGCTTTCTTTCAAAAAATTTCAATGGCACCAAAGAAATCCGTGATCGTTGTTGATGATATCATCAAGGTTACTGAAGGGCTTGTTGTGGATTGGAAATATATGTATGAGCAAACTGAAATAAACATGACGGACATGCTGGATTCTGTTGCCAAGGCTGGCCTTCAGACTTTTCTGACTAAGTACTCATACTTCTTTGCTGATGAAGTAACTTCCTTCTGAAGATGCGCCAAACTTTCAAAGGGCAAGACTTCCTTTTCTTGCCTCTTTTCTTTTTCTAAGAAGACCTCTCCTAAGAAGTTCACTCTATCTGCTGAATCCATAGCCCAGAACTTCAAGTTGCCTAACCAGGGTGAGGCTTTAGAATCTATCTCTATGAGCTAGATTGAAGAAGCATGGTCCAAGATAAGGGCTTATGATGATGCAGCTTACAAACCACATTTTGAAAAGAAAGACATTGTTCCGAAATGCAGTCTTTTGGCAGACTTTTGCAGCAAGATAATCGAGTGTAGAGTGGGAACTTTCGACAAAGTCTCCCCACTGCAGTTTCAGGTGATGACTACTGTGCTCTTGGATATCAAGATAAACTGGAGTGAGTACGTGTTCGGCAGGTTTAGGGATTGTTTAACCGCCACAAACAAACCCTATGGAGTTATTCTAAGTGATCTGTTGTTTAGAGCAGAGTGTGTCAATTCTACTGGGCAGCCGTCGGCTAAGCCAAGTTTTTAGGGAAGAGGATAGTGACTAACCTCCTCCACCCTCCCGAAGTTGGTGGTGCTGCAAGACCTTTATCTGAGCGCCAAGTTGTGCGTCAAACATCAAATGAAGAAGCAGAGCGTCCTGCTCAAGAGGAAGCTGTGAAGCGTCCATCTCTGACAAAGAAGAGGGCTTCCAGAAAGCCAAGGCTACAATTGTTCCATCTTCTCCCATGGATGATGATGAAGAGACAAATGAGGATCTGGAGGACAAAGTTCCGTTAATCAAGAGATGGAAGTTGGAAACTATTATTAAGAAGATCAATTTTGGTGAAGAACCAACTGTCACCCCTGTCCAGATGCTCAAGCCAATAGAAGGGGTGAATGTTAAGAAAATATTCAAAAGACCCAGATGAGACTATTGAGCCAAGCGCTCAAGGAACACTACCTGTCGAGACAAGTTCTTAGCGTAAGTTTATTTCTTCCCACAACGTTCCTTTACCTACATCTGTAGAAGATCCTGCTCTCATAGAGAATATATCTTGTGCTACAACTCTTATTATAGCTGTTGTTGAAGCACCTATTGATGTCCACTTGGATGTTGACTTAGAGGAAGTGGTGGCTATTGCCAAAGATATTGCAACAGAAGTGCTTGCTGAAAGTTCAAGCACTACTGTGGATGATGAAGAACCTATCACAGAAGGGGTCCTACCATCACTCACCTCAAAGGTTATAACAGAGACACGATCAGTAAGTCAGAGTGTTGATGAGGACGTTACAAAACCCAGGCATTTCTTCAAGCTGGATTCTATCAAGACTATGATCATTCGATCAATTATATGCCACCAGCTAATGAAGAAGATTTCATTCCCACTATGAAGAGCATTATATAATTGCGAAGAATGAAGTGTCGATGTTGATAGAGCGTAATCACTCTATCTGCCAGATGCTATTCAGCTCGAAGTTAACAGATGTGGAGCATGCATATTACTTGGCCATTGCCAATGATGAACATGTAGATCAGATTCCTGCTTCCATCACTATTCATGAGAAACTTCAAGACCAGAACTCCTAGCGCTGACGTATACTTAGCGTACTTTTTGGACATGGGGCATAGCAAACCATCAGGCTTTGCTCCAAGAAACTACAAAATCAAAGTCTTCGAGCGTCTACCAGTTGAGTTTCTCAATCCATCAGAAGAACTATTGAATAGAGAAGGATACTCTCATTTTCCAGAAGTGGTGCACAGCGTTGCAAATCGAAGTTTAGCTAACCCACTTCGTTTATGGAAAAATAGAAGTCCTCATGTTAGTGATCGTCTAGCGTCTCTTACTGATCTGATTCAAGAAGAAGCTGATGACTACTTTAACTGTGTATAGAATGCCAGCTATCAGATAGACTAACATCGCTTTGAAGTGATAACAGACATTCACCACGAAGGCATAAGAGCTACTATATGCAATGCTGGAGCAGAGAATTGCATAAATGAAGTGAACTACTGTGAATCTTATGTGGGTAACAAATTTACATTTCAAGAATTGGTTACAGCCCCTCATTTATTCGGCATAGGCATGAATGACAAGAAGCGTCAGTTTGCTCACTATTGCCTGGAAAAGCATCAACTGCGAGTGGGCCCAATTGATCAATTGTCAAGCGTCCGTCAACCAGTTGAGAGATTTCTGCGTCAAGCATTACATTGGCTTGCGGAAACTCCTCTTCACTTCTCCAGCAAAGTGTCCACGAGTGGCAGTAAACCAGTATCTGATTTGACTATCTCTCCAAGCCACTGTGATGACAATTTCAGGCTGATGATCAAGATCATGTCTCCTATTGAACATTTTGATAAGGTATTCACTGCCCATATGCTCAAAGCTAACGGCTCAATCATTCGATCTTTTCAAGGCTATCCATTGTTCCCATCTATCCGAAAAGAAGTGAGCGATCACTATTCTTATGTGCTATCATTGCTGGAACAAAATCAGGGCATCGCTCAAGCAGTTTATCCCTATTTGGAAGAATACTACCGCACTTATGTTCATGATCAATTCCGTCTTCCAACTGATCGGATTATTGCTTTTTCCTTGAATTACTACAATGATGTGCTATTTCAGATTCCTCAAGCGCAATGAAAGATTTTTTCGAATCATGTGCTGGATATCCTAGGTCCAATGTGAGTCAAGGCCATGGATAGTCCTCTCCGCACAATAGTTCAAGGCACTTGCTTACTTTATCCCCGACTTTGTGAACTTCTTGATAGTGCAAAGGAGTTCTATGCTAGTACAGAGTTTGCCAGGCTAAACCTTCAATTTGCGAACTTTCGTCTAAGCATGATAGCACCTAAGGAAGTACCAGCTCAGTCTGTTGAAGTTTGTATTTCTGAGCGTGCAGTTGAACCTGAACATGCGTCTCTACCAGAGGTCATACCTGACGCTTTTGTTCCTGATGTTGCTGAATCTCCTGATCTTCCAATCGAAGCGCAAGGCACATCGTTTGATCCAGCTCATCAACCATCTCTTGAATCATTAAAGTTCTCTTCCAAGTTCAAGCAACCTGTTTCTCAACGGTTACTCCTGATGTTGGTCAAGAGTTTGGTCCTTTTCTGCGAGACGTTTTGGAAGAAGTTTGCGATCACGCCAGTCAAAATGCAGAAGCTCTCTACTGGATTAAGCAAGATTTAGCTAAGATTGAGTCTCAAAATATGGGCACTCAGATTGCCCATATGCGTGGAGCTGCTCAGGTTGCTGTTGCTGATAGCCTTAGAGCATTTCAGAAAATGGCTGACGCTAAACGTACAAATCAGATAGCGATGAAGGAGCATTTTCATAAGCGCATTGATGATCTAACGGCTTTTATGGCTCAAATTGCTAATCGAGTCAGTATTCTTATAGAGCATTTTCTTAAGAATGATGATAGCAATAAGGGGGACAAATTAGATAGCGATGAAGGAGCATTTTGATAAGCGCATTGATGATCTAACGGCTTTTATGGCTCAAATTGCTAATCGAGTCAGTATTCTTATAGAGCATTTTCTTAAGAATGATGATAGCAATAAGGGGGAAAAGAGGAAAGCTTCCAGTTCAAGAGCTGCGAGTCCTCCTCCCAAACGCCAAGAAGTTCCTCCTCCTCCTCTTCCGCTCAACAGAGAATCTTGATACCCATCTTCGGTAGCTGCTGCTGGAATACTTAGTAAAACATCTGGGTTCCTTCCAATAGCGTATAGAGCGGATTTGCCAGTGCTTTCCAAAGCTTATCTTGAAAAATTTGACGTTCCAATTGAACGAGCGCCTCTCCCAGAGCCTATAGATCCTAAACTCATAGTTAAGGAGAAACAGATGATAGAGTTTAACAAATCGTTTTAGAATATGTCTAAGGCATATTGGCATTGACCCAACAGAATGGGACAAGCACTTTGTTGCTTTCAGAAAGAGACAAAAGAAAGAGAATAAAGCCGTGGTAAATGATGATCATGCTGCGATGATTGCTGTAGAAGATCAGCTAACTGAAGCAATCAAAGCTGAAATGTATAGAAGACATAATGATCAGTTAAGACGCTAAGAGGCCTTACAGCACAGGATCTATATTCTTGTCTCTTTATATTTTTGATATTTTAGTTGTAAATGCTTGTACTGTTCTTGATATATAATGAAGTGCATTTTCAGCTAAAATATCTCGTTGAAGCTTTAAGTTACCTTAACTAACTTTATCTAACCTTTATTCAAAGCTAACTTTTGTATTTTGGTTGTCTAACTCTTGAACTATAAAAGAGTAAGTATTGCCATCATCAAAAAGGGGAAAATTGTTAGGAATTTTATGTTGGATGTTTTGATGATGACAATTAGGATTTTCTGTTAGACCCCAAAATATGTAAGTTTGATTCTTTACTAGAATATATGTAAAGGCTTTGAGCATTAGATTTGTATAAGACTTTATTTATTTCTATTTTAGATTGTTAGGTTAAGTAATCTCAAAACTAAGCGTCTGATAATACTCTGAGTGAGTTTATCAGTACATAGGTTTGAAGTTTAAAGCGTCTAAAGTCTGAATGAAGATGAAGATTCCAAGCATCCAAGCTTCGATTACGTGTTAGAAATAATTTAGTAGTGATTGAGCTTCTATCAAAGACTAGATGTCACTTGAATTCATTTCTAAGTCCAAAAAGAGTTTAATGCAAATATTCTCTGATCATTAATTGCTAGCGAGCATTTATTTCAAATGCATTAAATGCTGATAAGAGCATTAAATGTGATAAGCACTTCAGGACGTACAGAGAAGCCTTCCCATTGGACTGTCAACTCTACAAAGACTTCCGCACCAACTTTCTGCAGCAGGTTTTCAAGGAAAAAGTACAAAAATTGTTCACTCGCGAAAGTGAAAGACACGCGCCTGAACATGTGTCAAACAAACACTTTACCCAAGAAAGTCCATAAATAAGACTTCAGCAACAAGCCAAAATACACGAATAGAACAACAACAAGCTTACAAGCCAAAACTCTGTTGCATTGAAGTCTCAATCCTTAAACTTTCAGAAAAGCTCGAATATTCCAAGCAAACATTCTCTTTGCTTTTCTTCAATCCCTGAGACAGTCAATAATATCTCAAACATCTTTTCAGAAGAAACATACACTACTATTCAGATATTCCAAGATGCTTGAACTTTCTAAAAATCAAACAAACCGCTAGACAAAACTCCCTTCCAGCCTTGCAATCTGTGTGAAGTCGAAGTTGGATACTTGCATTATTTCTGGGTGAAAGGAGCAAGAGGATATAAGTGTCTTGGAGTAGAAATCTGTGTGACCAAGGAGCTCAAGTCATCGATATCCATCTCTCCCTATTTTGTAGAAGTTTCTGTGTGATTCTTCAAGAATCATTTTAGTGGATTGCCTCCAAGTGTTCAAAGAAGAAGAAAGACGTAGTTAGTATTACACCACCCAACGAACCTTTCCAATCTTGTGTTCTTTACTTTACCATCATCATTATTAATATCATATCACATCACTGCATAATCGATTAAGTAAACACATTGATAAAATCACCTTAAGTTAAGCAACTAAGGAAAATCTTTGTGACGCTAAAATCTCTCAAAAGGAAGACTTAAAATCATTCCGCTGTGCTAACCCTAATTAAAGAACTGAACGCTTAACCTCACTCGATTACAATATTCAAATCTTGAGTCTAAGTTAACTTTATCAAAACAGTTTTCAAGTAGATGCTAAGCCAAGCGCCAACATTTTCAAGCGTCCAAAACTCATTTTAATACGAAAGTTTTGAAGTCGAAAAAGACTTTATGGTCTATTCAACCTCCCCTTCTACACCTTTCGTATGCCACTTGGGACCAACAATTTTCATTGTTCCGGCCAGAACCGCGACCAAAATTCTCGCCCCTACCTCGACCTCTGCCTCTACTGTTATCATAGCGGGAAGGGGTTTGAGAATAAAGAATAAGGGGGGAATTGGGGGAAGGGGCGGTAGGGTTATTTAGGATTCACGAAATTCCTATAAAATTAACATATTACGAGCCTTAGAAAAAGAAGAAAAAGGGAATTGATTTGTGATAACATTGATGATACTATTGTAGGAATCTTGTGAATTATTAAGAATTTGGAGAACTAGTTCCGTATCTAAAATAGGCGAATCAACATCCTTAATATTATCAGCTATGCGTTTCATATCACGACAGGAATCAAAGATAGAGAGTGTACCTTTTTGGAAATTTCGAAAACGATCTTTCAATTGAAGGGAGCGCGATGATTTATTATAATGAAAAAAAGATTCAAGATATTGTCCCAGATTTTTTTTGAAGTAAAACCATCACCACTTATAGTATCGAGAAGATTCGCATCGACGGAATTTTACATCCATGTTTTAATTTTTGAATCAAGTGAATACCAGTCCTCATCATCATCTTTGTAAAAAGAGGACCCATTGATGTGACCAAGAATACGGTAACTACAACAGATATCTAAAAAGATGGTTTTTCCTAGCTTGAAACGAGGGTCTTCTTCACATAGTTTGAAATTGAAGGGATGAAAAACAGTGTTAACGGAATACGTGGGGTGGGTGGGATTATGTGTTTGAGTGGCAGTTTCAATAGGCTTGAGATTTGGTGGAGGTCAGCCATGATAACAAGGAGAAAAACAAAAGTAAAAGTAAGAAAAAGAAGAACAAAAGCCTACGGACTTACCTGGAACAAGGCCGCCGGCTATGGAGGCTTTGTATAAGAGAGAGATTTTGCGTTCGGGGGTCGACGGCTTAGAGGGACGGAGTGGACGGATCGACGGAAGAGGAGATAATCCGTGTTAGGCTGATACCATGTTAGAGTAGGAAAACCCCGTTGAGAAAACTGTATTGCAACTCATGTATAAATAATTACAGGAGGAAACAATAAAACCATAACTTATTATACAAGAAAAGATATACGCAATAACATAAAAGATATACAATATATTTCCTATTTTAACATTTTCAAATGTATCATTAAATTTCCTTAACAAGTGAATGATTATGTAGCTGTAAAGAGTTTTGTGCTTTTTCTATATGAGAAGTTTTTCAATAGCATAATTATTATACCCTAAGATAGGTAATCTTTTCTCTATTTTTCAATTAATCAAAATTATTCTGAAAGAGAAGAACAAATTGTTAATTTTTCTTAACTCTTAGAGAATGCAAAATAAGACATCTACGCGTGGTGGATGCAAAAACTAAAATAGAAATCCAAGAATTTATTGAAAAGAAATTATTGATAAGAATATTTTTCCTTCACATATATATGCAGTAGAAGATACGTTTAGAGACAAAATAGTAAATAGGACGTAGTAGGTATGACGATGATAGGTTTAGAGACAAAATAGTAAGTGGTAAGTAGTAGATAAGACGGTGACACATTACGTAGGCCAAAGATAAAATTCTTGTAGTGTTAAAAGACGAACTAAACTATTTTGATACTCGACTCAAGTGTTCGGTAAATGCTCAGTTAAACTCGGTTCGTTAATATATCAAATCTAACTCGAACAACCTTGCATGTGTTCGATAAGTTTGAAAGTTGACTCGAGCTTGATTCGATTAGTAAAAAATAAAAAAGTATGTGCAAAAAAATAAGTTACTCAAGCTCGACTCATGTTCAGCTCCATTAAAGCTCGTTTAAGTTAGACTCAATTAACAATCAAACCAAACTCAAATATAAATTCATGAAGCTCAATAATAATTCAAATAGGTTTGAAAAACAACTTCTTTGGTATAACTCGACTCTTTTACAAACCTACCATCTTAGGAACAAATGTCAAAATCACTGACGAAAGAGGATTAGCTCTATTAGCAAATTTGACGCTTCAAGATAGTAGAATTTTGGGTTCTTATTCCTTTCAATATGTGGATATTTCTCTGCATTTTTAGTAGTTGTTAGTTCGTTAATTGTAAATTTTTATTCATTTTTAAATGATAATTAATATTAATGATGCACGGGCAATCACACAAAATAAATTATTCATGACAAGATGTCAAGTGGTGAGTTACTTATATTGAGACAAAAAAATTGTTTGTGACAAAAATGATTTTCAAGTTTAGTAGTTGTTAGGCGTATGCCCTCAATGTCAATAAGGAATTAGATTGAGTAGGGCATTTATAAATTATTTGTACAAACGATTATGTTTCTATTTATAGAATAAAGGTTCATCGGTTTTGTTCATATAAATCTCACTGGCATTTAATTGTTTTGAATAAATAGCTCTTGAGATTTGAAGATAGAGTTCCCACCTCTTATGTGGATAAGAGGAGGCACTGGAAGAGTCGAGTACTTAATCTCTTAATATTGGTTCGCGAGTTAAGATATTTTAATTGGGCATTAAAATTTTAACTCGCATGACACTTGCTTTGACAAGGAGTTAATGTCAAACACTGATTTGATAGTGGGAGTTTGTATCATGAATATAATTAATGAAATTAACATATTTGAAGTCGACTCGCCTTAATTCGATCACATGGGTACTCACTCTTTGATAGTCAATGATTGGGATTAAGATTGTGATAGTATGTGTTGACTTTTGACTGAGGATTTATTTACAATGTGTTTGTAGTATTTGACCTGTTACCTGAGTATTTAGACCCATATCACCTGATAGGTGGGATCAACCTCGAAGTACGATTCAAATGGTGCATTCGACATTGTAAGATAACTAGTAATATGGAATTTACCGTCTCGATAGTAAACGAGTATGTGACATGTACGATTATAAGTAATTGAAATTATAAGTCTTTGGCCAAAACAAATAAACTAGCTCGTGATAGTCACCGAGGATAGTTTTGTGATTTCATATTATTATGATTATAAAGTACAATATCAAGTTCTATGAGTTTGACGTAACATGGCTCTTACTTGATCGGGTCATGTCGGTGAAGAGTTTATATGCATATGGTAATCATAATCAAGGTTCATGATGACGTATTCATCTCGTATTTAATTGGGCTACGAATTGGTTCCACGGTGCTGGCTAGGTGACAACCTTATCATTTGGTATCTTCCCATTGCCAATTGAACCGAGCCTAGAGAATCGCGCTATGTAAAGAAAAGGAGTAATTTTCTATGCTAAGGATACTTTGGCAAATTCACATTGGATGTAAATAACAGACAAAATGGATGGAATTATTTAATTAGATTAAATGAATTAATTAAATCATTAATTCCTATGTTAAATTAATTGGAAATAAATTTATAGGTTCAATTAAAATAATTGGATTAAGTTTAATTAGATTAGAGTAATTAATTAAAGTCCAATTGGATTTGGGCATGGACTTAATTAATTACACGTGGGCTAAGATGAAACAAAGCCCGAAACCCATTCTATCTAGGCCTAGGGGCCACCCCCCTCTGTTAGTTAGACTGGGATTTTAGTTTAAAACCCCATTACTTGTTAGTTAGTAAAATAACTCCAACTCTCAGTCTCTTTAGAATCTGACTTTGAGAAATAAACTTAGAGCAAAATAAAGATGAAAGTTCCCTCCCCTCTCTCCTAACTAGCTGCCGCCGCGTATACCTGCAGTGTAGGAGGTCGGAGCTGTCTTGGAAATGTTCTTTCACGTGATTATCTAGAGACAACAGTCTGGGGCTATGGCCGTTTAATCGAATTTTTTGTTGTCAAGAGGTAATTAGATTATCCTCTCAATTTATGTTTTCTCGTTGCGAAAACATATCATGAAACCTAGGATCTGATTTTTGGTGTGATTCGTATAAATTTTTATCTGCTAGATCGAATACCAATAGTGGTATCAGAGCTGGAATTCGGGTGATTCATGATATAGATTATGTGTTTATGTGCTTAAATTGTTTTAGTTGCATAAACCATATAATTACGTATTGTATGTTTTGGGTAATTAATTTTATGCATCAAAATCTGTAAAATTAATTTCATAGTTGAATTGGATTTATCAGGTAAAAATAAATGACATTGATTGAAAATTGGTGGGAAGCCACCTACCGAAATTGTGCCGCCCAAAGGCAGTTGCTATAACAGCAGCAGGTCGGCGCGCCACTGCAACAACAGTGGTGCGACTGCACATGTTGGGCTTGGCCCAACACAATTAGGGATGTGTTGGGCTAAGCCCAACAATAAGTGAAAGAGCGCTGGGCCGACATAAGGAACAGCGCTAGGCTTGGCCCAACGCGGTCAATGTAACACTGGGTTTGGTCCAACACATAATTTTAAGTGCTGGGCAGAGCCCAGTTGTATTTAAAATAATAAGTTGGGCCAGACCCAGCATAATTAATTATGTCGGGCTTGGCCCGGCATAATGAATTATGTCGGGCTTAGTCTAGCGATTTAATTGGGTTCTACCCAATTGTGAAATAATTAATTGTATTGGGTTTGACCTAATTAAATTGACCAAAATATTTATTAATTCTGAACCCCGAATTAAACAAGTTTTTTGTTTCAACTTTTAAATTGGATTTAGTGAATGATTTAAATTAGATTCAAATTTTTCAAATGAAATTGGATTTATTGAATGATTCTGAATTAAATTCTATTCAAATTAAGTTGGTATATATAAATTAGATTTATTAAATTGGATTTAAATACCAACTAGTTAATTTTATATGATTTGATTTAGGTGTTTAGATTAGATTACCCATATGACACTATTTGATATAGTCACACTTTAATTTGATTAAAGAAGTCAAAATTTAATTAGATTTATTTTAGCATGATTAAATTGGATTTAATTGATTATTAAATTATATTTAATATATTAAATTAGATTTAATGCTTTATAATCGCAAAAGAGTTTAATTGTTTTGTGTGACTTAGGGTTTGATTTTATCGTATCATCTGGGTTGTATTGGGCCGGAGTTTGAGCCCCCCAGTTTGTATCTATAATTCTATAGAATTTTTGTATAGGTTATTTCTATCTATTTGTTAATCGATAGGTCCAATTGGTGCTTCATAATGGCACATGAAGTCAATGAGTTATGAAGATCGGATCTTTTTAGGTGGAAACCCATGTTCACTACTACAAAAATACACTATTACAGCGCACCTATTACAGCGGTTTTTAGAAAACCGCTGAACGGAGGGGTCTATTACAGCGGCTTTTTGGTGAACAGCTGTAATAGGTTGGCGCATGGGACCTATTACAGCGGTTTTTTTAAAAAACCACTGTAATTGATCGATTAAGGCGGTTTTTCGGAAAACCGCTTGACCGGTTACAGCGGTTTTCCGAAAAATCGCCTTAACCGATCAATTATAGCGGTTTTCCGAAAAACCGCTATTCGTTGCGTTTTGAAAACCCTTTACCTATAAGGAAGATCGAGAGAGTGTCATATCAGGCTTTTGGTGCTTGTTTAAGGCCATAGAATGCCTTATCCAATTTGTAGACCATACTTTTGTCATGGTTGTTGATGAATCCTAGGGGTTGCTCCACATATACCTCTTCTTGGTGTTTACCATTCAGGTAAGCACTCATCACGTCCATTTGATACACTGTAAATTTTTTGAATACGACAAATGCTAGGAATATTCAAATCGCTCCAGGAAGGGCTACTGGGGTATAAGTTTCATCAAAGTCAATACCTTCCTCTTGACAATAACCCTGAGCGACTAATTTGGCTTTCTTTCTTACAACAATACCATCTCGTCCATTTTGTTCCTGAAAATCGATCTAGTCCAAAGAACTCCTTGATTAGTTGGTTTGGGAACTAGCATCCAAACCTTATTACGCTCAAATTGGTTAAGCTCCTCTTGCATTGTTTCTACCCAATATGAATCACTAAGCGCTTCATCCACTTTCTTTGGTTCCATTTTAGATAGAACACTTGCAAACATAGCCTCATTGAATGTAGCGGCTCTAGTCCTCACAGGAGCTCCAAAATCTCCAGTTACTAGCTCTGGTGGATTGTCTCCAAGCCATTTACGATCTGGTTGGAAAGGGTTGAGAGACTCCTGATTATCAATCGCTTGACACTCATTTGTCTCTTACGCAGTCGCTTCATCATTCACATTTCCAATTTGCTCTTGATGATCATTCTCTTCATGATCATCAACATCTCTTGCAACATCATCATTGATAACCTCAAGAGTGACCTTAGGATTGGGCACAAAGATCTTATCATCCTCATCATCATCACTATCATCACCAAGATTGATATGTGATACTTGTTGGGAAAGAACTTCAACTCCTACATCATCAACATTAACCTTAATCGGCTCTTGTTTAGCATCATCAAACCTTAACATGAACAGATTCCTCAACCTTCGATTTGATCTTATTTAGGATGCGAAAACTCTTTCCATTTTCGGCATAACTAAGAAAAATTCCCTCATCCGCTTTAGGATCAAATGTCTTTAGGTTGTGGTATCCATTGTTATGAATGAAACATTTTGAACCAAATGCATGAAGTAAGAAACGTTAGGCTTACGTCCATTTCATAACTCATATGGAGTCTTTTCATGTTGCTTGTTGATCATACACCGGTTCTGAGTGTAGCAAGCTGTGTTGATTGCTTCGGCCAAAACCTTTGAGACAGCTTGGACTCTGTTAACATAGTCCTAGTAGCTTCTTTAAGTGTTCTATTCCGTCTCTCGGCAACTCCATTCTGTTGAGGCGTTCTAGGCGCAGAATACTCATTAAGTATTCCAAAATTTGTATAAAACTTCTCAACAACATGGTTAGTAAATTCAGTTCCTCTATCGCTTCTAATTGGTTAGTAAACTCAGTTCCTCTATCGCTTCCAATTCTCATCACCTTTAGATCTTTTGAGGTTTATAATCGACGAATTGGTGATATGGACTTGACACTAGTTTCATCTTTGGACGCTAAAAATTCTACCCATGTATAGCGTGAGAAATCATCAACTATCACTAGCGAATACTTTTTACCACTAACACTCATGATTTGAATAGGACCAAGCAAATCCATAGGCAATAGTTCAAGGATTCTACAAGTAGATAGGTGATGTTTCTTCTTAAAAGGTGATTTAACTTGTTTACCCATTTGACATGCAACACATAAGTGATTTTTCTGAAAGGAACCCTTAGGTAATCCCATTCAAGATTTAGCTATATTAACTAAGAGATTACCTTAAAGTCGAGGTGACTCATTTTTCTATTCCATAACCAACCCAATTCATTTTGACTCTTAGCGACAAAACATGTAGGATTGTTATCAATTGTTGAACCCCAATCTACCAAATAAACATTATGCGTCCTTTTTCCTTTTAATTTAGTAGATGCAGTCTTAGCATCGTTAATATAGCAATAGTCATTAGAGAATTTAACTTCAAAGCCTTTATCACAAAAATTGACTAATGCTCAATAAATTATGCCTAAGACCCTCAACATAGTATACGTCACTTATCATGATGTTCCCCCTATGCATGATACCTATACCTTTGGTTTTACCTTTGGAGTTGTCACCTAATATGACTTGAGGACTATTGGTTGCATGATAGTTGATCAAAAGTTCTTTTGAGACCGTCATGTGCCTTGAAGCCACTATCGATGTACCAAATTGATGTATCGGTGCTGGCTCTAGGTACCTGCATTCAAAGAGCAGTTCTAATTCCTTTTAGGTATCCATTGTGACTTGGGTCCTTTAGCATTATTCGCTTAGTCTGAATTAAAACTTTCGAAACCCATATTTGCCTAGTCTTCATCGCGGGTTGATCGGCCTTTTTGGGTTTCAGTTTGTGTTGCGTGTGCTTTTTAGGTGTATCATAATATTCTTGATCATAATAGTAATAGTAATCATAATCATCATAGTACTGATAATATGACCTTGATCTTTGTGGGTATTGACACTGGTATTTTCTTGGGCCTGGCTTGGGATGCACCTTGGGCACTTGACGATTAGCTTTTGATTCACACTTGCAAGGTTTCTCCTTAGCCTTTTCGGCATTTCGATAAACCATGTTTTGTGAATCATTCACTTTTGTCTCTCCTTGGCCTGAGTTAGCTTTGGCTTTCTCATTTGGCCTCGTATCATTGTCCTTTGGTTCATTCAGTGTTTGGCTGTTTGAACTCTTCTCAACAAAGGCTACACTTTTTCCTTTATTGTTTACCATAACCTTAGACCTTTTTGATTTATTATCGAATTTATCACAACCTAAGCCAGTCTTTTCACCAAAAAGTCTGGTTACCTCAGTCACATTGTCTAGCTTTCTTAAGGCCTTTCATAATGATGAAATGAGTTGTTCTGATTTAGCAAGTCTAGCTATCAGCTCAGCTTCTCTCTTGACTACCATATCAAGATCACTTTTCAATTGGAAGCGATTGGTTCTTCTCAATTCCCTGTTGCTGAACTAGCAACTCGGCTTTGAGCGTCACGTTTTCACTTTTAATCACTGTGATCTCATCAGTGTGTTCTTGATATAGTCTGGCGGCACCTTGACAATCTTTGTAAAATTAATTGACTTTGTCAAGTAATTCTTCATAAGAAAGGGAGTGAGATAGTTCATTGGATACCTCAGGTAGTGAGTCTTAAGACGCTTCTTCATCTCTCACCATGAGACAAATTAGCGCTGAGTCACTAGATGGCTCATCGTCGCTGCTTTCATCAGAAGATTCCAGATCCTCTTCATGTGCGGAGAATGGTTCACATTTCACTAGTCAACCTTGTTGACGAAGGTTGCTTCTGAGTTGATTTTTATCCATATGATCTTGCCTTGTGAGCTTAGATACATTTGGATAAGGGTAATTTACCTAGTAGTGCCTTGGTTTCAAGCAATTATACCAAAGATTATTTCTCATCTTTTGTTCAGTTGTTAACCTTTTAGAAACCACTGGTGCTGAGAGATTTTGATTCTGGGAAATGGGGGTGCTTGATACTGAATTGGCGCTGGAGGTTGTGGTGCAGAATACACTAGCACTTAATACTATGATGCTTGTGCAGGGGGAGCGATTTGAAATGAAGTCTGTCCATTTGAATTTCTCTTTTCATATCTTAGAAATTTCTTAACCAATAAAGCCTTTTCCTTTTCCTCATTTGATTTTGGCGCTCTCACATCACTTGTAGCTATACCCTCACTCTTAGTAGTTGCAATTAACGCTCCGGATTCAATCGCTGAAGTGGACGTATCGCTGACTTTTCCTAATTCAAATTCAAAAGCCCTTAGCTCCGAAAACACATATTTTGGAGTTATGATCTCCAACATTTGAGATTCTCTCATCGCTACAGTCTTCATCAGATATTTGCTTGGGAGACTTCTAAAAATCTTATTAACCATTTCCTTGTTGGTCAGCTCCATGTCTAATGACGCTAATTCTGTAATAAGCAAAGTAAACCACGCAGCCAATTAATCTAGCGTCTCGCTGGCCATGGAGAGCTTGTTCTCCCTCATCTGTGTAGATCCTTCACACACAGTGGCCAACTTATCCCATATTTCCTTTGAAGTTTTGCAAAGCTTGATTTTGTTGAACAATTCCTCATTATCTATCAACGCCGAGTAGAAAGCGCTTCATCCAACATTATCTAGATTCGCTCTTCTTCGATCATCTGGCGTCCATTCTACTTTAGGCTTCTCGACATAGCCATTCAGAGTCGCTTCATCCGCTCCAGGGGCTCGAGTTATAACTTTCATAATCTGAATGGGGTCTTCTGTAATAACATCAGACATTTCATTATCACATGAGCATAAATATGTAAATGCTCTAAGTTTCCATGAGTCATAGTTTGACTCAATCAACTTCGGCATCTTAGTAAAAGCCATGATATGTGATTTTTCAAAAAGAACCTAAGTTTTACAAAAAATTGGATCTAAACAAGCAGTTATGCTTGGAAACGCTTCAGTTTCTACATCAACCGCTCTGATACCACTTGGTCATCCCAAGTGGCATACAAAAGGGTCTTGGGGGGGGGGGAGGGGGTTGAATAGACTCTGAAGTCTTTTTCGACTTCAAAATTTTTATACCACCTTAATGATTTCAATACTTAGAAAGCAAAGCTCTCGGTCAAGCGCAAGAGATAAGATAACTTAGACTTAGTGATTTGTGCAATTACCAAAGTAGAGTAACGATTAAATCGCTTAATCAGGGTTAACACAGCGGAAATGATTTTAATGCTTAGCGTTCTGTTTAGCCAATTAGTCGCTTAACTATTTTTAAAGCCTTTTTAAGATATGATGCAAACAATAAAGTAAAGAAATAAAACAGTAAAAATAAATGACACAAGACCTGAAAGGTTCACTGGGTGATGTAATCCCAACTATGTCCTTCTTCTCCTTTACACTTGGAGAAAATCCACTAAGATGATTATCGAAGAGTCACACAAAGACTTCTACAAAATAGAGGATAAAGAAAGATGATCTTGAGCTCCTTGATCACGCAGATTTCAGCTCCACTTGAGAACTTCAACAAGCTTCTCTAACTCAGAAATACTGCTTGCAAATCAACAACTTTCTCACACAGATGAAAGAGGTTGAGGGTTTTGTCACAAAGGTTTGTTTGATTTTGAAAAGTTCAAACAACTTAGGATATTTGAATAATAGTGTAGGGTTCTTCTTTGAAGAGATTTGAGATCAATTCTAGCTTTGGGTGAAAATGGATTTGATTACTCTATTAATAAGTTCCATGTCACAAGCACATTGCTCGTGACTCCTCATGTCAAAGGTTCACGGATACTATCATGACCTGTAAACCAATCATTGATAGTCATAGAGTAAATACCTATGTGATTGAATTACGGCGAGCCATTTTCGAATATTTCAATTTTATTGACACATCTGCGACACAAGCTCCCACTAATACCCGATGACCGACAGACACTCTTTGTCAGAGCCCGTGTCATACAAATCGAGTCCTCTTTCACTTGTGAACCCATTTAAGTAATCGAGAACTCAAGACTTCTAGTGTCTGTCTTCTTATTCCATAAGAAGTAGAAGGTTTCTCTCAACTACCTTCAAAACTCATTCATGTCATTAAGATTTATGTGAACAAAAATTAAATTGCCTTTATTCCAAAATCAGAGTTTAGTACAACATAATGAAAATTCTTACATAATCTATTTCCTCGTTGGCATCGAGGGCATGTATCTAACAACTAGACCCTTTTCGTATACCATTTGGGACCACCAGAAGCATTACTTTCTAAATGCGAATTTTTACCAGGTCTATACAAACTCTCAACCTAGACACCTTTTAATGCACTAGTAAAAACTACGTGCGTTGCACGTAAATACCCATTTTTTTATATGCAAATGATCAAGATTTATGACCTATATTTCATAAAACAACATATTCCTAATGTTTTATGATATCATTCTCTTCTTATTTTTTTGTTGATTATTTTCTCGAAGAATTTTTTGTTAATTTATCATCATCGTTAATTTGGCAGTTGAAATTCCATTATTTATTCTTTCTTTTTGGTTACTTTACGAAAATGTTTGTATTCTAGATCAAATAAAAAATACACATGTAAATTTTAGTTTAATTAAATAAAGCTTGGCTAACCCTTTTCCATTCATATGACACATTAATTTGTATTTGCCTCTATATGGCCAAATTAAGTTTATATTAAAAATATTCAAATGCCTTTATTTTGTGTTGATTTATTGTTTTCCACATTAAGTTTCCTATTTCATGTATAGCTAGGAATTCATTATCACATATTGACAATCCAAAACTTTTAGGACCCAAAGACTTGCTAAGGAATGCAATAGGATGAAGGGGAGATCTATGCTCAAAATTCTTTTTCATTCATTAAATCTTTTCAATTTTATAATGCATTTTTACAAATTATAGTATTATCTATCTTGCGATGTTAAAATATAACTTAGGAATTTATCTTTATATTATATTCCAGGAAAATATACTAAGAATTTGGCAAAATAATTTTTTATATGCAAAAAGTCATGAAAAAATTTCTCAAACCAAATTACCCCATACCAACTTTCTCAAACCGACAATGTTTAATTTAACAAACTTGAACGATCTTGTTAGATCTATCCATGACAGAAATGCTCTTTTTTATTCAACTAACTCTAGACAATATTGAATACTAATCAAAGTCATCTTGGGTAAGGCCACCATTCACGCTCACCTTTGGTAAGGCAGAATTATTATGCTCTATTTATATAGAAAGTTTAAGAAATAGAAATGATCAACCTGTTAAAAATTGATGTTAAATAATGCTTGCATATCGCCACGAAAACTTGCTGAAAAAGAAGCAGATGAAGGTGTTGTTAATTAGAAACTCATGACTATATCTGATTTATATTTCCAAAAAAATATGTAGTTCCTGTTGCCTAGGCCTAATGCAACAATTTATAGTAAAACGGGTTTGTTAAATGAAGTCGTAATTTAATAAACAAAGTTCATATGTGGTCTGAGTAATAAATGTATATAATGCCTTTTTTGGTTAGAGATGTAATTTTGTTAAGAAATATATCATGAATAAGTTAAAAGAAGGTGGAAAGTTTTGAGAGTTGAAAGATGTAATTTTTGTATTAAGTGTATTATGGGAGATGTTATGAAAGAGTACTGCAATTAATTGAGTAATTTCTATTATATGTGTTAACAAAATGTAACTATTATTTTTGGTTTAAACATTTATAATAGATTGGAAAATAACCTTTGCATACGAAGGGCTTGTCAGGAGAGTTGAAGAGTTGTGATTTATCATGTCATTAATAATTAATTGAATAATTGCTATTATATGAGTTAACATAAGGTTTTAGCATTTTCTTTTTCATTTTATTTTGTTGTGTTTGAAATTAGTATGAAAATTAGTATTTCTTATGCATTTTATTTGATGTGGGTGGAATTTGGATATTGGGCCAAGCATAAGGACCCAACGCATATTAGGCTTAAACCCAATGGATCACGTACTTGAACTCTTTTAGAAAGCATATGACTTAGCTGGAGGCCTCAACGACCTGACCTACATAGCTGAATCAATCTATAAACGGCAAGCCTGGAGACAAGAATCAGTCAATCAAGATACTTTTCAGATTAAGACCTGCGGAGATCAAGCCAGCAGATTCCCTTTTCTTTACCATATATACCTGATTAGATCTCGACCAAAATAGATGGATCATGATTTATTCTTATTACTTTATGCATTTTAGGCATACTTGACTTTCCATTCTATCCTACCCATCCAAATCTTGTATAAATAACCCCTATGAGTATGAATAAACCAAGCTATAATTTATACTCGTGGACATAGGTCTTTGATGTGCACCAAAAATGTCTAAAGGCATTACGGTAATTACAAGTATCCCCGGCTAGGTCCGGGGCACCACCCGTGGGTGAAAGTCCGTTGTTAGTAGGGATGGCAACAGGACGGGAATGAGACCGGTTGGGCATGACTCATTTCCTGTCCCGTTAAAAAAAATTTGGACCCGGACCCATCCCGAAGCCGGTCATTTCCCGGTCCCTCTCGGACCCGTCCCGGACCCGGTCATTTCCCGGAGGGTCCGGGTCCTTCCCTTTGGACCTGGCTAATTCTTTTATTTTGACATTTTTTTTTATCTTAAGCATTGCAAAATCTCTAAATTACACAAGTATCTATCCATTCATTCTGTAATACAACTTCAATCCACTTAATTTCATGCAACTACGTGGAAGGAACCTCAGTTGATACTTAAAAAACATTTTTCCCATTCTTTTGATTGCACACAGTAGTACTCCTCAACACATAAATAAATCATTCAATCTTTTCTGCTTGAAAACAAAATCAAATAAGAAAATCACAGAAATGAAACAAGTAGAAGGTGGACAAGTGGTGTGATTACTGAATATATAGGAGTTAGGAAGTGAAAATAGGGAAAATGGGTTTCTGAAATCCGTGAATCGGGTAAAAAGAGCCGAATTTGGCTGGGAAGCTATGACTAACACGTCAACAACAAATTGGTAAAAGAAAAATAATGAAGAACAATTCAGATCTCGCTGAAGATTGCAAAAACAAAGAAGAAGAATGAGATTGAGTAGCTCAATTCAGATACATGTAACTAATAATCAAAAGCATAATACACCTCTTGAGAAGATTGAAGCGGTGAAAGAAAATGAGTGGAGTGGCCGAGCAATTCTGATTATGAAGTCTCGGATTACCAAAGGGTCGGCGACCCATGTTCTTCCGGTGATGAGCAAACCGCTGTGGACATTTTACGAACAACTGGTGTGCAAGAAAATCACAAAAAGCTTGAGCAATGCAGCATGAAGGTGATGCCGGCATTTGTCGCCACCATTTTGTCATCGCCGCGGAACGATTGGGAGGAGGCGTTCAATCGTTCACGTTATTACTTTGGGAGGGTCTTCTGTTTGGCTGGAGGAGTGAGGCTACGCCGCTGCCTCCTTTGAATTGTGAGGAGTGATTGTGAAAGAGAATTACTGAAACAGGAAATAGGGTTTACAACTTTGCTGGATATAATTATATATATATATATAATTTTAAAATAATAATTATTATATTGACGCGACGGGTCCGGGTCCGGGACGGGTATCGCCTGGACTCATTTCCCATCCCGGACCCGGCCTGGTCTTGAATTTTGATACTCGTACCCGGACCCGATCCCATTTATTTGGACCCGGACCCGTCCCATTAGGGCCGGGTCCGAGCCGGGTACTCGTTAGACCCGGTCCCGTTGCCATTGTTGGTCCCAAGTGGCATACGAAAGGGTCTAGAAGGGGGGGTTGAATAGACCCTTAAGTCTTTTTCGACTTCAAAAAGATTTCGTATTAAACGTATTTGGACGCTTGAAATGATAGGCGCTTGAAGTGTCTAACGCTTCACTTTAGCGTTCACATAAGATATTTGAGACTTTGTGAAGCGTCTAATGAAGACTGTTTTATAAAGTTAACTTAGACTTCAGGAATTGAATACTTTGACCTTGTAGGTTAAGCGTTCAGTTCTTTTAATCAGGGTTAGCACAGCGGAATGATTTTGGAGTCTTCTCTTTGAAAGTTTTAGCGTCACAAGATGTTTCTTAGGTGCTTAGCTTTTGATTGTGTTTTACTTATGCAATGATATGATAGATGAATGAAATGACTGAAAAGTAAATAACACAATATTTGTAAGGTTCGTTGGGTGGTGTAATCCCAACTACGTCCTTCTTCTCCTTTGCACTTGGAGGCAATCCACTAAAATGATTCTCAAAGAATCACACAGAATCTTCTACAAATTAGGGAGAGATGGATGTCGATGACTTGAGGTCCTTGATCACACAGATTTCTGCTTCAAATCACTTCAACCCTCTTGCTTCTTTCACCCAGAAATGATGCAAGTATCCAACTTCGACTTCACACAGATCGCGACGCTTGGATGGGATTTTCTAAAAGGTTTGTTTGATTTTGATGAAGTTCAAACAACTTGGTAATATCTCAGTAGGAATCTGTTTTCTTCAAAAAGAATGTTTGAGATATTTGTTGACTGTCTCAGGAATATAAGAAAAGCAAGTAGGATGTTTCTTGAAGTTTCTGGCTTTTCTGAGAATTTAAGGAATGAGATTTTAATGCAACAGCAATTTGGCTTTGATAAAATTGTTGTTTTTTGTTTGTTGTTGAAGTCCTATTTATAGGTATTCTTGGAGAAAGTGTCCATTTGACACATGCGCTGGCGCGTGTCTCTCACTTTCGCGAGTGAACAGCTTTTGTCCTTTTTCCTGAAAATCTGTTGCACGAAAGTTGGTGCTGCAGTCTGAGATAGTTGACAGTCCAATAGGGTGGCTTCTCCGTACGTCTGACATTACTTATCATATTAAATGCTCTTATCAACATTTAATGCATTTGAAATTAATACCCGTTGGTATTTAATGCTTTGAGAATATTTGCATTAAACTCCTTCTGGACTTAGAAGTAAATTCAGGTGAAATCACTTCTATCTCATAAGGTAACGCTTGATATAGCTGGCCAAAGTGGACGCTTGGAGACTGTATCTATCTTCTGAGATCAGGCGCTTGAGTCTTCGAACTTTACCACTGATAAACTCACTCAGAAATCATCAGACGCTCAGCCTAAGACTATTTCGCCTAACACTCTAAAGTAAGATAACAAAGCCTAATAAATCTATTACAAGTCTAACGCTTCAAAGCCTATACAAGTTTTCTACGAAAATAAACTTACAACTTTTTTGGGGTCTAACAAAAACTTAATTGTCATCATCAAAACTTCTAACATGAAATTCCTAACAGCCATCCCTAGTTGTTGGCAAGCTAGTCAAGTTCAAAAGGGCTGACGACCCATTAAGAATACTTGGGCTCCTTTATAAGTCTAAAAGTAATATTATCAAGCCTGATGGGCCACTGACAAAGTGAAGCCCATGGCCCATAGCCCAACGCCAGCTCCATATAAATACCTTAAAGGAGCTGGGAAAGTACTCTCTCCAGAAAAATCCGCTGGCAAGAACTGAGAGTAAAACCAATACAGAACTACGAATTGACTTGATCCCACATTCATCTGAGTGAGAAAGTTGTTGAAACAGGCAGTATTTCTGAGTGAGAGAAGCTTGTAGAAGAAGATCTTCATTGGTGCTGACATCTGTGTGGTCAAGGAGCCCGAGATCATTTTCACCTATTTACTATCTTGTAGAAGATTTTGTGTGATTCTTTGATAATCATCTTAGTAAATTCCCTCCAAGTGAAAAAGGAGAAGAAGGACGTAGCTGGGATTACATCACCTAGTGAACCTTATATATCTTGTGTCATTTACTTTTATTATTGTCTTGTTTCATATTATTTTATCTATTCTGAAAAAGACAAGTCAATCTGCTAAGCGACTATTTAACCAAAACGAACGCTAAAGCTTTAAAATCATTTCCGCTGTGCTAACCCTGATTAAGTGATCTAAGCGTTACCCTACTTTGGTAAATTGCTGAAATCACTAAGTCTAAGTTATCTTTACTGAAGCATCTGACCCAAGCACTCAGCTTTCTAAGCGTTCTAATCTTTAAAAGTGATACGAATTTTTGAAGTCGAAAAAGACTTCAGGGTCTATTCCACCCCCCCCCCCTCTTCTAGACCTTTTCATATGCCACTTGGGACCACCAAAATATGGTGAATGTCGTTTTCACATGATAACATGCTAGCATAATGAATGGGTACTATATTACCCGTGGTGATTTACCAATACCCAAAACAAATGCCCCTCAGAATCAATGCTTCCGACCGAGGCTATTTCAAAAAATACCAATACGACCCCTAGGAGCTAATTAAGTTTCCACTAGAGGCGTTATGAAATTATCTGCGACTCCACTAGAGGTCAATATGGGTGGCACCGTGAAAATCCCCCTAGTTGTCAAAGACTCGAATGAGTATGGGTCACCCCATAGTCCCTCTAGTAATATCAAGATAGGCTGAGGACCTACGAAAGGTCTCCTCACTTCCATTAAGGTTTTGGAACGAGATTATACAAAAAGAAGCAAATAAGAGACGACCAAGCCTTCGCTAAAAAGTGGCCGCGAGTATCATAAGTCGCTTCACTCATTCATACAAATATGACAAAGGTGAATTTTCACCTCACACAACTAAACTAAGGAGAGATTTCACCTCCTACCAACATGAAGCTGAAAGTTACTAAGGTAGGAATAGAATAAATAATCTATCATTTAGAAAAGTACGCCCACGACGTGCTAAGATAGCTAAGAGGTAAAAAGAGATAGCCAATATTAATGAAAATCCCCAAGAGGCAACATGCCAAGGAGATAATAAATATCCAATAAAGGTAACAAGTCGAAGCATAACAATTCAAGGACAAAGTTAGCCTATCCATGTGCAGATAAAAATAAGTCTTACAAATGATAAAACAAAATATAGAATAAAGATAGTTCGAAAAAGCAAATGAATAAACCTTGATTGGTTAAAGCATAAGCGGCCCTAAAAGCTAAAAGGGCGACTGTTAGGAATTTCATGTTAGATGTTTTGATGATGACAAGATATGACTTTATGTTAGACCCCAAAATATAATGTAAGTGTTGGTCCCAAGTGGCATACGAAAGGGTCTAGAAGGGGGGGTTGAATAGATCCTGAAGTCTTTTTCGACTTCAAAAAGTTTCGTACTAAAGTGGTTTTGGACGCTTGAAATGTAGACGCTTGACTGAGCGTTTACTTGAAATATAGACGCTTAGGCTAAGCGTCTGATGAAGACTGTTTTTAGAAAGTTAACTTAGACTTCAAGATTTGAATACTTTAACCAAGTAGGTTTAAGCGTTCAGTTCTTTAATCAGTGTTAGCACAGAGGAATAATTTTAGAGTCTTCTCTTTTGGAAATCTTTAGCGTCACAAGTTGTTTCTTAGTTGCTTAGCGTTTGATTGTGTTTTACTTAATCAGTTTATGCAATGAAATGATAGATAAGGGAATTGACTGTAAAGTAAATGACACAATATTTGTAAGGTTCGTTGGGTGGTGTAATCCCACCTACGTCCTTTTTCTCCTTGAACACTTGGAGGCAATCCACTAAAATGATTCTCACACAAAATCTTCTACAAATTAGGGAGAGATTGATGTCGATGACTGGAGCTCCTTGATCACACGGATTTCTGCTCCAAATCACTTCAATCCCCTTGCTTCTTTCACCCAGAAATAATGCAAGTATCCAACTTCGACTTCACAGAGATCGCGAGGCTTGGATGGGGTTTTTTAAACAATTTGTTTGATTTTGATGAAGTTCAAACAAATGGAAATATCTCAATGGTAAAGTAGTTTCTTCGAAAAGAATGTTTGAGATATTGGTTGATTGTCTCAGGAATTGAAGAAAAGCAAAGAGAATGTTTTCTTTAATATTCTGGCTTTTCTGAGAGTTTAAAGAATGAGACTTCAATGCAACAACAATTTGGCTTGGAAATTAATTGTATATGTGGCTTGTTGTTGAAGTCCTATTTATAGGCATTCTTGGAGAAAGTGTCCGTTTGACACATGCACAGGCGCGCGTCTCTCACTTCCGCGAGTGAACAACTTTTGTCCTTTTCCCTGAAAATCTGTTGCTCAAAAGTTGGTGCTACAGCCTATGAATAGTTGACAGTCCAATAGGGTGACTTCTCCGTACGTTTGAAAGTGCTTATCACATTTAATGTTCTTATCAGCATTTAATGCATTTGAATTAAATGTCTGTTAGCACTTAATGCGTTGAGAATATTTGCATTAAACTCCTTCTGGACTTAGAAATAGATTCAGGTGAAATCAGTCATTGATAAACGCTTGTCCATCCTTAAATCACTTATGTCCTATAAGGTGACGCTTGATATAGATGGTCATTTGGACGCTTGGAGACTTTACGCTTGGAGACTTTATCTTCATTCATACTTCAGGCGCTTGAGTCTTCAAACTTTACCACTGATAAACTCACTAAGAAGAAAGTTAGTTCACCCATCATGCTCATTTCAAATTGTTCTTGCATCATTTTTGAAAATTTCTCACACAAACACTTGTTAGTAGAGCCAAATGTAATATGACCAACATAAATTTGGACTAAGAGAATATCTTCGTTATTGGTAATTTTAAATAACGTTGTATCAACGCTGCCTCTTGAAAAGCCTTTACCAATAAGAAAGATAGAGAGAGTGTCATACCATGCTCTGGGTGCTTGTTTATGCCCATAAAGTGCTTTGTCTAGCTTGCAAACCATACCCTTACCATGGTTGTTGATGAATCCCGGTGGTTGCTCCACATATACTTCTTCTTGGAGTTTACCATTCAGGAAGGCACTCTTCACGTCCATCTGATACCAAAAACTTTTTGAATGCGGCATACACTAGAAACATGCGGATTGCTTCAATACGGGCGACAGGAGCATATGTCTCATCAAAGTCAATACCCTCTTCTTGGCAATATCCTTGAGCTACGAGTCTGGCCTTGTTTCTTATTACAATGCCATTCTCATCCATCTTGTTTCTATAAACCCATCTAGTTCCAATGACTCCTAGGTGAGTTGGTCTTGGTACTAGCGTCCAAACCTTACTACGCTCAAACTGATTAAGCTCTTCTTACATGGCTTCAATCCAACTTGGATCACTTAGCGCTTCATCCACTTTCTTAGGTTCCATTTGAGATAGAAAGCTTGCGAACATGGCCTCATTGAATGTAGTGACTCTAGTCCTAACAGGCGCTCCAATATCTCCAATAATTTGCTCAGGTGGATGATCACGCAGCCATAGTCTATCTAGTTGGAAAGGGTTAAGAGGTTGAACAGGCGCTTGACGATCAGACGCTTGACTACCTTCTTGCATAGGCGCTTCAAGTTCACAAATCCTTGTTTGCTCTTGATGATCACTCTCTTCATGATCATCAGCATTTCTTACATTGTTATCCAGAGTAACCTCACGAGTAATCTTTGGAGGTGGCACTGAGTGTTGGGTTGACTCATTCCCTCGGGTGGCTCGTGATAGTGGAAATTAAAATTTTACAAAAGTAAACGTACAACCACCCGAAAACAGGAATATGGAATTGGTTCGATCGAATTTGATAAGGAGGTAAACAAAATTATCCCTTTCGAAAATTTCGTTTCACCTCGTACTTTGGATCTCAGCAACCTTGTGGTGCAAATCCACACAATTTCCCTTGGGTGAGAAATTGCCGCCGTTTTTCGTATCTCCCGGTTTAGAGTGCTACAAGCGTCGCACCTCTAAGATGTATCCACCCCTCGTTCAAGTCACCAATTGTCTTGCCTTGCGTGCTAGACAACAGAATGATTCTAAGCTTAACTTAGGCTCGATTATGTGAACAGTAGGAATATTTTCTATGTCGTTTAATTCAACACATGAATAGAACGACGTCTTGTTGGAAAGAGAAGAGGGGTGGCAGATTTTAGGTCTAAGAGAGGGGGGGGGGGATTTTTCAGCTTTTTCATCATCTATTGTAGTCTTCTTCATATCTTATTTATGGGTGAAAATTACCTAGAGTCCTATTAGGAAAAGGAAACTTCCTTTCTCCCAAACTCTCTAGTAATCCTTATCCTATGAAGACCTGGAGGAGGGGGAAACTCTTTTCCTCTTCCACCACACATAAAATCGCCCCCTCCCTTATTTACACTCACAAATCGGTCAACTCCATTTAATTGGACTTTAGGATTTAATTTTGACTTCTCAATTTAATTATAGGTGCAACCCATCAATTAAATAGAAGTCAAATTAAATCCAACCAACTAATTTCAACATTTATTTATTTAACTTGGGCTCCACCCAATTAAATAAAATACTTGGACTCTACTAGGTCCATTAATTTAATTAATTCTACAAGATTAATTAAAAGAGAAAAATTAATTGAATCCTTCAATTAATTTATATTCCATAATAGGAAAGTACTAAACTTTCCTAATTCTCTCAATTTCCTCGAAATTGATTAATCACATCTATTCAAGTAGTGACTCTCTCGAGTTAGTGTGTGACTCCTTAGGCTCGTTTCTATCTAGTAGTAAGTACATCTTCCCATAGTGCTAATGTACCTTCCTAAAATGGAAAGTACAAGATTAAATCAATCCTTTGATTTAATCAAGCCTCGAATTAGTCACCAAGCTAATTCTAATCTTGATCCTCGCATAAGTAAGATCTCTCTATCTAATCTCCCGATTGAATCTAGAGCATTGGCTAAGGTCGAAGCTCTATTAATTCAATACTATGTTTCCCATGTTATGTGAAATCGACTTCGACTATCTAAACGAGGAAACCCTACGCCTCTTTAGATATCATACTTCAGCCGAAGATTCCTTAAGTCGATTCACTATGTAACCATAGGAGATTAACCGACTGGCTAATGTGAGAGATAGATTCCTCTTGATTCTCACGTGCCTTACTACGTAAGACGTGCATATCTGAGTTTGCCCATATTCGATCATCTAAAGTGATCATGTAACAAATCAAGAACATGTGCGATTACGCATAAGATATCCAATGGAATCTTAGGTCCATAAGGATTACTCTTATACTACAAGACCACTGGAAGTTCCACATTCGACTGGGAATCCATTTCAGGAACTTCCATTGGGTTGTTCAGTTCGCCAATTACCACAATGGCAACCCTCATATATGCATTGGCTTTCACTGTGCCAGTATCTATGGAACGAGATACACTTCTACCAGAGTATGCATCATATGAGCAAGTCTTTTGGGTTGCATCGATATCCCTTTATCTCGATGAACCCTTTCACGACTTGGAACAATATTTAAAGATCATAGCCTTCGAGACATATTCCATCATTGCCACACCCAATGTGCAATGCTGTCCCATAGCTATGTGTGATCCTTCGGGACTTTATTCTAAGCCAAAGTAAAAACTAATTTAAGAATAAAGACATGCCACACATAAAAAAGATATTGACTTTGTTTATAAGAAAACGACTGTTCAACTCTAGAGTTACTAATACAAAGAATGGCGCCCAATAATTGGTGCGCCGGGCACTAACTCTATCAATCTCCCACTTGCCCTAGTGCCAATTGCCCATGTACTTAAGGCCCATTCTTCCCAGATGTCCTTCAAATACTGTTTGGCTAAAGGGTTTGGTGAGTGGGTCTGCTATGTTGTCCGCTGTATCCACGCCCTCCATTCGCACATCGCCTTTTTCAATGATTTCTCGTATGAATCAAAATTTTTTCAGAACATGCATCAGACTCAGCTCTTTTGATTGCGCAATAGCCCCATGGTTATCACAGTATACCGTTACTGGATCCCCAACGGATGGAACGACACCCAATTCTTGGATAAAGTTCCTCATCCAAACAGCTTCTTTTGCAGCCTCATTTGCTGCAATGAAGTTTGCTTCAGTGGTGGAGTCGGCTATGGTTGCTTGCTTGGAACTCTTCCAGCTAACCACTCCGCCATTAAGTATAAATACAAACCCAGAGACCGACTTAGAGTCATCCTTGTCGGATTCGAAACTCGAATCAGTAAATCCCTCTAATTCTAATTCTCCTCGTCCGTATATCAAGAACAATTCCTTAGTTCTCCTTAGATATTTAAGGATTGTTTTCACCGAACTCTAGTGTGCCATGCCTGGATTCGCTTGATATCGACTGCACGTACTCAATGCAAAAGCTACATCGGGTCTTGTGCATATCATCGCGTACATTATACTACCTATCGCAGAAGCATAGGGAGTTTTGGACATTTTCACTCTTTCTTCCTCAGTCTTTGGGCACATAGACTTGGAAAGTGTGATGCCATGTCCTATTGGCAAGAATCCCTTCTTAGACTCTTCCATTTCAAATCTTTTAGGTACGCGATCGACATATGCAGATTGGGAGAGACCTAGCATCCTATTCGATCTATCCCTATAGATCTTCATACCAAGTATGTAGGATGCCTCTTCCATATCTTTCATGGAGACTTTATTAGAGAGCCATACTTTAGTTAACTGCATCATCCCTACATCATTTCCAATTAGTAGGATGTCATCGACATAAAGTATGATGAACGTGACTGCGCTCCCACTGTCTTTCTTATACACACATGCCTCTTCAACATTTCGAACGTATCCATACTCTTGTATGACAGTGTCAAAACGTTTGTTCCAACTTCGAGAAGCTTGCTTAAGTCCATAGATGGACCTTTGGAGTTTACGCACTTTGTGTTCGCTCCCTTTGGATGTAAAGCCCTCTGGCTGTTGCATGTAAATCTCTTCCTCAATTTCTCAATTGAGGAATGCAGTCTTTACATCCATCTGTCATATTTCATAATCAAAATATGCAGATATTGCAAGCATAATCCTAATGGATTTCAGCATAGCCACTGGCGAGAAGGTTTCCTCATAGTCAATCCCTTGTCTTTGAGTAAATCCTTTTGCCACGAGGCGAGCCTTATAGGTGACTACCTCTCCATCGACTCCAAGTTTTTGCTTGTAGACCCACTTACAGCCAATGGGCTTGATGCCCTCAGGTGGGTCAACCAAGGTCCATACCTTGTTGGAGTACATGGAGTCCATTTCGGATGTCATGGCCTCTAGCCATCTTCTCGAATCAATGTCAGACATTGCACTTTTAAAACTCTTTGGATCAGAGTCTAGAGGAGGATCTTGAGTGCCCTCCTCTTGCAATAGGCCTAGCCATCTTTCAGGCTCCTTTGGGATCCTCTTTGATCTCCTCAAAGGTTGTGTGTTTTCAGTGGGTGCCTCTGATGTAGCCTCCTTGGTGTCAGGTGGGTTAATTTGTATCTCTTGACTTGATCCATTCTCATGGACCTCATCAAGTTCTACAGCCTCGCCTTTCCTATCTAGAAGGTGACCCCTCTCCAAGAAATTGGCATTTCTCGAAACAATAACCTTTTGTTCCGTTGGGCTTTAGAAGTAATATCCAACAGTTTCCTTTGGATATCCTACAAAATAGCACAAAGAGGACTTGGGGTCCAATTTGTCTCCCACTAAGTGCTTTACATAAGCTGGACACCCCCATATTCTCAAATGATTATATGAGGGCGTCTTTCCACACCAACTTTCATATGGGGTATTGGGCACCATCTTGCTAGGCGATCTATTCTACAGATAGACAACCGCTTCAAGACCATAGCCCCACATGGACTTAGAAACTTTAGTGAAACCCATCATGGATCGAACCATATCTAGCAATGTTCAATTCCTACGCTTGGCTACCCCATTATGTTGAGGCGTGACGGGCAGTGTCCACTGTGAGAGAATTCCATTCTCTCTAAGATAATCAAGAAACTCGGTAGACAAGTATTCTCCTCCTTGATCCGATTGAAGAGCCTTAATACTTCTACCAAGTTGTTTCTCTACTTCATTTCTGAACTCCGTAAACTTCTTAAAGGATTCAGATTTATATCTCATAAGATATAAGTAACCATACCGTGAATAATCATCGGTAAAAGTTATGAAGTAGCTTTGGCTACCATGAGTGCTGACACTCATTGGCCAACACACGTCCGTATGGACTAAGTCCAATGGTTTTGTGGCTCATTCCGCTTTCCCCGAAAATGGTAACTTGGTCATTTTTCCTTTAATACATGATTCGCAACTTGACAATTCATCTACACCTAAATGTTTTACCATTGTTCAAATTCTTTCTTTGGAAATATGTCCAAGTCTTTCGTGCCACATTTGTGCGTTTACTTGATTATCTTGTTTACGTTTGTTACTTTGTTGAATATTGAGATTGGAAATTATTGGGGATATAGTATACATTCCATCCTTCATTTTAGATTCCATAACAAGAGACGATTCATAAAACAAAAGCAAATTTTTATTACGAATCTCAAAACAATATCCTTCTCTATCCAAAACAGGAATCGAGATAATATTTCTTATTATTTCAGGAACAAAATAAACGGAATGTAAAACTAATTCCCTATCTCCTAAATCTAAGTAGATTGTCCCCACGTCTTTGGCAGCAACCAATGCTCCATTCCCCATCCGCACGGTCATATCTCCTCTACTTAGCTCCTTGGTTCTTTTCATCACCTGCAAATCATTGCACATATGAACACCGCATCTAGTGTCAAAAACCCAAGAATAATCATTAACAGTGAAGTTAACTTCAACAAAGAACATACCTCCAGCGAGAGGCTCTTTGCAGTTCCTTTGCCAGTGCCCAACTTTCCCACATTTATGACACTTGTCAGACTTCTCAGACTTTGGCTTCTTTAACTTCTTCACACCACCATTACCTTTCAGCTTCTTAGTCTTATTCTTCTTCTTGTTGCCCTTCATGGCTTTTGAAGAGGAATTCATAAGAAGCACTGATTTGTCCTTCTTGATGGTGCTTTCAACAGTTATCAACATGTTCAACAATTCATTCAATGAAGCATTCAAGTTGTTCATGTTGAAATTGATGACGAATTGATCATATGACTTTGGGAGAGATTCAAGCACAAGGTCGACACAAAGTTCTCCGTCGAGTAGCACATCCAAATCATTCATCTTATGAATTAATTGGATCATTTTAAGGACGTGCTCACTCACAGACGCCTCTTCATTCATCCTTGCTCCAAATAATTGTTTTGATATAACATATCGTTCTCTCCTAGTCCTAGTACCGTAAAGCTCTTCTATGTGGTCGATGATTTCCTTTGCCATCATCATATTTTCATGTTGCTTTTGCAACTCATTTGACATAGAAGTCATGATGATGCATCTAGCTTGGATGTTATCATCCGACCACAGCTTTGCGTACTCTCTATCCTCATCACTACTTTCATTGTTAATCTTCGGCTGTATAGCCGTCAGGATATAATCCTTCTTTTCATATTGAAGAACGATATTGAGGTTTCTAAGCCAGTCTGGAAAGTTTGGTCTGTTCAGTTTGTTGGTTTCAAGAATTGTATAAAGTGGATTCTTAGCCATTTTCGTTTATCTACAAAAATGCATAACAGACAATCAATAATGTATTTTCAAATAAAGTCCTTATACAATTTGGTCTTTAATTGTACAAGTCTCCCACTATTTTTCTCAAATCATACCACTCTCTTGACATGATTCGAAGAAACGTTAGTTTCTTGAGTGGGCTTGAGATCCATTCTCACTTCATCATATGCCCTATTTTCTGAGCTAACATACGATGATTTTGAATAGTAGCCTTACCGGACCTTCTATCTTTTTAGATAGTTCTCAAGATGGTTTTCCTCATCTCCCACATGTGCCCCATTTTCTGAGCTAACACATGGGGGACGATGTTAGGTTCCACCCATCAAGTATCTCATGTATAACCATCAATTTCATTGCCCCCATTTTCTGAGCAAAGCAATGAAACCAACCGATTTCCACGGGGCACCGTAGTGCTTAGTAAACACTCACAGCCTACCTCGGATCCAATCCACCCCATTTTCTGA
Organism: Buddleja alternifolia; assembly: GCA_019426215.1. Classification (NCBI taxonomy): domain Eukaryota; kingdom Viridiplantae; phylum Streptophyta; class Magnoliopsida; order Lamiales; family Scrophulariaceae; genus Buddleja; species Buddleja alternifolia. Next base: position 17,374,292 of record CM033402.1, on the reverse strand, counting down.
GCAAAAGGATTGAACCTTTAGCGGCGTTTCACATGGTGTATACTTATGATGGAAGGCATGATAATAGAATTCCATTCTTAATATCATATAAGCCTAATATTTTCATAGGAGGGAATTATAACATGCTTATTGAGGGGTCTCATCAGATTTAATTATCTTGTTCTAACTATCTAACCTATGCATGCATTACATGACATAATCATCATAGACAGATAAGTAAAACATCCACAAAGCGGTAAAATTGAGGATGAACCACCTCGAGCCCTAACCTAGCAACCCACTCGAGCCAAAGTGGGTTTGGACATTCTAGAAAATAAAAACACAGCCTATACTATTACAATGGCATCGTCTCAGCTTACAAGTCTTCAAGTCTTGGCTCCGTCTCCTTGCTCCGTCTTCGATTACATAGAATATCAAAAACTACTAATCTACTATACAAAAAGGAAAGAGCCAAACTGGCTATTATTTACAACTCTAGAATAATTACATACATGGAAAACCAACACTACGACTAGGCTCGTGGTTCATCCTTTTATCACAGAAACATGCCAAGCAACAAACATACATGTGATAAAATAAATTTTACCCATTCATCATTCAAACTAGATTGCAAATCTCATTGGGATAAGTTCAATATTGATTTCTAAAACCTTTCTCAGAGTTTACAAGTCTAAAACATCATAGGTAAGGTCATTGGGTCACCGACCTTCAGAAAGTACGAAGAAAGGAAAAAAAATTATTTATTTTATTTAACTTTCTGTTGACCACGCCTGGGCGTGGTCATCCGCGCGCTTGGGCGTGGTCATCTGCGCGCCTGGGCGTGGGTTACCCCACGCTTGGGCGCTGCGTGCAGCGGCTGTTGCTGTTCGCGATTTTCAAATCAGTTTTTCGCACGTTCGTGATTCTTTCGAGTTTCGATTAACGAATCTGAATCCTCCTAAAGTTTGAGTTTTATTACTTGATGATTAAACCTTTGGTTCAACCATCTTGCAACACCTCCCAAAAGTGATTTCATAAAACTAGATCAAAACCTTTCGAAAACAATCATATACCCAAATTTCAGATTTCATGATTTTTAAAACCAATGACTTTTAAACATTAAAATCATAAAAATCAAACAACATCCCAAATCAAAATCATTCCTAGTCTAGTAATGAACATATTGATTATCATGCTTTCGATTTTACAATTAAAACGTAAAAACAAACATGCATAATCACATAAAAAATTCGATCGAGCCAAACTATGGCTCTAACACCACTGTTGGATTGACTCATTCCCTCGGGTGGCTCATGGCAGCGGAAATTAAAATTTTACAAAAGTAAACGTACAACCACCCGAAAATAGGAATATGGAATTGGTTCGATCGAATTTGATAAGGAGGTAAACGAAATGATACCTTTCGAAAATTTCGTTTCACCTCGTACTTTAGATCTCAGCAACCCTGTGGAGCAAATCCACACAATTTCCCTTGGGTGAGAAATTGCCCGTCGTTTTTCGTATCTCCCGGTTTAGAGTGCTCTAAGCGTCGCACCTCTAAGATGTATCCACACCTCGTTCAAGTCACCAATCTTCTTGCCTTGCGTGCTAGACAACAAAACAATTCTAAGCTCAACTTAGGCTTGATTATGTGAAAGGTAGGAATATTTTCTAAGTCGTTTAATTCAACACAAGAATAGAACGACGTCTTGTTGGAAAGAGGAGAGAGGTGCCCGATGTTAGGTCTAAGAGAGAGGGGCGGATGTTTCAGATTTTTCATCATTTATTTTAGTCTCCTTCATCTCTTATTTATAGGTGAAGATTACCTAGAGTCCTATTAGGAAAAGGAAACTTCCTTTCTCCCAAACTCTCTAGTAATCCTTATCCTATGAAGACTTGGAGGAGGGGAAAACTCTTTTCCTCTTCCACCACACATAAAATCGCCCCCTCCCTTATTTACACTCACAAATCGGTCAACTCCATTTAATTGGACTTTAGGATTTAATTTTAACTTCTCAATTTAATTATAGGTGCAACCCATCAATTAAATAGAAGTCAAATTAAATCCAACCAACTAATTTCAACATTTATTTATTTAACTTGGGCTCCACCCAATTAAATAAAATACTTGGACTCTACTAGGTCCATTAATTTAATTAATTCTACAAGATTAATTAAAAGAGTAAAATTAATTGAATCCTTCAATTAATTTATATTCCATATTAAGAAAGTACTAAACTTTCCTAATTTCCTCAATTTACTCGATATTGATTAATCACATCTATTCAAGCAGTGACTCTCTCGAGTTAGTGTGTGACCCCTTAGACTCGTTTCTATCTAGTAGTAAGTACACCTTCCCACAGTGCTAGTGTACCTTCCTAAAATGGAAAGTACTAGATTAAATCAATCGTTTGATTTAATCAAGCCTCGAATTAGTCACCAAGCTAATTCTCGGCACTTACAAATTGCGGTTACCCACCTAGCATAAGGTCCCGAAGACCTAGATAAAACGAAAGTAAAGATACGCCTTTTGCGATCTTGATCCTCGCATAAGTAAGATCTCTCTATCTAATCTCCCGATTGAATCTAGAGCATTGGCTAAGGTTGAAGCTCTATTAATTCAATACCATGTTTCTCATGTTATGTGAAATTGACTTCGACTATCTAAATGAGGAAACCCTACGCCTCTTTAGATATCATACTTCGGCGGAAGATTCCTTAAGTCGATTCACTATGTAACCATAGGAGATTTACCGACTGGCTAATGTCAGAGATAGATTCCTCTTGATTCTCACGTGCTTTACTACGTAAGATGTGCTTGTCTCAGTTTGCCCATATTCGATCATCTAAAGTGATCTTGTAACAAATCAAGAACATGTGCGGTTACGCATAAGAAATCCAATGGAATCTTAGGTCCATAATGATTACTCTTATACAACAAGACCACTGGAAGTTCCACATTCGACTGGAAATCCATTTCAGGAACTTCCATGGGGTTGTTCAGTTCGCCAATTACCACAATGGTAACCCTCATATATGCATTGGCTTTCACCGTGCCAGTATCTATGGAACGAGATACACTTCTACCAGAGTATGCATCATATGAGCAAGTCTTTTGGGTTGCATTGATATCGCTTTATCTCGATGAACCCTTTCACGACTTAGAACAATGTTTAAAGATCACAGCCTTCGAGACATATTCCATCATTGCCACACCCAATGTGCAATGATGCCTCATAGCTATGTTTGATCCTTCGGGACTTTATTCTAAGCCAAAGTAAAAACTAATTTAAGAATAAAGACATGCCAGATATATAAAGAGATTGACTTTATTTATAAGAAAATGATTGTTCAGCTCTTGAGTTACTATTACATAGATTTATAGGGCATAAACATTGTAACTAAACTATAGTTTTTCTATTAATATAAGGCAGTTGATTGTTGTTTTTTTATAAGCATTTATAAGGTGTGAATAAACAACGTAAAGTCCTTGATGACAAGGCGAACCTTCTACCTCCTATGGGATAGGAGGAAACGCACTAGAATGGTTTGACCCTTGACATCTAAAAGGGTTCGCAAGTCTAAGAAATATTGATTCGGCATCAATAGTGAATAAAGATTTGTATGGTGTAAATTTTGACAGAGAAAGTGTCAGTCGTACACTATGGAAATGGTAGTGGGAACTTATATCATAGACGTGTCAGTTGGACTGATATGTTCGAACACGGCTCCCATCAGTTCATCACATGGGTATTCATTCATTGACAGTCAATGATAAAGCTGATAAGTAGTGATAGGTACGTGTGAACCTCTGACCTGAGAAATCGAGTTGAAGATGTACTTGTGACATCAAGTCTGTTATTAGAGTAATTAGATTCAAATCACCTGTCGGTGGAATCGACCTCGAAGTGCGACTTGATGGGCAAGTAGCATTGTTAACTGATTTGCAAAATGAAATTTATTCTCTCATAAGTGAATGAGTAAAATATCCTATGCGATCATGAATAAGTGAGGATGAAAGTCTTTGGCCAAAGCATTTAAATACCTCGACTTATTATGAGCTTAGGCATATGGTCAAGTTATATGAGTTTGACTTTAAACCATGACTCTTACTTGACTGGATATAAGAATAAAAGGTTTATACATGTACGGTATTCACAACGTAAAGGTTTGGAAATGATCCTATTCATTCGTTCTCAATTGGGTTACGGTGTGAGCCACGAGACTGGCTAGGTGTCACTCACACCCCTTTGGATTCCTCCCAATTGCCTTTTAGGGCGAACCTAAAGAGTCACGCTTAAAGGAAGTGCAAAAGGAAAAACATGGGAAAAAGACTTGAGAGAAATTCACGGCATTGGATGCCGTAATTAATTAATTAACTATTGGATAATTTGATTAATTAATTAAATTAATGAGTTAATTAATTTCTTGGAGAAATTGAATTATAAATTAATTAGGAATTGAATTAATTGGATTATCAATTTATTTATTGGATAAATAAATTATCCTATTAATTAATTAGCAAGCAAGACGAAAGCCCGAAGGCTTCTGAGCCCACTAAGGGGCGGCCCAATAGACCCCCAAATAGGGCTCTTCCATGCTAGGGTTATTGTATAATGATATAAATATATCACATGGTGAAAAATAACACAAGGCAACTTACATAACTTTCTCTCCAAGAAAAAGTCTCCCACTTCTCTCTCTCTCTAGCCGTCTTTGACAAGGAAGAAAGGAGGAGTTTTTCGTTTTTGATTCCGGCATGACGAATTAGAGACGTTGGTCAAATTTGGTGTTAGAGAAAAGGATCACGTTCAAAAATCAACATATGCGAGAACGGTAATCTTTCTATACACAATCAAACAAGAGGATTAGAGATGATTCGAGCTTTGGGAATTAAATTTACTTTCCACTGCATTTTATTCGAATAATTCCCAACAGTGGTATCAGAGCCAATCTCTGAATTCTGTGTTTAATTGCTTATGTGATTGACTGTTTTTTTTGCGTTTTTAGGGCCTGCCTTGAACGTGTTTTTCATATAAACATATTCTGAATCTTGCTGCAGTTTCTTCATGAAAGTTGTAGTTTAATGAGTTCGAATCTGGGCATATAAATTTTATGAGAATCGGAGAAGTATAATCCCGAGACGAGGGCAACGCAAAAAGCGTGCGCAGTCTGCGCGCTGGGCGTGCAGACAGCGCGCGCATTATAGCAGGCTTTTTCGGCCTCCCGTTGCTCACACAGCGTGCGCACTGTGCACACTGGGTCGGCCCCAACGGTGAGCCGTTTCACAGCGCAGGTCGGAGGGGCTGGCCTGACGCCCATTAAACCGTGCGCTGGGCGCACGGCATACACCGTGCAATACGCCCAACGCACGGACCTGTTTCGAGGGTCGGATTTTCTTGATTCGGGCCCTAATGCGTCGGGTTATATTTTCTAAGGTCCAAATTTTAATTGAATAGGTGTTTGGGCTATTTTAGTTATCCGGGTGGGTCAAAAGGATGATGACCCGAATTTAATTAAAAAGGGGCCCAAATTGTTTTGATTAAAAGTGTGGATAATTCAATAAATTAGTTATTGGGCCTAATTAATTAATTTTGAATATGCCAATGGTTGGTAATTTAATTTTGATAAAATTCAGCCCAATATAGTTTTTATTGATCTTTATTTGAATGAAATAATTAATTAATAAACTCTTGGAGAATTTTATTTATTAATTTATTTATTTAAATAAAGAATTCTCATAAATAGGATTATTTTCTTATGAATCAATAAAATTTGAAATTTTATTGTGGAAATTAATTAAGTTGGACTAATTAATTTTTATTAATCACCAACATAAGTGCTTTATTTATCCCGAGCATGTATTATGTAATGGTGACATATGCCTATGGGCTTAGGTTGTTTCTTTTGATTATGTATTTCTTTTGATGGGTTGTAAGGGCCGGTTTGAGCCCATTTTATTTTATTTCTAGATTTATGTATAGGTTTTAAATTACCTCTTGTAATAAATAGAAATAGAATAGGTCTTTCAAGATGGAGATCATGGAAAAGAAGAGGGGCTTGGAGCCTACGAAGATTAGCTAGGCTTTTCTTTTTCAATTTTATGATGGCCCATTGGCTTAGGCCCTCTAGATAAAAGCCCATAGACATGTGTGTTGTTTTATTGCTTACGATGCATGTTCATTAGTTGTATGAAGCATGTGTGTTATCAATATGCGCTATATAAATTGGTAAATGTGCAAAGTGAGACGAAATAAATATTTTGAACATGAATTCTCCCAAACAAAAATAATACTAAGTTAGTAAGGGGTGCTAGGCATCCTTTCCCTCCACTAAACTTAATAAGATCAATGATTAAATCCATATGTGGCATCTTCCCGGTAAGTGGGGGTCATATATTAAGATTTAATTCTAGAATTTTACTAAGTGCATTGGATGCCTTAATCGAGACATATTTCACCCCAAATATCGTTAAAGGGTTGCAAGGTGAAATTCAAATGTTAGATTATGAGGAGTTAGTGGGAATGAACTTAGATAGTCCACATTACCAATAAATCATTAAAGGGTTGCGGTATTTGTGGATTATGGGATAAATATGATTGAACCGTCTATTTGATAGATTGATGTTTGACATCACTTTAATTAAGTAATGGACCAAATATCGTTAAAAGGTTGTTATCCATTATGTTAATTAAAGAACTCAATCCCCACCACGAAATTTTCATTAATGATCGCTTCCGCCATTTCACAGTGGGAGTGTGGAATTTTGAAAAATGTAGTGGGAGCCAAGTTATATGTCGAAGTCCTTGATTTTAAAATTGGTCTTAGTTTAGTCCAATATTCTAATTAAGTCTGGTTTATTTTCTGCAGTTATTTATTTTATCTCTCTTGTTTTTCAAAAATGACAATCAACGCACTTTCCGTATTACTCTAAAAGAATATCCTTACCGGACCCAACTACGTGGATTGGCTAATGAGTTTGAGAATAGTTCTCAATATGGAGTCTTTAGGATACGTGTTGGACACTGATAACCTTGCTCCTCCTGCCAGAACACGTGCCATTGAGGAAAAAGTCCAAGCTCATGAAAAATGGGTGAAGGACGACGTCTGAGTGCTTAGGTACATTCATTGCTCTATGACGAATGAGCTACAAAGGTCCCACGACAAGATGACCACAGCGAGGGCTATCTTGGCGGACTTGGTCGAGCTCTATGGTGAGCACAGTAGGACTGCTAGATATGAAATATCTAAAGAGCTCTTCGGAGCCAAAATGAGAGAAGGGGAGAAGGTTGGGGATCATGTCCTCAAAATGATATCGAGGATCGAGAGATTGGAAGCTCTCGATTTTACAATGAACCCGCAACTTCAGACCGATCTTATCTTGCAGTCCCTTCCTGATTCTTTTTCCCAATTCATCATAAACTTCAATTGCAATGAGATTGAATGCAACTTAGCTGGGCTAATGAATAAATTAATCACTGCACAATCTCAATTGAAGCCCAAGGGAAAAGAGACTGCCTTGGTTATCACTTCTAGGCCCAGATGGGCGAAGAATAAGAAGAGAAAAACCAAGAAACAGGCTGGCGAGCTTGGAGCTCAGGGTGGTGTCGATAAAGGAAAAGGGAAAGCTCCTGTGATTCGCAAGCGAAAGGGGCCACAAAAGACAAATAGATGCCTACACTGTGCTGAGCTGGGCCACTGGAAAAGGAACTGTCTGAATATGGGGCCTGGCACACAAAGTATGGAACTTTATGTTCATGAAACTTATTGTTCTATGACCGACTTCTCTACATCTTGGATTCTTGACTTTGGAGCTAGTGCTCACATATGTTGTATGAATCAGGATCTGATGCGAGAAAGGAAGCTGGACAACGATGAGGTGAAGATCAAAGTAGGCAGCGGGCAAAGCGTCGCGGCTATTGCAATAGGATCTACCTCGTTGTTTTTAAATTCTGGACATGTACTATTACTGGATAATGTTTTGGTTTTGCCTAATGGGCTTAAAAACATTGTTTCTATTCCCGTTTTAGTTAAGAATGGTTACACTTTTCGTTTTATTGATGAACGATGCAACATTTATTATGGTAATAAATTTGTAGGCGTTGCTTCTTTGATAAATGGATTGTATTACCTTAGTGTCCAGAATGAGTATGCAGTGAATACTATAGAAAGAAAACGTAGTAGGCTTGAAATAAACCAACGATTGATATGGCACCTTCGACTAGGCCATGCTGGTGAACAAAAGATTCGCAAAATGGAAAAAGATGGGCTAATTGGCCCACTGGGATTGGATCCCTATTGTGAATCTTGTCTCAAAGGCAAGATGACTAGATCGCCCTTCACAGGGAGCTTTAAAAAGGGCCTCACAAATCTTAGGTTTAGTGCAGACTGATGTTTATGGTCCATTTCGAGAAATGGCCAGAGGAGGTTTTCTTTACATTATCACCTTCACAGACGACCATTCACGATATGGTCTAGTGTACCTGATGAAGCATAAGTCTGAATCCATTGATAAGTTCAAAGAATTCAAGGCTTTAGTGGAAAATCAAACAAGTCAACGTATAGAAACTCTTCGATCTGATCGAGGAGAAGAATATATGAGCGACGAGTTTGACTTATTCCTCAGAGAGAATGGTATAGTATTGCAACTCACACCTCCAGCGACTCCACAGTTGAATGGAGTAGCAGAGCGAAGGAATCGAACCTTGTTGGACATGGTTAGCTCCACGCTTAGCTACAATGATTTACCCATTTCACTGTGGGGTCACGCGCTGCTTACAGTTGCACACATTTTAAATAGATGTCCGTCCAAGTCCGTTTTGAAATGTGGAGAAATAGGAAATCAAGTCATAACCACATAAAGATTTGGGGATGTCCCGCTTATGTCAAAAAGACTAAAGTGGACAAGTTGGAGGCTAGCTCCCTAAAGGGACGTTTCATTGGATATCCTGAAGATTCTATGGGATACCTCTTTTACCTGCACAATGATCAAAGGATCATTGTAGCCTTACAAGCCCACTTTGTAGAAAGATTGTTCTAGAAGAACAAAATGAAACCCCACAGGATACATGTACCCAGGGAGTGAGAACCGAACCTTCTGTAATACAACCACAACCACGATGATCGAATAGAGTATCTCAACCCCCTGAGAGGTGCGGATATCGAATGCAGAGGGAGTTAGATCTCCATTCTATGTTAGAGGAGGATCATGGAGATGATCCCTCCACTTTTGATCAAGCGATGGTGGATGTGGATACTGCTAGATGGTGTGAAGCTATGCAAACTGAGATCGATTCAATGCATGCAAACTAAGTCTGGAAACTTGTAGACCAACCTGAAGGGGTAAAACCAATTGGGTATAAATGGATCTACAAGAGAAAGATTGGTGTTGATGGCAAAGTAGACACCTACAAAGCCAGGCTAGTGGTGAAAGGGTATAGTCAAAAGGAAGGAATTGACTACCAAGAAACCTTCTCGCCAGTGGCTATGATCAAATCAATAAGGATTCTACTTGCAATAGCAGCACACCTAGATTATGAAATATGGCAAATGGATGTCAAAACTGCTTTCCTAAATGGATTCCTAGAAGAGGATATCTATATGGAACAGCCTAAAGGTTTTGAATCCGAGGAGCATATTCATAAGGTGTGTAAACTTGAGAGATCTATTTATGGACTCAAACAAGTGTCTCGTAGCTGGAATCTACGTTTTGATGAGGTTGTCAAAGGATTTGACTTCATCAAGAACGAAGACGAGCCCTATGTTTACAAGAAGGTCAGTGGGAGCAAGTTGACATTCCTAGTGTTATATGTAGATGACATATTACTCATTGGGAATGACATAGGAATGCTCACCACAACCAAGAAGTGGCTTTTGAGTACATTCTCCATGAAAGACTTGGGAGAAGTGACCAATATTCTAGGGATTCAGATCTATAGAGATCGAACCAAAAGAATGATAGGACTTTCTCAAGCTCTTTACTTAGAAAAGGTCCTAAAAAGGTATAGGATGGAAAATTCTATGAAAGGGTTCCTACCAATGAGACATGGGATACATCTTTCGAAATCTATGTGTCCTCAAAGTGAGGAAGATAGAAAAAAAATGAACACTATACCCTATGCGTCTGCTGTGGGCAGCTTGATGTGCGCGATGCTCTGTACTAAACCTGACATTGCTTATGCTGTGAGCGTTGTTAGTCAATTTCAAGCAAACCCTGGTAAGGAACATTGGATAGCTGTGAAGAATATCCTAAAGTATCTGAAAAGAACTAAGAATATGATTCTCACCTATGGAAGTGGTGACCTAAGGGTGGACGGGTACACTGATTCGGATTTTCAATTTGATGTTGATGACCGGAAATCCACCTCGGGATTTGTATTTACTCTAAATGGTGGAGCGGTGACTAGGAAAAGTTCCAAGCAAAGCACAACCGCAGACTCCACCACAGAGGCAGAATACATAGCTACCTCGGAGGCAGGTAAAGAAGTTTTTTGGATTAGGAAGTTCGTTGAGGAACTTCAAGTGGTTCACAACATAAAGCTCTCGTTGCCACTTTATTGTGACAACACCGGAGCTATAACGCAAGCGAAGGAACCTAGGTCTCACAATAAATCCAAACACATAGAGAGGAGATATCACATCATAAGAGAGATCATTGCACGTGGTGAAATAGTTGTTCAGAAAATAGCCACACCCGACAATGTCCCTGATCCATTGACACAGGCGGTGCTGGAAAAACATCTTGAAAAGATGGGTATTAAATACCACAGCAAATGGCATCAAGTGCAAGTGGGAGATTGTTAGAGTATATGCCCTCGAATGCCATAAAGAGGATAGATTTATAGGGCATAAACATTGTAACTAAACTATGGTTTTTCTATTAATATAAGGCAGTTGATTGTTGTTTTCTTATAGGCATTTATAAGGTGTGAATAAACAACGTAAAGTCCTTGATGACAAGGCGAACCTTCTACCTCCTATGGGATAGGAGGAAAGGCACTAGAATGGTTTGACCCTTGACATCTAAAAGGATTCGCAAGTCTAAGAAATATTGATTGGGCATCAATAGTGAATAAAGACTTGTATGATGTAAGTTTCGACAGAGAAAGTGCCAGTCGTACACTATGAAAACGATAGTGGGAACTTATATCATAGACGTGTCAGTTGGACTGATATGTTCGAACATGGCTCGCATCAGTTCATCACATGGGTATTCACTCATTGACAGTCAATGATGAAACTGATAAGTAGTGATAGGTACGTGTGAACCTCTGACCTGCGAAATCGAGTTGAAGATGTACTTGTGACATCAAGTCTGTCATTAGAGTAGTTAGATTCAAATCACTTGTTGGTGGAATCGACCTCGAGGTGCGACTTGATGGGCAAGTAGCATTGTTAACTGATTTGCAATATGGAATTTATTCTCTTATAAGTGAATGAGTAAAATATCCTATGCGATCATGAATAAGTAAGGATGAAAGTCTTTGGCCAAAGCATTTAAATACCTCGAATTATTATGAGCTTAAGCATATGGTCAAGTTATATGAGTTTGACTTTAAACCATGACTCTTACTTGACTGGGATATAAGAATAAAAGATTTATACGCGTACGGTATTCATGGAGTAAAGGTTTGGAAATGATCTTATTCATTTGTTCTTATTCATTTAGCCACGAGACTGGCTAGGTGTCACTCACACCCCTTTGGATTCTTCCCAATTGCCTTTTGAGACGAACCTAAAGAGTCGCACTTAAAGGAAGTGTAAAAGGAAAAACATTGGAAAAAGACTTGAGAGAAATTCACGGCACTGGATGCCATAATTAATTAATTAATTATTGGATAATTTAATTAATTAATTAAATTAATGAGTTAATTAATTTTTTGGAGAAATTGAATTATAAATTAATTAGGAATTGAATTAATTGGATTATCAGTTTATTTATTGGATAAATAAATTATCCGATTAATTAATTAGCAAGCAAAACGAAAGCCCGAAGGCTTCCGAGCCCACTAACGGGGGGCCAAATAGGGCTCTTGTATGCTAGGGTTATTGTTTCATAATGATATAAATATATCACAAGCTGAAAAATAACACAAGGCAACTTACATAACTTTCTCTCCTAGAAAAAGTCTCCCACCTCTCTCTCTCTCTCTCTCTAGCCATCCTTGACAAAGAAGAAAGGAGGAGTTTCTCATTTTTGATTCCGGCGTGACGAATTAGAGACGTTGGCAAATTCGGCGTTAGAGAAAAGGATCACGTTCAGAAATCAACATACGCGAGAACGGTAATCTTTCTATACACAATCAAACATGAGGATTAGAGAGATTCGGGCTTTGGGAATTAAATTTACTTTTCGCTGCGTTTTATTCGAATAATTCCCAACAAAAAGTACCATGCAAGTTTTACATCATATAGAATTTTGTTTTCATAAATTTTTTGCAAATTAAGTGATGTTCATGTGCAAAGCACGTGTCCAAACTAATGCTTTTCACATTTTTTTAAAAATTGGATTAAAAATGCAAAAAGATACATCAAATGTGGCCAATTTTGTAAATTTGTAAACTATAGGGCAAATATTACAAGGGGATGTGTTTGTAATTATCAATTAGTGAGGGAAAGTTTATTTAATTATCCCATTAGGGAGGATGTGTGAGTGTAATTATTCCTTTATTAAAACAGCCAATATGTATTGGTCTTTTGTATTTCGTGTTACTTTATGGAAAAAAATGGATTTTGTTCCAATATTTTAGAAATGTGGTGAGCATGTTTAATCTCAAATAAGATCTTTTATTACAAATCCCTATTGCATCTTCTGGTATCAGAGTTACCCTTGGCTTGATAATCCATTTCAAACACAAAAATGGCATCGACAAGCAATAGCGAGCTAGCCTTCACATATTCCCAACAAGGTATCTCCATCTTTGTTGGTCAAGTCATGTTCGTGTGCCACGAATTATGGGATGTTGTTGAAATATTCCAGGACTATATTGCATTAGTTTGGAAAAATCATTCTAATACTCTCATTTTGAAATATAAATTATCTTCCATATATCGTTTTTGCGTTTACTACATACTTACACCCAACACATCTCTTGTTACAATGCACATGTGAATGATATGCGTCCGTGGTTACTCATTCATTAATTATAAATATTTATGAATTAGACACATGTCCATCGTACGTACATTGCAACATGAGATGTAATGGAAATTTCTAACAGTAGATTCCATTGGGTGTAATGCGACTCTTTACGAGCTTAGGGCTCGTTCGGTATGGTTGATTAGGGGTGATACAATATATAATCATACATGATCCCTTGTTTGGTATGTTGGACAGAAGCACAGTGTGGTTTCGAGGCTCGAGTTCTAATTCTATAAACAATTGATTGATAATCACCTCACATGTGGTGTGATTTATTTTTTCCCTTTACATGACCAAGAAAATAATCAATTTTATACACAAAGAAAGTAATAAATTATTCCCAATTGATATAAATAGTGTAATCATACCATATCAATCTAATTTTGTCTATCTCATCTTTAATACCAAACGAGCTGTTAATAAATTTAGTATCAAAAATAAAAGTCAAAAAGTTGCGCATTTCATAGCACTAATAAATCCAATTGAGTTGTGAGATCATCCACTCTGATAATTTGTCGGCAATGAAATTGCAATAGTATTAGAAAAGGACATGACATGAAAGTTTTTGTAGGTGGGAACGATGTTTCCACTAACTTGTGATGGAGACGCTCCTGATTTTGCGTAGTCTTTTAGTTTAGCAAGTCCCATCCAAGGATTTTAATATTGTTATAGACCTAACGGAAAATTCTACTTTTTATCGCATTAGATAGAAGAATCAGCAGCTTGATCCCTTGTCATATATATAAATATATATAGTTTAAAATTAGATTGCACATGCAATGCCATATTGTTGGTGATGTGCACCAAATTATGGGCATTGTTGTAATTAGCTCACTTATAATTTGGGTTAGGGTTATCTCCCCGGTATAGCTAGTCTAAAATAAGATGGACCAGCCTCCTTGACCTAAGGTTTATTATGAAGTGAGCCAATTCTGTTAAAAAGACTATAATAATAATTGGGCTAATAAATATGTAATACATATTTATTAGTTTAGTTTATATTCCAATAGGCTTATAACAAAGCATGGGTTCATGGCCCACATCTATCTCTATAAATACCCCTTAAGGGTAACAAGAAATCATCATCTGCTCTCCTATCAAAAAGAGTGTTAAAAAGAAAACGATTGACAATTACAAAAAATAATCTCACCGTTGAATTACGAAAATATTTGATCCCACCAAAGTAGGTACGTAGGCATCTCGCCTATAGCGAGTGCAGTCCAAACATAAGTCAACCTAGTGCCTATGGGTTGGATTCCCTCCCCACATGGCCATCACGTGACACATATATGTACTTACATTTTTACCCGCATCAATTAGTTTTTCTAGGAATTGGCCATGTGAGAGTCCTTTTTCCCTTTTTTTTTTGTTACAATGTGAGAGTCCTATGATAGTTGGTTCTATTGATTTAGCTAGAAAAAAACTAATGAAAAGGGCAGTAGAATGGGCATTTTGGGGGAAGTGCCTGTTGGTTGATGAGATAGATTGATGCACCCTTTTAACGCCTTCACGTGTGTTTACATGATATTTTCTTATTAAATCAATCGAATTAATGATGAAATGCATTCATGTGGACAATTGCGTCCAAAATTAATAATGTGGTTCAAATATACAATAACTTTTAAATTAAGGAACGAACTATATGTCATAACTCGTAAATTTTGGCACTAAATGTACATAATCTGTACAATTTGGGATTAAATGTTGATAATTGTCCTTTGTAGACATATGACTAGTTACTATGATGCATGACACGGGATACAGTGATACGGACACGCCACAACACGGACACAGGACACGACATTTTTCAAAAATCTAGGACTCGACACGGTTCCGACACAACTGTCAAATATATATATATATATATGTATATCATACATAAATTAAATATTTATTTTAATTTCTATATAATTTGTTAGAAAATCAAACTATGAAAATGTTGTTTACTTGTTTATTATTAAATTTGAATTTTTCTTTTTTCTTTGTAAATCTCTATATGTTTGAAAAATTAAACTACTTATTAACAATAACTCAATAAGTGAATAACAAATACAAAACAAAAATATAAACAGCCACAAATTACAAACGAATTACAAATACAATCTCTTTCTTAGATATCAAAGTATCAAATGCTCAAGAAATTCTTGTTCAGTTTAGGCAAAGATAATCCCTAATTAGCATAGTAATTTTGAAATAATATAGGTTTCAATTTGGGAATTTAAGGTTTTGAATTTGTGAAATAGGAGTCTAAAAAAGATAAGAAAGTGAGAGGTTGAACTTTGCGATGTGGGTTTAGAGTTAGGGGCCCTTCTATAACAACAATGAAGAAGATGACTATGGCCCTCTTCCATTGAAGAAGACGGCGACAACGACGGGCTTGGAGTTGAAAATTGAAAAACGCCTTAGAGCTAAAACAGAAACACATTAGGCGTGTCTTGTTTGCTGAAAGAGAATTAGAATTAAGATTTTTGAATTTTTCCTATTTACAATCTGAACACCACACTTTTTAATTTTTTAGAAAAACTGCCAACCGTGTCCTCACCATGTCGGACTCGTACCTATGGAGACGGAGGGGGGGGGGGGGGGGTAGTGAGGGCCCCCGCCCCACCTCAATTTTGAGGAATTTTTTTTTACCTACAAAATTTTTATTTTTTAAATTTTGCCCCCTATAATTTTTTTATTTTTGACATTTCGCCCCCTCAAAATCTAAAAATATGAAGGTTTCTCCAAATTTTTACATTCGCCCCCCCTCCGAGCTCTGAATCCTAGCTCCGTTCCTGCGCACCTAGTCGTGTCCAAATTTCTATTTGTATTTTTTAATCTCGGACACGGATTAGCAGTATCCGACACGTGAAGGGGGCGTGTCATGTCCAACACGTGCCCAACACCGCCCGTGGACAATTTTCGGAGTATCTGTGCTTTATAGACTAATTATCACCAAGTACCGTTCATTCTTCCTACTCTTGAAGTCTTGAAAATTACTACCGTGTCAAAATAAAACCAAAAATGAAGCTATTGTGTCTCAGCACATGTTATTATTAGTGTTTGATCAATACAACAATTCGCGTTCTTGCTACTATCGAAGTCTTTGAAACAAGTATTGTGACTAAAAAAGAAAAGGGTTTAATGCATGTAACCCCCCTGTGTTTTATCAAAAGTGGAAAAAAAAACCTCCTATGTTAACTAAATAGCTTAATCATCCCCGTATTCTTAAAAAGCCAGTGAAAAAATAAAATTATGTTAAAAAGATAAAAAAAAAATATAACTTTTTTTTTTGGGTAAAATAACATTATCTACTTTTTATATTGTATGGAGAGTGTATAAATGACAAATGAGCAAGTCAATAAAAGTGAAAAAAATGAAAACATGCTCACTTTCTAATGGAATTTGGCTTTTTCGCAGATTTTTAAGAACATCGGGGAGTGATTATGTTATTTCGTTAACACGTTAGTGTTTTTTGCATTTCGATATAATACAGAGGGTTTTTATGCATTTAACCCATTCTATTAATTGCTCCATATAATGTCAAGCAATATTTGAAATTAAAGGCACATTTTCATGAATAGACACTTTCCATATTCGATTTAACTAATTACGACAAATAGAAATTAACTTATATGGATTTTCTAATTTCAATTCCCATTCGTTCCAGGTGATTGAATATCCAAGTCCTTGAACGACAGGTGATACTTGGTGGTTCCCGAGAGTCCAAATTTCGAGAAATATTCATCACATGTGTTAAAACATGTGTGGGGTCCACCAAAATATATATTTTATTATATTTTAACTCTTTGTATGATGGATATTTATTGGGAGTTGAACTCCCAAAGCCACCAAGTTTCACTCTTGAACGACTTCATAGTAATAAAAATTTTCTTCTCCAAATGTGGTCGGTCAACTATTGGAGCCATACCAACTTTACCAAAAACTCTACACCAGCATAGGAGTTTTCCATGCTTTGTACACCATGCACAAGAAAAGAAATTAAATTGTCAGTGAATCATCAAAGTAACTGAATACAATTATAACCCGATTGATTTTGACAAAATTTAGTTGAACTCACTGTTTGCTAATGAATCCGAAGCCTCGCATGGACATAGATAACTCCGGTAAAACCATCTTCATAATAGACATCAATATTGTCTTCAGTTATTGGGAAAACTTCTAATGCGATAATGGGCGATGTTTATGAAGATACAAAATGAAACGTCGAGGCACCAGTTTAGACTCATTCTCCTTAAAAAATTATGGTCCCGCCCTTGATGGTTACAGAATACAACAATTGTCTTACGATGGTGAGACGAGAATAGTACCACTACAAATTCTCGAATCTATAGAACAAACTACTTATTCCAAACTCTCTCGATGGATAAGAATGAATTAAATGCACATCAAATCATTTAATATGCAAAACTAATCTTACAATACTAAAAATAATATTTAAGAATATTCTAAGTACTCAAATTAGTACTAAATACTTCTTCAAGAATATCGTAAATGCTCAATTTAACATTTAATATTCAACACTATTCATAAAATATTAAAATTAATATTTAAGACGCAAAAGAATTCTCAAAATACTAAAAGTAGTATTTAAGAGAAAAAAGGGGGAAGAGAATATGATTATGGTGTTTTTAATTCCAAATTTGGGGGTGTATTTATAGAGAATAAAAGGTTTTGGGTCAAAAGAAGCAATTTTTTGGACATCTACAGACGGGCCCAAAAGTTGTGATATTTGGGCGAAAAGCCCACCGAAGCACTTTCTCGGATTGTGTATATTTATCCACAAAAGTCGCTCATTTTGCAGACAGCCCCGAGACAAGGGGACTGATCAGGTATAGGCGGGTACACGGTGTACGCGCTCAACAACCAATCCAGTGAGCGTGCTCCCTGGATGGGCGCTTATCCAGTGCAAGTAGTTGCACTGCCCCACTATGCAATTTAGCCCATAGCTTTACATAAATTGCAAATCAATCCCAAAACTTTGAATCTTGATCAATTAGGTCCTGTTGGTCCCAAGTGGCATACGAAAGGGTCTAGAAGGGGGGGGTTGAATAGACCCTTTAAGTCTTTTTCGACTTAAAATTGATTTCATATTAAACGTATTTGGACGCTTGAAATGATAGGCGCTTGAAGAGTGTGACGCTTCACCTTAGCGTTCACACAAGATATTTGAGACTTTGTGAAGCGTCTAATGAAGACTGTTTTATAAAGTTAACTTAGACTTCAGGAATTGAATACTTTGACCTTGTAGGTTAAGCGTTCAGTTCTTTTAATCAGGGTTAGCACAGCGGAATGATTTTGGAGTCTTCTCTTTGAAAGTTTTAGCGTCACAAGATGTTTCTTAGGTGCTTAGCTTTTGATTGTGTTTTACTTATGCAGTGATATGATAGATGAATGAAATGACTGAAAAGTAAATAACACAATATTTGTAAGGTTCGTTGGGTGGTGTAATCCCAACTACGTCCTTCTTCTCCTTTGCACTTGGAGGCAATCCACTAAGATGATTCTCAAAGAATCACACAGAATCTTCTACAAATTAGGGAGAGATGGATGTCGATGACTTGAGCTCCTTGATCACACAGATTTCTGCTTCAAATCACTTCAACCCTCTTGCTTCTTTCACCCAGAAATGATGCAAGTATCCAACTTCGACTTCACACAGATCGCGAGGCTTGGATGGGATTTTCTAAAAGGTTTGTTTGATTTTGATGAAGTTCAAACAACTTGGTAATATCTCAGTAGGAATCTGGTTTCTGCAAAAAGAATGTTTGAGATATTTATTGACTGTCTCAGGAATATAAGAAAAGCAATTTGGATGTTTCTTGAAGTTTCGGGCTTTTCTGAGAATTTAAGGAATGAGATTTTAATGCAACAGCAATTTGGCTTTGATAAAATTGTTGCTTCTTTTTTTGTTTGTTGTTGAAGTCCTATTTATAGGTATTCTTGGAGAAAGTGTCCGTTTGACACATGCACTGGCGCGTGTCTCTCACTTTCGCGAGTGAACAGCTTTTGTCCTTTTTCCTGAAAATCTGCTGCACGAAAGTTGGTGCTGCAGTCTGAGATAGTTGACAGTCCAATAGGGTGGCTTCTCCGTACGTCTGACATTGCTTATCATATTAAATGCTCTTATCAACATTTAATGCATTTGAAATTAATACCCGTTGGTATTTAATGCTTTGAGAATATTTGCATTAAACTCCTTCTGGACTTAGAAGTAAATTCAGATGAGATCACTTCTGTCCCATAAGGTGACGCTTGATATAGCTGGCCAAAGTGGACGCTTGGAGACTGTATCTATCTTCTGAGATCAGGCGCTTGAGTCTTCGAACTTTACCACTGATAAACTCACTCAGAAATCATCAGACGCTCAGCCTAAGACTATTTTGCCTAACACTCTAAAGTAAGATAACAAAGCCTAATAAATCTATTATAAGTCTAACGCTTCAAAGCCTATACAAGTTTTCTACAAAAAATAAACTTACAACTTTTTTGGGGTCTAACAAAAACTTAATTGTCATCATCAAAACTTCTAACATGAAATTCCTAACAATTTCCCCCTTTTTGATGATGGCAATACTTACTCTTTTATAGTTCAAGAGTTAGATAGCCAAACGTAAAAGTTAGCTTTGATCAGTAGACGTTAGTTAAAGTTAGTTACGCTTCAACGAGATGTTTCAGCAAAAAAAATGCATTTCATATTTATCGAGAATTACAAGCATTTTTACAGCTGAATATTTAAAGATATAAGAGACAAGAATATAGATAATGTAAAATCAGAAAGCTTTAATGACTTGGTCTAACTCTGTATCGCTTGGACATTTCAGCTCGGATAGCTTCAGTCAGATTGTCTTCCAAGATCATCATTGCTTCATGATCTTTGTTGATGATAAGCTTGTTTTCTTCTTGTTGTCTCTTTTTGAATACTTTAAAGTGATTATCCCAGTCAGTTGGGTCGATACCAATGTACCTTAGGCAGATTCGAAAAGCTTGGCTAAAATCAGTCATTTTCCTTTCTTCAGCTAAGATCTGTGGATCTGTAGGTTCTGAAATGGATGTTCTCTGAAGAGGAATGTCAAACTGTTCAAGCAGTGCTCTTGTAGGAATTGGTAGGTTTGGATATAACGCTCTAGGAGGTTCCCTTAGTGTACTACTGGGCGCTCCGGATGAACTTTGTGTCAGAGCAGTTATCCAAGACGGGAGATTAAGCGCAGACTGAGAAGGAGGCATTTGACGCTTAGCAGACGGAGGATCTTCAACTTTTGAACTGGACGCTTTCCGCTTTTCTCCTTTCTTCTTTTCTTCCCCCTTATTGCCATCATCAGATTTTAAGAAGTGGTTTGTGAGTACACTTACCTGATGAGCAATCTGGGATAAAGAATCTGTGATGTCATCCAGACGCTTGTCGAAGCGTTCCTGCATAACAAGAAGCTTAGCGCTGGTGGCGTCATTCACAGATATCTCAAGGGTTGCAAGGCGCTTTTCAAGTTCTTCTTTCATGGCAAGTTGGGTGGCGTGGGCAGCATCCTGCATTTCTTGAAAGTCTTGTTTGCACTCACCAACTGCCGCTTGAGCTGAACTACGCATATGAGCAATTTGAGCGCTCATTACGTGAGTTTCAATCTTTGCCAGGTCTTCCTTAATCCAATGGAGAGATTCTTCACTTTGAGTAGCTTGAGCGCTAATTGTCTCCAAAACAGATTTAAGCAGGGGACCGAAGGCTTGACTCTCATCTGATTGAACCACTTGAGGAGCTGATCGCTTGAATCGTGATGAGTGTTTGAGAGAGTCAAAAGGAACTTGATAGGCTGGATCAAAAACAGTACCTCGAATATCCAGGGAAGTATCTTCAGCACTATCAATGGTAGCATGTTCAGGAGCGTCAGGAATACTGGTATCTGCAGATTTGGACGCTTCAGATGTCTCAGCAGGCGCTTCCTCAAGCGTTGACTCAGGCTGGCGAAAGTCAGTGAATTGAAAGTTCCAGCTTGCTGAGTCGGCATAAGAGGTGGATGTAGAATCCAAGAGTTCAATGAGTCTGGTCCTGGACATACAAGTACCGGAGATAAATGTGCGAAGAGGACTATCAATGGCCCTGATGTACATTGGACCAATGATATCCAGCACATGATCTGGGAAAATTTTGGACGGCGCTTGAGCGATGGAGAATAGTGAATCTGTGCAGTGAGTTCTGGAAAATCCAATCAAGCAATCTGAGGGAAGAGATGCAGGACGTCGATGTGTAGGCACACAGTCCGCATAGTACTCTTCAAGATACGGATAAATGGCTTGAGCGAGCTCTTGATTCCTTTCAAGCAGAGAAAGAACATACTCATAGTGATTGAGTACCTCACTGCGAATGGAAGGGAGCAGCGGATATCCTTTGAATGAATTGATCACTGAGCCATTCCAAGATCTGAGATTGGCAGTGAAGATTTTATCAAAGAGAGATACGGGAGATAGAATCTTTACCATCAGGATTGAAGTTTTCTTCACAGTGGCTTGGAGCAAGATTTAAGCACCGTTCACCAACTGTACCACTGGAAGACGCTTGAGCATTAAACCGAAGAGGGGTGATGGATAATCTCTGAAGTTCTTGACGTAGACATTGTTCTATTTGATGTCTAATAATTGGGAGCTTGAGAACAGGTCCGAGTCTTTGTTGACGCTTCAGGAGGCAATACTTGGCGAATTGACGCTTCTTGTCATGCATGCCTATGCCGAAAAGATGGGGAGCTTGGACTAACTCTGGGAAGGTGTATTTATGTCCCATGTACGCTTCAACCCAATTTACTTCATTTATACAGAAGTCTGTGCCAGCATTCACCATAGCACGAATACCTTCAAGATGAATATCTCTTATGGCTTCAAAGCGGTGCTTATCAGGCTGATAGTTGGCATTCCAGACGCTGTCAAAGTAAGCATCAGCTTCAGTCTGGAGCAGATCGGTCAACGATTCAAGGCGCTCACCAGCATGAATCTCTTTATTTTTCCATAGACAGAGAGGTCGGGCCGATGCAAGATTTTCAGGGCTGTGAGCCGTCTGAGGGAAATGTGTGTAACCTTCTCTGTTCAAGACTGACTCTGAGGGATTGAGAAAGCTAGGACGGAGAGGATCATACACTCGAACACTGTAATCCCTTAGCGCGAACCCAGTTGGTCTGCTGTGGCCATTGTCAAGATAGTAAGCCACATCCACGGCACATCTAGGAGGTCTGTCTCCTGGTCTGTCTAGAACGGTTGCTTTGATTGCGCTGTCAAAGTCAATCAGTCTTGCAGCGTCAGCTTCTGCAGCAATATATCTTTCTAAATTATATCCTGCAGGAATGAAATCTTCGTCGAGCGCTGGGGGCATATAGTTAATTGAATGATCAATTGTCTTCAGCGGATCGAGTTGAAAGAAGTGACGAGGAGCTCTAACGTCTTCAGCAGCGTTCTGATCTTCTGAATGTGCCTCTGTTAAAGTAGCAGGTTCCTCAGGTTCAATTGCAGCTACTTTAGCGGCAACATCTTGAGCGATAGCTACAACTCCAGTCAGGTCCACATCCAACAGAACATCTGTGGACACTTCAGCAGCAGCTGAAACTATAGCTGAAAAACAAGAGCCATCCTCTATAAGAGCAGGATCTTCTACAGATGTAGGAATAGAAATGCTGTGGGAAGAAATAAACTTACCCTGAGAACTAAGCTCAACAGTAGTTTCTGGAGCGCTTGGCTCAACAGCAGCATCTTGAGCGCTTGGCTCAACTACAACTTGAGCGCTTGGCTCAACGGCAACTTGAGCGCTTGGCTCAACAGCAACTTGAGCGCTTGGCTCAACAGCGACTTGAGCGCTTGGCTCAACTGTCTCAGGCTCTTCAGGAGTAGCTTGACGCTTGCTAGTCCTGGAACGCTTAAAGATTTTCTTAATGTTGACTCCTTCAACTAGTTTAGCCGGAGGAGCGGGAGGATCAACAGCTGGTTCTTCAAAGTCTATTTGCTTAATGATCCCTTCAAGCTTTCGTCTTTTGAGAGGCAACTTGTCCTCGGCATCTTCATCAGTTTCCTCATCAATCTTTTGAGAGGGGACGGCAATTTTAACTTTGGGTTTTCTGGGGGCTCTCTTCTTCGTTACTGCTGGACGCTTCACAGCTTCCTCTGGCACTGGTCTCTCAGCCTTTTGAGCAAGCAGTTGGCGTTCTTCCAGTCGCTCAGATAGGGGTCTAGCCGCACCATGAACTTTTGGAGGATTGAACATATTGGTCAGAATCCTTTTTCCCAACAACTTGGACTTATTCAAAGGAAGTCCAGACGAGTACACACAATTTGATTTAAACAAGATGTCACTCAGGATGAGTCCATAAGGCTTATTTGAAGCGCTTAGACTGTCCCGAAACCGTCCGAAGATGTACTCACTCCAGTTGATTTTGATGTTGAAGAGTATAGCAACCATCATCTGAAATTGGACAGGATTTACTTTATCAAAGGTTCCTACGCGGCATTCTATGATCTTGCTGCAGAAATCAGCCAATAACCGATATTTGGACACCAGATCTTTCTTCTCGAAGTATTGAGTGTAAGGAACGTCGTCGTACGCACTCATGATTGCCCATGCTTCCTTAATTTGTTTTAACGTAACAGAATCCAGTGCCTCACCCTCATTAGGCAAATTGAAGTTCTTGGCAATGGTGGAAGCAGATAGGATGAATTCCTTTGGAGACTCCTTCTTGGAGAAGGGAATTTTACAAGAGATGGACTTCTTGTCCTCTGAAAGGGTAGCAGTCTTCCAGAAAGTTTCAACTTCAGTAGGAAACATATAAGAGTATTGGGTTAAGAAGGGTTTGAGCCCAGCTTGGACGACCATGTCCATTACATCCGTCAGGTTGATCTGAGTTTGTTCATATAGGAATTTCCAGTCGACAACAAGACCTTCAGTTACCTTGATGGTAGTTTCAGCAGAAGTAGATGATGATTTCTTTGGTGCCATTTTTTGTTTAAAACGAAGAAGATGAACTGAGATTTTCTGTTGTATTGAGAGAGATAAAGAGAGATTTGCAGATATGCGTGAATAGAAAGTAAGTTACTTTTTCTGCAGAGTTTGTGTTTTAAATGACACAGTAAAGAGTTTTTGAAACTTGTGTTGTGTAGTCTTAGTAGGATTTAAACACGTGTAATAACTGTTGAATCTTAGCCATGAATTTATTAACTGCGGACGCGAGTTTTGTGTAAAAGAGAGAAGTTACATTTGGTAATTCTCATATATAAAGATTTGACATCCGAGTTAAAGAAAAATTAACGTTTGGTATTTTCAGAGTGTAACACACGCGCATGTTTGTACACTGACACGTACACAAACGCGTGCTATCTCTGAACCGTCATTTTTAAAAAATTTGAGTACCCGCCAGTTTGATGTGATAGAGGCGTGTGAGTAGATTACAAAATAGACCTTTGAGTCTACCCACGACCTTGAAAGAAGTTTGAAAAATTTTATGCATGGCTTGTAACAAAAATATTTTATAAATTTTTGATAAACTATTCAGCGCTTAGCTGATAAGATGGACGCTTGAAGTCAAAAGACTTCAATATTTTGAGCATTCAATATTTTATGCAAACATAGAACTGAGCGTTGATGATTATGCATCTGAAAATTTTATCATTGACGCTTACAGTTATGATCAAGTAAAAAAAATTTGTTTAAGAATATTGTGAGATATAACTTAAGTGGATTCCCCCTAAATTATATGCCTAATAAAATATGATGCTTCATGATCAAGCGTTTAAATCAATCATACCTAGTTCACTTCTCAAAGTGAGAAAACGTTGTTCATTGAGTGCTTTGGTGAAGATATCTGCCAGTTGTTTGTCAGTTCCAATGAAGTGCATGGAGATATCTTTCTTTTGAACGTGGTCACGAAGGAAATGGTATCTAATGTCAATGTGTTTGGTTCTTGAATGAAGAACAGGGTTTTGAGTCATGGCTAAAGCGCTTTGGTTATCACAATGAATGGGGGTTGGTCCTAAGATTGTTCCGTAATCTCTAAGTTGTTGCCTCATCCATAGAACTTGTGCACAACAACTTCCTGCAGCTACATACTCAGCTTCGGCTGTGGAGGTAGCTATGGATTGTTGTTTCTTGCTATGCCATGAAACTAACCTATCACCTAAGAATTGACAAGTACCACTAGTGCTTTTACGATCTATTTTGCAACCTGCAAAATCTGCATCTGAGTAACCGATTAGTTCAAAAGGAGAATCCCTGGGATACCATAAGCCCACATGTTGTGTGCCTTTTAGGTATTTAAGGATTTTCTTGGCAGCAGTCAAGTGTGACTCTTTAGGATCAGCTTGGAATCGTGCACACATACATACCGAAAACATAATATCAGGTCTACTGGCAGTGAGATAAAGAAGTGATCCTATGATACCTCTATAATTAGTGATATCAACTTTCTTTCCACTTTCATCTTTATCTAACTTAAGCGTTTGGCTCATTGGAATTTTTGAATATGATGCATTTTCCATACCAAATTTCTTAATCATATCTCGTGTATATTTAGCTTGGTTGATAAATATGCCATTAGGGAGTTGTTTAACTTGTAGTCCTAAGAAGAAGGTTAATTCACCCATCATGCTCATTTCAAATTGTTCTTGCATCATTTTCGAAAATTTCTCACACAGACGCTTATTAGTAGAACCAAATATAATGTCATCAACGTAAATTTGAACTAAGAGAATATCTTCATCATTGGTAATTTTAAATAACGTTGTGTCAACGCTGCCTTTTGAAAAACCTTTACCAATAAGAAAGATAGAGAGAGTGTCATACCATGCTCGAGGTGCTTGCTTAAGCCCATAAAGTGCCTTTTCGAGCTTGTAAACCATACCCTTACCATGATTGTTGATGAATCCTGGAGGTTGCTCCACATACACTTCTTCTTGGAGTTTACCATTCAGGAAGGCACTCTTTACGTCCATTTGAAATACTGTAAACTTGTTAAACGCTGCGTACGCTAGAAACATGCGGATTGCTTCAAGACGAGCAACAGGAGCGTAAGTCTCATCAAAGTCAATGCCCTCCTCTTGGCAGTATCCTTGAGCTACGAGTCTGGCCTTGTTTCTTACAACAATGCCGTCCTCATCCATCTTGTTTCTATATACCCATCTAGTTCCAATAACTCCTTGATGAGTTGGTCTTGGTACTAACATCCAAACTTTATTTCGCTCAAACTGATTGAGCTCTTCTTGCATAGCTTCAATCCAACTTGGATCACTTAACGCTTCATCCACTTTCTTAGGTTCCATTTGAGATAGAAAGCTTGCGAACATAGCCTCATTAAATGTAGCGGCTCTAGTTCTAACTGGTGCTTCAATATCTCCAATGATTTGCTCAGGTGGATGGTCACGTAACCATAGTCTATCTGTTTGGAAGGGGTTTTGAGAATGAACAGACGCTTGAGAATCATTCGCTTGACCATTCTCCTGCGTTGGCGCTTCAAGTTCATGATTCCTTCTTTGCACTTGATGATCATTCTTTTC
This sequence comes from Buddleja alternifolia, assembly GCA_019426215.1. Taxonomy (NCBI): domain Eukaryota; kingdom Viridiplantae; phylum Streptophyta; class Magnoliopsida; order Lamiales; family Scrophulariaceae; genus Buddleja; species Buddleja alternifolia. Next base: position 17,347,657 of record CM033402.1, on the reverse strand, counting down.
ATGATCATTCGTGTTTCTTACATGATAATTTAGATTGATTTCACGAGTATTCTTAGGAGGAGGCACTGAGATCTCATCATCATCGTCAGTATCTTCATCAATAGTAATTTTGGACGCTTGATGACATAGATCTTCAACTCCTACATCATTTATACTTACCTTACTCGGCTCTTGGTTAGCATCATCAAACACAACATGAATAGATTCCTCAACCTTCGATTTGATCTTATTGAGAATGCGAAAATTCTTTCCATTTTTGGCGTAGCCTAGAAAGATTCCTTCATCCGCTTTAGGATCAAAAGTCTTTAGGCTTTGGGATCCATTATTATGAATAAAACATTTAGAACCAAAGACGTGAAAGTATGAAATATTTGGCTTACGTCCCTTCCACAGTTCATATGGAGTTTTTCCATGCTGTTTGTTGATCATGCATCGATTTTGAGTGTAACAAGCAGTGTTGATCGCTTCGGCCCAAAATCTAGGAGCAAGCTTAGATTCAGCTAACATAGTCCTAGCGGCTTCCTTAAGCGTTCGGTTCCGGCGCTCAGCAACACCATTTTGTTGGGGAGTTCTGGGAGCTGAATACTCATGATGTATTCCATTTTCTGCACAAAACTTCTCAACAACCTTGTTAGTAAACTCAGTACCGTGATCGCTTCTTATTCTTGCAACCTTAAGATTTTTCAATGTTTGAAGTTGCCGAATAAGCGCTGTTAACTTGTCACATGTTTCATCTTTGGATGAAAGAAATTCCACCCAAGTAAATCTAGAGAAATCGTCTACTACCACTAAAGTATACTTTTTACCGCTTACACTGATTGTTTGAACAGGTCCAAACAAATCCATGTGAAGTAGTTCAAGTATTCTAGAAGTAGATAGATGAGGTTTTCTCTTGAAAGATGATTTAACTTGTTTACCCATTTGACAAGCGTCACAGAGGCGATCCTTATGAAATGGTCCATTTGGCAATCCCTCTACAAGATTTTGACTTATAAGCTGAGAGATTGTCTTAAAGTTGAGGTGATTCATTTTTCTATGCCATAGCCAACCCACTTTAGATTCATTTTTAGCAACAAAGCATGTTGGGTTGTTATCAAGTGTTGAACCCCAATCTACCAAATATACATTGTTATTCCTTTTTCCTTTTAGTTTAGTAGATTTAGTCTTAGCGTCGTTTATATAGCAATAGTCACTTGAGAATATGACTTCAAAGCCTTTATCGCAAAATTGACTTATGCTTAATAAGTTGTGCTTTAGACCCTCAACAAAATAAACATCACTTATCATGATGTTCCCCCTATGCACAGTACCTATACCTTTGGTTTTACCTTTGGAGTTATCACCAAATACAACCTGAGGACCATTGGCGGCTTGATAGTTGATCAGAAGATCTTTGGAACCTGTCATGTGCCTTGACGATCCACTATCAAAATACCAAACAGATGTATTGACTTTAGCTCTAGGTACCTGCAATCAAAAGGGAAGTTCTATTTCTGTTTAGGTACCCATTGTTGCTTGGGTCCTTCAACATTAGTATCCTTGTTAGTGTTAATTAGAACTTTAGGAATCCAAATTTGCCTTGTCTTCATAGTAGGAATATTGGCTTTTTTTGGTTTCACCTTGTGCTGTGTGTAATTTTTGGATGTATAATAATATCCACGATTATAATAATAGTCATAATCATAATTATCATAGTATCGATAATATGATCTTGACTGTTTTGGATATCGACGCTGGTATTTCCTTGGCTCTGGCTTGAGTTGCACGTTTGGTGCTAGACGCTTAGCGCTTGATTCACAGTGACTAGATTTATCCTTAGCTTTTTGAGCGTTTGGATGAGTCTGTCTTTGTGGATCATTTGCTTTAGCCTTACCCTTGTCTGAGTTAGTTTTGACTTTCTCATTTGGCCTCTTACCATTGTCCCTTGGTTCATTTTGAGTTTGACCTTGTGAACCTTTCTTAACAAAGAAAACACCCTTTCCTTTGTTGTTTGCCGTAACATTAGGTTTGTTTGGTTGTTTACCGAATTCATTGCATCCTAAACCGGTCTTTTCTCCAAACAACCTTGTTATTTCAGTCACATTGTCGAGCTTTCTGGATGCTTTGGACAACGATGAGATGAGCTGTTCTGACTTGGCAAGTCTAGCCATCAGATCAGCTTCTCTCTTGACTATTATATCAATATCACCTCTCAATTGAATAACTTCACTCTCAAGCGATTGGTTTTTCTCAATGCACTGTTGCTGAATTTGCAACTCTGCTCTGAGCGTTACTTTATCGTTTGTGAGTGATGAAATAATAGCGAGATCATTTTGATATATTTTGGCAGCTTCTTGACATTCATTGTAATATTCTTTGACTTTGTCAAGTAATTCATCATAAGAAAGAGGAATTGATAATTCATTGATTACCTCAGGGGACGCTTCATCATCTCTGGCCATGAGACATATGAGCGCTGAGTCATCTATCGGCTCATCATCATCACTACTTTCGTCTGATGATTCTAAATCTTCAGGTGCTGATGCTGGTTCTGATTCCGCAAGCAAACCTTGTTGTCGAAGGTTGCTCCTGAATTGGTTTCTATCCAAGTAATCCTGCCTTGAGGGCTTGGATACATTTGGATAGGGACAATTTACCTGGTAGTGCCCCGGTTTCCTGCAATTATAACAAAGATTGGTTTTCATTTTTTGTTCACTTGTTAGCCTTGCAGTGTGTGGTTTAGAAACCACTGGAGCTGGAAGATTTTGAGTAGACGCTTGATATTGAGTAGGCGCTTGAGGTAAAGGAACAGAATATTGAGGCGCTTGAAACTGTTGTTGTATGGGAGAAGGCGCTTGATATGAACTTTGTCCTTGATTATTAGGACCTTTTCCTTTCTTTTCATATCTCAAGAACTTCCTGAATCTATTCAGCAAAGCCAACTCTTCTTCCTCATTAATGTCCGAATTCTTTCCTTTGTTACCCGATTTGCCTTTGATTGATGCAATGAGCGCTCCAGATTCAATCACTGGATTACTCACAATGTCACTAGCAGAGTTCAACTCGAACTCAAAAGCTTTTATCTCTGAAAAGGCGTCTTCTGGAGTTAAGAGATCCAGCATGTTTGATTCTCTCATAGCTGTTGTCTTCATCAAGAATTTACTTGGTAGACTTCTAAAGATCTTAACCACCATTTCTCGATTCTGTAAGTCCATTCCCAATGACGTAAGTTCTGTAACAAGAGCTGTGAATCTTATATCCAATTGCTCTAGTGTTTCATTGGGTAGCATCTTAAATCCGTTAAACTTTTCCTTAGCAATGGAAAGTTTGTTTTCTTTGATTTGAGCTGAACCACCACAGATTGTAGCCAGCTTATCCCATATTTCTTTAGTCGTTTTGCAAGATTTGATTTTATTGAATAAGTTATCATTATCACCAATAGCCGTATACAGAGCGTTGCGACCAACATTGTCCAAGTTAGCTCTTCGACGCTCATCTGGAGACCATTCTTGTTTTGGTTTTTCAACGTAACCATCAGGGGTTTCTTCTGTGGCTCCAGGCGCTCTTGTGATAACTTTGTATATTTTGATTGGCCCATCTGAAATAATATCGCACATGTCATCATCGCATGAACATAAATACGTAAATGCTTTGACTTTCCATGTGTCAAAATTTGATTCTGTCAATTTGGGAACTTTAGCAAATGCCATATCTAAGCTTTTTTTTTTTTAAAAAAAAACTAGATTTTGAAAGAAAAAGATCTAAACAAGCAGTTATGCTTGGAAATTTTAAAAATTTCAAAATTAACCGCTCTGATACCACTTGTTGGTCCCAAGTGGCATACGAAAGGGTCTAGAAGGGGGGGGTTGAATAGACCCTTTAAGTCTTTTTCGACTTAAAATTGATTTCATATTAAACGTATTTGGACGCTTGAAATGATAGGCGCTTGAAGAGTGTGACGCTTCACCTTAGCGTTCACACAAGATATTTGAGACTTTGTGAAGCGTCTAATGAAGACTGTTTTATAAAGTTAACTTAGACTTCAGGAATTGAATACTTTGACCTTGTAGGTTAAGCGTTCAGTTCTTTTAATCAGGGTTAGCACAGCGGAATGATTTTGGAGTCTTCTCTTTGAAAGTTTTAGCGTCACAAGATGTTTCTTAGGTGCTTAGCTTTTGATTGTGTTTTACTTATGCAGTGATATGATAGATGAATGAAATGACTGAAAAGTAAATAACACAATATTTGTAAGGTTCGTTGGGTGGTGTAATCCCAACTACGTCCTTCTTCTCCTTTGCACTTGGAGGCAATCCACTAAGATGATTCTCAAAGAATCACACAGAATCTTCTACAAATTAGGGAGAGATGGATGTCGATGACTTGAGCTCCTTGATCACACAGATTTCTGCTTCAAATCACTTCAACCCTCTTGCTTCTTTCACCCAGAAATGATGCAAGTATCCAACTTCGACTTCACACAGATCGCGAGGCTTGGATGGGATTTTCTAAAAGGTTTGTTTGATTTTGATGAAGTTCAAACAACTTGGTAATATCTCAGTAGGAATCTGGTTTCTGCAAAAAGAATGTTTGAGATATTTGTTGACTGTCTCAGGAATATAAGAAAAGCAATTTGGATGTTTCTTGAAGTTTCGGGCTTTTCTGAGAATTTAAGGAATGAGATTTTAATGCAACAGCAATTTGGCTTTGATAAAATTGTTGCTTCTTTTTTTGTTTGTTGTTGAAGTCCTATTTATAGGTATTCTTGGAGAAAGTGTCCGTTTGACACATGCACTGGCGCGTGTCTCTCACTTTCGCGAGTGAACAGCTTTTGTCCTTTTTCCTGAAAATCTGCTGCACGAAAGTTGGTGCTGCAGTCTGAGATAGTTGACAGTCCAATAGGGTGGCTTCTCCGTACGTCTGACATTGCTTATCATATTAAATGCTCTTATCAACATTTAATGCATTTGAAATTAATACCCGTTGGTATTTAATGCTTTGAGAATATTTGCATTAAACTCCTTCTGGACTTAGAAGTAAATTCAGATGAGATCACTTCTGTCCCATAAGGTGACGCTTGATATAGCTGGCCAAAGTGGACGCTTGGAGACTGTATCTATCTTCTGAGATCAGGCGCTTGAGTCTTCGAACTTTACCACTGATAAACTCACTCAGAAATCATCAGACGCTCAGCCTAAGACTATTTTGCCTAACACTCTAAAGTAAGATAACAAAGCCTAATAAATCTATTATAAGTCTAACGCTTCAAAGCCTATACAAGTTTTCTACAAAAAATAAACTTACAACTTTTTTGGGGTCTAACAAAAACTTAATTGTCATCATCAAAACTTCTAACATGAAATTCCTAACAGGTCCTTTCAAATTGGTCCCTCAATTTTTTGATTTAAACATTTTGGTCCCTGGACTAAGTGAACTATTTTCCATACGATCGCGGTCGTCAATCGTATGATTATCATCATTTAATCATGTATGCTCATATCGATCCATGATTCCAATTACAAACCATGTTTTAACTGATACACTTTGTTAATTAATTTTCCATTCACCCGACCTTTTCCTAGAGGACCTTTACCCATGGTGGAATAGAAGAAGACCTCCTAGAGAGAGAATTTTCACAAGTTCAAACTTTGAAAGAATAAAAGTATGAGTGGGAGTGAAAGTAAAAGTTATCACACCTACCTCTACTTAAATAAAAGTAGACGGGGTCGCCTTAAAGACCCCCACTCTAGAACAAACTGGAACTGAATAGCATTGCATACGCAACATTACCTCTACTCTCGGATACACCATTAGGTAAACCCGGGAGTGGGGGCATTATGATGTGCACCAAAAATGTCTAAGGGGATTATGGTAATTTCCATATCCCTAGCTTGGGCCGTGGCGCCACCAATGGATCGAGTCCATGGTTAATGTAGTAGTCAAGCCCTGAGGGGCTGACGACCCAGTAAAAATATGGTTCGTTATGTTATAAAGGCCGTAAAATTAATTAGGCTACTTTAATAGTCTAAAGGCTAAGCATCAGGTATTTTAATAAGTCTGGATGGCTATGACTAGAATTAAGCCCACGACCCACAACCCACTACTAACTCCATATAAATACCTTAGAGGAGCTAGTAAATGATTATTATCTACTCTTTCAGAAAAAATCAATTGGCTACTTCTGAGAGTAATTTCACCAAAGAACTACGAACTGACTTGATCCCATTTTTCAGGTAAGTAGGCAGCTCGCATATTAGCGAGTGCAATCTATAAATTCATCAACCCCCAACCTAGTTTGTTGTGAGTTGGATTGGATTCTCCGCCCCACGTGGTAATTCACGTTATAATTTCTGACTGACGAATTTTACCATCATCAGTATGCATCATTACTTAATTGGTGTTAAATCCCATAAATATATATATATATATATATATATTGAATCGATATAAAAAATACAACGAAATAAAAATTAATTTCGATTCTCAAAGCCAAAGATCAATTTGGACTTGCATTGATTTTAAACATAAACTGAAGACGCAAAAACGTCAAACTTTTTGAAGCGTGTTCGTGTTGATTCTTCCCAAGCAGTTATTCCCAGGACTTCTGCCTTTATATAATCACGTGTGGAAAACACTCAGGGTATCTTTCTTCACCATCTCAACATGGCGACTAGGTGGTAGATAAAAGGATGAATATTTTTCTTTTTATGTCTAGTGATTAGTTTTCGTAACTAAAGTCCAACGGATAGACGATTAAATAAAATCCTCCTACTTAGACCTAATATCACATGCCCCTGAGGCCCAAGTGGGCTAAGTTGGCAGAGTCAACTTAGTCCACTAAATTTGAATAGAAATGAAAATAGTAGTAAAAATAAAAAGATGAATTAAAACACATATTTAATCCAATTAAATACGTATGTGATTGAATTAATATTTATTTCAAATAGTTAATTAAGCTAGTTAATTGAATATTTAAATTAAGGATTAAGATAAAATTAATGTAATATCCCATTTTTAATCTTAAACACTAACTAAATTAATTTGTCCATCCAATAGCAAATTACGAAAATGCCGCTCCAACCATACAAAGTGATTCTCCACTTCTTCGTTATAGAATGAATCTCTAGATTCGTCTCGATTTGCAATATGAGGATGCCAAAGTATGTTGATGCTTGTCGTAGCACACCAAAAGCCTATTTATTCTACCTTGATACCTAATGTGAAAGTGATAAGCAAAGGTCGAACTCAAGGAGAGTATAAATCAATTACGATTGTTAACTACTTATGATACTTATTAAAAGGGGGGCTTTGGTTGCAATTCTTTGATGACTAAGCATAAACAAAAGAAAAGCAAGCAATTATTAAAAATGAAATTTGAACAATAAAAGAAAGCTTGGGTCAATTGTAATTACTCATCATCTTCTCAATTTGACCACATACACAAAATTAGTTCTAATCAGGTAGCCAACTAAGAGAAACAATGATAGCATATGAACCTCTTGCTCTTTACTTAAGTGTAATTTATCAAAGGATAGCCAATTGATAAATTTTAACTACAAAAATGCATCTACAAACTAGGCTTTCAATCCATTTAAGGAGAAGCATTAATCATGAAAAGAGAGTTGGCATCAATAGTTAATCAACCTAGCATGAATTAAATCTACTGATATTGATTTCCCCCCAAGGACCTAATACAATCATTCAAAACATTAATCCCTAATTGCTACTAAGTGAGACCCTAATTGACAACAATTTAATCTTTAACAATGGATCTATGAAATAAAAGAACAAAGTGTACATCTAAGTCAAGCATTTCATCAAACACTTAGCATGCATTCAAATAAATCAAATACTCAACATAGAAATTATATTAATAATAATAATAATCTCACAAATGAAAATGATGATTTCGAATTCGGTTTCCCGAAGGAGCTTTTTAGCTTCTAAATATCATCTTCAAAGCTAATATATCCCAAAAGTGTAAAAACACAAAGTAGAACAAGTCATGGGGGGAAAAGATAACCTAAAATGGGCTAAAGACTTATTTATAGGCCCAAAATTGGGTTCCTACGCTAAGTCTCCCACTATAGAAAGAAAAATGCATGTGCAATGCAAGCATACAGTAGCTCCCAATTGGTTCGCACTGCGACGAGCATATTTGCTCGCCGTGACCTCATGCGCAGATTTGAGAAATTGGTCATATCTCTCTTTATAGATGTCGGATTTAGAGGATTCAAGTTGCTATGGAAATATAATACATAACTACACAATTCTGTACAAGTACCCAAGAATTGATTGATCCGTTAAAGATACAAAACATCCATCACAAAGTGATACTTCATTTTGATCTTCTGTGTTGTTCACTTCTGTTGTCTTTTTCGCCTTCTTATGAACATTTTTGATCTTTGTCTTGAACACAAAAAATGAAGCTACATCTATTATATTCACAATAGAACAATACAAAAGTTAATTGGATATCCATGGAGAGGGTTACGGTAGAAGTGCTAACGATGTACTTGGAGAACCGTTTCTTCTTAATTCGGTGCTATTTTTTTCATTTTCCTAAAATGTCTTTGGATGATCATACAGTATAAAATCAAGACTTTAGGCAAATATCTAGAATCAAATATCATATAAAGGCATTGAAATTATATGAGATTACTAGGCATATAAAGCACTAATCAAACACCCCCAAACTTAACCTTTTGCACATCCTCGGGCATGAACTAAGAATAAGCAAAATTCTCTCAAATTCACCTAAATGGAACTCAAATGACGAAGATAACATGAGTCAAAAACCAAGTCAAGCACTACAAAGATTGACATACATTATAGTTGAGATTCACTCAGAAACTTGATTAAATATCCGCACAATGATCTCATACAAGAGTAGAAATGCTAAGGCTTTGTATGTTTATGTTTTTTAGACAAAATCCTTAATTCTTTTGGGAAGTACGTACTACATGGATTCGTGTAAAAATGATGTGATGTGTGTTGTGTTTATTTATATTTTTAAAAATAGTTGTGATGTGTCAAATCTATAGTAATTGGTTGATGTATGATGAGTTAGTTATTTGTGTAATGATTTTTTGAATGAATAAATAATAGAAGAAACTAGGTATATAATGTCAATTTCTTATTAATATATAGGAAATGATTGGATAAAATAATTTTGATTGATGAATGTATGAAATGATTTTTATAATGAGTGATAGGTAGTTAGTTATATAGGAGATTGAAAAAGTTAACTTGAAAAAAGGTGAGTTTCGATGAAATAGTTTGTGTTGTGGTTCTTTAGGATTTTGTGATCCAGAATATGTAAAATGGAATTTGAAAATATAAACAAACAAGGCCTAAGGATTTAGTAGACTTTCTCACAATGCTCTCGGAACACTCAAGTGTATAGAGATAACGTGTTCCGCTCAATCTTGCTATGAAAATGCACTTCCATAGGCTTGCTTATGCACCTAAATCTCCACCCCTTTCAAAATATGTACACAAGAATCAAAAGGTCTTAAACATGGCTGTAATGGGGTTGAGGCTCTGGTAGAAAAACAAAGGATAAAGAAAGTTAAGTCCGAGAAACTAGTAGAGCATCAAGATACAACTAGGTAAATAGTGTAAAAAGGACCCAAAACCTACCAACAACATATCTTTTACTCTTGTTCCCATCATATATTTCTTTCCCATGTTTCACAACTAAACCTTGCTCATTTTGTTTTCAACTTTTCTTCATCACTTTTTCATTTCTATTTTCTTTCTTTTTTTCTTGCACGAGACCGATCAATATATTGAGGTTAAAATGACAAAGAAGAAAAGGTTATCAAGCTCTTTGCCCCCACAATTCGACCAATACCCTTTACATTCATCAAAAGCAGCCCCACACTTACTCTCAACATGCCATTCTATTAAAACCCATGAAGTTCATTCTTGATGCTATACACATTTTGGACGGGTAATGAAAGAGGGAATAAAGAAATGGTAAAAGCTCATAATTCGGGGTTAATCAACAAAAAAGGTCAAAAGCTCAAAAGGGGTTCACTAGAGATAAAAATACATAGAGTAGGCTTTTTGGCTAAGTGGGTTAAAATTCTAGGTGCCTTTATCATTTTCTAGTAATCTTGAGGAAAAGGCATCCTAAAAGAATGGAGGCGGGATTTATGGAAGAATTATTTTCCATATGTAAAACATAGAAATTCGTAGGAAAAATTAGAAAGTTCACCTCTACCAAGACATCCTCAAGTACCCCATCGGATTAACCATTAGAACAACCCGCTAATTGAATATAATTACACCTATTTGCGTTAAAGGACCCAAATTCAAAAGTGCATAAATTGATAGTGGCATGACATTGATAGATGCACCTAAGTCTAGCATGACATGATCAAATTTTGTCTTACCAATCATACATGGAATCGTGAACATACCGGGGTCTTCACACTTTGTAGGTAACCTACGTTGGATCACGGCGGATATGTTATCGCCCACACTTAAGCACTCATTACCTCTCAACTTTCTTTCTTAAGTACATATAAAATTTGGTATACCGGGGTACTTGGCAAATAACATCAATAAGAGGTATGTTTACCTCTACCTTCCAGATAGTCTCCAAGACCTCCTTCTCTTTCTCCTCTTTCTTTGAATGTGCAAGCCTACTTGGGAAACGAGGCTTAGTAATAATTGGAATAAGAGAAGAATTAGAGGTTGCCTTCGAAGGGGAAGCGGAATGAGGACACATCTTGGTAGCCTCTTTTTCTTTTTCCTCTTCCTCTTCAATGTCATGCACAAGAGGTGTCTTGAATAGTGCTTGAATTTCTTTTTCACTTCTCAATGTGATATCACTAACATTTTTTGTGGTGTTGATGGTTTGAGATGGCAACTTTCCCGAATGTAGTGATGGACTCATATGCTAAGTAATAGAGCCAATCCTTTTCCGAATCGTCAAAAATAAAGGAGAATGCCATTAACTTGATTTGCTCCTCGAATATCCCAGCAGGCTTCATGCTAGAACATACCATGTGAAATTCTTTGAGGTGCTTGTGGGGATCATCACATGTAAAACCACGAAAAGTGGGGATGCGTTGAATTAAACAACCTTTAAGTTCTAAAGGAACATCAAGGATGGGGTAGTCTACGCATAAAGGTAGATATTTAAGATTTCGTGCTGCCAACTCCTTATGAGTGCAATTGTTTTGATTGTCTCCCATTGTTTCTTCTTGGGGATTGGATTAGTGAAATTAAGATGACAAGTCAATACAAAGTTGATCCCAAAAGTCGAAGCTTGATGTGCTTCCCTTTGCAACCTATGAGACGTCCTCTCAATTTCTAGATGAAATAGTAAATCGTGAGAAAATCGTGACATAAACAAAAATACCAACGAAATAAAAATAAAAATAACATCACAGGCAATCAAACAATTAAACTAGTCAAAACACTCCGGGGCAACGGCGCCAAAAGTTGATGCGTGCCGTAGCAAATAAAAAAAGTATTTATACTACCTTGATAACTAATGTGAAAGTGGTAGCAAGGGTCGAACCTGAGGGAGTGTAGATCAATTGCGATTGTTAACTACTTATGATACTTAAATTAAAATGGGGGTTTGGTTGCAATTCCATGATTTCAAAACGTAAACAAAAGTAAAGCAAGCAATCAAACACAAGGTTTGAACAATAACAAAAAGTCCGGTCAATTGTAATTACCCATCATCTTCTCAATTTGATCATAGATACACAAACTTAATTCTAATCAAGTAGTCAACTAAGAGAAACAATGATGGCATATGAACCTCTTGCTCTTTGATTGAGTGTAATTACCAACAGATAGCTAATTGATAAATTCTAACTCCTAAAACGAATCTAGAGACTAGTCTTTCGATCCATTTAAGGAGAAACATTAATTACGAAAAGAAAGTTGACATCAATAGTCAATGCAGCTAGCATGAATTAAATCTAATGACGTTGATTTTCCCGTAAGAACCTAATATCAATCATTCATCAATATTAATCTCTAGTTGCTACTAAGTAAGGCCCTAATTGATAGCGATTTCACCGTAATTAGCAATGAATCAGTGAAACACAAGAACAAAGTGTACATCTAAGTCAAGTATTTCATCAAACGCTTAGCATGCATTCAAGAAAATGAAATACTCAACATAGAAATTATATTAAGAACAATATCTCAAAAATCAAGATGATTCCGAATTACAATTGCCCGAATGAAGTTTTTAGCCTCTAAATGTCATCTTCAAAACTAAAATATCTCAGAAAGTATAAAAACACAATGTAGAACAATGATAACCTAGAATGGGCTAAAGGCCTAATTATAGGCCCAAAACCCAGTCCATATGCTAAGTCTAGCACTGCGACAAGCATTTTGGCGCACTAGAGCGTGAGCATACAGTAGCTCCCAGTTGGTTCGCGCTGCGACGAGCATTTTTGCCCGCCGCGGCCTCATGCACAGTCTCGAAAAAATTCTTGGGAGGAACCCAAGAACTTATTCATTCATTAAAGATAAGAATAATCCATCTCTACAATTGAGATGATTTAAGTTGTTATGTAAGCTAAAACACATCTCTACAATTCTTGGGAGGGACCTAAGAACTGATTGATTCATTAAAGATACGAATAATCCATCACAAGTTATACTTTGTTTTGATCTTTCACGATGTTCGCTTCTGTTGTCTTTCTCGCCTTTTTATAGACATTTTTGATGTTTTTCTTCAACTTATAAAATGAATCTACATCTCCTATATTTACAATGGCAAAAAAGGTAAGTTAATTAGATATCCATGGAGAGAGTTATGGTAGAAATGCTAATGCTGGGCTTGGAGAATCGTTTCTTCTTAATTTTGTGCTATTTTCTTCTTTTTCTTAAAATATCTTTGGAGATTCTACAAGATAAAATCAAGAATTTAGGCAAATATATAACATCAATTATTCAATAAATGCATTGGAATATGATAAAATTACTAGGCATATAAAGCACTTACCAGATGTGGGTGACACCTAGCCAACCTTGTGGCCTCACATTATAGCTCAAACGAGTACGAAATGAGCATGTCAATACAAACCTCTCCACTATCATTTCGATATGAGTATATGTCCTTCATTGATGTACTCTGAACGAATGAGAGTCATGAAATATGTCAAACTCATATAACTCAATGTTGTGCTATAAATCATAGTAACATGAAATTACTTGAACTACCCTCCATGTTCCACATGAATTACTTCAATTGGTTTGGCCAAAGAATTTCTTTTTCAGTTACCAATGATCGCATAGGGTATCTTTTGGTCCCAAGTGGCATACGAAAGGGTCTAAAGGGGGGGGGGGTTGAATAGACACTAAAGTCTTTTTCGACTTCAAAAATTCTTATTAAAAATTCGTTGGACGCTTGAAAAAATAGGCGCTTGACTTGAGCGTCCAATGAAGACTATTTTTAGAAAATTAACTTAGACTTCAGGATTTGAATACTATAACCAAATAGATTTAAGCGTTCAGTTCTTTGATTAGTGTTAGCACAACAGAATTGATTTTATAGTCTTCTTTATTTGAGGGTTTTAGCGTCACAAACGGTTCCTTAGTTGCTTAGCGTTCACTTAGGTTTTACTTAACAAATTTATGCAATGATATAGTATAAAATAACTTTAAAGTAAAGAGCACGATATTTGTAAGGTTCGTTGGGTGGTGTAATCCCAACTACGTCCTTCTTCTCCTTGAACACTCGGAGGCAATCCACTAAAATGATTCTCAAAGAATCATATAGAAAATTCTACAAATTAGGGATAGATGGATGTTGATGACTTGAGCTCCTTGATCACACAGATTTCTCCTACAAATCACTTTGATCCCCTTACTTTTTTCACCCAGAAATAATGCAAGTATCCAACTTCGACTTCACACAGATCGCGAGGCTTAGATGAGGTTTTTCTAAATGGTTTTATTGATTTTGATAAAGTTCAAACAACTGGGAATATCTCAATAGTAGTGTAGGTTTCTCGAAAAAAATGTTTGAGATATTTGGTTGACTGTCTCAGGAATTTAAGAAAAACAAAGAGAATGTTTGTTTGAAGATTCTGGTTTTTCTGAGATTTTAAGGTATGAGACTTCAATGTAACAGCGGTTTGGCTTGTTCTTAATCGTGTTGTCTTGGCTTATTCTTGAAGTCCTATTTATAGGCATTCTTGGAAAAAGTGTCTGTTTGACACATACACAGGCGCGTGTCTCTCACTTTCGAGAGTGAACAACTTTTGTCCTTTTTCCTGAAAAACTACTGCACATAAGTTGGTGCTGCAGTCTATGAGAGTTGACAGTCCAATAGAGCGGCTGATCCGTACGTCTGAAACTTCTTATCGCATTTAATGCTCTTATCAGCATTTAATGCCTTTGAATTAAATGCCCGTTGGCACTTATTGCACTGAGAATATTTTCATTAAACTCCTTCTGGACTTAGAAATAAATTCAGGAGAAATCAGTCATTGATAGACGCTTATCCATCCTTAAATCACTTATGTCCTATAAGATGACGCTTGATATAGCTGGCATTTGGAACCTTGGAAATTTCATCTTCATTCAGACTTCAGGCGCTTGAGTCTTCAAACTTTACTATTGATAAACTCACTCAGAAATTATCAGACGCTCAGCCTAAGACTACTTAGCCTAACAATCTAGAATAAAAACAAAACAAAGGCTATTACATATCTAACGCTTAAAAACTTGTACATGATTTCTATTAAAATCAAACTTACATATTTTGGGGTCAAACAAGTAATCCCAATTGTCATCTTCAAAACATCTAACATGAAATTCCTAACAATTTCCCCCTTTTTGATGATGGCAATACTTACTCTCTTATAGTTCAATAGTTATATGGCCAAAACGAAAGTTAGCTTTGGTTAGATAAGGTTGGTTGATGTTAGGTACGCTTCAACGAGATGTTTCAGCTGAAAATGCATTTTATATATATGTCAATGATTACAAGCATTTTACAACTAAACAATAGTTACATAAGAGACAAGAATATAGATAATGCAAATCAAGAAGTCTTAATGACTTGGTCTAACTATATATCGCTTGGGCATTTCAGCTCGAATAGCTTCAGTTAGGCTATCTTCCAAAGTCATCATCGCTTCATGATCTTTGTCGATTATGAGCTTATTTTCTTCTTTTTGTCTCTTCTTGAAAGCCACAAAGTGTCTGTCCCATTCAGTCGGATCAATACCCATATACCTTAGGCAAATTCTGAAAGTTTGGCTGAAGTCAGTCATCTGCCTCTCTTCAGCTAAGATTCTTGGATCTGTAGGTTCTGGAATCGATGTTCTTGGAAGAGGGATGTCAAACTATTCAAGCTGTGCTCTAGAAGGTATTGGTAGATTTGGATATAGTGCTAGTGGAGGTTCTCTTAGCCTTCTACTAGGCGCTCCAGCAGAATCACTTACTCCATAAGCTGTTATCCAAGATGGGAGTCTAGACACAGTAGGAGGAGATATAATCTGACGCTTCGACGGCGGAGGAGGATCTTGAGCTCTTGAACCAGAGGCTCTTCTCTTCTCTCTTTTTCGTTTCTCTTCCCTCTTATTGTCATCATCAGCCTTCAGAAAATGTTCTGTGAGTAGGCTAACTTGAGAGGCAATCTGAGACATTGAAGTTGTAATATCATC
This sequence comes from Buddleja alternifolia, assembly GCA_019426215.1. Lineage (NCBI taxonomy): Eukaryota > Viridiplantae > Streptophyta > Magnoliopsida > Lamiales > Scrophulariaceae > Buddleja > Buddleja alternifolia. Next base: position 17,332,022 of record CM033402.1, on the reverse strand, counting down.
AAAACGCTTGTTTAAGTGTTCTTGCATTGCAAGACGCTTAGCGTTGGTAGCATCATTCATATCTTGAAATTCTCTACGACACTCATCAACAGCCGCTTGAGCAGAACCTTTCATTTAACCTATTTGAGCATTCATGATTTGAGATTCAAATTTTGCCATATCCATCTTAATCCAATGGAGGGATTCTTAATTCTGAGTAGCTTGATTGCTCATCTCCTCTAAGACAGATTTCAGCAAAGGTCCAAAAGTTTAACTCACATCCGAGGGAACCTCTTGAGGAGCCGGTTGCTTGAATCTGGATGTATGCTTGAGTGAGTCAAGGGGAGCTTGATATGCCAGATGAAAAATTATACCGCGTCCATCGATTTGAAGATTCTCAGAAATATCAGCAGCAACTGGTTCAGGAGCATCAGGAGTAGCTTCTGGTGGAGACGCTTGAATTTGTTCTTCAGCAGACGTTGGAATACTGGCAACTTTGGTTGGTTCAGACACTTCATTCATCTTAGCAGGCGCTTCTGCAAGTGTTGACTTCTCTTGGCGGAAATCATCGAATTGAAAGTTCCATTTAGCGATATCTGCGTAAGAGTTTGAAACAGCTTCCAGAAGTTCAGTCAATCTGGAACGAGAGATGCAAGTCCCTTAAATGAATGTGCGAATTGGGATATCTATGGCCTTGATGTACATGGGACCAATGATATCCAGCACATGATTTGGAAAGATTTTGGACGGCGCTTGGCAGATAGAGAAAATCGCATCTGGGCAGTAATTCCTAGAAAATCCAATCAACCTATCTGTTTGAAGACTTTGAAATTTAGGTACATACGAATTATAGTACTCTTCCAGGTAGGGATAGATAGCGTGAGCCAGTCCCTGATTTCTTTCCAGCAATGAGAGAACAAACTCATAGTGGCTGAGTACCTCTTTGCGGATAGAAGGGAGCAAGGGATATCCTCGAAAGGGGTAGATTACGGAGCCATTCCATTTTCTGAGATTTGCAGTGAAGATTCTGTTGAAATGAGATAGGGGAGTAATAATCTTCACCATAATGTTAAAGTTATCCTCGCAGTGGCTTGGAGCAAAATTCGAGCTAGATATTGAAGTACTTCCACTGGTTGATGTATGAGCGTTGAAGTGAAGAGGAGTAATGGACAGTCTGTGAAGCTCTTGATGCAAACACTGCTCAATCTGACGTCGAATTAGTGGGTGCTTGAGAATAGGTCCAACTCTCTGTTGACGCTTCTTAAGGCAATACTTGGCAAACTGACGCTTCTTATCATGCATGCCTGGGAAAGTGTATTTATGGTCCACATACGCTTCAGCCTAATTTACCTCGGCCATACAGTAATCTGTCCCAACATTAAGCATAGCTCGAACACCTTCATGATGAATATCTATGATAAATTCAAAGCGATATCTATCAGTTTGATATCGATGTAGGAAAGGAGATGATGTGGGAAGAAATAAACTTACCCTGAGACCTAGTCTCAACAGCTTGAGCGCTTTGCTCAATAGTAACTTGAGCGCTTGGCTCAACAGCCTCAGGGTCTTCAAGAACAGGAGCAACTTGATGCTGGCTTGTCCTGGGACGTTTGAAAATCTTTTTCACGTTGACTCCTTCAACGAGCTTCAACATTTGAGTGGGACGAGCGGCAACTGGTTCCTCAAAGTCTATTTGTTTAATAATCCCTTCCATCTTCCTCCGCTTGATCAGAGGTATCTTGCCTTCTGCATCCTCATCAGTTTTCTCATCATCTTTTTGAGGACAGGGAACAGCTTGAGCCTTGGGCTTTCTAGGAGCCCTCTTCTTTGTAGCAGTTGGACGCTTCACGGCTTCCTCCGGAACTGGATGCTCAGCTTCTTCGTCAGACGCTTCACGTACTTCCAGACGCTCAGGCAGTGGTCTAGCAGCACCACCAACTTTGGAGGATTGAAGAGATTTGTCAGAATCCTTCTTCCCAGCAACTTGGTCTTATTCAGCGGTTGACCAGACGAGTAGACACACTTTGATCGATACAATAGGTCACTCAGAATAAGTCCATAAGGTTTGTTTGGGGCGCTTAGACAGTTCCAAAACCTTCCAAAAATGTACTCACTCCAGTTGATCTTGAGGTTAAGGAGTATCGCCATCATCATTTGAAATTGCACTGGGTTTACCTTATCAAAGGTACCCACTTTGCATTCTATGATTTTGCTGCAGAAATCAGCCATCAGTCGAATTTGGACACTAAATCTTTCTTTTCAAAGTGTTGTTTGTAGGGTACATTGTCATAAGCACGCATAGTCGTCCATGCTTCTTTGATTTGTTCCAAAGTAACACTGTCCAGTGTCTCACCATCATTTGGGAGATTGAAGTTCTTGGCAATGGAAGTAGCAGACAAAGTAAATTCCTTTGGAGACTCCTTCTTAGACAGAGGAATGAGACAAGAGATAGACTTCTTGTCTGCGGATAGTTTAGCATTCTTCCAGAATGTATCAACTTCCATCGGAAACAAATAATAATATTGAGTCAGAAACATTTTGAGCCCAACATTGGTAACCAGGTCCATCATATCTGTCAGGTTGACCTGAGGTTGTTCATACAAGAATTTTCAGTTAACAGCAAGGCCTTCAGTAACCTTGATGATAGGCTCGGCAGAAGTAGAAGTAGATTTCTTTGGTGCCATTTTAGTGAAAGAGATGAACTGAGATTTTCTTTTGCTTTGAGAGAGAGAGAGAGTGAAATTTGCAGAGTAATTTTGCAGAGAGTAAAGTAAATAATTTTCTGCAAAAGTTGTGTCTTAAATGACACAGAAGGAAAATTTTGAAACTTGTGTTCTCTCGTCTCAATAAGATGTAGACACGTGTAAAGTGATTTAATCTCAGCCATGAATAGTTTTAACTGCGGACGCGAGTTTTGTGTAATAGAGAGAAGTTATATTTGGTAACTGCCATATATAAAGATTTGACATCCGAGTTAAAGTTTTTAAAATGTTTGGCATTTCAGAGTATAGCACACGAGCCTGATGGTACACTGACACATACACAGACACGTGTTATCCCTGAACCGTCATTTTGAAAAGTTTTGATTACCCACCAGTTTGATGTGATGGAAGCATGTAGATAGAGTACAACATAGACTATTGATTCTATCCACTAGTTTAAGAAGCGTGTAAAATTTATCCATGAGTTTTATAAACAATTTTATATTAAGTGTTGAGTGGAATATGTTCAGCGCTTAACACATATCATTTGTAAAATTTATATTGACGCTTGAGATCCAAAATCCTTTCATACTTGAGCATCCGACATATGGTGCATAAATAATACTGAGCGTTGATGATCATGCATATGAATGTTTTTGATCCATGACGCTTGCAGATATGTTCCAAGCACAATTTTAAGGTTCCCCCTAAGTTTGATAATTTGTAACAACTTTTCAAAAATCTTTTGGACATAAATAAAGTGGATTCACCCTAAATTATATGTCTAATAAAATATGATGCATGATGATTAAGCATTTAAGTCGATCATACCTAATTCACTTCTCATAGTGAGAAAATGTTGTTCGTTGAGTGCTTTGGTGAAGATATCTGACAATTGTTTGTCAGTTCCAATAAAATGCATGGAGATATCTTTCTTTTGAACATGGTCATGAAGAAAATGGTATCTAATGTCAATATGTTTGGTTCTGGAATGAAGAACAGGGTTTTGAGTCATGGCTAGAGCGCTTTGGTTATCACAATGAATGGGGGTTGGACCTAGGATTATACCATAATCTCTAAGTTGTTGCCTCATCCATAACACTTGTGCACAACAACTTCCCGCAGCTACATACTCAGCTTCGGCTGTGGAGGTAGCTATAGATTGTTGTTTCTTACTATGCCATGAAACTAACCTACCGCCTAGAAATTAACATGTACCACTAGTACTCTTATGATCTATTTTGCAACCTACAAAGTCTGCATCTGAGTAGCCAATTAGTTAAAACAAAGAGTCCCTAGGATACCATAAGCCCACATTTTGAGTGCCTTTTAGATATTTAAGGATCTTCTTGGCAGCAAAGTGTGACTCTTTAGGATCAGCTTGAAATCGTGCACACATGCATACCAAAAACATAATGTCAGGTCTACTAGCAGAAAGATAAAGAAGTAATGCAATGATACCTCTATAATTTGTGATATCCACCTTCTTCCCACTTTCATTTTTATCTAATTTAAGCGTTTGGGTCATTGGAATTTTTGAATATAAAGCATTTTCCATACCAAATTTCTTAATCATAGCACGTGTGTATTTAGCTTGGTTTATAAATATGCCATTAGGGAGTTGTTTAACTTGTAATCCTAAGAAGAAAGTTAATTCACCCATCACGCTCATTTCAAATTGTTCTTGCATCATTTTTGAAAATTTCTCACACAGACGCTTGTTAGTAGAACCAAATATAATATCATCAACATAAATTTGGACTAAGAGAATATCTTCATCATTGGTAATCTTAAATAACGTTGTATCAACGCTGTCTTTTGAAAAGCCTTTACCAATAAGGAAAATACATAGAGTGTCATACCATGCTCGGGGTACTTGCTTAAGCCCATAAAGTGCTATGTCTAGTTTGTAAACCATACCCTTACCATGGTTGTTGATGAATCCCGGTGGTTGTTCCACATATACCTCTTCTTGGAGTTTACTATTCAGGAAGACATTCTTCACGTCCATTTGATACATAGTAAATTTGTTGAATACTGCATACGCTAGAAACATATGGATTGCTTCAAGACGGGCGACAGGAGCATATGTCTTATCAAAATCAATACCCTCTTCTTGGCAATATCCTTGAGCTACGAGTCTGACCTTGTTTCTTATCACAATTCCACTCTCATCCATTTTGTTTCTATATACCCATCTAGTTCCAAAAACTCCTTGGTGAGTTGGTCTTAGTACTAGCGTCTAAACCTTACTACGCTCAAACTGACTAAGCTCTTCTTGTATAGCTTCAATCCAACTTGGATCGCTTAATGCTTCATCCACTTTCTTAGGCTCCATCTGAGATAAGAAGCTAGCGAACATGGCCTCACTAAATTTAGCGTCTCTAGTCCTAACTGGTGCTTCAATATCTCCAATAATCTGCTTAGGTGGATGATCACGCATCCATAGTCTATCTGGTTTGAAAGGGTTAAGAGGTTGAACAGGCGCTTGACGATCAGACACTTTACTACCCTCTTGCGTAGGCGCTTCAGGTTCATTGATTCTTGTTTTCTCTTGATGATCACTCTCTTCATGATCATCAGCAGATCTTGCAATGTTATCCGAAATAACCTCACGAGTAGTCTTAGGAGTTGGCATTGAGATCTCATCAACGTCGTCACTGTCTTCATGAATGATAATTTTAGACACTAGATGACACAAAACTTCATCTCCTACATCATTCACATTAACCTTACTCGGTTCTTGGTTAGCATCATCAAAAATAACATGAATAGATTCCTCAACCTTCGATTTGATCTTGTTTAGGATGCGAAAATTCTTTCCATTCTTGGCGTAACCTAGAAAGATTCCCTCATCCGCTTTAGGATCAAATGTCTTTAGGCTTTGGGATCCATTGTTGTGAATAAAACATTTAGAACCAAAGATGGGAAAATATAAAACATTTTGCTTACGTCCCTTCCACAATTCATATGGATTTTTCACATGCTGTTTGTTGATCATGCAACGATTTTGAGTGTAACAGGCAGTGTTGATCGCTTCGGCCTTAAACCTAGGAGCAAGATTTGACTTTGCCAACATTGTCCTAGCAGCTTCCTTGAGCGTTCTATTCCGGCGCTCAGCAACATCATTCTGTTGGGGAGTTCAGGGAGCTGAATACTCATGATGTATTCCATTCTCTGCACAAAACTTCTCAACAATCTTATTAGTAAACTCATTACCGTGGTCGCTTCTTATTCTGGAAACCTTAAGATTTTTCAATGTTTGAAGTTGTCAAATAAGCGTTGTTAACTTGTCACATGTTTCATCTTTGGATGAAAGGAATTCCACCCAAGTAAATCGAGAGAAATCATCTACTATCACCAAAGTAGACTTTTTACCGCTCACACTAATCGTTTGAACTGGTCCAAATAGATCTATGTAAAGTAGTTCAAGTATTCTAGAGGAAGATAGATGAGGTTTTCCCTGAAAAGATGATTTCACTTGTTTTCCCATTTGACAAGCGTCACAAAGGCGATCCTTATGAAATGGTCATTTTGGTAATCCCTCTACAAGATTTAGATTGATAAGCTGAGAGATTGTCTTAAAGTTGAGGTGATTCATTTTTCTATGCCATAACCAACCTGTTTTACATTCATTTTTAGCAACAAAACATGTTGGGTTGTTATCAAGTGTTGAACCCCAATATACCAAATATACGTTGTTAGTTCTTTTACCTTTCAATTTAGTAGACTTAGTCTTAGCGTCATTTGTATAGCAACAGTCGCTTGAGAATATGACTTCAAAACCTTTATCATGATATCCCCCTATGCACAGTACCTATACCTTTGGTTTTACCTTTGGAGTTGTCACCAAATACAACCTGAGGACCACTGGCAGCTTAATAGTTGATCAAAAGATCCTTGGAACCAGTCATGTGCCTTGACGATCCTCTATCGAAGTACCAAATAGATGTATTGCCTTTAGCTCTAGGTACCTGCAATCAAAAGGGAAGTTCTATTTCTATTTAGGTACCCATTGTTGCTTGGGTCCTTCAACATTAGTAGCATTGTTAGTTTAAATTAGAACTTTAGGAACCCATATTTACCTAGTCTTCATTGTAGGGATACTGGCCTTCTTGGGTTTCACATTATGTTGTGTGTGTTTTTTGGGTGTATAGTAATATCCTCGATTATAATAATAATTATAATCATAATCATAATTATCATAATATCGATAATATGATCTTGACTGCCTTGGATATTGACCATGGTATTTCCTTGGCACTGGCTTAGGGTGCACTTTTGGTGCTGGACACTTAGCGCTTGATTCACAGTGGTCAGGTTTATCCTTAGCCTTCTGAGCGTTTGGACGAACCCCGTCTTTGTGAATCATTTGCTTTCGCCTTTCCTTTGTCTGAGTCAGCTTTGGCTTTCTCATTTGGCCTCGTACCATTGTCTCTTGGTTCATTTAGCATTTGTCTTTGTGAACTTTTCTCAACAAAGAAAACACCCTTCTCTTTGTTGTTCGCCATAACATTAGGTTTGTTTGGTTGTTTACTGAATTTATTGCATCCTAAACCCGTCTTTTCACCAAATAACCTTGTTACCTCAGTCACATTGTCTAGCTTTCTTGACGCATTAGATAATGATGAGACGAGCTGTTCTGATTTAGCAAGTCTAGCAATCAGCTCAGCTTCTCTCTTGACTATTATAGCAAGATCACTTTTCAACTGGATTATTTCACTCTCACGCGATTGGTTTTTCTCAATGCACTGTTGCTAAACTTGCAACTCTGCTTTGAGAGTCACTTTATCACTTTTGAGTGATGAGATAATATCAAAGTGATTTTGGTATAATTTGGCGGCATCTTGACCATCATTATAATATTCTCTGACTTTGTCAAGTAATTCTTCATAATAGAGAGAAAGAGATAATTCAGTGTTTACGTCAGGGGACGTTTTCTCATCTCTGGACATGAGACAAATAAGCACTGAGTCATCCAATGGCTCATCATCATCACTGCTCTCTTCTGAAGACTCCAAATCTTCAGGTGCGAACACTACTTCTGATTCCGCTAGCAAATCTTGTTGGCGAAGGTTGCTCCTGAATTGATTTCTATCCAAGTAATCTTACCTTGAAGGCTTAGATACGTTTGGATAAGGGCAATTTACCTAGTAGTGTCCTGGTTTCCTGCAATTATAACAAAGATTAGTTTTCATCTTTTGTTCAATAGTTAACCTTGCATTGTGTGGTTTTGAGACCACTGATGCTGATGGATTTTGAGCAGACGCTTGGTACTGAACAGGCACTTGGGATGTATGGACAGATTACTGAGGCACTTGAAACTATTGATGTATCGGAGCAGGTGCTTGATATGAACTTTGTCCTTGATTGCTAGAACCTTTTCCTTTTTTTTCATATCTCAAAAACCTCTTCCTCACTAATGTTTGTAACCTTTCCTTTATTACCCATTCTACCCTTAATTGATGCTACGAGCGCTCCAGACTCAATTACCGGACTACTCACAACATCACTGGCTGAATTCAACTCAAACTCAAATGCCTTGAGTTCTGAAAAGGTGTCTTCTGGGGTTAAAGGATCCAACATATTATATTCTCTCATCGCTGTTGTCCACATAAAAAATCTACTAGGTAGACTTCTAAAAATCTTAATCACCATTTCTCTGTTTTGCGAGTCCATTCCCAACGATGTAACTTCTGTAACAAGAGCTGTGAATCTTATGTCTAATTGCTCTAGTGTCTCGTTAGGTAACATTTTAAAGCTATTGAACTTTTCTTTAGCAATGGAGAGCTTATTTTCCTTAATCTGAGCTGAGCCACCACAGATTACGGCCAACTTATCCCAAATTTCATTAGTAGTATTACATAATTTGACTTTATTGAATAGATTGTCATTATCACCAATAGCCGTATATAATGCGTTACGACCAACATTATCCAAGTTTGTTCTTCAACGCTCATCAGTAGACAATTCTTGTTTAGGCTTCTCAACATAGCCATCTGGAGTTTCTTCCGTGGCTCCTAGCGCTCTGGTAATAACCTTAAAAAATTGTATTGGTCCATCTGAAATAATATCGCACATTTCGTCATCACATGAGCAAAGGTATGTAAAATCTTTGACCTTCCATGAGTCATAGTTTGACTCGGTCAACTTAGGTACTTTAGAAAAAGCCATGAAAAATTTAAGAGCAACTAAATTTTTGAAAAAAGATGTAAACAAGTGGTTATGCTTGGAAATTTTAAAATTTTAATTTTAACCGCTCCGATACCACTTGTTGGTCACAAATGGCAGACGAATGGGTCTAAAGGGGGGGGGGGATTGAATAGACCCTGAAGTATTTTTCGATTTCAAAAATTTGTATTAAAAATTCGTTGGACCCTTGAAAAAATAGGCGTTTGACTTGAGCGTCTAATGAAGACTGTTTTTAGAAAATTAACCTAGACTTTAAGATTTGAATACTATAACCAAATAGGTTTAAGCATTCAGTTCTTTGATCAGTGTTAGCACAACGGAATTGATTTTATAGTCTTCTTTATTTGAGGGTTTTAGCGTCACAAATGGTTCCTTAATTGCTTAGCGCTCACTTAGGTTTTACTTAACAGATTTATGAAATGATATAGTATAAAATAACTATAAAGTAAAGAACACAAATGGTTCCTTAATTGCTTAGCGCTCACAACTACGTCCTTCTTCTCCTTGAACACCCAGTGGCAATCCTACAAATCACTTAGCGCTCACAACTACGTTCCTTAATTCAGCTTCTACAAATTAAGGAGAGATGGATGTTGATGACTTGAGCTCTTTGGTCACACAGATTTTTGCTACAAATCACTTTGATCCCCTTGCTTTTTTCACCCAAAATAATGTAAGTGTCCAACTTCAACTTCACACAGATCGCGAGGCTTGGATGAGGTTTTTTTAAACGGATTGTTTGATTTTGATAAAGTTCAAACATCTGGGAATATCTCAATAGTAGTGTAGGTTTCTCCGAAAAGAATGTTTGAGATATTTGGTTGTCTGTCTCAGGAATTTAAGAAAAGCAAAGAGAATGTTTGTTTGAAGATTCTGGCTTTTCTGAGAGTTTAAGGTATGAGACTTCCATGCAACAACAGTTTGGCTTGTTCTTAATCGTGTTGTCTTGGCATGCTATTGAACTCCTATTTAAAGGCATTCTTGAAAAAAGTGTCTGTTTGACACATGCACAGGCGCGTGTCTCTCAAAAATTATCAGACGCTCAACTTAAGACTACTGATAGGGTGTGAATTTACATGTTTTAGAGCCTCATATTTATTGGATTTATATTGGTTTATGCATGATTTATACCACATTTGCGTTTAATTTGTGTGCTTATCGAGTAAAGGTGGAAAATCACTACAATAGAGGAATAACGCACGCAAATACAGAATTTATGCTTATTTCGAGTTCGAATTGGAGGACGTCTCCTTCAACAAAGTTTTTTATCTCTGTGTTAGCTTCACTTGACAACTTGAATCATCCAAATCAGAGGTCTTTGGAGAGAGTTATGAAGGAAATACAATTGTTGCGCCGAACAGAGAAGTACATGTGCCAGGATACGCCCCAACGCCCTCCTAGTCATGCCTAGGCGAGGATAGTCCAAATGTTACTCCTTTTCAGCCTAAATTCCAGCATTATATGATGGGTAAGAATCACTTTTGGCCATAATTCAGCACATGTGTTGTGGGGTTGTCATAAGTGTGTTTCTTGGTAGATTTACTTTATGGGCGCCAAATTAGAAACAACCTCCATGTTGAAACGTAATTTAGGTATACTTAGCGACCGAATTGGATAAAATGTCCTTTTGGAACGTTGTAGATCTATGTTTTATCTGCACATGGGGACTTGAATCATCCAATTTGGAGATCTGTGGAGACGTTTATGAGGAAAATACTAAGACTGCGCTGGAAAGCAAGAAAATGGCAGCATGCATGTGTTTTGTTGAAGTTTTCACATGGTTATGCTTGGTGGAATTCTTAAGGGCCGAAAGTTCAGCATTTTTTAGCTGGTTGGAATCTTAAAAGCCAAACTTTAAGCATCACCTTAGGTGGAATTCTCATTGGGGAACTTTAATGGGAATTCTTAATGCATAATTTAGTGAAATTTTGGCTATAAAAGGAGGGGGAACCCATACTCTTCATCATTCACTATCAATTTCAGATTCTTGGAGGAGAGGGGGGCAGCCCCTAATCTGATTTCTCCACCATTCATCACCATTCTTCATCACTCTTGGAGGGGAAAACTAGAGGAAGGAAAAGAGCTTGGGGATTGAAGGCTCAACTTGAAGATCCATAATCATTCACCATTTAGGGAGTTTTTAAGAGCTTTCCATTTCATTTATGTCTATGAATATTTATATGAATCCTTTTATGTCTTTTATGCTTTCAATTATGAACTAAATTTGTAAGACTAGGGCCATGTAAGGCCAAATTGTGATATATGCTTATAATAGATGATTGTTGAGGTTATTCTTATATTGTTATGTGATGTGAATTTGTGTTTTTACCTATTTTGCATATACTTGATCACTATATGTTAGAATCTTATGCCTAGGTGAATATTTCGGGAGAAAATTGACTTAGGGTGCAAGAAATTCACATCATGACCCGCATCTAATGAGGAATTCCCCTAGACGTAGGTAAAGATTCCCGGGTGAAGTTGTTCGATTCAAATCGAGTGAGCTCTAGTAAGTTAATGCATGTTTAGTGGTTAGATTTCTGGATAGGAATATTTCAGAAATCACGATCTAAGCATAGGGGTTTAACGTGAGACATCGGTTATTCTCTACCCTAGGAGTTTTCACCATAACAATATAAGCGTAATTTTCCAACAAGAACCTTTATAAGTATATTTGATCAATTTGGACCTAGCATGTGCCTTAGTCTCTCTTTACATATTTGTTTAAAATCATTTGTGCAACCTCGTTCTTATTGTACGCATTTTACATTCAATTTACTTTAATTGTATTTGTTCTTTATCGTTATAAAATCATAAACTAAAATTCAAGTCTCCGTGGTTCGACAACCCGGACTTTTAGTCCACTTATTACTACACACGACTTGTGCACTTTCTATCATAGCACGTTAGCTTTTAGCGTGTCAAGTTTTTGGCGCCGTTGCCGGGGACTTGTTTAGTTTTAGTTTTTGATTTTATTGCAAGTTTTTAGTATTTATTTTATCTTTATTAAATTTTTTTATTATTATTATTTTTATTTTTTTTTCTTACACTCTTAGCTCGCAATGACTAGAAATTTTCCAGATATGACCCTTCCGGAGAATCAATTATGGCTGCAAAGCGTCATTCAATTCGCAATGGATAGCAATTTTCCTGATATGACACTACCGGAGAATCAATTATGGCTGCAAAGTGTCATTGAAGCGTGTTATGCACAAGGGTTCTTTCCACAACATTACCAAGAAAGAATTCCTACTCCGGAGGAACAACTTGATAACACCATTGGAGAGCTCCACTTTATGATGAAGGACGCACGGTGGGAAATGAAGGAGATGAATCATCAACTCAAGCAACGAACGAGCGACATATCTGAGAAAGTACCATGGGCATTGCTTGGTACCACTGAGATAGATCAAAAGGAGGAATTCAACACCGTGATGTTGAATGAAATGAAGTTGGAAAATTCGAAAGCAGATTCCTCCAACGATGAGCATTCGACTCCTATCCTTTCTGAGGGTGTTGACATTTCTTTACTTTCTTCCCTAGCCACAGGTAAATCGGTATTTGATGCCGACGATGGTAAGTTGTTATTGAATGTAGGAGATGACATGGTTAATTTCGATAACAATGAGGTTTTTGAGCATCTAATTGATTTTGATTTGTCTTTACACATTGATGTTTTTGATCCTTTTAGTGTTGAGCACTTTCATAAAAAAAAAGCCAATAATCTTCAACATCCATACATGATGGAGCTGAAATATGTCAAGGTGATTGGTGAAGAAAAACGAGACATTATCTCTAGCTTGGCGAAAAATCTGCACCACCATCCGGAGCATGAGGAAGAAAAGATAATAGAGGTATTGAGGGACCATAAAAAAACTCGTGAGTGGATGATTGCTTGGTCTAACCCTAGGATATGTAGCACAAATAATTGGTCAATCTTCACTACAAAGGGCAAAAGGTTGAAGCGACACACAATAGTGGATTGGAGAACGAATAAGGCATTCATACATAAACCACCTTGAGCCAATCTCTTACATAAAGTCAAGCTAGTGACTTTAAAAGAGCGCTTCTTGGGAGGCAACCCAAGCTTTGTGAGTTTTCTTTTGTTTTTTTTTTTTTTTTTTGCTTTCTTTTTTTGTTTTTGCTTTTCGTTTTATTTGTTTTGTCTAAGCATGCACTTTTGGCATGTGTTTTAATATGCTTGATGGTTTGTTTGATAAGTATGTTGAACATGTTAGTAGCAATTTCCCGTTGTTTTGAGAGGCCTATTTTGATGAGATGAGTTTGATTTGGAACATATTTGTGATGAATGATTGTTTTTCAACAATCCTTGATTGTAAGTACTCTTATACCTTATTGCATGCGTTTATGTCAGACAACATTGGGGACAATGTTGAGTTTTAGTTTGGGGGTGGTATGAGTAGTGCTTATTGATTTTATTTGTCATGTGATCTTGTTTTTAGCTCAAGTTTGGGGGAATCATTGCTATTGCATGTGTTTTGTGCTAATTTTTTGTGAAAAATCAAGCATATGTATATATAAAAAAAAATTTATATATATTTTCTTTCCAATTGATGCATTGAAATTGATTAACTTGGAAAAATGGCATGAATTCTTGAAATAATTTGAATTTAATGGAATATATATATCTTTGAAATTGCTTGTGGAGACCCTACACTAGAATTGATTCTTTAAATGATTCACAATACACTTAAATCGAAGGTAGAGGAGTTGAGAGGATAACCATCTTGAGACACTTAAGGAGTTTTCCCAGAAATATTAACTTAGATTTCTCATAAGGTTATAAGTTGAGTAGTAATTTCATATGGTAAACAATGAATTTAAAAGGTTCAATTTTGGTATGACCAAAAGTGGTCAGGCTAATACGTACCGGAGGTGAAAAGTTTCATGCCTACATACTGTACTATTATGCTAATTTGAGCTAAGCTCAAGCCAAAAAGAAGTGAATTGTTTAAAAGATCTATTTTTATTTCATGGCCTTTGACACTCGAGTGATTAAATCCTTAGGAGTGTCTCTACACTTAATGCCCCAAAACTATCTAGTTTGGGAGTCATTGATCTAAAGCTTGTTACATGGGTGTCATAGAAAGTCTAATGGAATAAAACATTGCACATGATCTAGCCTTAATGAATTTAATGGAAGTTTCATACGAATTGAAAGTTGAATGTTGAGATAATGAAATTTAAATGGCTATGAGATTTTCTATAATTCTTGTGCTTTATGTTTGATCAAAAGTTGATAGATATGGGATTAATGTCCAAAATTTGGTAAGGATGCCTCTCGACTATAATACCTTAGATTTATTTTTCACTACACCCTAGGGAGTCTTTTCAAGTATTGGTGTCACATGAGCAAAAGTAGTTGATATGTATATATATTTGTGAACTTTAAAAGGTTGATTTTATGCCATTCATTCTTGTTGATCATGTTGAGGTGTATTGATTTGGTTGGATAAATTTTGTTAGATTTTGTGGGTATATCGCATGCAAACCCTCACGAGACTATAACTCGTCCTTTGAGGTAACTCAAGGGTTTAAAGGCTTGTTGCACCCGCTAAGTGCAATCGTTTACTCCACGAAAGTGAGTTAGTTAGTTGTTTTGTTTTCTCCCTTTGAATGATGTTGATCATGTCTTATAGCTCTCATTGCTCGAGGCGATCAATGGGTACGTTTGGAGGTGTTGATAGGGTGTGAATTTACATGTTTTAGAGCCTCATATTTATTGGATTTATATTGGTTTATGCATGATTTATACCACATTTGCGTTTAATTTGTGTGCTTATCGAGTAAAGGTGGAAAATCACTACAATAGAGGAATAACACACGCAAATACAGAATTTATACATATTTCGAGTTCGAATTTGAGGACATCTCCTTCAACAACGTTGTTTATCTCTGTGTTAGCTTCACTTGACAACTTGAATCATCCAAATCAGAGGTCTTTGGAGAGAGTTATGAAGGAAATACAATTGTTGCGCCGAACACAGAAGTACATGTGCCAGGATACGCCCCAGCGCCCTCCTAGTCATGCCTAGGCGTGGATAGTCCAAATGTTACTCCTTTTCAGCCTAAATTCCAGCATTATATGATGGGTAAGAATCACTTTTGGCCATAATTCAGCACATGTGTTGAGGGGTTGTCATAAGTGTGTTTCTTGGTAGATTTACTTTATGGGCGCCAAATCAGAAACAACCTCCATGTTGAAACGTAATTTAGGTATACTTAGCGACCGAATTGGACAAAATGTCCTTTTGGAACGTTGTATATCTATGTTTTATCTGCACATGGGAACTTGAATCATCCAATTTGGAGATCTGTGGAGAAGTTTATGAGGAAAATACTAAGACTGCGCTGGAAAGCAAGAAAATGGCAGCATGCATGTGTTTTGTTGAAGTTTTCACATGGTTATGCTTGGTGGAATTCTTAAGGGCCGAAAGTTCAGCATTTTTTAGCTGGTTGGAATCTTAAAAGCCAAACTTTAAGCATCACCTTAGGTGGAATTCTCATTGGGGAACTTTAATGGGAATTCTTAATGCATACTTTAGTGGAATTTTGGCTATAAAAGGAGGGGGAACCCATACTCTTCATCATTCACTACCAATTTCAAATTCTTGGAGGAGAGAGGGGCAGCCCCTAATCTGATTTCTCCACCATTCATCACCATTCTTCATCACTCTTGGAGGGGAAAACTAGAGGAAGGAAAAGAGCTTGGGAATTGAAGGCTCAACTTGAAGATCCATAATCATTCACCATTTAGGGAGTTTTTAAGAGCTTTCCATTTCATTTATGCATATGAATATTTATATGAATCCTTTTATGTCTTTTATGCTTTCAATTATGAACTAAATTTGTAAGACTAGGGCCATGTAAGGCCAAATTGTGATATATGCTTATAATAGATGATTGTTGAGGTTATTCTTATATTGTTATGTGATGTGAATTTGTGTTTTTACCTATCTTGCATATACTTGATCACTATATGTTAGAATCTTATGCCTAGGTGAATATTTCGGGAGAAAATTGACTTAGGGTGCAAGAAATTCACATCATGACCCGCATCTAATGAGGAATTCCCCTAGACGTAGGTAAAGATTCCCGGGTGAAGTTGTTCAATTCAAATCGAGTGAACTCTAGTAAGTTAATGCATGTTTAGTGGTTAGATTTCTGGATAGGAATTTTTGAGAAATCACGATCTAAGCATAGGGGTTTAACGTGAGACATCGGTTATTCTCTACCCTAGGAGTTTTCACCATAACAATATAAGCGTAATTTTCCAACGAGAACCTTTATAAGTATATTTGATCAATTTGGACCTAGCATGTGCCTTAGTCTCTCTTTACATATTTGTTTAAAATCATTTGTGCAACCTCGTTCTTATTGTACGCATTTTACATTCAATTTACTTTAATTGTATTTGTTCTTTATCGTTATAAAATCATAAACTAAAATTCAAGTCTCCGTGGTTCGACAACCCGGACTTTTAGTCCACTTATTACTACACACGACTAGTGCACTTGCTATCATAGCACGTTAGCTTTTAGCGTGTCAACTACTTAGCCAAACAATCTAGAATAAAAACAAAACAAAGCCTATAAAGCCTATTACAAATCTAACGCTTCAAAACTTATACATGATTTCTATTAAAATCAAACTTACATGTTTTGCGGTCTAACAAGTAATCCTAATTGTCATCATCAAAGCATCTAACATGAAATTCCTAACAGTATCTTCTCATTTACTTTTGAGACAGCGAATCCCTTCTTGGCAATCACTTCACAACTGCCACTTGTCTATTGTGATCACACTTCAAGGTTGGCCCCAGCAACTAGTAAATTGAGCCTAACTACTCTAATAACAAATCCAATGTCACAAGCACATCTGATAGTGGATTCTCAGGTGAAAGACTCACACATACTATCATAATCAAAAATCCAATTGGCAGTCACTGAGTAAAAACTCATGTGATCGGATTATTGCGAGCCGTGTTCGAATACATTAATCCCATCAATGTATCTATGACAGAAACTTCCACTATCCCATAGTATTCGACTGATACTCCTTGTCAGAACGTGTGTCATACAATTCTATTCAAATCTAAATGCCTAATTAAGATTCTTCGACTTGCGAACCTAATTGATCAAGTACTAAGTCTTTTCAGTGCCCTTCATTATCCCATAAGGATCAGTGGAACACTTGTCTTGAGACACATGTACTAATTATTTATTATTACTTATAAATCCCATGAATATTAACTTGAGCAAAAGATAAAGCCTCTCTCTATCTCTCTCTCTATATATATATATTTATATATACACACATTATATATATATATATATAGATTGAGGAGGCAACTCAATGTACTATACATTGTTTTTAATATATATATCTGTGTGTGTGTATATGTATATATATAAAAAATAGTGTACAATACAATGAGGTGCCTCCTCATTGTCATACGAGGGACATTATTAACAAATTCATGACCCAATGAATTATTTAGTACAATAGTTAATTGAGATAATTTTAGATTGTTAAACCACTTAGGAAGTGGGCCCACTACTGGATCTAATGACCTAAGAGATCGCATATATTACTTGGACAATAGTCCTTGTTATGTAAATTCATTAGCCTCTCGGAAATGTTAAGGAAAATCAATTTTAAGTACTAGTTGGGAGATTTATTAATAAGGTTGGCTCAATTAATTGAACTTTTTATTAATCTTAATTAATGGTGTTTAGGTCCAATGATGTATTAATTGAAAGTCCATATTAGTAAATTAATTGGAAGTACCAGTTGGGTTGAAGTACAATTGCATAAGGTAGTTTTAAAAAGAGTAGGTAAGAGGAATTTTGCGGTGAAATTTGTCTTCTCTTCTCTTGTTCTTTCTGCATTAGAGCCATAAACAAATCTCATACCCTCATCTCCACTTAGCCAAAATACTTTCAAGTCTTTTGCTAGCATTTATAACACTTATAGGGGTTCTCAGATCAAAGTTTGGATACCTTAGATGTGTGGTGCAGAGTTTGTCATGCTATTCAATTCTTAGTAGAAATAACCGGATTGAAATTGAAGAAACCAACAAAAGATTAAGAAGTCCCCCAAGGTTGATCAGTGTTAGCACAGCGGAATTGATTTTATAGTCTTCTTTGTTTGAGGGTTTTAGCATCACAAACGGTTCCTTAGTTGCTTAGCGTTCACTTAGGTTTTACTTAACAGATTTATGCAATGATATAGTATAAAATAACTGTAAAGTAAAGAGCACGATATTTGTAAAGTTCGTTGGGTGGTGTAATCCCAACTACGTCCTTCTTCTCCTTGAACACTCGGAGGTAATCCACTAAAATGATTCTCAAAGAATCATATAGAAACTTCTACAAATTAAGGAGAGATGGATGTTGATGACTTGAGTTCCTTGATCACACAGATTTCTCCTACAAATCACTTTGATCCCGTTGCTTCTTTCACCCAGAAATAATGCAAGTATCCAACTTCGACTTCACACAAATCGCGAGGCTTGGATGAGGTTTTTCTAAACGGTTTGTTTGATTTTGATGAAGTTCAAACAACTGGGAATAACTCAATAGTAGTGTAGGTTTCTCGGAAAAAAATGTTTGAGATATTTGGTTAACTGTCTCAAGAATTTACGAAAACCAAAGAGAATATTTGTTTGAAGATTCTGATACACATCTTATATATATGTCAATGATTACAAGCATTTTACAACTAAACAAAAGTTACATAAGAGATAAGTATATAGATAATGCAAATCAAGAAGTCTTAACGACTTGGTCTAACTATATATCGCTTGGGCATTCCAGCTCGAATAGCTTCAGTTAGGCTATGTTCCAAAGTCATCATCGCTTCATGATCTTTGTCGATTATGAGCTTATTTTCTTCCTTTTGTCTCTTCTTGAAAGCCACAAAGTGTCTATCCCATTCAGTCGGATCAATACCCATATACCTTAGGCAAATTCTGAAAGTTCGGTTGATGTCAGTCATCTGCCTCTCTTCAGCTAAGATTCTTGGATTTGTAGGTTTCTGGAATAGATGTTTTTTGAAGAGGGATGTCAAATTGTTCAAGCCGTGCTCTAGAAGGTATTGTTAGATTTGGATATAGTGCTAGTGGAGGTTCTCTTACCGTTTTACTAGGCGTTCCAGCAGAATCACTTACTCCACAAGCGGTTATCCAAGATGGGAGTCTAGACACAGAAGGAGGAGATATAATCTGACGCTTTGGCGTCGGAGGAGGATCTTGATCTCTTGAACCAGAGGCTCTTCTCTTCTATCCTTTTCGTTTCTCTTCCCCCTTATTGCCATCATCAGCCTCCAGAAAATGTTCTGTGAGTAGGCGAAGATGAGGGGCAATCTGAGACATTGTAGCTGTAATATCATCAAAACGGTTGTCGAAGTGTTCTTGCATTGCGAGAAGCTTAGCGTTGGTAGCATCATTCATATCTTGAAATTCTCTATGACACTCATCAACAGCTGCTTGAGCAGAACCTTTCATATGACCTATTTAAGCGTTTATGATTTGAGATTCAATTTTTTTCATATGCGTCTTAATCTAATGGAGGGATTCTTCATTTTGAGTAGCTTGAATGCTCATCTCGTCTAAGACAGATTTCAGCAAAGGTCCAAAAGTTTGACTCACATCCGATGGAACCGCTTGAGGAGCCGGTCGCTTGAATCTGGATGTCTGCTTGAGTGAGTCAAGGGGAGCTTGATATGCCGGATCAAAAATTGTACCGTGTACATCGATTTGAAGATTCTCGGCAATATCAGTAGCAACTGGTTCAGGAGCTTCAGGAGTAACTTCTGGTGGAGACGCTTGAACTTGTTCTTTAGTAGACACTGGAATACTTGCAACTTTGGTTGGTTCAGACACTTCATCCATCTTAGCAGGCACTTCCTCAAGCGTTGACTTCTCTTAGAGGAAATCATTGAATTGAAAGTTCCAGTTAGCGATATCTGCGTAAGAGTTTGAAGCAGCTTCCAGAAGTTCAGTCAATTTGGAACGAGAGATGCAAGCCCGTTGAATGAATGTGCGAATTGGGCTATCTGTGGCCCTGATGTAAATGGGACTAATGATATCCAGCATATGATTTGGAAAGATTTTGGACGGCACTTGGCGGATAGAGAAAATCGCATCTGGGCAGTAATTCCAAGAAAATCCAATCAACCTGTCTGTTGGAAGACGTTGAGATTTAGGTACATACACATTATAGTACTCTTCCAGGTAGGGATAGATAGCGTGAGCCAGTCCATGATTTCTTTCCAGCAATGAGAGGACAAACTCATAGTGGCTGAGTACCTCTTTGCAGATAGAAAGGGGCAAGGGATATCCTCGAAAGGGGTACATTACTGAGTCGTTCCATTGTCTGAGATTTGCAGTGAAGAATTTTTCGAAATGAGATAGGGGAGTCATAATCTTCACCATCATGTTAAAGTTATCCTCGCTGTGGCTTGGAGCAAAATTCGAGCTAGATATTGAAGTACTGCCACTGGTTGATATATGAGCATTGAAGTGAAGAGGAGTAATGGACAATCTGTGAAGCTCTTGACGCAAACACTGCTCAATCTGATGTTGAATTAGTGGGAGCTTGAGAACAGGTTCAACTCTCAGTTGACGATTCTTAAGGCAATACTTGGCAAACTGACGCTTCTTGTCATGCATGCTTATGCTAAATAAATGAGAAGCTTGAACTAACTCCGGGAAAGTGTGTTTATGGCCCACATACACTTCAGCCATACAGTAACCTATCCCAGCATTAACCATATCTCGAACACCTTCATGATGAATATCTCTGATAGATTCAAATCGATATCTATCAGTTTGATAGTTGACATTCGAGACGCTGTCAAAGTATGCATCAGCTTTAGTCTGGATCACATCTGTGAGAGATGCTAGACGCTCACCGTCGTGAATTCCTTTATTCTTCCACAGTAGAAGTGGATTGGCAGATTGCAAGTTCTCTTCACTGCTTGCTATGAGAGGAAAGTGTGTGCAGCCTTCTCTGTTCAAAACTGCCTCTGACGGATTGAGAAAGGTAGGGCGAAAAGGATCATACACTCGAATGTTGTAGTCCCTTAGAGCGAAACCGGTTGGCTTGATGTGCCCATAATCTAGATAGTAAGCCAGATCTGCATCACACTTAGGAGTTCTGCCTCCTTGTTGATCTTGTTGAAGAATAAGGGAAGGCGGGATCTGATCAGGAGTTTTACCCAGTTGTACTGCCAATACAGAACAAGGACTTGCATGATATAAGTTTTGACAGAGAAAGTGCCATTCGAACAGTATGGGAATGATAGTGGGAACTTATGTCATGGACATATAAGATGGACTAATATGTTCGAACACGGCTCGCATCAGTTTCATCACAGGGGTATTCACTCACTGATAGTCAATGATGAAACTGATAAATTGTGATAGGTACGCGTGAACCTTAGACCTGAGGAGTCGAGTTGAAGATGTACTTGTGACATCAAGTCTGCCATTAGAGTAGTTAGATCCAAATCACCCTTTGGTGGGATCGACTTCGAAGTGCGACTTGATGCGCAAGTAGCATTGTTAACTGATTAGCAAAATGGGATTTGTTCTCTCATAAGTGAATGAGCTAAATATCCTATGCAATCATGAATGAGTGAGGTTAAAAATCTTTGGCCAAAGCATAAAATGACCTCGACTCATTATGAGCTAAGCATATGGTCAAGTCATGTGAGTTTGACTAAAACCATGACTCTCACTTGACTGTGATATAAGAATAAAAGGTTTATACACGTACGGTATTCACAGCGTATATGGTTTGGAATGATCCTATTCATTCGTTCTCAATTGAGATACGATGTGAGCCACATGACTTGCTAGGTGTTACTCACATCCTTTGGGTTTCCTCCCAATTGCCTTTTGAGACGAACCTAAAGAGTCACGCTTAAAGGAAGTGCAAAAAGAAAATCATGGGAAAAAGACTTGAGAGAATTTTCGGTATTGGATATCGAGATTAATGAATTAATCATTAGATGATTTTATTAATTAATTAAGTTAAGGAATTAATTAATTCCACATGGGAATTTAATTATAATATTAACATGAATTTAATTGATTATTTAATTAATTTATTTATTGGATAAATAATAATAATTATTTAATTAATTAATAACCAAAGCCCGAAGGCTTAAAAGCCCACAAGTGGGCTTGTGAAGCCTAAGTTATTGTTTTCTATTGTAGTGTATATATATACTACTTAGTGAAAAAGTAACTAGGTCAAGAGAATTAACTTAGAAACTTTCTATCCAAGTCAAACTTTCCTCCCTTTCTCTCTCACACTAGCTGTCCATCAAGGTGAAGAAAAAGGAGATTTTCATTTTTGACTCCGGCATGGCAATTTAGAGACTGCGACGGATTTGCTGTTCAAGAAAAGATTGCATAGCTGGTTCAGATTTCATCATACGCGAGAACGGTAATTAATTTCGTAAAACCCAATTTAAATACGAGAAATAGAGATGAGCCACTGGGATTAAACTTATAATTCTTCCATTGCGTTTTTGTTTTTATGTAATTTTTTCCCAACAGTGGTATCAGAGCCAATCTCTGATGTCTGTTTTTAATTGATTACGTGTTTATGTGTTTTTCGTGTTTTTGAAGCATGTTTTGAATCTGTTTTTTCGGGATGATATTCCATGATTTTTCTGCGTTTAATTCATGTATGTTGTAGTATGATGACTTGTGAATTGAAAAATCTAATTTTTGTGAGAATCGGGTGGGAAAAGCCCCGCGATGAGTGCGACGAGGACAACGTGCGCAGTCTGCTCGCTGGCCACGCAGGCAGCGCACGCTGCGCACACAGCAGGTGGCCTTCGGGTGATAGGGCCTGGCCGCACGCTCAAGCCGTGCGCTGGGCGCACGACACACGTCGTGTCATGCGCCCAGCGCACGTGGGCCCAGTTACGTGGGCCCGGGTCCATGACCGAGGTCCTAACGGGTCGGGTTATTTTTCCTCGGGTCTAATTTTTTAAATAAATGGCTTTTGAGCTATTTTAATTATCTGGTGGGTCAAAAGGATGATAACCCGGATTTAATTAAATATGCCCAAATTGTTTTATTTAAAAAGATGGACTCTTCAATAAATTAGTTTTTGGCGTAATTAATTAAATTAAATATGTCAATGGTTGGTAATTATATATTATGAAATAAAGCCCAAATTATTTTTATTGAATATTATTAATTTAAGTGAAATAATTAATTAATGGTTCTTGGAGAATTTTTTAATTAAGTTATTTATTTAAATTAAAGACTCTCACTAAATGGTTTATTGTCATGATTATCAATAAAATTTGAAATTTTATTGAGGGTGTATTCATTAACTTAATCACCAACATAATTGCTTTATTTTTCGCGAGCATGTATTATATGATGGTGACATTGTCCATGAGCTTAGGTTATTTCTTTTGATTGTATTTCCTTTTATGGGTTGTAAGGGCCGGATTTGAGCCCGTTTATTTTATTTCTAGAATTATGTATAGGTTGTTAAATAATCTCATGTAATAGATAGAAATAGAATAGGCCTTTCAAGAGGAGATCAATCCAAAAGAAGAGGAGCTTGGAGCCCACGAAGAATAGCTAGGCTTTTTTTTCATTTTTAATGATGACCCATTGGCTTGGGCCCTCTAGATAAAGCCCATGGACATATGTGTTGGTTTATTGCTTTCGATGCATGTTCATTAGTTATATGAAGCATGTATGTTAACAATATGCGCTATACAAATTGAATAATGTGCAAAGTGAGACTTAGATAAATGTTTAGAATATGAATTCTCCCAAGCAAAAATTGATACTAAGTTAGTAAGGGATGCTAGGCATTCTTCCCCTCCACTAAACTTAATGAAATTAAGTATTAAACCCAGTATATGGCATCTTCCCAGTAAGTGGGGGTCGTATATCAAGATTTAATTCTAGAATTTTATTAAGCGCATTAGATGCCTTAATCGAGACATATTTCACCCCAAATATCATTAAAGAATTGCAAGGTGAAATTCCAATGTTAGATTATGAGGAGTTAGTGGGAGTGAACTTAGATAATCCACAAAGCCTATAAATAGTTAAAGGGTTGCAGTTTTGGTGGATTATGAGAAAAAGAAGATTGAACCATCTATTGGATAGATTGATGTTGGACATCACTTTAATTAAAATAATGGACCAAATATCGTTAAAGGGTTGCCATCCATTAGATTAATTAAAGTAATCAATCCCCACCACGAAGTACATTGGAACGATCACTTTTGTTTTTACAGTGGGAGTGTGAATCTCGAAAAATATAGTGGGAGCCAAGTTCTAAGTCGAAGTCCTTGATTTTAAACTTGGTTTTAGTTTAGTTACACAAGTTTAATAAAGTCTGGTTTATTTTCTACAACTATTTTGATTTATCTCTCTCAGAACAAAAATGACTATCAACCCACTTTCTGTTTTACTCGAAAAGAACATCCTTACCGGACCCAACTACGTGGATTGGCTAAGGAACTTGTGAATAGTTCTCAACATGGAGTCCTTGGGATACGTGTTGGATACAGACATCCCTGCTCCTCTTGCCAGAACACATGCCAACGAGGAAGAAGTCCAAGCTTATGAAAAATAGGTAAATGATGAAGTCCGAGTGAATGGGTACATTCTCGGCTCAATGACAAACGAGCTTCAGAGGTCCCACGAGAAGATGACCACAGCAAGGGCTATCTTGGCACACTTGGTCGAGCTCTATGGTGAGCATAGCCGTACTGCTAAATATGAGATATCTAAAGAGCTCTTTGGGGCCAAAATGAGAGAAGGTGGGAAAGTTGGGGATCATGTCCTCAAGATGATCTCAAGGATCAAGAGATTGGAGGCTCTCGATTTTACAATGAACCCACATCTTCAAACCGATCTCATTTTGCAATCACTTCCTGATTCTTTTTCCCAATTTGTCATGAACTTCAATTGCAATGAGATTGAATGCAACTTAGTTGGGCTAATGAATAAATTAAACACTGCACAATCTCAATTGAAGCCCAAAGGAAAGGAAACTGCATTGGTTATCTCTTTTGGGCCCAAACGGGCGAAGAATAAGAAGAATAAAGCCGAGAAGCAGAGTGGCGAGCTTGGAGCTCAGGGTGGTGTCGATAAAGAGAAAGCGAAAGCTCCTGTGAATCGCAAGCGTAAAGGGCCACAAGGTACGGAACTTTATGTTCATGAAACTTATTGTTCTATGACCGTCTTGTCAACATCTTGGATTCTTGATTCGGGAACAAGTGCTCACATTTGTTGTATGAATCAGGATCCGGTGCGAGGAAGGAAGCTGGACAGTGATGAGGTGAAGATAAAAGTAGGCAGCGGGCATAGCGTCGCAGCTACTGGAATTGGATCTACCTCATTGATTTTAAATTCTGGACATATACTATTTTTGGATAATGTTTTAGTTTTGCCCAATGGGCTTAAAAACATTGTTTCTATTCCCGTTTTAGTTAAGTTTGGTTACACTTTCCGTTTTATTGATGAACGATGCAACATTTATTATGGTAATAAATTAGTAGGCTTTGCTTCTTTAATAAATGGATTGTATTACCTTAATGTCCAGAATGAGTGTTCTGTGAATACTATACAAAGGAAACGTAGTAGGCTTTGAATAAACCAAAGATTGTTTTGGCATCTTAGACTAGGCCATGCCGGCGAACATAAAATTCGCAAAATGGAGAAAGATGGACTAATTGGCCCATTGGGATTGGATCCCTATCCTACTTGTGAATCTTGTCTCAAAGGTAAGATTGCTAGATCCCCCTTCACAGGGACTTTTGAAAGAGCCTCACAAATCTTAGGCTTAGTGCATACTGATGTTTGTGGTCCATTTGGAGAAATGGCACAATGAGGTTTCCTTTACTTCACCACCTTCACTGATGACCATTCAAGATGTGGTCTAGTGTACATGATGAGGCACAAGTCTGAATCCATTGAAAAGTTTAAGGAATTCAAGGCTTCAGTGGAAAATCAAACTGGCCAACATATAAAAACCCTTCGATCGGATCGAGGAGGAGAATATATGAGCAACGAGTTTGATGTATACCTCAGAGAGGATGGTATAGTATTACAACTCACACCTCCAGCGACACCACAGTTAAATGGAGTAGCAGAGTGAAGGAATCAAACTTTGTTGGACATGGTTTGCTCCATGCTCAGCTACACTGACTTACCCATTTTACTGTGGAGTCATGCGCTGCTTACAGCTGCACACATTTTAAATAGATGTCCATCCAAGTCCATTCCTATGAATCCCTATGAGATATGGAGGAATAGGAAACCAAGTCTTAATCACATCAATATTTGGGGATGTCCGGCTTATGTCAAAAAGACCAAAGTAGACAAGTTGGAGGCTAGATCCTTGAAGGGACGTTTCGTTGGATATCCTGAGGATTCAATAGGATACCTCTTTTACCTGCACGATGATCAAAGGATCATTGTAGCTTTACAAGCCCACTTTCTTGAAGATGAGTTCATTCAAGAAGGAGGAGCGGGTAGAAAGATTATTCTAGAAGAACAAAATGAGACTCCAGTGGATACATCTGCACAGGAAGTGAGAACCGAACATTCTGTAACACAACCACAACCATGAAGATCAAATAGAGTACCTCAACCGCCTGAGAGGTACGGATATCTAGTACAGAGGGAGCTGGATCTTCATTCTGTATTAGAGGAGAATCATGGAGATGATCCCTCCACTTTTGATCAAGCAATGGTGGATGTAGATGCTGCTAGATGGCGTGAAGCTATGCAAACTGAGATCGATTCGATGCATGCAAACCAAGTCTGGAAACTTGTGGACCAACCTGAAGGGGTAAAACCAATCGGGTGCAAATGGATCTACAGAAGAAAGATTGGTGTTGATGGCAAGATTGACACCTACAAAGCCAGGCTAGTGGCGAAAGGGTATAGTCAAAAAGAAGGAATTGACTACCCAGAAACCTTTTTGCCAGTGGCTATGATCAAATCTATAAGGATTCTACTTGCAATAGCCGCACACCTAGACTATGAAATATAGCAAATGGATGTCAAAACTGCTTTCCTAAATGGATTCCTAGAAGAGGATATCTATATGGAACAGCCTAAAGGTATTGTATCCGAGGAGCATGCTCATAAGGTATGTAAGCTTGAGAGATCCATTTATGGACTCAAGCAAGTGTCCCGTAGCTGGAATCTACGTTTTGATGAGGATGTCAAAGGATTTGACTTCATCAAGATTGAAGACGAGCCATGTGTTTACAAGAAAGTTAGTGGGATCAAGATAACATTCCGTGTGTTATATATAGATGACATATTACTCATGGGGAATGATATAGGAATGCTCACCACTGTAAAGAAGTGGCTTTCAAGTACTTTCTCCATGAAAGACTTGGGAGAGGCAACTTATATTCTAGGGATTCGAATCTACAGAGATCAAACACATAGAATGATAGGGCTCTCAAGCCCTTTACTTAGAAAAGGTCCTAAAGAGATATAGGATGAAGGATTCTAAGAAAGAGTTCCTGCCAATGAGGCATGGGATACATCTCTCAAAAACTATGTGTCCTCAAAGTGAGGAAGATAGAAAGGAAATGAGCATTGTACCCTATGCATCAGCAGTGGGTAACATCAGCAGTGGGTAGCCTGATGTACGCAATGTTGTGTACTAGACCTGACATTGCTTATTCGGTAAGCGTTGTTAGTCGATTTCAAGCAAACCAAGGCAAGGAGCATTGGATAGCTGTGAAAAATATCCTAAAGTATCTGAAGAGAACCAAGGATATGATTCTCATCTATGGGAGTGGTAGCCTGAGAGTGGACGGGTACATTGGTTCGGATTTTCAATCTGATGTCGATGACCGGAAATCCACCTCAGGATTTGTATTCACCCTCAATGTTGGGGCGGTAAATTGGAAAAGTTTCAAGCAAAGTACAACCGCAGACTCCACTATAGATGCTGAATACATAGCTACCTCAGAGGAAGCTAAAGAGGCTATTTGGATAAGGAAGTTCATTGAAGAACTTCAAGTGGTTCCTAGCATAAAGCTCTCGTTGCCAGTTTATTGTGGCAACACTAGAGCAATAGCGCAAGCAAAGGAACCTAGGTCTCACAACAAGTCCAAACACATCGAGAGGAGATATCACATCATAGGAGAGATCGTTGCACGAGGAGAAATATCTGTTCAGAAAATAGCCTCAACTGATAATGTCGCTAATCCATTGACCAAGCCATTGGCACAGGCGGTGCTAGAAAAACATCTCGAAGGGATGGGTATTAAATACCATAGCAAATGGAATTGAGTGCAAGTGGGAGATTGTTAGAGTGTATGCCCTCAAATGCCATACAGAGGATAGATTTATAGGGCATTAACTTGGAACTAAACAATATCCATTTATTATATATAAGGCATTATCTTGTTGTTTTCTTATAGGCGTTTGTAAAGGTGTTAATAAACAACGTAAAGTCCTTGAGTATAAGGCAAACCTTCTACTTCCCATGGGATAGGAAGAATGACACTAGAAGGGTTTGATCATTTTTCTCTAAATAGGGTTCGCAAGTCTAAGAAAGTATTTGACTGGACATCAATACAGAACAAGGACTTGCATGATATAAGTTTTGACAGAGAAAGTGTCAATCGAACACTATGGGAATGATAGTGGGAACTTATGTCATGGATATATAAGTTGGACTAATATGTTCGAACACGGCTCGCATCAGTTTCATCACATGGGTATTCACTCAATGACTGTCAATGATGAAACTGATAAGTTGTGATAGGTACGCGCGAACCTTAGACCTGAGGAGTCGAGTTGAAGATATACTTGTGACATCTAGTCTGTCATTAGAGTAGTAAGATCCAAATCACCCTTTGGTAGGATCGACCTCGAAGTGCGACTTGATGGGCAAGTAGAATTGTTAACTGATTAGCAAAATGGGATTTATTCTCTCATAAGGGAATGAGCTAAATATCTTATGCAGTCATGAATGAGTGAGGTTAAAAGTCTTTGGCCAAAGCATAAAATGACCTCGACTCATTATGAGCTAAGCATATGGTCAAGTCATGTGAGTTTGACTAAAACCATGACTCTCACTTGATTGGGATATAAGAATAAAAGGTTTATACACGTACGGTATTCACAGCGTATATGGTTTGGAATGATCCTATTCATTCGTTCTTAATTGGGATACGATGTGAGCCACGTGACTGGCTAGGTGTTACTCACATCCTTTTGGTTTCCTCATAATTGCCTTTTGAGACGAACCTAAAGAGTCGCGCTTAAAGGAAGTGCAAAAAGAAAATCATTGGAAAAAGACTTGAGAGAATTTTTGGTATTGGATATCGAGATTAATTAATTAATCATTAGATGATTTTATTAATTAATTAAGTGAATAAATTAATTAATTCCTCATGGGAATTTAATTAAAATATTAACATGAACTTAATTGATTGTTTAATTAATTTATTTATTGGATAAATAATATTAATTATTTAATTAATTAATAACTAAAGCCCGAAGGCTTACAAGCCCACAAGTGGGCTTCCGGCTTTTGAAGCCTAGGTTATTGTTTTTTATTGTAGTATATATATATATATACTACTTGGTGAAAAAATAATTTGGTCAAGAGAATTAACTTACAAACTTTCTCTCCAAGTCAAACTTTCCTCCCTTTCTTTCTCACACTAGCCGTCCATCAAGGTGAAGAAGAAGGAGATTTTCGTTTTTGACTCCGGCGTGGCAATTTAGAGACAGCGATGGATTTGCTGTTCAAGAAAGGATTGCATAGCTGGTTCAGATTTCAACATACGCGAGAACGGTAATTAATTTTGTAAAACCAATTTAAATACGAGAAATAGAGATGAGCCACTGGGATTAAACTTATAATTCTTCCGTTGCGTTTTTGTTTTTATGCAATTTTTTCCCAACAGCCGGAACAATCATTGACGCTTGAACCTCTTTGGGAGCAGGTTCCTCTACTTCGAGTGTAGCAGCTTCTGCGGCAACATCTTTGGCAATGGCCACAATATTTGTCATCTCAACATCCAGGTGGACGTCTGTTGATGCTTCAGCAGCAGCTGGAACTAAAGCTGTAACAATAGACCATCCTCTATAAGAGAAGGATCTTCTACAGATGTAGGAAAGGAGATGTTGTGGGAAGAAATAAACTTACCCTGAGAACTAGTCTCATCAGCAACTTGAGCGCTTGGCTCAACAGCAACAGCTTGAGCTCTTGGCTCAATAGTAACTTGAGTGCTTGTCTCAACAGTCTCAGGCTCTTCAAGAACAGGAGCAGCTTGACGCTGGCTTGTCCTGGGACGTTTGAAAATCATTTTCACGTTGACTCCTTCAACGAGCTTCAACGTTTGAGCGGGACGAGCGGCAGCTGGTTCCTCAAAGTTTATTTGTTTAATAATCCCTTCCAGCTTCCTCCGCTTGATCAGAGGGATCTTTTCCTCTACATCCTCATCAGTTTCCTCATTATCTTTTTTAGGAAAGGGAACAGCTTGAGCCTCATTCTGGGAACCCTCTTCTTTGTAGCAGCCGGATGCTTCACGGCTTCTTCTGGAACTGGACGCTCAGCTTCTTTGTCAGATGCTTCACGTACTTCCAGACACTCAAACAGTGGTCTAGCAGCACCACCAACTTTGGGACGATTGAAGAAATTTGTCAAAATCCTTCTTCCCAGCAATTTGGTCTTATTCAGCGGTTGACCAGACGAGTAGACAAACTTTGATCGATACAATAGGTCACTTAGAATAAGTCCATAAGGTTTGTTTGGGGCTCTTAGACAGTCTCAAAACCTTCCAAAAACGTACTCACTCCAGTTGATCTTGAGGTTGAGGAGTATCGCCGTCATCATTTGAAATTGCACTGAGTTCACCTTATCAAAGGTACCCACTCTGCATTCTATGATTTTGCTGCAGAAATCAGCCATCAGTTGATATTTGGACACAAAATCTTTCTTTTCAAAGTGCTGTTTGTAGGGTACACCGTCATAAGCACGCATAGTCGTCCATGCTTCTTTGATCTATTCCAAAGTAACATTGTCCAGTGCCTCACCCTCATTTGGGAGATTGAAGTTCTTGGCAATGAAAGCAGCAGATAAAGTAAATTCCTTTGGAGACTCCTTCTTAGACAGAGGAATGAGACAAGAGATAGACTTCTTGTCTGCGGATAGTTTAGCATTCTTTCAGAAGGTATCAACTTCCATCGGAAACAAATAAGAATATTGAGTTAGAAACGTTTTGAGCCCATCCTTGGTTACCAGGTTCATCATATCTGTCAGGTTGATCTGAGGTTGTTCATACAAGAGTTTCCACTCGACAACAAGACCTTCAGTAACCTTGATGATAGGCTCGGCAGAAGTAGAAGCAGATTTCGTTGGTGCCATTTTAGTGAAAGAGATGAATTGAGATTTTCTTTTGCTTTGAGAGAGAGAGAGAGAGTAAAGTTTGCAGAGTAATTTTGCAGAGAATAAAGTAAATAAATTTCTGCAAAAGTTGTGTTTTAAATGACACAGAAGGAAAATTTTGAAACTTCTGTTCTGTAAATAAGCGTTGTTAACTTGTCACATGTTTCATCTTTGGATGAAAGGAATTCCACCCAAGTAAATCGAGAGAAATCATCTACTATCACCAAAGTATACTTTTTACCGCTCACACTAGATGAGATTTTCTCTTGAAAGATTATTTGACTTGTTTTCCATTTGACAAGCGTCACAAAGTTGATCCTTATGAAATGGTCCTTTTGGTAATCCCTCTACAAGATTTAGATTTCTAAGTTGAGAGATTGTCTTAAAGTTGAGATGATTCATTTTTCTATGCCATAACCAACCCATTTTAGATTCATTTTTAGCAACAAAACATGTTGGGTTGTTATCAAGTGTTGAACCCCAATCTACCAAATATACGTTGTTAGTTCTTTTACATTTCAATTTAGTAGACTTTGTCTTAGCATCATTTATATAGCAACAATCGCTTGAGAACATGACTTCAAAACCTTTATCCCATAATTGATTTATACTTAATAAATTGTGCTTCAGACCCTCAACCAAATAAACATCACTTATCATGTTGTTCCCCCTATACACAGTACTTATACCTTTGGTTTTACCTTTGCAGTTGTCACCAAATACAACCTGAGGACCATTGACAGCTTGATAGTTAATCAAAAGATACCACTATTGAAGTACCAGTCATGTGCCTTGACGATCCACTATCGAAGTACCCAAAAGATGTATTGGCTTTAGCTCTAGGTACTTGCAATCAAAAGGGAAGTTCTATTTCTGTTTAGGTACCCATTGTTGCTTGGGTCCCTCAACATTAGTAGCATTGTTAGTTTGAATTAGAACTTTAGGAACCCATATTTTCCTAGTCTTCTTTATTGGAATACTGGCCTGCTTGGATTTCACATTGTGTTGTGTGTGCTTTTTGGGTGTATAGTAATATCCTCAATTATAATAATAATCATAATTATCATAATATCGATAATATGATCTTGACTGCCTTGGATATTGACCATGGTATTTCCTTGGCACTGGCTTAGGGTGCACTTTTGGTGCTGGACACTTAGCGCTTGATTCACAGTGGTCAGGTTTATCCTTAGCCTTCTGAGCGTTTGGACGAACCCCGTCTTTGTGAATCATTTGCTTTCGCCTTTCCTTTGTCTGAGTCAGCTTTGGCTTTCTCATTTGGCCTCGTACCATTGTCTCTTGGTTCATTTAGCATTTGTCTTTGTGAACTTTTCTCAACAAAGAAAACACCCTTCTCTTTGTTGTTCGCCATAACATTAGGTTTGTTTGGTTGTTTACTGAATTTATTGCATCCTAAACCCGTCTTTTCACCAAATAACCTTGTTACCTCAGTCACATTGTCTAGCTTTCTTGACGCATTAGATAATGATGAGACGAGCTGTTCTGATTTAGCAAGTCTAGCAATCAGCTCAGCTTCTCTCTTGACTATTATAGCAAGATCACTTTTCAACTGGATTATTTCACTCTCAAGCGATTGGTTTTTCTCAATGCACTATTTCTGAACTTGCAACTCTGCTTTGAGCGTCACTTTATCAATTTTGAGTGATGACATAATATCAAAATGATTTTGGTATAATTTGGCGGCATCTTGACAATCATTATAATATTCTCTGACTTTGTCAAGTAATTCTTCATAAGAGAGAGGAATAGATAGTTCAGTGTTTACCTCAGGGGCACTTCATCATCTCTGGCCATGAGACAAATAAGCGTTGAGTCATCCACTGGCTTATCATCATCACTGCTCTCTTCTGAAGACTCCAAATCTTCTGGTGCGGACACTGGTTCTGATTCCTCTAGCAAACCTTGTTGGCGAAGGTTGCTCCTGAATTGATTTCTATCCAAGTAATCTTTCCTTGAAGACTTAGATACGTTTGGATAAGGGCAAGTTACCTGGTAGTGCCCTGATTTACTTCAATTATAACAAAGATTAGTTTTTATCTTTTGTTCAATAGTTAACCTTGCATTGTGTGGTTTGGAGACAACTGTTGCTGATGGATTTTGAGCAGACGCTTGGTACTGAATAGGCGCTTGGGATGTAGAGACAGAATACTTCGGCACTTGAAACTGTTGATGTATTGGAGCAGGCGCTTGATATGAACTTTGTCCTTGATTGCTAGAAAATTTTCCCTTCTTTTCATATCTCAAGAACTTCGTGAATCTATTCAGTAAAGCCAACTCCTCTTCCTCACTGATGTCTGTAACCTTCCCTTTATTACCCTTTTTACCATTGATTGATGTTACGAGTGCTCCAGACTCAATTACCCATTCTCTCATCGCTATTGTCTTCATCAAAAATCTACTAGGTAGACTTCTAAAAATCTTTACCACCATTTCTCTGTTTTGCAAGTCCATTCCCAACGATGTAAGTTTTGTAGCAAGAGTTGTGAATCTTATATCCAATTGCTCTAGTGTCTCGTTAGGTAACATCTTAAAGCTGTTGAACTTTTCTTTAGCAATAGAGAGCTTATTTTCCTTGATCTGAGCTGAGCTACCACAGATTATGGCCAACTTATCCCAAATTTTTTTAGTAGTATTACATGATTTGACTTTGTTGAATAAATTGTCATTATCACCAATAGCCGTATATAAAGCGTTACGACCAACATTATCCAAGTTTGCTCTTCGACACTCATCAGTAAACCATTCTTGTTTAGGCTTCTCAACATAGCCATCGGGAGTTTCTTCCGTGGCTCCAGGCGCTCTGGTAATAACCTTCAAAATTTGTATTGATCCATCTGAAATAATATCGCACATTTCATCATCACATGAGCAAGGTATGTAAAAGCTTTGACCTTCCATGAGTCATTGTTTGACCCGATCAACTTAGGTACTTTAGAAAAGGCCATGAAAAATTTAAGAGAAACTAAATTTTTAAAAAAGGATCTAAGCAAGCAGTTATGCTTGGAAATTTTAAAATTTCAACTTTAACCGCTCTGATACCACTTGTTGGTCCCAAGTGACATACGAAAGGGTCTAGGGGGGGGGTTGCATAGACCCTGAAGACTTTTTTCGATTTCAAAAATTCATATTAAAAATTCATTGGACGCTTGAAAAAATAGGCGCTTGACTTGAGCGTCTAATAAAGACTATTTTTAGAAAATTAACTTAGGCTTCAACATTTGAATACTATAACCAAATAGGTTTAAGCGTTCAGTTCTTTGATCAGTATTAGCACAACATAATTGATTTTATAGTCTTCTTTATTTGAGGGTTTTAGCGTCACAAACGGTTCCTTAGTTGCTTAGCGTTCACTTAGGTTTTACTTAACAGATTTATGCAATGATATAGTATAAAATAACTATAAAGTAAAGAACACGATATTTGTAAGGTTCGTTGGGTGGTGTAATCCCAACTACGTTCTTCTTATCCTTGAACACTCGGAGATAATCAACTAAAATGATTCTCAAAGAATCACACAGAAACTTCTAAAAATTAGAGAGAGATGGATGTTGATGACTTGAGCTTCTTGATCACACAGATTTCTCCTACAAATCACTTTGATCCCCTTGCTTCTTTCGCCCAGAAATAATGCAAGTATCCAACTTCGACTTCACACAGATCGCGAGGCTTGGATGAGGTTTTTCTAAACGGTTTGTTTGATTTTGATAAAATTCAAACAAATGGGAATATCTCAAAAGTAGTGTAGGTTTCTCTGAAAAGAATGTTTGAGATATTTGGTTGACTGTCTCAGGAATTTAAGAAAAGCAAAGGAAATGTTTGTTTGAAGATTCTGGCTTTTCTGAGAGTTTAAGGTATGAGACTTCATTGCAACAGCGGTTTGTCTTGTTCTTAATCGTGTTGTCTTGGCTTGTTTTTGAAGTCCTATTTATAGGCATTTTTGGAAAAAATGTCCGTTTGACACATGCACAGGAGGGTGTCTCTCACTTTCGCGAGTGAACAACTTTTGTCCTTTTTCCGGAAAATCTGCTGCACAAAAGTTGGTGCTGCAGTGTATGAGAGTTGACAGTCCAATAGAGTGGCTTCTCCGTACGTCTGAAAGTGCTTATCACATTTAATGCTCTTATCAGCATTTAATGCGTTTGAATTAAATGCCCGTTGGCACTTAATGCACTGAGAATATTTACATTAAACTCCTTCTAGACTTAGAAATAAATTCAGGAGAAATCAGTCATTGATAAACGCTTATCCATCCTTGAATCACTTTTGTCCTATAAGGTGACGCTTGATATAGCTGCCATTTGGACGCTTGGAAACTTTATCTTCATTCAGACTTCAGGCGCTTGCGTCTTCAAACTTAACTACTGATAAACTCACTCAAAAATTATCAGATGCTCAGTTTAAGACTACTTAGCCTAACAATCTAGAATAAAAATAAAATAAAGCCTATTACAAATCTAACGCTTCAAAACTTATACATGATTTCTATTCAAATCAAACGTACATATCTTGGGATCTAATAAGTAATTCTAATTGTCATTATCAAAACATCTAACATGAAATCCCTAACAGTATCCTCTCATTTACTTTTGAGACAGCGAATCGCTTCTTGGAAATCACTTCACAACTGCCACTTGTCTATTGAGATCGCACTTCGAGGTTGGCCCCAACAACTGGTAAATTGAGCCTAACTTCTCTAATAACAGATCCAATGTCACAAGCACATCATGATAGTGGATTCTTAGGTGAAAGACTCACGCATACTATCATAATCAATAATCCAATTGGCAGTCACTGAGTAAAAACTCATGTGATCGGATTATCGCGAGCCGTGTTTGAATACATTAATCCCATCAATGTATCTACGACAGAAACTCCCACTATCCCATAGTATTCGACTGACACTCCTTGTCAGAACGTGTGTCATACAATTCTATTCAAATCTTAATGCCTAATTAAGATTCTCTGACTTGCGAACCTAATTGATCAAGTACTAAGTGCTTTCAGTGCCCTTCATTATCCCATAAAGATCAGTGGAATACTTGTCTTGAGACACATGTACTAATTATTTATTATTACTTATAAATCCCACGAATATTAACTTGAGCAAAAGATAAAGCCTCTCTCTCTCTCTCTATATATATATATAGATTGAGGAGGCAACTTAATGTACTATACTTTGTTTTTAATATATGTATATATATATATATATATCTGTGTGTGTATATATGTATATATATAAAAAAATAGTGTACAATACATTGAGGTGCCTCCTCAATCTGATTCTTCATTGGCATACAAAGGCACATTATTAACAAATTCATGACCCAATGAATTATTTAGTATAATAGTTAATTGAGACAATTTTAGATTGTTAAACCACATAGGAAGCGGGCCCACTACTGGATCTAATGACCTAAGACATCGCATATATTACTTGGACAGTAGTCCTTGTTATGTAAATTCATTAGCCTCTTGGAAATGTTAAGGAAAATTAATTTTAAGCACTACTTGGGAGATTTATTAATAGGGTTGGCTCAATTAATTGAACTTTTTACAAATCTTAATTAATGGTATTTAGGTCCAATGATGTATAAATTGAAAGTCCATATTAGTAAATTAATTGGAAGTACCAGTTGGGTTGAAATACAATTGCATAAGGTAGTTTTAACTAGAGTAGGTAAGAGGAATTTTGCGGTGAAATTTGTCTTCTCTTCTCTTGTTCTTTCTGCATTAGAGCCATAAACAAATCTCGTACCCTCTTCTCCACTTAGCCAAAATACTTTTAAGTCTTTTGCTAGCATTTATAACACTTATAGGGGTTCTCAGATCAAAGTTTGGATACCTTAGACGCGTGGTGCAGAGTTTGTCATGCTATTCAATTCTTAGTGAAAATAACCGGATTGAAATTGAAGAAACTAGCAAGAGGTTAAGAAGACCCCCCGAGGAAGAGAAAACGAGTGCAGAAGGCATCCTTGGAGATCTCTAGTGGTATTGCATCTTTTACGAAGAAAATTCAATTGGTAAATTCCATTTCTCATCTCTCTTTGAGCTCGACGGTACCATGTAGCTTGACCTATCTTAGGTTGCACAATAATTTTTTATTCTTTTACATTCCACTATGCACGTGCAATCCAAGGTCGATTTATCAAGCCTTGGAAACCATTGATTATGTGAAGTCCACACAGGACTCAAATACAATCAGGTAAGCAGTCCTGGGACCTCCTAGTCCCAAGACCTACTAAGTACCATCCTAGCAGACACCCCAACTTGTAGGGTGGTGAGCACTTTGAATCAAGGAGGTCCAAGGACCTACTAATTAACCCGGGAGACTAAACAACATCTGTTATTTGTTGTAGATTTAGTGGAAAATGAATTTGATGACAAAGTAGTATCACCCTAGCAGACGGCCCAACAGGTGGTGAACACTTTGTTCCCTAATCTATCAAAATGTTCAATCCGACTCCCTTACTTTAGGTAAAAGTTGCACTAAACCCCCTTTCACTACAGTCAGGAGAATCTTGAGAAGTACGTAATTCATCAAAATTAGATGCACTGCATGCGACACACTGTTTCTGGATAAAAACAAATTGAATAAAGAAAGGCTAATTGAATTAACTCAAACCCCGTGATAATCCTCCACTTAAGATTATCTAACAACCCCCGCGTTCGAGTTCGATACGCTAGACGGTGGTTCACACTTTAACACTTCGATGTGTCGTATAAAATCGTTGTTCGGACCGCAATTAATGAAAACAGATAGGAAAGGAAAATACGAGTCCAGATATAAATTTATCTACCAAATACTCAAATCTGATAAAATGATAAATATTATACCTCCATATTGATCCCCAATCATTATCCTTAATTAACTCTTAATTATCGTTTTTGAGTATCAAAAATGGTGAATCGAAAGACTCAAGTCAAGATAAAATTAACCTATCAAATATTTAAATCTGAAAAAAGGGTAATCTATACCTCCATGAGAGTCTTCGATCGTGATAATTACCTTGCTTATTAACTTCGAGTGTAAAAACAATCAATCGAACAACTCAATTCAAGATAAAATTAACATATCAAATACTTAAATCTGAAAAAAGGATAATTTATACCTCCATGAGAGTTCTTCGATCGAGGATCACAAATAAACTGTGCATACAAGCTTTGCAGCCGTGATAAGAGGTGTTTTTACGTGTTTTTAAGACCGTAATTCTTATGATTTGGATTCACTTATTGCTTAAATCATGTCACATTTGCATTTAATAGGTGTGTTAAGTGAATACAGGTAATAAATGAGAATACATGAAGAAAAGGGAAGAAAAACGATGTACAAAACAAGTTCAAGCATGTTTTTCAACACCTAGGCGGTTTATGCATCTCCTACCACATTCGAGCGATAATTCCGTACATTTCGAGACCGACTTAGACAAAGTTTCCTTCTACAAAGTTTTAATGTATGTCTTAGCTTCAAATGGGAACTTGAAACATCCAAATCGGAGGTCTATAGAGATAATTGTGAAGGAAATACGATTGATGCGCCGAACAGAGAAGTACATGTGCCAGGATACGCCCCAGCGCCCTCCTAGTCATGCCTAGGCATGGATAGTCCGAATGTTACTCCTTTTTCAGCCTAAATTCCATCCTTATATGATGGGTAAGATCACTTTTGGCCATAATTTAGCACATGTGTTGAGGGGTTGTCATAAGTGTGTTTCTTGGTAGATTTACTTTATGGGCGCCAAATCAGAAACAACCTCCATGTTGAAACGTAATGTAGGTATACTTAGAGACCGAATTGGACAAAATGTCCTTCTGCAAAGTTGTATATCTATGTGTTATCTGAACATGGGGACTTGAATCATCCAATTTGGAGATCTGTGGAGACGTTTATGAGGAAAATACTAAGACTGCGCTGGAAAGCAAGAAAATGGCAGCATGCATGTGTTTTGTTGAAGTTTTCACATGGTTATGCTTGGTGGAATTCTTAATGGCCGAAAGTTCAGCATTTTTTAGCTGGTTGGAATCTTAAAAGCCAAACTTTAAGCATCACCTTAGGTGGAATTCTCATTGGGGAACTTTAATGGGAATTCTTAATGCATACTTTAGTGGAATTTTGGCTATAAAAGGAGGGGGAACCCATACTCTTCATCATTCACTAACAATTTCAGATTCTTAGAGGAGAGGGGGGCAGCCCCTAATCTGATTTCTGCACCATTCATCACCATTCTTCATCACTCTTGGAGGGGAAAACTAGAGGAAGGAAAAGAGCTTGGGGATTGAAGGCTCAACTTCAAGATCCATCATTATTCACTTTTGAGGGAGTTTTTAGAGCTTTTCATTTCAATTATGTCTATGAACATGTGTATTAATTCATTTATGTTTTTCATATTATCCATTATGAACTAAATTCATAAGACTAGGGCCATGTAAGGCCAAATTGTGATATATGCTTATAATAGATGATTGTTGAGGTTGTTCTTATATTGTTATGTGATGTGAATTTGTGTTTTTGCCTATCTTGCATATACTTGATCACTATATGTTAGAATCTTATGCCTAGGTTAATATTTCGGGAGAAAATTGACTTAAGGTGCAAGAAATTCACATCATGATCCGTAACTAATGAGGAATTGCCCTAAACATAGGTAAAGATTCCCGGGTGAAGTTGTTCGATTCAAATC
Organism: Buddleja alternifolia; assembly: GCA_019426215.1. NCBI lineage: Eukaryota > Viridiplantae > Streptophyta > Magnoliopsida > Lamiales > Scrophulariaceae > Buddleja > Buddleja alternifolia. Next base: position 17,291,999 of record CM033402.1, on the reverse strand, counting down.
GAGTGAACTCTAGTACGTTAATGCATGTTTAGTGGTTAGATTTCTGGATAGGAATATTTGGGAAATCACGATCTAATCATAGGAGTTTATACGCGAGACATCGGTTATTCGCTACCCTCGGAGTTCTCACCATAACAATATAAGCGTAATCCTTCAACTAGAATCTTTATAAGTATAATTGATCAATTTGGACCTAGCATGTGCCTTAGTCTCCCTTTATACTTTGTGTAAAATCAATTGTGTAATCTTGTTCTTATTGTATGCATTTTACCTATAATTTACTTTAATTATATTTGTTCTTTTTTTCGTTAAAATCATAAACTAAAATTCAAGTCTTCGTGGTTCGACAATCCGGACTTTTAGTCCACTTATTACTACACACGACTAGTGCACTTGCTATAATAGCACGTTGGCTTTTAGCGTGTCAAGTTTTTGGCGCCGTTGCAGGGGACTTGTTCATTTTAGTTTTTGATTTTTCGTTTAAATTTTCATAATTCTTTGTTCTTCGTTTATTTCTAACCTTTCTTTTATTTTATTATTCTAATTTTGTTTTTTGTATTTAATTGTTAGGTGTAATTTGTGGTGCATGACCCGCTCTTCTAACGAGCCTCTATACAATTTTGAGCCGGAGATAGAGCGTGTTCTTCGATCTAGTAGACGCGCTCGAGAAATGGCCGACAATCTAAATCCAAATGGGAATTTTCCCGACATAAATCTCCCGGAAAATAGGGAATGGTTGCAAAATCTATTCCAAGCTATGCAACCGGCACCTCCTCAAAGACTTCCATCGGTCCGGGAAAGTCTACCTCCAAGGGTCCACACTATACCGGGGCCCGTAGTCTTTCCAAATTTCTTTGCACCAAATTATCACATTCCGTCACACATCTTTCGCATGGTGCAAAGCGAACCCTTCTATGGAGAGCCCTATGAATCACCTCATGAGCATTTGGAGACTTTAGACGATACTCTCATGACTACCCAATTTCATCCACGGGATCTCGATGCAATTCGTCTAAGAGTCTTCCACTTCTCATTAAAGGAAAGGGCGACCATGTGGTACAAATCTCTACCACCCCAATCCATCACAACATGGGGACAATTGGTCGATGCCTTTTTGAGCAAATTATTTCCACCCTCCAAAATCAATGAGCTAAGGAGCAACATTAAGGAGTTTAAGCAGGGGAATCATGAGTCCTTAGCCGAGGCATGGGCTAGATATAAAAACATGCTCCGAAAATGTCCGGATCACAACCTAAGATTGAGCGAGCAAGTATTACGATTCCATGATGGAGTCCGTTCGCGCATCCGAAATAGGCTCAATGCCGGCGCCGGTGGTGATCTCCTTGGGCTCGATTGCCAAAGTGTGTGGGACAAGATTGAGCAATTAGCCCGGGAAGATGAACTCTATCCCGATGATGAAGAAATCACACCCACTAAAAAGATTGCTTGTATTCAAGAGTTGGGCGAAGAAGTTGCTTTGGAAACAATGGTTGGCAATGTAAACTATGTTGGAAATGCCAATCGACCTCAATTGAACTTCCATGTGCCCGAAAATTTTCCAAGGAGGCCCAATCCGGCACAAAATGCCCATCCCGGCGTCTATCAAGCACCAAGGCCCCCATTCAACAATAACCAAGCTCAAAGGCAAGGTAATCCTCATGTACAAAGGCAAGTTAGGCCTCCTACAACTGATGAACGTCCTGATGAGGAAATAAAGAAATCGGATTCAGCAATCAACGAACTCCGTACTATGATGAAGGATTTAATGATGGATATGAAGGATTTGAAGACACAAATGGGTCAAATGGCAAAGAGAATCAGCGAGAGAGCCCCGGGAACTTTACCAAGTGACACGAAAAAGAACCCGAAAGAGCAATGCTATGGAATTACCTTGAGAAGTGGCGAACAGGTAAAAGGTGATAATGTTCGCACTGATGCGCCCGAGGGCCCATCCATCCACGCCCAGGCGCCCTTGTCGCTACGCCAAGGCGCCGATTGTCACGCCCAAGCGCCACATTCTGTATCCTCCACAGCTGGCCCTTCAACTCCAACACATCATCCCATCGAGGTTCGTCTTCCATTTCCAAATGCACAAAAAACGAAAAAGAAGGATATGGATCAGATTTTCCGTAGGATTGTGGCGACTCTTTGTGAGGACCCGGGGAGGCTCACCATTCCGTGCACCATTGGCCCTCTTACTTTTGAAAAGGTTATTTGCGATACGGGAGCAAGTATCAATCTCCTGGAGCTTATTGCAAAATCCCGCAATATGAGTGGAAGCAAGTAGACCATGGAGCTAAAAGGAGGCATGACAAGGATTTGGTCGTGTTAAATGGACCACCTATTTGAACCTCAAAGAGCACAAAGTCGAGCTACCGACTCTAAACTAGCGCTTCTTGGGAGGCAACCCAAGTTTGTAAGTTTGTTTTTCTTTTTGATTTTGTTTTTGTTTTGTTTAGTTTGTTTCTTTATGTTGTGTTCAAACATGCACTTTTGGCATGTATGTTTTCTTATGCTTGATGGTTTGAAAAGTTGAAGTGTTAGATATGATGCAAATTTGGACCATGCTCATTTTACTCGAGAGGAGGAGAAGCTATAGGATTATGTATTGGAAGTTTAAGGATGTTTTTCAACATCCTTGGTTGTAAGTGTTCTTTTACTGTTGTGTATGCTTGTTGTAACAACATTGGGGACAATGTTGGATTTAAGTTTGGGGGTGTTTAGAAGAGTACTTATTTTGAACTTTGATGGTGCAATCCTAATTTTTAGCTTAATTTTAGGGAAAGTTTTTTTGATATCATGTTTATATGCTTCTTTGTTGAGAAAATCAAGCATGAAAAATTTTTAGTCCTTCCAATTGATGCATTGAAATTGATTGACTTGGAAAAATGGCATGAATTCTTGAAATAATTTGAATTTAATGGAATATATATCTTTGAAATTGCTCGTGGAGACCTTAGACTAGAATTGATTCTTTAGATGATTCACAATGCACTTAAATCGAAGGTAGAGGAGTTGAGAGGATAACCATCTTGAGACACTTAAGGAATTATTCCCAGAAATATTAACTTAGATTTCTCATAAAGTTATAAGTTGAGTAGTAATTTTATATGCTAACAATGAATTGAAAAGGTTTAATTTTGGTATGACCAAAAGTGGTCAGGCTAATACGTACCGGAGGTGAAAAGTTTCATACCTATATACTGTACTATTATGCTAATTTGAGCTATGCTCAAGCCAAAAGAAGTGATTAAAAGATCTAGTTTTATTTCGTGACCTTTGATACTCGAGTGATTAAATCCTTAGGAGTGTCTCTGCACTTAATGCCCCAAAACTATCTAGTTTGGGAGTCATTGATCTAAAACTTTTTACATGGGTGTCATAGAAAGCCTAATGGAATAAAACATTGCACATGATCTAGCCTTAATGAAGTTTAATGGAAATTCCATATGAATTGAATGTTGAATATTTGAGATAATGAAATTTAAATGGCTATGAGATTATCTATAATTATTGTGCCTTGTGTTTGATCAAAAGTTGATAGATATGGGATTAATGTCCAAAATTTGGTAAGGATGCCTCTCGACTATAATACCTTAGATTTATTTTTCACTACACCCTAGGGAGTCGTTTCAAGTATTGGTGTCACATGAGCAAAAGTAGTTGATATGTATATATATATTTGTGAACTTTAAAAGGTTGATTTTATGCCATTCATTCTTGTTGATCATATTGAGATGTGTTGATTCGGTTGGGATTGAAAATTTGCTAGATTTTGTGGGTATATCGTATGCAAACCCTCACGAGACTATAACTCGTCCTTTGAGGTAACTCAAAGGTTTAAAGGCTTGTTGCACCCGCTAAGTGCAATCGTTTACTCCACGAAAGTGAGTTAGTTAGTTGTTTTGTTTTCTCCCATTGAATGATGTTGGTCTTGTCTTATTGCTCTTATTGCTCGAGGTCGAGCAATTGATAAGTTTGGGGGTGTTGATAAGAGGTGTTTTTACGTGTTTTTAAGACCGTAATTCTTATGATTTGGATTCACTTATTGCTTAAATCATGTCACATTTTCATTTAATAGGTGTGTTAAGTGAATACAGGTAATAAATGAGAATACATGAAGAAAAGGGAAGAAAAACGATGTACAAAACAAGTTCAAGCATGTTTTTCAACACCTAGGCGGTTTATGCATCTCCTACCACATTCGAGCGATAATTCTGTACATTTCGAGACCGACTTAGACAAAGTTTCCTTCTACAAAGTTTTCGATGTATGTCTTAGCTTCAAATGGGAACTTGAAACATCCAAATCGGAGGTCTATAGAGATAATTGTGAAGGAAATACGATTGATGCGCCGAACAGAGAAGTACATGTGCCAGGATACGCCCCAGCGCCCTCCTAGTCATGCCTAGGCATGGATAGTCCGAATGTTACTCCTTTTTCAGCCTAAATTCCAGCCTTATATGATGGGTAAGAATCACTTTCGGCCATAATTCAGCACATGTGTTGAGGGGTTATCATAAGTGTGTTTCTTGGTAGATTTACTTTATGGGCGCCAAATCAGAAACAACCTCCATGTTGAAACGTAATTTAGGTATATTTAAAGACCGAATTGGACAAAATGTCCTTCTGCAAAGTTGTAGATCTATCTGCTATCTGAACATGGAGACTTAAATCATCCAATTTGGAGATCTGTGGAGACGTTTATGAGGAAACTACTAAGACTGCGCTGGAAAGCAAGAAAATGGCAGAATGCGTGTGTTTTGTTGAAGTTTTCACATGGTTATGCTTGGTGGAATTCTTAATGGCCGAAAGTTCAGCATTTTTTAGCTGGTTGGAATCTTAAAAGCCAAACTTTAAGCATCACCTTAGGTGGAATTCTCATTGGGGAACTTTAATGGGAATTCTTAATGCATACTTTAGTGGAATTTTGGCTATAAAAGGAGGGGGAACCCATACTCTTCATCATTCACTATCAATTTTAGATTCTTAGAGGAGAGGGGGGCAGCCCCTAATCTAATTTCTCCACCATTCATCACCATTCTTCATCACTCTTGGAGGGGAAAACTAGAGGAAGGAAAAGAGCTTGGGGATTGAAGGCTCAACTTCAAGATCCATCATTATTCACTTTTGAGGAAGTTTTTATAGCTTTTCATTTCAATTATGTCTATGAACATGTGTATTAATTCATTTATGTTTTTCATATTATCCATTATGAACTAAATTCATAAGACTAGGGCCATGTAAGGCCAAATTGTGATATATGCTTATAATAGATGATTGTTGAGGTTGTTCTTATATTGTTATGTGATGTGAATTTGTGTTTTTGCCTATCTTGCATATACTTGATCACTATATGTTAGAATCTTATGCCTAGGTTAATATTTCGGGAGAAAATTGACTTAGGGTGCAAGAAATTCACATCATGATCCGTAACTAATGAGGAATTGCCCTAAACATAGGTAAAGATTCCCGGGTGAAGTTGTTTGATTCAAATCGAGTGAACTCTAGTACGTTAATGCATGTTTAGTGGTTAGATTTCTGGATAGGAATATTTGGGAAATCACGATCTAATCATAGGAGTTTATACGCGAGACATCGGTTATTCGCTACCCTCGGAGTTCTCACCATAACAATATAAGTGTAATCCTTCAACTAGAATCTTTATAAGTATAATTGATCAATTTGGACCTAGCATGTGCCTTAGTCTCCCTTTATACTTTGTGTAAAATCAATTGTGTAATCTTGTTCTTATTGTATGCATTTTACCTATAATTTACTTTAATTATATTTGTTCTTTTTTTCGTTAAAATCATAAACTAAAATTCAAGTCTTCGTGGTTCGACAATCCGGACTTTTAGTCCACTTATTACTACACACGACTAGTGCACTTGCTATCATAGCACGTTGGTTTTTAGCGTGTCAAGCCGAATCCCAACAATTCGTGACAAACAACTATTACATTATTCTACGACTACTCCTAATTCACGCTATGAGCGACTCCGACATTACGCAATAAACTACTCCTAAGACTAGAGCTAATTCTAAGAGAATGAAAATGTAGAAGTTTGTGATTTTTTTTTCGACCTCTTATTCTTCTCTCTGCGGCTCGTATATATCTTGATCTTTGAGGAACCCACGTCCCTTTTCTTCTGGAACCGCCTTCAACTGTTCTCAACTGCTCTTTCAAATCTTTTCAAATTAGCGTGTCTTTGCAGATTATAGGCTATTTGGACTTCATTTTATTTCTTCAGATTCGATTCTTGGGCTTTTGTCAATTCAGCCCATATTTTTGTCATTTTCTGGATTTAATGGGCCTTGTCTTATCTATTTGTGGACTTAATTTCTTTCTTTTCGAACGCCTACAATTTGGGCTATTTGGGCTTTGTAATTCGACAGCCCAAATTATTTTATAGTGTAAACAAATGCCCCCTAATATACATGAACGTTTTGAGTTCATGTGTATTAAAAGACACATCTTTTGGTTAGAGACAACTTCTCTTTCTCTCCTCTGTATCGATTTCTTGATTTTTTGTCCTTCATTTTCTCGAAGAACAATCCCTCTGGTTATACATCTCAAATTCTTTCCCCTTCTTGAAACCTTCATCTTCGAGGGCCTCTCAGTTTTCTTCTTTGATTCGCTTTTCGAACAACCAGAGACCGCTGAGAATATCGCAGAGAAATTCGTTCTTTTATTTTCTCGAGTTACCCCTTTGATTAAGATTCGATTAATGGCAAATCCCCGAATTCTTGCCCTTCACGACCTGTTCCATTTAGTTCCTCGAGCACATATCTTGGATTGCGAGGATGCCCAAGATTTGTAATAAAGAATCAAGGATTTCGAAGTACTTTATCGAGATACGAAGGTAGCATCTCTTGGCTTCGCCCATGTGGTTGCTCCATTGGCTTCTGACCGTCGGGGTTAATCACTCGACCACCTTGGTCTTGGGCCATGTTTTGAATCTTCTGCATTCAAGCCCTCTACTGGCGGAAACCCTGATCTTCTGGGGACTTGGCTCTCGTTAGAAGATGATAGCCCTCGATTCCACTGTAGAGTAAGTGATAAATTTGCTTGGGGCCATTGATGCTTTCCCCTGGATTGCTCCAATTTCATCAAAAATGGGCAGGGAATCGAATTATGGGGGCTTGTTCGAATGGCATGTTACCCCATCCTTCCTTTTTAGCAAGTTGTATCTTCGAATAGGGGCTTGTTCGAATGGCGTGTTACCCCATCCTTCTTTTTGAGCAGGTGATGATGGATGTTTTGGCGTACTAGTGGAACCCCTCTTATAATTGTTTCGTCTTTCTTTTGATTTTTTAAACATGTCCATAAAATATGTTGTGTTCCTTCTTATTTTTAGCAAGTCCTTCGAATGAAGCGGAAACTCTTGAGGTATCTTTAACTAAGTCAGAATCTCTTGAGGTCGAAACGGTGAGCACCCTCAAAATCGAAACTGGGCCCCTTTTCGAACCTTCAATTCAGGGTATTCGAGTTGAAGAAATCATTGAACCCGTGGATGAAACTCCAGAAGCTCAGGTCCTTCGAATGAAGCTGCAACTCTCGAGGTATCTTTAACTGAGTCAGAATCTCTCGAGGTCGAAACGGTGAAAACCTTGGAAATCGAAACTGGGCACCTTTTCAAGCCTTCAATTCAGGGTATTCGAGTTGAAGAAATCATTGAACCCGTGGATGAAACTCTAGAAGCTCAGGTTCTTCGAGTCTATCTTTTCCTGAATCAGATTTTGGAATAAAATGCAATCATTCGTGTCATGTGAAAATGCATTATGCCATTTACAATATGGTTTTTCCTTTTATTTCAGATTTCGAAGGAATTATATGTTTTTCTTTAAAATTTAGTTTCTTATTGGCGAGTAACCAATCAGGGACGGAGCCATGGGGGCTGGAGGGTGCGGTCGCCACCTCCCCCTCCCCCCCTCCTCAATTTTGAAAAATCATTTTTTTACCTTACAAAATTTTTAATATTTGGATTTCGCCCCCCCTAAAAATCGAAAAATATCATGTTTTTTCCCTTTATTTTGAGTTCGCCCCCCCCCCAAACCCAAAATCCTGGCTATAACGAAAGAGATATAAGAGTATAAAGTATGTCAAAAGTTGTAATTGAACCTAGTTTCTTATTATATTTTTCTTCACAAATATAGCGTACCGTACCGCGGGGCGCAAGCCCCCCCGTACCCCCCTTTCACTCCTTCGACTATTTGCCAAAAGAAAATGTATATCTATATCACAACAATCTCACCCCCCCCTCATTTACATTCCTGGCTCCGTCTCTGTAACCAATCGAAGATTAGCTCGGTTTTGTTACATCAACAATATATTTCTTTTCTTTTTTCGAAGATTAGCCACACAGTCTTTCTTTTCGAGATTTCCGCGCTAATAAGGAGGTCCTTTTACAAATTCTGCTAGGTTTACTTCATAAGCATCCTTGAACACCCATGGAGTCCCTATTTTGAAGGCATTAAAGCCTTGGTGTTTTCTATTACTTTCTTCTTTCAGCATATTTTCATATCTTACTGCGCTCTCAGCCAAACTTCGAAAGTCAGCAAAAGGCATACCATCGAACCTCAACCCATATTCGAAGGTCATATTCTGTTGGGCTAACTGAACCAACTCAGTTTCGAGTAAATTAAGGTGACATTTAACCCTTGCTTTCTTAAAACGTATTAGGAATTCTTCGACTGATTCTCCTATATTCTGCCTTATTTTAGCAAGATCACTCATCAAAATCCCTGGATCTGTTCGAGCAAAGTGATTTTGAAATTGGAACTGCATCTCATCCTAATTACTTATCGAATTCGGGGATAGGCTTATGTACCAGTTTAAAGGCCGATCCTGTTAATGAACTAGGAAAAAACCTTAATTTAAGAAAATCCTGATCTGAGGCTCCTCTACACTAGCAATTGAACCTAGATAAATGTTTGAGCGCAGAGACATGGTCGTCCCCAGAAAATAATGTGAAATCGGGAATTTTATAATTTCGAGGAAAAGGAAAATTTCTATCTACCCAATCAGGATAAGGCTTTCCTGGCATTAAACTATGGTTCCTTCAAAAAACAGGCTCGTACATCCTCTCGATAATCATTTCGATCTGATTTTAAAAAGGATCAAAGAATTGTCCCCCAATATTTCCTCCCATATGGGCATCGGGCACAACTTGCCCCCCTGCATATGGTACTTGGATATTATTTGGGAACATCCTCAAACATCCTCTCAATAATCATTTCGATCTGATTTGGAAAGGGATCAAAGAATTGTCCCCCAATATTTTCTCCCGTATGGGCATCGGGCATAGCTTGCCCCCCTTGCATATGGTACTTGGACATTATTTGGGAACATAGGAATTCCTTGATTTATCGGTACATTCGAGAAGCTATTGTTGCCTATAGGGAAGGGAGCATTCGACTAACTCTCACTGTGGTCGCCAAAAACTTGTTTCTGGATAAAATCAAATTGAATAAGGAAGAACTAATTGAATTAACTCAAGCCCCGTGATAATCCTCCACTTAAGATTATCTAACAACCCCTGCGTTCGAGTTCGATATGCTAGATGGTAGTTCAGACTTTAACACTTTGATGTGTTGTTTAAAATCATTGTTCGGACCGCAATTAATGAAAACAGATAGGAAAGGAAGATACAAGTCCAGATATAAATTTATCTACTAAATAATCAAATCTGATAAAATGATAAATGTTATACCTCTATATTGATCCCCAATCGTTGTCTTTAATTAACTCTGTTGGTCCCAAATGGCATAGGAAAAGGTCTAGAAGGGAGGGGTTGAATAGACCCTGAAGTCTTTTTCGACTTAAAAATGATTTGTATTAAAAATATTTTGGACGCTTGAAAAAGTAGACGCTTCACTAAGCGTTTACTTCAAATATAGACGCTTAGGCCAAGCGTCTGACGAAGACTATTTTAGAAAGTTAACTTAGACTTTAAGATTAGAATACTTTAACCAAATAGGTTTAAGCGTTCAGTTTTTTAATCAGCGTTAGCACAGCGGAATAATTTTAGAGTCCTCCTTTTTGAAAGCTTTAGCGTCACAAGAAAAATGTTTTAGTTGCTTAGTGTTCTCTTGAGTTTTACTTAACAATTTTATACAAATATATAATAAAATGAAGAATGACTGTAAAGTAAAGAGCAAGATATTTGTAAGGTTCCTTGGATGGTGTAATCCCAACTACGTCCTTCTTCTCCTCGAACACTTGGAGGCAATCCACTAAGATGGTTCTCAAAGAATCACATAGAAAATTCTACAAATGAGTGAGAGATGGATGTTGATGGCTTGAGCTCCTTGATCACACAGATTTCTCCTACAAATCAGTTTGATCCCCTTGCTTCTTTCGCCCAGAAATAATGCAAGTATCCAACTTCCACTTCACACAGATCACGAGGCTTGGATGAGGTTTTTCTAAACGGTTTGTTTGATTTTGATAAAGTTCAAACAAATGGGAATATCTTAATAGTAGTGTAGGTTTCTCTGAAAAGAATGTTTGAGATATTTGGTTGACTATCTTAGGAATTTAAGAAAAGCAAAGAGAATGTTTCTTTGAAGATTCTGGCTTTTCTGAGAGTTTAAGGTATGAGACTTCATTGCAACAACGATTTGTCTTGTTCTTAATCGCGTTGTCTGGGCTTGTTGTTGAACTCCTAGTTATAGGCATTCTTGGAAAAAGTGCCCGTTTGACACATGCACAGGAGGGTGTCTCTCACTTTCGCGAGCGAACAACTTTTGTCCTTTTTCCTGAAAATCTGTTGCACAAAAGTTGGTGCTGTAGTCTATGAGAGTTGACAGTCCAATAGAGTGGCTTCTCCGTACGTCTGAAAGTGCTTATCACATTTAATGTTCTTATCAGCATTTAATGTGTTTGAATTAAATGCCCGTTGGCACTTAATGCACTGAGAATATTTGCATTAAACTCCTTCTAGACTTAGAAATAAATTCAGGAGAAGTCAATTATTGATAGACGCTTATCCATCCTTGAATCACTTCTGTGCTATAAGGTGACACTTGATATAGCTGTCATTTGGACGCTTGGAAACTTCATCTTCATTCAGACTTCAGGCGCTTGAGTCTTCAAACTTAACTACTGATAAACTTACTCAAAAATTATCAGATGCTCAGCCTAAGACTACTTAGCCTAACAATCTAGAATAAAAAAAAAAATAAAGCCTATTACAAATCTAACGCTTCAAAACTTATACATGATTTCTAGACTACTTAGACTACATGATTTTTTTTTCTGGGGCCTATTACAGCGGTTGTGGAAAAAACTGCTGTAATAGGTTGTTTTCTAAAAAAAATTTATTTTCGCATTTATAATTTTACCGTGTCGAAATGACACGAAATTCACACGGTCATAGCGAAATGGCATTCTGAACAAAACGCAAAACCTTGCGATCTTGGAATTTTAGCCATCTGAGATCGTTTAAGGCCTCAACATTTACACAAATATACACACACCCATACACATATACACATATACATACACCGACACATACACAAATATACATACACCCACACATATACACATATACATATATATATAGAGGGAAAAAGAGAGAAAGAGAAGAAGCTTACGATCGTGGTGGTGGTGGCGGCGGCGCCGGTAAGTGGTGGTGGTGCTGGTGGCGGCGGCGCCGATAACTGGTGGTGGTGGTGGCGGCAGCGGCGGTGGTGCCGAGCTTTTGGGGGGGATCGAGAGAGAGAGAGTGACCGAGAGTAGAGAGAGAGAAAAACAGAAATGGGTTTTAAATTTTGAGAGTGAGAGAGAGAAGCGGGAATATAAAAGTGTTTCAAATTTTTTCATTTTGGCCTATTACAGCGCCCTATTACAGCTGTTCACATAAGAACCGCTGTAATAGGTATTTTTTTTTTTTTAGTGACTGCCTTTTACAGCGGTTCAGTAGAGAACCACTGTAAAAGGCCTATTATAGCGGTTCTCTACAGAACCGCTGTAATAGGTGCCGCGTTTTACCTATTACAGCGGTTCTTTCACGAACCGCTATAATAGCCCCCTCCGTTCTGCGGTTTTTCGAAAAGTCGCTGTAAGAGGCTCTTTTTATAGTAGTGCATTTAGAGTAAATACAAATCCCGAAGTAGATTTTCGGTTATCAACATCAGATTGGAAATTCGAATCAGTGTACCCGTCCACCCTCAGGTCACCAATTCCATAGGTGAGAATCATATCCTTAGTTCTTTCCAGATACTTTAGGATATTCTTCACAGCTATCCAATGTTCCTTACCAGGGTTTGCTTGAAATCAACTAACAACGCTCACAGCATAAGCAATGTCGGGTCTAGTACAGAGCATCGCGTACATCAAGCTGCCCACAGCAGACGCATAGGGTATAATGTTCATTTCTTTTCTATCTTCCTCACTTTGAGGACACGTAGATTTTGAAAGATGTATCCCATGTCTCATTGGTAGGAACCCTTTCTTAGAATCTTCCATCCTATACCTTTTTAGGACCTTTTCTAAGTAAAGGGCTTGAGAAAGTCCTGTCATTCTTTTGGTTCGATCTCTATAGATCCGAATCCCTAGAATATAGGTCGCTTCTCCCAAGTCTTTCATGGAGAATGTACTCGAAAGCCACTTCTTCGTTGTGGTGAGCATTCCTATGTCATTCCCAATGAGTAATATGTCATCTACATATAACACTAGGAATGTCAACTTGCTCCCACTGACCTTCTTGTAAACACAGGGCTCGTCTTCATTTTTGATGAAGTCAAATCCTTTGACAACCTCATCAAAACATAGATTCCAGCTACGAGACGCTTGTTTGAGTCCATAAATGGATCTCTCACGTTTACACACCTTATGAATATGCTCCTCGGATTCAAAACCTTTAGGCTGTTCCATATAGATATCCTCTTCTAGGAATCCATTTAGGAAAGCAGTTTTGACATCCATTTACCATATTTCATAATCTAGGTGTGCTGCTATTGCAAGTAGAATCCTTATTGATTTGATCATAGCCACTGGCGAGAAGGTGTCTTGGTAGTCAATTCCTTCCTTTTGACTATACCCTTTTGCCACTACCCTGGCTTTGTAGGTGTCTACTTTGCCATCAACACCAATCTTTCTCTTGTAGATCCATTTACACCCGATTGGTTTTACCCCTTCAGGTTGGTCTACAAGTTTCCAGACTTGGTTTGCATACATCGAATCGATCTCAGTTTGCATAGCTTCACGCCATCTAGCAGCATCCACATCCACCATCGCTTGATCAAAAGTGGGGGGATCATCTCCATGATCCTCCTCTAACACAGAATGGAGATCCAACTCCCTCTGCATTAGATATCCGTACCTCTCAGGCGGTTGAGATACTCTATTCGATCATCGTGGTTGTGGTTGTGTTACAGAAGGTTCGGTTCTCACTCCCTGTCAAGATGTATCCAGTAGGGTTTCATTTTGTTTTACTAAAACAATCTTTCTACCCGCTCCTTCTTTTTGAATGAATTCATCTTCAAGAAAGTGGGATTATAAGGCTACAATGATCCTTTGATCATTGTGCAGGTAAAAGAGGTATCCCATAGACTCTTCAGGATATCCAATGAAACGTCCCTTTAAGGACCTAGACTCCAATTTGTCCACTTTAGTCTTTTTGACATAAGTCGGACATCCCTAAATCTTTATGTGGTTAAGACTTGGTTTCCTATTTCTCCACATTTCATAGGGAGTCAGAGGAACGGACTTGGACGGACATCTATTTAAAATGTGTGCAGCTGTAAGCAGCGCGTGACCCCACAGTGAAATGGGTAAATCAGAGTAGCTAAGCATGGAGCGAACCATGTCCAACAAGGTTCGATTCCTTCGCTCTGCTACTCCATTCAACTATGGAGTGGCTGGAGGTATGAGTTGCAATACTATACCATTCTCTCTGAGGTATAAGTCAAACTCGTCGCTCATATATTCTCTTCCTCGATCAGATCGAAGAGTTTTTATACGTTGACTTGTTTGATTTTCCACTAAAGCCTTGAATTCTTTGAACTTGTCAATGGATTCAGACTTATGCTTCATCAGGTACACTAGACCATATCGAGAATGGTCATCAGTGAAGGTGATAAAGTAAAGGAAACCTCTTCTAGCCATTTCTCCAAATGGACCACAAACGTCAGTATGCACTAAACCTAAGATTTGTGAGGCCCTTTCAAAGCTCCCTGTGAAGGGCGATCTAGCCATCTTGCCTTTGAGACAAGATTCACAAGTAGGATAGGGATTCAATCTCAGTGGGCCAATTAGCCCATCATTTTCCATTTTGCGAATCTTTTGTTCGCCAGCATGGCCAAGTCGAAGGTGCCATATCAATCGTTGGTTTATTTCAAGCCTACTACGTTTCCTTTATATAGTATTCACTGCATACTCATTCTGGACACTAAGGTAATACAATCCATTTATCAAAGAAGCAACTCCTACAAATTTATTACAATAATAAATGTTGCATCGTTCATCAATAAAACGGAAAGTGTAACCATTCTTAACCAAAACGGGAATAGAAACAATGTTTTTAAGTTCATTAGGCAAAACTAAAACATTATCCAGTAATAGTACATGTCCAGAATTTAAAAACAACGAGGTAGATCCTATTGCAGTAGTCGCGACACTTTGCCCGCTGCCTACTCTGATCTTCACCTCATCGTTGTCCAGCTTCCTTCCTCGCATCAGATCCTGATTCATACAACATATGTGAGCACTAGCTCCAGAGTCAAGAATCCAAGATGTAGAGAAGACGGTCATAGAACAATAAGTTTCATAAAGATAAAGTCCCATACCTTGTGCGCCATGCATTCAATCTCATTGCAATTGAAGTTCATGACGAATTGGGAAAAAGAGTTGGGAAGGAACTGCAAGATAAGATCGGTCTGAAGTTGCGGGTTCCTTGTAAAATCGAGAGCTTCCAATCTCTCGATCCTCGATATCATTTTGAGGACATGATCCCCAACCTTCTCCCCTTCTCTCATTTTGGCTCCGAAGAGCTCTTTAGATATTTCATATCTAGCAGTCCTACTGTGCTCACCATAGAGCTCGACCAAGTGTACCAAGATAGCCCTCCCTGTGGTCATCTTGTCGTGGGACCTCCGTAGCTCATTCGTCAGAGAACCAAGAATGTACTCACGCACTCGGACGTCATCCTTTACCCATTTTTCATGAGCTTGGACTTCTTCTTCATAGGCACGTGTTCTGGCAGGTGGAGCAGGGATATCAGTGTCCAACACGTATCCTAAAGACTCCATATTGAGAACTATTCTCAAATTCCTTAGCCAATCCACGTAGTTGGGTCCGATAAGGTTATTCTTTTCGAATAATTCGGAAAGTGGGTTGATTGTCATTTTTGAAAAACGAGAGAGATAAAACAAATAACTGGAGAAAATAAACCAGACTTAATTAGAATATTGGACTAAACTAAGACCAAGTTTAAAATCAAGGACTTCGACTTATAACTTGGCTCCCACTACATTTTTCAAAATTCCACACTCCCACTGTGAAATGACGGAAGCGATCGTTGATGAAAACTTCGTGGTGAAGATTGAGTTCTTTAATTAATATAATGGATGACAACCCTTTAACGATATTTGGTCCATTACTTAATTAAAGTGATGTCAAACATCAACCTGTCAAATAGACAGTTCAATCATATTTATCCCATAATCCACAAATACCGCAACCCTTTAACGATTTATTGGTAAAGTGGACTATCTAAGTTCATTCCCACTAACTCCTCATAATCTAACATTTGAATTTCACCTTACAACCCTTTAACGATATTTGGGGTGAAATATGTCTTGATTAAGGCATCCAATGCACTTAATAAAATTTTAGAATTAAATCTTAATATATGACCCCCACTTACTGGGAAGATGCCACATATGAATTTAATCCTTGATCTTATTAAGTTTAGTGGAGGGAAAGGATGCCTAGCACCCCTTACAAACTTAGTATTATTTTTGTTTGGGAGAATTCATGTTCTAAACATTTAATTCGTCTCACTTTGCACAGTTACCAAATTTATACAGCGCATATTGATAACACACATGCTTCATACAACTAATGAACATGCATCGAAAACAATAATACAACACACAAGTCTATGGGCTTTTATGTAGAGGGCCCAAGCCAATGGGTCATCATAAAATTGAAAAAGAAAAGCCTAGCTAATCTTCGTAAGTTCCAAGCTCCTCTTCTTTTGCATGATCTCCATCTTGAAAGGCCTATTCTATTTCTATTTATTACAAGAGGTAATTTAAAACCTATACATAAATTTAGAAATAAAATAAAATGGGCTCAAACCGGCCCTTATAATCCATCAAAAGAAATACATAATCAAAAGAAGCAACCTAAGCCCATAGACATATGTCAACATCACATAATACATGCTCGCGATAAATAAAGCACTTATGTTGGTGATTAATAAAAATTAATTAGTCCAACTTAATTAATTTCCACAACAAAATTCCAAATTTTATTGATTCATACGAAAATAATCCTATTTATGAGAATTCTTTATTTAAATAAATAACTTAATAAATAAAATTTTCAAAGAATTTATTAATTAATTATTTCATTCAAATAAAGATCAATAAAAACTATATTGGGCTTAATTTTATCAAAATTAAATTACCAACCACTGACATATTCAAAATTAATTAATTAGGCCCAATAACTAATTTATTGAATTATCCACAATTTTAATCAAAACAATTTGGGCCCCTTTAATTAAATCCGGGTCATCATCCTTTTGACCCACCCGGATAACTAAATTAGCCCAAACACCAATTCAATTAAAATTTGGAACTTAGGAAAATATAACCCGACCCATTAGGGTCCGAGTAACGAAAACCCGGGCCTCAAAACAGGTCCGAGCGCTGGGCGCATGACACGATGTATGCCGTGCGCCTAGCGCACGATTTAAAGCGTCCGGCCAGCCCCTCCGACTGGCTCCGTGAAATGGCACGGCGTTGGAGGCCCACCTAGTGTGCGCAGTGCGCACGCTGTGTGCACAACGGGAGGCCGAAAAGGCCTCCTATTGCGCGCACAGCGCGCAGACTGCGCACGCATTTTGCATCACACTCGTCTCGAGATTATACTTCTCCGATTCTCATAAAATTTATATGCCCAGATTCGCAACTCATTAAAGTACTTTCATGAATAATTGGCAGCGATATTCAGAATATTTTCATATGAAAAATACGTTCAAAGCATGCCTCAAAAATGCGGAAAAACAGTCAAGCACATAAGCAATTAAACACAGAATTCAGAGATTGGCTCTGATACCACTGTTGGGAATTATACGAATAAAATACAGTGGAAAGTAAATTTAATTCCCAAAGACCGAATCATCTCTAATCCTCGTGTTTAATTGTGTATAAAAAAATTACCGCTCTCGCGTATGTTGATTTTTGAACGTGATCCTTTTCTCTAACGCCGAATTTGCCAACGTCTCTAATTCGTCACGCCGGAATCAAAAACGAAAAACTCCTCCTTTCTTCCTTGTCAAAGACCGCTAGAGAGAGAGAGAGAGGTGAGAGACTTTTTCTTGGAGAGAAAGTTATGTAAGTTGTCTTGTGTTATTTTTCACTTGTGATATATTTATATCATTATGAAACAATAACACTAGCATGCAAGAGCCCTATTTGGGCTTCTATTTGGCCGCCACTTAGTGGGCTAGGAAGCCTTCGGGCTTTCGTCTTGCTTGCCAATTAATTAATCGGATAATTTATTTTTTCAATAAATAAATTGATAATCCAATTAATTCAATTCCTAATTAATTTATAATTCAATTTCTCCAAGAAATTAATTAACTCATTAATTTAATTAATTAATTAAATTATCCAATAATTAATTAATTAATTACGACATCCAATGCCGTGAATTTCTCTCAAGTCTTTTTCCCATGTTTTTCCTTTTGCACTTCCTTTAAGCGCGACTCTTTAGGTTCGTCTCAAAAGGCAATTGGGAGGAATCCAAAGGGGTGTGAGTGACACCTAGCAAGTCTCGTGGCTCATACCATAACCCAATTGAGAACGAATGAATAGGATCATTCCAAACCTTTATGTCGTGAATACTGTACCTGTATAAACTTTTTATTTTTATATCCCAGTCAAGTAAGAGTAATGGTTTAAAGTCAAACTCATATAACTTGACCATATGCCTAAGCTCATAATAAGTCGAGGTATTTAAATGCTTTGGCCAAAGACTTTCATCCTCACTTATTCACGATCGCATAGGATATTTTACTCATTCACTTATGAGAGAATAAATTCCATATTGCAAATCAGTTAACAATGCTACTTGCCCCTCAAGTCGCACTTCGAGGTCGATTTCACCAACAGGTGATTTGGAATCTAACTACTTTAATGACAGACTTGATGTCACAAGTACATCTTCAACTCAATTTCTCAGGTCAGAGGTTCACACGTACCTATCACTACTTATTAGTTTCATCATTGACTATCAATGAGCGAATTACCCATGCGATGAACTGATGCGAGCCATGTTCAAACATATTAGTCCTACTGACACGTCTATGATATAAGTTCCCACTACCATTTCCATAGTGTACGAATGGCACTTTCTCTGTCAAAACTTACATCATACAAGTCTTTATTCACTATTGATGCACAATCAATATTTCTTAGATTTGCGAACCCTTTTAGATGTCAAGGGTCAAACCATTCTAGTGCCTTTCCCCCTATCCCATAGGAGGTAGAAGGTTCGCCTTGTCATCAAGGACGTTACGTTGTTTATTCACACCTTATAAATGCCTATAACAAAACAACAATCAACTGCCTTATATTAATAGAAAAACCATAGTTTAGTTACAATGTTTATGCCCTATAAATCTGTCCTCTTTATGGCATTCGAGGGCATATACTCTAACATTCTCCATACTTCTGAAAGTGCTTATCACATTTAATGCTCTTATCAACATTTAATGTATTTGAATTAAATGCCCGTTGGCATTTAATGCACCGAGAATATTTGCATTAAACGCCTTTTGGACTTGGAAATAAATTCAGGTGAAATCCATCATTGATAGACGCTTATCCATTCTTGAATTTGCTTCTGCCTAAAAAGTAACGCTTGATATAGTTGGATATTTAGACGCTTGGAAACTTCATCTTCATTCAGACTTCAGGCGCTTGAATCTTCAAACTTAACTACTGACAAGCTCACTCAGAATTCATCAGACGTTTAGTCTAAGACTTCTTAACCTAACAATCTAGAATAAAACAGAACAAAGCCTATAAAGCCTATTACAAATCTAACGCTCCAAAGCCTATACATGATTTCTATTAAAATCAAACTTACATATTTTGGGGTCTAACATAAACTCCTAATTGTCGTCATCAAAACATCTAACATGAAATTCCTAACAAACAGTTAATTATCGATTTCGAGTATGAAAAACGGTGAATCGAAAGACTCAAGTCAAGATATAATTAACCTATCAAATACTTAAATCTCAAAAAAGGGTAATCTATACCTGCATGAGAGTCTTCGATCGTGATGATTACCTTGGTTATTAACTTCGAGTGTAAAAACAATTAATCGAACAACTCAAGTCAAGATAAAATTAACCTATCAAATACTTAAATCTGAAAAAAAGATAATTTATACCTCCATGAGAGTTCTTCGATCGAGGATTACAAATAAACTGCGGATACAAGCTTTGCAGCCGAATCCCAGTAATTCGTGACAAACAACTATTACATTATTCTACGGCTACTCCTAATTCACGCTATGAGCTACTCCTACATTATGCTATAAACTACTCCTAAGACTAGAGCTAATTCTAAGAGAATGAAAATGTAGAAGTTTGTGAAAAAAAATTCGACCTCTTATTCTTCTCTCCGCGGCTCGTATATATCTTGATCTTTGAGGAACCCACGTCCCTTTTCTTCTGGAACCGCCTTCAACTGTCCTCAATTGCTCTTTCAAATCTTTTCAAATTAGCGCGTCTTTGCAGATTATTGGTTATTTGGACTTCATTTTATTTTTTCAAATTCGATTCTTGGGCTTTTGTCAATTCAGCCCATATTTTTGCCATTTTCTGGATTTAATGGGCCTTATTTTATCTATTTGTGAACTTAATTTCTTTTTTTTCGAACGCCTACAATTTGGGCTATTTGGGCTTTATAATTTGACAACCCAAATTATTTTATAGTGTAAACACACACGTAGCATGAGAAAAGGTACTCCATAGGATATGGGGTAGGCGGTTGTGTACTCTGATCCCTAATAATTTTTATTACATGTAAAACTCAAATGTAGAAGATCAAATGAGAAAGTTAGTTTATTTTTAGATTTTCTCTTTACTGCAGTATACTTAATTTTAGAAATTTAATAAATAATATATCTTATTTAAGAGTCATTTTTGAATTAGTTACCAAAAGTTGTTTTGTTTGTAGATTTACGAAGGTACAATATTGTCAAACAATAATTCGAATTTGAATAACCCAACTACCATTTAGCTTGTGATAAACTAGTTGATAATAGTATTTACTTAATTTTTTTTTTAACTTATTTGAATTCTTTGTTGGTAAAAAAGAGAATTAAGGAGACAAAGTCTTGAAAAATTGTTTAAATTGTGATTTAGTTACTTGTGTAGCTTATACGGGTGTGATTTTAATTTTTGTAAATGGACAATTATGTAAAATCAGAGGCTTCTAAAACATAAAAAAACAATATACGTTATCCCTTTGTTGCTAAGGCACGATAATTATTTTTTTAACTAAAAATATAAATGGAAACATTGAATATTATAAAAACTAAAAGTGAATAAAATAAAGTGATAGCTATACATACATAAATATAGTAGTCATGAAATAGTTATTTTGTCTATTTGGAAGTAAATTTTGTTTTAATTACCATATATAGATAATATTGGAGCCCCATTGGATAAAAAAATTAATTATATATATTTTATATTTAAATCATTTAGAAGTTTGAGGTGCATACCACTTTGCCCAATGAGTGACGATTTTACCCTAATATTTTTTTAACGTGTAAATTTCAAATGTAGAAGCTCAAAAGAAAAAAAAAAGTATATTTTTTTATTTTTAGTACAATATACTCTTAAAAACTTAATAAACAATATATCTTATTTAAGAGTTATTGTTAAATTAATTACCAAAATAGTTTGGTTTGTGAATTTACAAAAGTTCAATATTGGCAAACAATAATTTGAATTTGAATAACCAACTATTATTTAGCTTGTGATAAACTAGTTGATAATAATATTTATTTAAAGTTTAAAAAATAAAATTATTCACTTTTTTTAATTTGTTGGTAAAAAGAGATGCAATGAGACAAAGCCACAGAAAACTGTTTAAATTGGAATTTACTTACTTAATTGTGTAGCTTTCCCGTATTCTGGTGTGATTTTAACTGTTGTAAATGGACAAATATGTATAATCAAAATCTCTAAAACATAAATAGCAGTATCTTATCGTTTTGTTACTAAGGCACGATTTATATTTTTTTAACAAAAATATAAAAGGAAACGTTGGATATTTTAAAAATCAAAAGTTGATAAAATAAAGTTATAGCTATACATACAGAAATATAGTAGTCGTGAAATAGTTATTTTGTCTATTCGGAAGTAAATTTGTTTGAATTACCTTATACTGATAATATTGCGGCCCCAACTACCAGCAAAATTGAGTATTGACAATGAAAATATATGTCATGGCTTATAACCGTAGTCTATAATGGTCTAAGCTCATGGCTAGATTGGCCGTGGTAGATGTTTCATATAACCACACTAAAGTTAGCTATGGTGAAAAAGAATGCTAACTATTTTAAGCATTAACTAGCCATGGTGGAAGAAATGGTAACCTATCACTTTTTTACCATGGCTAAAAGTCATGGTCTTTAAAATGAACAAAACATTGACCATGGCTATAAGTCATGGTAAATGTTTTCGCCATGCTTGCAAATACCACGGCCAAAGCCGTAGCAAAGCCGTGGTCAATTGATTTTAACCATGGTAAAGAAACTTTTTACCATGACATATTGGCGTGGGCAATAATCACTTTTTTTGCAGTGCCCAATGGATAAAAGTAAGTAATTACGTTGTTGGTATGTATATCATTTAGAAACATTTGGTCCATAGTGATTTAGGTCGGAATTTAACTCTACCCTCTCAGTCTAGACCACCTCGTAAAACGGATCGAAATGCAACTAAATGAAGATTATAGACTGCACTCGATGAATCGAGTTGCCTACGTACCACTTTGGGATCAAGTCTAACGTAGTTCCTAATTTATGTAAGTATTTCCTATCGTAAAGATGATTCGTTGTACGAGCTATCCAAATTTATACAAGAGATCGTACTGTCCAATCTTAGTCTGAATAAGAAGATGTCTCCCCCTTTTTCGTTCATAAATGTGGGTATTTATAGTGTCCATACATGCTGTACAAATACTATTCCGCCAGCTGGATGATCTCTCCAAATTACGCCACGTGTCGTTAGTGAACGGTTCAGATCATAGCTTTTTAGGGTCGGGTACTGGTCAACCCTACCTGAATAGAAGGAACACGCGGGTCTTGTAGTGTTTTGCCATTTTGAGGTTCGATAGGGATCCGTAATGCAAATATGGCCTTATACCCTTTGTATCGTTCATCTACCCCGTACTCTGTGTAACGAAAGCATGCTAACATACCGATATAGATACGCATCTGTTTGTTTTATTGATCGTACCGTATCGTCGTATACTATGCTAATGACATAACGATGTAACGAGGTAACTTTTTTGTATATCATTAAGTCCCCTACTTCGTTAGTGATGATGAAAATGTATATCATTTATCTTGAATTTTCACAAGTCAGTGACGAAGTAACGAGTTAAACGATGAGCTGGGAAAGTAATAAATGTTCTGACATATATATGCGCGCCGCAGTAATTATTACTTCTGCAGGGCATTATTTCCGATAACAGATCATCAACCCGAAACGTCACCGCATCCGAGCCGTCCGATTAGGACTGATCAAATTTATCCAAACCGTCCATATACCGTTTTTACGTTACTATATAAATTGTTTCGACCTTTTCATCCTTTTTACTTTTCATAAATTCTTGCTGAAAGACTCATTTGTGTCGTCCATCTTCATCTCAATCGTTCGTGAATTTAGGAAGCAAATTCATCTGCCTCGTCTTTACTCATCTGCATCGTCAGACGCTTCGTCTAGGTATAGTACTTTTCTCTTGCTATTTTTTCTAATGGCTCTAGATCCTATAAACGAGATAGTAGACATTTTGGAGGATTCCGATATAGAAGGAACTGAGGAACCATTAACTCAAATCCAAGCTCCCATCGGCTCAACTATTGAAACAACTTCTGCTCCCGTCTCCGCCATCTCCACTAAAAAGTCGGCTATTACTTCGGACTTGACCGCTGTTCGGCTTCGGTATTCAATACTGAATTCTCCCAACTCTATGGCCCATTTGATAAGTCTTCCCGACACATCAGGCTTGGCCAAAATCTGCCTCAGAGGTTGATCCGTTAACACCACAATTTGATGAGACTGGAAAAAGGGTCGTAATTTTCGTGCTGAGGTCAGGAGGGCCAATGCCCATTTTTCAATATGCAAATAATTCAGCTCTGCTCCCCTCATCATTTTACTCACATAATATACCGGGCGATGATCACCCTCGACGTCTCGTACCAACACAACACTTATCGCTACCAACAACACTGCTAGGTACAGATAAAGTGGTTCCCCATACACAGGCTTCGTTAGCAACGGAGGTGAAGTCAGATACGTTTTTTAACTCTTGAAATGCCTTTTCGCATTCTTCATTCCATACAAATTTTTTTACCTTCCTTAAAACTTTGAAGAAATGCAATCCTTTGTCAGCTGACCTTGAGATGAATCTATTTAAACTTGCCATTCGACCTGTCAGTTTCTGAACATCTTTCAAATCTTTCGGCGACACCATGTTGAGTATCGCTTCAATATTTTCAGGATTTGCCTCGATTCCTCATTCGGTGACCATGTATCCTAAGAATTTACCTCCTCGTACCCCAAAAGTACATTTGTGAGGGTTCAACTTCATCCCGTATCGTTTCATGATCTCAAACGACTTCTTTAGATGATCCAGATGATCTGCCTCTTTCACACTCTTTACCAACATATCATCGACATATACTTCCATTGTTTTACATATCTCCTCAGCGAACATCATATTCACGAGTCGTTGGTATGTTGCTCCTGAGTTTCTCAATCCAAAAGGCATAACATTATAACAATAAACGCCTCGTGCTGTAACGAAAGAAGTTTTATCACGATCTTCTTTGGCCATCATTATTTGATTAAAACCTTGATAAGCATCCATCAAACTTAATAACGCGCAACTTGCAGTAGAATCGACTAACAAATCTATACGAGGCAGAGGGTAGGGGTCCCGAGGGCAAATTTTATTAAGATGGGTAAAATCAGTACACATACGCCACTTGTTTTCGGCTTTCGGTACAAGAACTACATTAGATAGCCAATCAGTAAATTGAATTTCATTGATATAGCCTACATCTAGGAGTTTCTTTACTTCTTCTTCTATGATAGCATCCCTATCAGGCCCGAAATTCCTTCGTTTCTGTCGGACTGGTTTTGCATCGGGGTCAATATTCAAACGATGTTCAATAACTGAAGAATCAATTCCTTGAAAATCAGCTGCTTGCCATGCAGAGATATCCGAGTTCTTCCTCAAAAACTTCACCAATTTCACCTCCAAATCCCGATCCAACTGTCCTCCGATCCGCGTTGTCTTCTCCGGATTGCCTTCAAAAAGTTGAATCGTTTTATGCTCTGCAGGCTGCACTCGCGTATCTTCCCTCTTCTGCTTCTTATCCAGCTGTTTCATCAGAATCTCTGCATCGTGATCAATTAAATGCACCCTCGTTACTTCTCTCTTACGCTTCCTCCCCGACTCTGGCCCAAAGAAGTAGTATAACATTGACGTGCCTCGAGCTGATTTCCACGAACTTCTCCGATTCTGTCTCTAGTTTTGAACTTCATCTTAAGCTGAGGTGTTGACACAATCGCACCAAATTTGTTCAACATCGGCCTGCCTACAATCATATTATAGGCAAACGGAGTGTCGACCACCAAAAATGTTATCCTCATCGTCTTCCGCTTTGGTGCCGAACCCAAGGATACATCGAGCTCCATAGACCCTTTTGGCATAATCTGAGACCCAGTAAACCCCATCAACGGAGTATTTACCGACTTTAAAGCTATATTGTCTAATTCCATCTTTTGTAGAACGTCCCAAAAAATAATATCAGCCGAACTACCCGTATCCACCAGAACCTAATGTACAGCATAATTTGCCACATCCATAGTAATGACCATAGGATCGTTATGTGGTACAATCATCCCCTCTTAATCTCGATCATCAAAGGTAATTGGCGGATCATCATAACCCACCGATAATACTTTCAACGGTCCGGAATGATAATATTTTGAACGCATTCGTCTGGCAAGCCTTTTCCTCGAATTAGACGAATCTCCATCAACAGGACCGCCCGCAATCACATGTATTTCCCCTCGATTCGCTAGGTTTTGCTCCCGACGTTCTCTTGGTTCTTTTCCACGAATATCCTCATTCCTCGGAATATTGCTCTGATGACCGTCATTGCGACGATGATTGTTATAGTAACGCTCATGACTATCATATCGGTAATTATCATAATATCGATTATATTCACCTCTCCGATGCTCCTTTTCACGGGACCTTTCATTCATCCTATCACTTCGATAGCTTCGTTGATCTCTTTCCCGTGATCGATTTCGAGATCGTCTTACCTCTATTTTGCGGTCGGCCTCGGGGGCTCTTACGTCCGCTAGAGCACGATCAATAAAGTCATTTAAACAGCCCAACTTTATCAAACGCTCAATCTCATCCTTTAACTGATAGCAATCCTCCGTATCGTACCCCTTGTCTTTGTGAAACTCGCAATATTTATTGGGATTTTTCTTCGTGCCTGCACGTAACGGTTTTGGCCATTAAATTGCATTGACATTGTGCATTTGAACAGACAGCAATGCCCTGGTATGGGGTGCATTTAGAGGTGTATATTGGTCGTATTTAGCATATCGGCGAGGCTGTTCATGGTTTTTTTCTATCCTCGATCCCTCAATCTGATCACTGTTACGATCATTTCGATCTTTTCGATCGTTCATGGTGAAGCTCTCGTCTTTCGACAAATTCATCTCCTCTTCACTAATGCATTGTTCTTGGATCTGCATTAATTTCTCCTGATCCCGTGGAGTGCGATGGGCTAATGCCGACGCTAAAGGTCCCTTCTTCAATGCAAGCAATAGAAAGGTAACAGTAAGCTCATGGGTTAACTCCAGAATCTCTAAAACCTCTTGGTTGAACCGGTATACAAAATCACGTAAGCCTTCTGAGGAGCCCTGTTTGAAGTTCAGCATTGTAGAGACAGATTTCTTGGCCTTTTTGTTACTGGCAAAGTGACCTTCGAATTTCTTAACCAACTGTGTGTACGACACAATGGTTCCCGGCCTTTGACTCGTGAACCAATCTTGGGCCCGCCCTACCAACGTTGTAACAAACATCTTCACATTCACTGCATCAGTCTGATGATACAACGTCATAAGCATTTCAAATGAGGTTTAGGATCACCTATTCCGTCGAATGTCGGCAAATTGGGCATTTTGAACGATTTCGGGGGAGCCTCTCTCAATATCTGCTCAGAAAAAGGTGTATGCTTTTCCATCAATGCCGAGACAGGCACCACATTCTCCCTCGGGCGCTCCACTCTTTGATTTTCCTTGTCCAATCTCTCGTACATTTCTTCTATCTCCGCCCTAGACAAAATGGGCCTTTCTTTGGAATTTTGTATCGGTTGTTTACCTCTCCGATTCTCCGATCTACCAACAACCCGACTATCACTCCCCACCTCCGACTGATCTCCCAATACCGACTCACCCTTTCTCTCTCTACTAGGCGTGATCCCTTCGGTATCACGAAACAAACCCCTCGGTGCCAGTGGGACATGACGCCCCGGCTGTACATTTGGGGTGTTGGGCGTTGCCTCCATAAACCTTCGTAGTGCCTCGTCAATCCGCTCCTGCACCAGCTTATCGAGAGCCTTCTTCATCATCGTCAGTCTTCCTTCACTTGTTGTTTCCAAACCTCCTCTCGGAGACTCCATCCGCTCAGTCGATGACGAACCTTCGATGCGAACATGCTTTTGCCTTTCATTAGACATTCCTTCAGAATTCAGACTCAACAATTTTCCAGCAGTTTCCCACAGACAGCGCCAACTGATTTAGGTCGGAATTTAACCCTACCCTCTCAGTCTGGACGACCTCGCAAAACGGACCAAAATGCAACTAAATGAAGATTATAAACTGCACCCGATGAATCGAGCTGCCTACGGACCGAAATGCAACTAAATGGCCTTATACCCTTTGTATCGTTCATCTACCCCATACTCTGTGTAACAAAAGCATGCTAACGTACCGATATAGATACGCATCTGTTTGTTTTATTGATCGTGTGTACTATGCTAACGACATAACGATGTAACGAGGTAACTTTTTTGTATATCACATAGGACTTTTCTCATTGAGTGATTATTTACCCTTACTCGTGTTATGCATATTTCACTGGATCCTACCATATGAGGTTTGATTAGTGCAATGTTTATCTAAAGTGAGGGAGTCAAGCACATATTTTGATTGATTTGGAGGCAAGTGTTTGCCACTCTATAGGTTGGGGGTGTTTGCTATTATCTTTTTATTGAAACATGAAATATATACTATTGTAGGGCATGATCCATTTAGATTATCTTCGATACAATATAGAATTTGATTAAATTACCTTTTTAATCAAGTGAGTTGTTTCTTTTATGCTATATATGAGTTTGTATAATTTCACTTGGTGTGATAAATAAAAGATCAATGCTAAAATTATAGAATCGTATAAATATATGTTGTTTAATCTGATAGTTGGAAACTAAAAATGAAAATTCTACCAAAATATATCTTCTGTGGCAAGTGAAAGTAAGGTTCTAAATTTTTATATATTTAAGTCCATAAAAGTAACTTAAGTTGATAACCAGACAACTCAGCGAAAAAATTGAGTAATATTGATTGTCGGATTAGTTCTTCACAAATAATCATAATGTAAAACTTACACAAAACTAAACACACCCTAATTTATACATATTATATCATTTATATTAAAAAAATAGAACCACTGGGCACTTTTTTATTTCCATGAAACAAAAGTATCTTTGCTATTTACTATAACTGGAACAAACTGAAAAAATCAACCGTATTGCCCGTTATGAAGGATAATTAAAAGATATATGTAATAGTTCGTGATCTCTTGAATAGAATTGCTCACGAGATCTTCTATTGCAAAATGTTGATGCATCTCATGTTGCATATCATGTCTGTCCGATATGTGTATATAATCCCTAATAAATTTAAATTCAAGTAAATATTTTACACACTTGTCATTCATATATAAAGTGCAATAGGAGACGTTAATGACAAAATATAGAAATTTATTTTAACAATTATCTTTTAGTTCCTTTTTTGGATAGATCTGACTTTCTGATTTCATTTCAATACATGAATCTACAAAAATAGATAACCTTTTCGAATATATAACCTTTTACAATATTTCAACAAAGTTTCCTAATATTAATCGACTTGTAAAACGTTAATATCTTCGTCTCCTTTGTTTCACAAACTACTATAATCTTACATTGAGAGGCAAAAAAAGATTGTACATTGATCATCTATTCACATTCTTCTCTGTCTCTCGCTCCCTCTCCTCTTCCAATATTTCTATTGTTTTTTCTTCATGAAATGTTGCTCCACTACTACAAAAATACACTATTACAGTGCACCTATTACAGCGGTTTTGATAAAACCGCTGTAATAGGGCTTCTCGGTTCGGACCTATTACAGCGGTTCATTTTTGAACTGCTATGATAGGAGTACTGAAAATAAAAAAAATAAAAAAATTGGGCTATTACAGCGGTTCACCCCGAACCGCTGTAATAGCCAAATCTCGATTGGGATATATTACAGCGGTTCGTTTCTGAACCGATGTAATAGTGGTACCGGAAAAAAAAACTCACCTATTACAGCGGTTCGGACAGAACCGCTTTAATAGGCTATTTAAAAAAATTAATAAAAAACCCTAGTACAGCGGTTCTTATGTGAACCGTTATAATAGGCCGAAACCAAAATTTTAAAATCGATTTCCCGCTCCTCTCTCTACTCCCCATTACAGCAGTTCACATTTGAACCGCTGTAATATGCCGAAACCACAAATTTAAAACCATCTTCCCGCTTCTCTTTCCCTCTTTGTCTCTCTCTCTCTACTCTCTTGGTCTCTCTCTCTCTCTCTATAGCGCCGCCACCGCCGCCACCACCACCATTAGCACCACCGCAGCCTCCGCCACCACCTTTAGCACCACCACCGCTGCCGCTGCCACCACCGCTACCACTACCACCACCGTATGTGTGGGTGTATGTATATTTGTTTATGTGTGGGTGGGTGTATGTAGATTTGTGTATATGTTGGTGTATGTATATTTGTGTATATGTTGGTGTATGTATATTTGTGTATATGTTGGTGTATATATATTTGTGTATGTGTGGTGTATATGTTGGTGTATGTATATTTGTGTATGTGTGGGTGTATGTATATGTTGGTGTATGTATATTTGTGTATGTGTGGGTGTATGTATATGTGGGTGTATGTATATTTGTGTATGTGTGGGTGTATGTATATTTGTGTATGTGTGGGTGTATTATTTGTGTATTTGAGAAAATACGGGTTATAATTGTACGGTGTCAGAATGACACGAAATTCGCACGGTCATAGCGAAATGGCATTCTGAACAAAATGCATATCTACAATGCGATCTTGGGATTTTAGCCATCTGAGATCGTTTAAGGCCTCAAATTTACGAAAATAGGTTATTTTCGTAATAAAACGCAAATTTGAGGCCTTAAACGATTTCAGATGGCTAAAATCACAAGACTGCATGAGTTTCAGGCGTTTTGTTGAGAATGCTGTTTCGCTATGACCGTGCGAATTTCGTATAATTCCGACACTATAAAATTACAACCCGTATTTTTGCAAATACACAAAAAAATAAAAAAACCTACCCTATTACAGCGGTTCTAGCGGGAACCGCTGTAATAGGTTAATTTTTTTTTTCATCCTATGATAGCGGTTCATACTAGAAGCGCTGTAATAGGGTATCCCTATCACAACATTTTTTTATTGAACCGCTGTAATAGGGTATCTCTATCACAGCAGTTTTTTATTGAACCGCTGTAATAGGGGACCTATTATAGGCGGAACTGCTGTAATAGGTTAATTTTTTTTTTAATCCTATGACAGCGGTTCATACTAGAACCGCTGTAATAGAGTATTCCTATTACAGCGGTTTTTTATTGAACCGCTGTAATAGGGGACCTATTACAACGGTTGAGACCGTTGTAATAGGTCTCAACCATATTACAGCGTTGACTATTGCAGCGGTTAAAACCACTGTAATGGGTCCAAAAAAACAGCTGTAATAGGCCTTTTTTGTAGCAGTGCTCGTGCCATCTTTGATCCTCCATTTTGTCTTTAAATATTTTTCGTAGGAAATTATTTTTCTGGAAAAAATGTTATCAATCATGGCATTCAACCGAGAACGCCTTGAAATTTTTTCGTGGCTACCATCTAGAAACTTGTACAAATTCTCATCTGTTTGCAAATCATCCAGCGAGCTTTTATTCTACGAATTTTCTATCAGAAAACAGTTCAAGAACATTTCAATTGGTGGGGACACAATTTCTTTTATCCAACCTGATTGCGCTTAATGGTGGAACTGCTATGCCCTCAGCTATATTTTGAGTCAATCCCTGGAAGTTCAACTAAACAAAGGTAATGTTTTAGTTGTATTAGCCCCCCGGAGAGGTGGGGGAGGGGGCGGGGGGTTTACCTCCAAGATTCTTTACCTGAAGAGGGTTCGGACTTTGGAGGAATGAAGGCGAAATCAGTAAAGGTGTAAGAGATATTATTTTTCAAGTATTTACTTAAGCAAGACAACGTTGTTTATATGATTATGGTTATTTGACAAAGAATAGCGCTTTCTTCTGGCCATATATTATCAAAAACTATAGTTCAAAATTCTTGAAGCTACCAAATGGTATATGAAAAGGATCAAAACTATGAATTTTTTGTTGTAAATTTTGTGATTTGTGTTTAAACCAATACAAATAACTCAAATCATTATAAATATATTATTTACAGATCATGATATGATAATTATAAATTATGGAATAATACATATTAAACAACATAAAACATAAAATAAGATATTGCACCGATGGAGAGTCACGCCACATGACGCTGTCCTAAAGCCATGATTGCCTCCCTACGTGCAGGTTCTGATGGCTGATCACGACTCCAAGATAAAACCCCATTAGCTCACAGCGGTGTCTCATCCTATGTGCACGACCACAAGGAGACGAGGAACCAATCCCTTAGTCACGTTGCCAAAACACTCTTGTGGGGAGTATAAAATAATATCACAATCTCTATATAAAATACCTCACACTCTCAATGTGCCAACAAACAATTAAGACCATGGCCCCTTATATAGAGAACTAAAATTTGACCATTTCAAAGATATTAATGGACCACTAAAAACCATCATAAAATCACAATAAAACCAAATAATAATTAGGCCCACTAATGATAAAATAATGTGGTCAAATATCACATAAATAAGATGAAAATGAGGCCATAAGTCTAAAATAAATTATAAGTAAATAGGCACACTAATTGTGAGATTTAAAAAATTATTATTCGTTGGAAATAAAATGTAAATTGAAGAAATTTTAAAGCTTATTTCCAACAATCCCCCACAAGATTTAAAATTTCTGAAATTTAATAAATCTAGTAAAATGGTGGCAACTTTATATCATGCAATCGGTATAGGTGCCTTCCGGGCTTGAACCTATACTTAGTGATAGTAATCTCCATTTGAAGGAGCCATAATGGACTAGGCCTGGAATTAGGTCCCTTGACCAAACTTCAATTACCACACACACGATATAGACTTTAGGACATGGTTATAGCGGGTTAGCGCGTTAACGGCCATGCGCTCTGATCTTGATTCTCGTGAGGTCTCTAGGGTCAGCCCAAACCCATAGCCCCGGCCATCAGAGCGACTCTCACTTAGGTGAAACCTGCCAAGGGTACGTGTGACCTCCACCCCGCGGATTTCCCGCCTTGGTCTCATTAAGGGTCAAAGCCCATCCTAACATCACACTTTTTACAGCACTTCACCTTAGGGATTGGGAAGGAGGCAGCTCAATGTACACTCTCCTCAAAATAGTGCTTATGAATCACGCATTACAGGTTGTTCCTACCCATTGAACCTTCTTCATGGGGTCTCCAATCACAAAGGTTGGGTTACTCCCGGAGGTGATTCCCTTATGGAGTTAGCCCATCCCCATCGATGATAAAGGATCTAGCCTCTGCGCTAGTCCCCCGAGGCAAATTCCATCTCATGGAATAAATAATATGTGCCTCTTGTTTTCATTTCTCAATTCATCACATAAACATACATGTTATTGACAACTCCCCAGAATAGAGTTATTATTTTCAATTGAATTTATATATGATAATTACTCATCTCGAAAAATGTCATAAAATCTTTTCAATCTCTATTCTTCAATATCATAAATATTTTCTTTCATTTCCAGATACAAGTCACTCTAGGACATTATAATTTTACTTTAAACTTTTCAAATTTTAGCTTCACTTTTATCTTTCAAATTTCACAAACAATTTTCATAGTCTATCAGCAAGTCACTAAAATTAAATATTACTAATTTCATAAGACACGTTTTATAGCACTCTAATGATAATTTTCTTTTCAATCCACAAACAAATTAATCTCATAAAATATTTTGGAATAAAATCAGCCCCATACTTCTAATGTATCATGAAATAAAACTTTAAGATTTTTTCTCCATTTTCTTTGAAAATATATATCGTGCACTTAATAAAACTTGCGAATACAACTTATCGCAAAATTTTCATATTAAATAAAATCAATATAAACCCCCACATTTCACAATCTTGTCATAGTTAAACTGCATGTAACTAAGAAAAGATATTAATATTCCATGAGACACATTTCAAATAAAATTAAATTATATCACTATGTAAAAGATATTTTCATTTTAACATAATTATCCATTTCTATTTAAACAATGTCAACCCCCACATTTTATCATGCATAATTGAACTTATAGATATATATCTCTTAATCATATCACATGGGGCATATGAATCTGACCCCACACGTAAATTTTAACTATCTATTTGCCACATGTTATTTTGAAATAAACCATAATTCAAATATCACATCCATAATTATATATCAAGTATAATTTCACTTTTAAATTTACATTACTCCTATTAGGCACATATAAAGTCCTATAAGGCATACATTAAGTACACTTTCTAACTGATGTTGTGTATAGGCCTTAAGGAAAATTGAAAACAAATTTAAGACAATACATTCTTTTCTTTATGTTTATGAATATGATAATTCCTATGGAATTTTGAAATTTTAACTTTAAATATACTCTACTACACATATTGATAAATACCTTGCATATATAACAGATGCAATATATCACTAGTCCTTGCACTAGAAAAAGGAAGTCTAACCTTGTACTTAATTGGCCTTTAGACAAATGACTCATTAACTTCTTTAATTTTATGCATAATAGTGAAAACAACTTTTACAATTTACATTGGCAAATTGAACCGTTGGTGACTTTTAGTGCTATGTAATTAAACATTTGTAACTCTCTAATAAAATCATATATTCATACCTGAAATTTAATAACATGTCCATTACCTTCTCAAACACTTATTGGTGTAACCTCCAAACGATAATATCAATGCAATGAATTTATCAATATTTACCATTATATATAGCTAATTCATAACATCTTAAGTCTAGCCGTTAGAAACGGTAAAATTATTTAGTTTAGCACTTTGTAAAATATAATCAGATGTCCACCCCTAGAAACTCAAGTGACCTTTTGCCTTCTTAAAGACATTTAGTATAACCTTATGTAACCACCAACCCAATGATAGCAAATAAATTCATTAATTCATGACTTGCACAAACTAGCCGTTGGACATATTAGTTTCACAACTTGCAAACTAAGCGGATGTTTCTTTTTTTTTTTTATTAATTATATGTGTGCAAAATAACAATACACAAATGCAAAACGTTAATCTACATTAATGAATTCAATTACCTTACATATAATACTTAGGTTTTAATATGTGATTAACTCTTGATAAAACATAACGGGCTTTATGGGAAATCTTTTTGTACAATAGCATAATCTCCTAATTACCGTTGGCCTAGGAAAATAGAGGACTCTAAAAACACACGGTCTCGTGCAATAGCCTAATTTAATAATTTCTAGCATTTCACATAACATATATAATCATAAATATAATCATGACTTGTAATCAAATAAACAATTTCATTTACAATGATAAAATTCGCACACTAAATGGAATATTGGTTTCTTATTAAACTACATTATTATTTATTTTATAAACTTACCCATATATGCATAACACTTAACTTGCTAAACCTCCAGAATGTTTCAAGAAACATGTATATATATAGCTTATAAAGCATCCTCAAACTAGCACCTCATGAAACAAATAACAAATTGTTACATCTTAATGGATAATTATCACATGCTCATGTCCGTTGGACCAAAACCTTAAAATTGCTCATATGCACCAGCAAGAATTTATGCATGCATTCACTAATTACATTAAGCATATGGGACTTAGTTAGAAATATAGTTCATTTTGATCATATACGAATAGAATTATGCAATGTACGTACCTTTTTTTTTTCTGTAAGAAATTTCATAGTATCATTTGGAGAAAGCCATACCATTTTCTGGAGTTGAATAGCTCGATCATAACACAAATCAACAAGTAGCCGAACAGTTTTGATTAATCAGGGTACATGTTATATCCCAATGAATTCATCACTCGATTAATGGAATTCACATGCAAACAACCAAAAAATGGAGACATATTAAATCATAAATCTCAATATTGTTCTTGCTTAAACACAAATCACGATCATGGCTTTAGATTGTTGTAAATTTTGTGATTTGTGTTTAAACCAATACAAATAACTCAAATCTTTATAAATATATTATTTACAGATCATGATATGATAATTATAAATTATGGAATAATACATATTAAACAACATAAAACATAAAATAAGATACTGCACCGATGGAGAGTCACGCCACATGACGCTGTCCTAAAGCCATGATTGCCTCCCTACGTGCAGGTTCTGATGGCTGATCACGACTCCAAGATAAAACCCCATTAGCTCACAGCGGTGTCTCATCCTATGTGCACGACCACAAGGAGACGAGGAACCAATCCCTTAGTCATGTTGCCAAAACACTCTTGTGGGGAGTATAAAATAATATCACAATCTCTATGTAAAATACCTCACACTCTCAATGTGCCAACAAACAATTAAGACCATGGCCCCTTATATAGAGAACTAAAATTTGACCATTTCAAAGATATTAATGGACCACTAAAAACTATCATAAAATCACAATAAAACCAAATAATAATTAGGCCCACTAATGATAAAATAATGTGGTCAAATATCACATAAATAAGATGAAAATGAGGCCATAAGTCTAAAATAAATTATAAGTAAATAGGCACACTAATTGTGAGATTTAAAAAATTATTATTCGTTGGAAATAAAATGTAAATTGAAGAAATTTTAAAGCTTATTTCCAACATTTTTAAGTGGGGTGATTATCAAAACAGGTCTTTAAACTCAGTATTAATTGTGTGGGTACTGATGAATAGTGATGGAAACAAATGTTCTTCGTATTATTAGACTTGTGTTCTGAAAACGCGAGCAATAGCCATGGGATTGGCATACTCTGGTGATCTGGAGGTGGCCGAGTTTACCGTGTTAAATGAAAGTGTTCTCTTGTTTGCAACTGAAGAAAAGTTTTACAATATAATCTTACAGATGGAATCAATGGAAAAAATGTTGAAACTTGTGCCCTTAATTATATGGAGGAATTGTGCAATTCAATTCATTCCAGTACTGTGCAGAAATAATGAGTAGAATTGTATCTGGATGAAGAGTACTGGAGAATATAATAAATTGCACAATTTTTCCATTAATCTCATCTGTAAGGTTATATCTGTAACTGTAAATATTTTCTTCAGTTGCAAACAAAAGAACACTTCCATTCAACACAGTAACCCCTGCCACCTCCGGATCACAAGAATATGTCAATTCAATTGCGTTTTCAGAACACAACCAAGTGTAGATAATTTTCAAATTAAATTTGAATCATTCGTTTGATTAACGATTTAGTGATGGATTATTTAAATTCCAAAGGTTGTGACTTTTCTAAGAGTTTTTCATTTTGAACAAAAGTTGACCGTTAGTTTTCAAGTCTGAAAAACAGTGACTCTTTCCTCCAAAGGCTGCATCTTCTTTTTTGTGAAAGGTTTAAGGGATGTGAGTTTTCCTATAAATAGGAGAAATCATTTGACAGAAAAAAAAAATCTTTGTCTTTTCTGTTTC
Source organism: Buddleja alternifolia (assembly GCA_019426215.1). Lineage (NCBI taxonomy): Eukaryota > Viridiplantae > Streptophyta > Magnoliopsida > Lamiales > Scrophulariaceae > Buddleja > Buddleja alternifolia. The sequence goes on along the minus strand of CM033402.1, from coordinate 17,255,278 downwards.
TCTCACACATAGTTCATAGTTTGTTTTTTATTTTGATTCTCTGAAAAGAAAGCAGAAACAGAAAGTCAAAAACCGTTCACAAATTCATATTATACACAAAATTACCGAATACAAAAGCAAAGCAGTACCTTATTTTCTTTACCCTCTTTCAGCCTTCAGTACCATATTTCGTGATCAAAATTATATTTTCAATACAGGCTTAGTAAATTATCTTGAGTATTCGGGTTTATCTTCGAAAGTGCAATTCGCAGTCACACATCAGTTCTTGTAACTGGGCTCCATTGTATCCTGGGACAAATTCGCTTATAACTCGTTTGCACTCGGTAAGGGGCGAATATTGTTTTGAGAAAAGTGTAATACCTTACACGACTTGGAGGCTATACGAAATCATTCGTACGAGTTGTTCATCATAAATTTCTAACACCAAGTAATATGAAGAACTTGTGTTTTCCTAATTTTTTATCAGCACCCACACAGTAGACCTTCAACAATTTAATCAAACAAATGATTTTCCAACTTGAAAATTCCTACTTTTGATCCCTCCAGCCCTTTCCTTACACCCTTTGGTAGCTTCAAAAATCTTCAACTGGTGTTTTTGATTTCATAAGACACGATATATGGCAATAAGAAACCGCTAATCTTTGTCGAATAACCATAATGATCAGATTTCATATAAACAATGTCGTTTTGTATAAATAATTACTTGACAATAATACCTCTTCCACCTTGATTGGTTTCGCCTCCATCCCTCAAGACCCTTTCTTCTGTTAAATAAACCTTTGATTAAAAATCTCCCCTCCCCAGGACTAATAATTTCCATAAACGCGTAATCCACACTTTCCTTTTCATGATCGCAATTGAAAATGTCGTTTATTTCCTTAGGGTTATGCCCTCATCTGGAGGGAAATTTTCAAATACCTTCTAGTTGTGGTCTCTCGTGTTTCTGCAACAAAGTAAGCCCAGGCAAAAACTTTACCTTTGTTAGCAAAAATTCCATGGATTTGGCTATATATACTTGCTTCTTATTTGTGTAGTTGAGTTGTTAGGGCATATTGGCATGAAGTTCGAGAGAATAACAGTTCCATCATTGAATGTAGTGAGGTTGGATAAAGAAAATTGTGTCCCTAACCGATTGCATGTTCTTGAACTGTTTTTGATGAAGAATTAGTCCAATAAAAGCTCATTGGAAGATTTGCAAAGTGAGAATTTGTACAACTTTTTGGTTGGTAGCCTCGAAAAGATTTTCAGGAATTCTCTGTTGAATGCCATGATTGAATTTAATTTTTCACGTGTTAATTTATACAAGGAGAAGAAGATACTAACATTTCCTATGCCGAATAAAATTAGGAAACTTTGTTGAAACGGTGTAATGAGGTTATTCGAATAGGTTTTGGAGGAATGAGTTTCCTATTTTTGTAGATTCACGAATTTGAATAAAATCATAAATTCGAACCAATGAGAAAAAGGGAATTAAAGAAAATGTTTATACGTTGCCATTAGGGTAAAATTAAGTTTCACTCCTACAAAAATACACTATTACAGCGGTTCTAATAAGACCGCTGAACGGAGGTATCTATTACAGCGGTTCATTGCGGTTTACAAGTGAACCTCTATATGAACCGCTGTAATAGGCGGTTCATCTATTAAAAACAAACCGCCCCCCTTCCCATTTCATCTCTCTCTATAGCACCAGCGCCACCACCACCATCACCATATATCGTCGCCGCCTCCACCACCACCATTGTAAGCTTCTTCTCTCTCTCTCTCTCTCTCTCTCTCTCTCTCTCTATATATATATATATATATATATATATATTGATCTAAAAAACTTACCCCATATACGCACAAACACAGATACATAGCACAAACCCGTTACATTTTAGGAGAAATTTCCAATTTACAACACAAACCCGAGACACATAGCACATATTGTCTCTCTCTCTCTTGAAAGGAGTTCCTTTTAGTTTAGTGCTGGAGGAGACGCAAGATTCATTCCTAGATTCTTGCCCTTGTAAAGGAGTTGATCTGTTGGAGTTTCACACTCGGCCCACTTAGGGATGGCAATGGATCCGGGTCCAACCCAGATCCGGCCTGGAGCCGTCCAAGCGATTCCGGTTCCCCCCGCACTAACTGGTTCCGGTTCCAACTTATCGGGTCCCTAGCGGTTCCGGTTCGGTTCCGGGTTCGACCCGGACTCGCTGTAATTTTTTTTTTTAAGTGTCTTCCTTCACATAAGTCTAGAGAGAGAGATGAGAGGCTAGGGTTTTGAAATTTCTTCAAATTTTTAGCACAAAGAATATATATATATATATATTATAAGATTACATACGAATATATATATATATTATATATTTGTATGTAAAAAAATGAAACCCACAAAAATCTGAACAACTATGTGTAGATGAAAAGAACAAAAAGGGAGAAAATACAACTGACCCTTTATCCAGTAATGATTTGAGAAGCTGAAAAAGGCTGTGTTTAATTTGGCTGATCTAAGAACTTTAATTTATAGGGGATATTTTTTTTGTTTTAAATCTGAAGCAAGTGATAGAATAATGCAAATCTTTGTTGCTTGATGGAGTATATTTTAAAATATATCTTGCAACTTGTCTCGTGGCTTCTGTGTCTTGGCTTTTGGGAGTTTTGTTGACTTTTTGACGTCTCCCATAATTCTTGTTCCAAGAAAACAGTCAATTCTTCTATTTTTACGTCTCAAGATAAATATAAAAATTTCCACTTTTTTTAGGCAAAGAGAGTATAACACAGTGGTTTACTACTGTAAATGATTCTTTGATAGTTCTCTGGAACTTTCTATTTTTCAAATAGTAGGGTTGAAGCTTGAAAGACGACCACGGCTATTCGGTACTCGATTAGATATTGGTAGGTGAAAGTTTGTTTGATCTTGGTTCGTGAACCTATCAAACTGAGCTTGAACAATCTTTTCAATAACAGGTAATAAGATTACATACGAATATATATATATATTATAACAAAAAAAAATAAAAAATAAACATGTCTCGCGAGTCCAAACGGGTCTCTCAGATCCGGTTCCTAACATGTCTCGCGGGTTTTTGCGTGTACAGCGGTTATGGTTCCTAAGCGGGTCCATGCGGGTATAGCAGTAATGGTTCCTGGAGGTTCCGGTTCCTTCAACATGCGGTTCCGGTTCCAGGAACCACTTAGCCTATGCGGTTCAGGTTCTGGATCCGCGAGAACAGCCCCAGAACCAGCCCGTTGCCATCCCTAAGCCCACTATTATTCTACAATCAAATGGGGGAACTCTTTCAAGAAACTCAAGTGCCCTCCCGGCCAGGTTTGAAATGATCTATGTTACAGAACCAAGACAACAATTCTTACTATTAATAAGAAAGGGTTAAGGGCCTCCAACGCCTATAAATAGAGAGTTTGTGCTATGCGTTTTGGGTTTGTGCTATAAATTGGAAATTTCTCCTAAAATGTAACGGGTTTGTGCTACGTGTCTGTGTTTGTGTGAATTTGGGGTAAGTTTTTTAGATCAATATATATATATATATATATATATATATAGAGAGAGAGAGAGAGAGAGAGAGAGAGAGTTTGTGCTATGTGTCTCGAGTTTGTGCTATGTGTCTCGGGTTTGTGCTATAAATTAAAAATTTCTCCTAAAATGTAATGGGTTTGTGCTATGTGTCTATGTTTGTGCGAATTTGAGGTAAGTTTTTTAGATAAATATGAGGAAATTTTTGTGATATAAGTAATTCTTTAGAATTGCCTATTTTTGTGGAAAATTTAGGGGAAATAGGGACTTGATTAAATATAAAGTTAAAATGGGTTAGCTAGGGGTTAATTACGTTTAATTTGGGATTAAATTATGGTTATTTTGTCATTTAGGGTACATTGATCCAACTGGTGATCAATATTTTGTTGGAAATATGATGCTTTATTTGTAGTTTTATGTGATTTAAATCCAAGTTTCTTCTTTAATCTTTTGTAAATAGAGGTAGGTTAAAGTTTATTGGTGTATCATTGAAAGCCCTCTACTATTTTAAATGACATTTTACTCTTGCCATTTTAAATGTTATATTCATTCCTCTCTCTATATAAATATATATATATATATACATGTTAATTTGGATATATTTTGATGAAGATAGAATTTATTTCGTATAATGAGATCTAAATTTTCGGTCTGTTGTGGGTGAAAGATCCGAATTTTGGGTTTATAGTGGTTGAAAGATCCAAATTTTGTTGGTTGCAAGTTTAGGGGATTGATTAGTCGAGAACTTGGTACAAATTTTTGCGCCGTTACTCTGCGAAATTTTTCTAGAATAATGGGCAAGAAAACCATCGTTTCAAAGGGGAAAAAAAAGGTTGGGGAAGGTTCTTTGAGAACCCCCGAGCCTACAATTGGGCACAATAGACTTATTTTTTGATGTTCAAATTCTTAAATAAAGTAAAAAATATAGCATATTCAAGGCATCTTCATATTTCATAAGTTTACTTTAACAAAAAATAATCTATGCAATTTTGTATTCTTTATTAAAAATGGTCATACCGATGGGAAGCAAAAGACTACTAAGCCAACGATGAAAGGTATTTGAACTTGTTTGATAATCCTTACATGATAGACTTATTTTCTGATCTTCAAATTCTGAAATAAAGTAAAAAATATAGCATATTTCATGGCATCTTCATATTTCATAAGTACGTTTACTTTAACAAGAAATAATCTATGCAGTTTTTTAATTTTTTAAAAAAATGGTCGTACCGATGGGAAGCAAAAGACTACTAAGCCAACGATAAAAAGAAAATGATGAAAGGTATTTGAACTTATTTGATAATCATTACATGATAGACTTATTTTCTGATCTTCAAATTTTGAAATAAAGTAAAAAATATAGCATATTCATGGCATCTTCATATTTCATAAGTGAGTTTACTTTAACAAGAAATAATCTATGCATTTTTGTAATCTTTATTACTTCTAATTTAAAATTATGTTGTTGGTCTATGAATCTACTTTTGTATTTTTGCTTTTGTAGGTCGATGGCTTCAGAGCTGCTGGAAGTTTTCCCGAGGAGGATGGACGTGGAGCAGACAAACGTGTTAAAAATGAGATACGGAGAGGTGTCACGGCGGTGAGAAAAGTCATCAATGCCAGAAGTAAAGGCATATGGCTACTTGTCAACTAGAATGAGAAAGGTCAAACAGTTGACCCAAACAAAGCAACACTTGTTGGTTGCCGATTACCATCAGTGATTGGCGACAAGTCTCGGCACCAACAAAAAAAAGCAATTTTGAGATGAAATAACGGTAACTTGGAGTATATCATGTTTCTAATTGTTAATGTATTTTTTGTTGATTTAATTTTCTCTAAATTATAATTTCATATATACTTTGTTGTTTGTTTTTTATAGTTGTCATTTGATATTGAAGAAAGTAGAAAAAATTACGTACTAGCTGAAGCTGGGAAACTAGCACGAAAATTCAAGAGCTACTTGAGTAGAGTGGGGGTACGGGATGATGATGGAAACATTAATTACAACCCACCTTCACAATATGAGATACCTCAAGCTGACTGGATGGCATTTTTAGACGTTCGCCTAAGTGAAGAGTTCCAGGTAGTCATTTTAATTTACGATTTTATTTATTGGTTATTGCGTTTATATGTAACTAATACATTGACTAGTGCTTTGTTTATGTAATAAACAACAACTAAGTAAGGAAAATCTAGAAAGAGCAAAGGATCCTGAATATCCTTATAGAAAATCACGTCTTAGACATGCTCTTGTGGAGCAAATTGAGATATGTAGTTCATTTAACAAGGAATCCTTACAATTTTTTTAATAAAAATTCCTTGTTAATAAATATAAATTTTTTAATCAAAATATAGATGAACAAAAAGAAAGGAAACTGGGTCAAATTGCACAGAGGTGACACGAGCACTCGTGTGGAGGATTTCGCGTTCCGATAAAAAGAATGAGATTGATAATGTCAATGTTAGAAGAGTAGTGAATGAAATGGTGAGTTATTTGCAATTTTAGCTCTATTATGTGTCGTATGTTTGTTTTGAAATACTTTTGAAAGAGCAAAGTTCACTAAGTTTTTTTATTTTTTAAATGTATTATTATAGGAGTGCATATCACAAGAGAGTACTAGCCATAGTGGAAACAATAGGAGCCGGGATGATCTATTGGCTAAAGCTCTTAAAAAGAAAGAGCATCCGAGTCGCGTTAGGGGTGTCACAAAGAGAGTACTTTATGGATCCAAAGCCTTCTAAGTAGATGGAGATGGAAACCTTGAGAAGCATGGTGAAGGGCCTCACTGAATCACTATCCTCCTTGCAGCGCAAGGTTGCCGAGTTGCGGGCATCTGGGTCACGTCAACCACATGAAGATGAGGCAATTTCTTTGAAAGATAGCTGCCCAGAACCAGTTGAGATGCTTCCTGAGGTAATGATCTGAACTTGTTTAGTGATCATGTAACTTGCAACTCTCTATTTCTGTAAAACACACTATTACAAAAATACACTATTACAGCGATTTTGGTAAAACCGCTGAACGGGGGTGCCTATTACAGCAGTTTCCAATGAACCGATGTAATAGGGTATCGCGGTCTTGACCTTTTACAGCGATTCAAGAATAAACCGATGTAATAGGCTGTCCGGTAACCTATTACTGCGGTTAGGATTGAACCACTGTATGAAAAAAAAATTGGGGCCTATTACAGCGGTTTGGACCGAACCGCTGTAATAGGCCGGTTCGGCCTTACACATAGCGTCAGCGCCCCCCCCCCCCCCCCTCCACTTTTTACACTCTCTTTCAAACTCTCTCTCATTCTTCCCCACCACTACCAAGAACACTCCACCACCACTCGGCACCGCCATCGCCACCTCCACCACCACCTCTCCATCTCTACTCGGTTTCTCTCTCTCTCACTCACCACCACCACCACCCACCACCACCATTGCCGCCACACATCGCCGCCGGTCCTCCACTCATCGTCGCAGTTGGGTTCTCTCTCTCTATATATATATATATATAGCACCGTCGCCGCCGTCCCACCGCTGTCGTCACCCGCCGCTGCCTTCACCGCCGCCGCCTCCACCACCACAATTTGGGGTAAGTTTTTTAGATATATATATATATATATGCACACACATATAGAGTTTGTGCTAGATAAATATTTGTGTATGTATATTTGTGTATGTGTGGCTGTATGTATATATATTTATGTATATGTGGGTGTATGTATATATATTTGTGTATGTGGGTGTATGCATATATATTTGTGTATGTGTGGGTGTATGTATGTTTGTGTATTTGTGTATATGTAGGCGTATGTATATTCTAATGTGTCGGAATGGATAGAAATTCGCACGATCATAGCGAAACAGTTTCGTGATTTTAGCGATCGGAGATCGTTTAAGGCCTCAAATTGGAAACGTAATGGGTTTGTGCTATGTGTCTGTATTTGTGCGGATTTGGGATAGCGTTTTTAGATAAATATGAGGAAAATTTTGTTGTATAAGTAATTCTTGAGATTTGCCTATTTTTGCGGAAAATTTAAGTGAAATAGGGACTTGACTGAATTTAGGGTTAATTTGGGTTAGCTGGGGGTTAATTATGTTCAATTTGGGATTAAATTATGATGTTTTATGTTATCCAACTGCTAATCAATATTTTCGTATAGTGAGAATGACATTTTAGGTTTGTTGTGGGTGAAAAATTAGAATGTTGGGTTTGTAGTGGTTGAAAGATCCAAATTTTATTGATTGCAAGTTTGGGGGAAGATTAAGTCGAGAACTTGGTAGAAATTTTTGTGTCGTTACTCTGCCGAATTTTTTCTAGAATAATGGGAAATAATTTAAAATTAAAATTATTTAATTAATTCAACTCAACTGATGTTAAAATTATTTAATTTAATTAATTCTGAATCAAGATGGATCAAAGTTGGATTTTAGTGGATCGTAAGATCCGAATTTTGTTGGATGCATCCAACCCAAGGGAAGATTAAGTCGAGAACTTGGTATAATTTTTTGTGTCGTTACTTTGCCGATTTTTTTCTAGAATAATGGGAAATAAATTAAACTTAAAATTATTTAATTAATTCAACTATCAACTGATGTTAACATTATTTAATCTAATTAATTCAGAATCAAGATGGATCGAAGTTGCATTTTAGCGGATTGTATGTCGAAACAGTATGAGAAAGGGGTGAAAGAGTTCATCAAGTTTGTGGTTGAGCATGCACCAGATCGGACTAGGATCACTTGCTCGTGTTTACGTTGTTGTTTTGGAAAGAGAATTAGTCCACGTGAATTGAAAGATGTTTCGAGTGTAATGGAATTGATAAAAGCTACACACGTTGGACAAGACACAATGAAAGCAGTGTCATATCAGATGATTTGGGTGGTACATCATATCCATCACAGGATTTGAACATGAATGATTATGAGTCTGATCGTTTGGGGGAGATGACAAATGTGATTGAGGAGGATTTGCGAAATTGTCCTAAAATGTTTGACAATTCGATAAGTGATTCAAAGACACCACTGTATAGTGCTAGTAAATTCACAAGATTGAAAGCAGGCCTAAACCTATACAAGTTAAAAGCCAACAATGGGTGGAGTGATAAGAGTTTCACAGACTTACTTAGTCTATTAAAAAGCATGCTACCCGAGGATAATGTGTTACCTAATCGTACTTATGATGTTAAACGGATGTTAACCTCAATTGACATGGGATATGAGAGGATACATGCTTGTCTCAATGATTGCATATTGTTTAGCACTAATTATGCATCATTGAAGTCGTGTCCGGAATGTGGTGCCCACATTACAAGAAGAATGGATCTGCTCCTGTCAAAACAATGTGGTATTTTCCCATAATACCGAGATTTAGGCGCATGTACAGTAGTCAAGAGTTTGCCAAGGACTTGACATAGCATGCTGATAGAAGGCTTGAAGAAAGGATTGAAGATGACAAGATTTGACACCCTTCAGATTCTCCTCAATGGAAAAAGATTGATGATGATTGCCCTGAATTTGGTGAAGAACCAAGAAACCTGCGCCTTGTATTGGTTACAGATGGCATGAACCCACATGGCTTGCAAAGTAGCTCACATAGTACATGGCCGGTGATTTTGATGATCTACAACCTACACCCATCGCAATGCATGAAGCGAGAGCATATAATGATGCCTATACTCATTTCTGGGCCGAAACAACCTGGAAATGATATAGATGTCTACTTGGCTCCTCTAATGGAGGATTTGAAGGTGTTGTGGGAGACCGGTATTGAAGTATATGAATGGTTCAGAGAAGAAAGTTTCAATCTTAGAGTCATGTTATTTGGAACAATCAATGATTTTTCGGCTAGAGCACATCTCGAGGGATATGGTGAACATGGCCAATGTGGTTGCCCCATATGTGTCAAGAGTACAGATCAATATCGATTGCCACACTCTCAGAAATATGCATTCCAAGGGCATCGGAGATGGCTGAATCGAAACCATCGATATCGTGGGTGGATGAACGCTTTCAATGGGAAGATAGAAGAAGTTCGGGCTCCTAAGTGCTTGATTGGTGAAGAAGTGTTTGAGAATGTAAAATACTTGATATCAAATTTGGAAACACTTTTGCAGGTGGCCTTGCAAAAACTGGGGGGAAAAAAAGGTTAATTTTCTTTGAGTTGCCGTATTGGAAGTCCTTACATGTTAGACATTTTCTTGATATTACGCATGTTGAGAAAAATTTATTTGATAGTGTCATTGGTACACTTCTAAATATGCCCGAAAAGATAAAAGATGGGGTAAAAGCAAGGTTAGACTTGGTTGAAATGAATATAAGATAAATTACCACCAACAAAGAAGGGGAAACATACTTATTTGCCTCCAGTAGCTCACACTCTATCCAGGAAAGAAAAAATTGCCTTATGTGAGTTTCTTAATGGAGTGAAAGTTCCAGAAGGGTATTCTTTAAAAATTAGCAGTCTTGTATCAATGAAGGACTTGAAGCTAAAGCACATGAACACTCATGATTGTCATGTAATCATGGATCATTTGATACCAATTGCTATACGGGCCATTTTGCCAAAAAAGGTGAGAGACATGATAACTAGCATGTGTTTCTTCTTCAAAGCAATGTGGAGCAAGGTGTTTGATCCTGAACAATTTCTTGCACTTCAGAAACAAATTGTCATCACTTTGTGTGAGCTTGAGATGTAATTTCCACCTGCATTTTTTGATATAATGACTTATCTACCTATTCACTTGGTTAGAGAGACACAACTATGTGGACCGGATTTTATGAGATCTATGTATCCGGCTGAGCGTTATATGAAGGTATTGAAAGGTTACGTGAAAAATCGTAGTTGACCGGAAGGTTGCATTGTTAAACAGTACATAGTTGATGAAGCCATTACATTTTGCACAGAGCATCTGGCAGATTCTAATGTACCAGAGCTTCCAAAGTCTCATGTTATGGGAGGGAGAACAGAAGGAAAAAGTGTAATTGAAAAGCAATTAGTTAGTGCTCCTTGCACACAGAGGGAGCAGACACACCTATATGTGTTCCACAACACCGAGGAGGTTGACTCATATGTTGAAGAGCACAAGGACCAACTTAGGAGATTCAATCCAATTAAAAATGAGAGTTGGATTTCAAGAGAGCATAACAAAAGTTTCATTGATTGGTTCCAAAAGCATATTGAAGAGAAACAGAAAGAGAATCCACTTTCAGTTTCAAATAAATTGACACAGTTGTCAATGGGTCCGGACATACTAGTATTTTGTTATTCAGGTTATCATATAAATGTTTGCACATTCTATACAAAAGACCAAGATGAACGAAGTACAATGCAGAATAGTGGGGTGAGTGGGTGAGTCTTGTAGTTGAAGCAATGCATATCTCAAGTGCGAAAGATAATAACCCTATTTATGCTGATTTATCATATTATGGGGTGATAGAATGTATATGGGAGCTGGATTATAGTTGGTTGCAGGTGCCTGTATTTGGGTGTAGGTGGGTTGACAATAAAAATGGTGTCCAAAATAATGAAATAGGATTCACTCGGGTAGACCTTGAAAGGGTGGCATACAAAGATGAACATTCCATTTTGGCATCACAAGCTAAGCAAGTATTTTTTATCACCGATCCTATTGATAAGAGGTGGTCCATTGTTTTATCGGCAAACAAAAATACTTGTATTAATGATGATTATGAAGAAAGTGAAGACGATGGAGAAAATCTTATCTTAGGTGATTCACAATCAATTAATAGTGATGATGAGTTGGATATAAGTGATGATGAATTGTATATGGGACAAGATCACCAAGAGGGGATATGGATTAATCCATCAGCTCTTCAGCGTATTAAAAAAAAGGGTTGTACTGATGGGAAGCAAAAGACTGCTAAGCCAACGATAAAAAGAAAACAAAGAAAGATATTTGAACTTATTTGATAATTGTATGATTGATTTATTTTTTGATCCAACTAGTGATCAATATTTATACTTAGTTGCTGGAAATATGATACTTTATTTATAATTTTATGTGATTTATGTAATCCAACTGGTGCTCAATATTTGTAGTTGTTGGAAATATGATGTTTTATGTGATCCAACCAGTGATCATTATTTATTTAGTTGTTGGAAATATGATGCTTTATTCGAATTTTTATGTGATTTATGTGATACAACTGGTGATCAATATTTATACGTAGATGTTGGAAATATGATACTTTATTTGTATTTTTATGTGATTTTTGTGATCCAACTGGTGATCAATATTTATACTTAGTTGCTGAAAATATGATGTTTTATTTGTATTTTTATGTGATTTATGTGATCTAACTGGTGATCAATATTTTGTTGGTTGCAAGTTTGGGGGAAGATTAAGTCGAGAACTTGGTACAAATTTTTGCGCAGTTACTCTGCTAAATTTTTTCTAGAATAATGGGAATGAATCTAACTTCTAATTTATCAGTTCTATTTTAAAATTATTATTACCAAATGAATCTGCCAAATTTAAATGAATTTAACTTCTGTATTTTTAGCTTTTGTAAGTCGATGGCTTCAGATCCTACTGGTAGTTTTTCCAAGGACAATGTATGTGGATCAGACAACTGTGTTGAAAAGGAGATACGGAGAGGTGTCACGGCTATGAAAAAAGTTATCAATGCCCAAAGTAAAGGCATAAGGCTACCTGTCGGTTGGGATGACAGAGGCCAACCAGTTGACCCAAACAAATCAACATTTGTTGGTTATACATATAGAAGTCTTGGCTCAGCAGAAGGTGCCGATGACGATCAATGATTGGTGAAAAGTCCCGTCACCCACAAAAAGAACAATTTGGGATAAAACAATAGTAATTTGGATATTATCATGTTTCTAATTGTTAATGTATTTTTTATTGATTTAATTTTCTCCAAATTATAATTTCATATAGACTTTGTTGTTTATTTTTGTAGTTGGCATTTGATATTGAAGAAAGTAGAAAAAAGTTTGTACTAGCAGAAGTTGGGAAGCCAACACGTAACTTTAGGAGCTACTTGAGTACAATGTGGGTGCGGGATGATGATGGGAACATTAATTACAACCACCCTTAAAATATGAGATAACTCAAGCCGATTGGACGGCATTTGTAGATCTTCGCCTAAGTGAAGAGTTCCAGGTAGTCATTTTAATTTACGATTTTATTTGTTGGTTATTGCGTTTATATTTAACTAATATATTTTGCTTATGTAATAAACAACAACTAACTAGGAAAAATCAGGAAAGAGCAAAGGAATCTGAATATCCTTACAGGAGATCACGTCTTGGACATGCTCTTGTGGAGCAAATTGTGGTATGTAGTTCATTTAACAGTGAATACTTACAATTTTTTTTAATAAAAATTCCTTGTTAATAAATATATATTTTTTAATCAAAATATAGATGAATAGAAGAAGGGATGCGTGGTCCGATTGTACAGAGGTGACACAAGCACTCGTGTGGAGGATTGCACGTTTTGATAAAGAATGAAATTGATAACGCCAATGTTAGAAGAGCAGTGAATGAAATGGTGAGTTATTTGCAATTTTAGCTCTATTATGTGTTGTATGTTTGTTTTGAAATACTTTTGAAAGAACCAAGTTCACTAATTTTTTTTATTTTTTAAATGTATTATTATAGGAGAGCATTGCACAAGAGAGTACTAGCCATAGTGGAAACGAGAGGAGTCAAGATGATCTATTGGCTAAAGCTCTTAAAAAGAAGGAGCATCCGGGTCGCGTTAGGGGTGTTGGCTTTGGGGTCTCACAAAGAGAGTGCTTTAAGGATCTAAAGTCTTCTAAAGATATAGAGATGGAAAGCTTGAAAAACATGGTGAAGGGTCTCTCCGAATCACTGTCCTCCTTGAAACGCCGATTTGATGATATGCAGGGGTCGCATCAGCCACAAGAAGAAGAGGTGATATCTTTGAAAGATAGCTGCCCAGAACCAGTTAAGATGCTTCCCTAGGCAATGATTTGAACTTGTTTATTGATCGTGTAACTTGCAACTCTCTATTTCTGTAAAACACACAAAACTTTCTAATATAATGTTGTATATATTTATATATATATATATATATGTAAGTTACGGCGCCATGTCAATTAGCACTTTCATCACCTTCATATCGTGTGGTGGGTAAAGGACAGATGTACAATTGAGTAAAGGATAGAATACTTCACAACTGTCCATTACCCACTAATCATGTGAAAATACAAATTGACACTACAGTTGAGCCGGATACACCCCTACCCGTCCCTCTCAATGATGAAGTACTCACAATTTTTAATGCTTTGGGTACCTATGTTGCTTGGCCTGTGAGTCTTGTCATTGTCACTGATGCACTGGTATGTAGTTAACAGTTAGTCATTAATAAATTATAACAATTGTTTAAGGTTACTAAATATACTCTGGTGTGTAACATTCACGTTTTATTTTCTTTGCTTAAATAGTCTCTTGGACCATCCAAATCATTTGGAAACCAGAAATTAGGAACGTCGAAGCACTCAGTTATCAAACCAAAACCTCCAGTAGCCAAGCCTGCACATGAAGGTGACAGATGTGCAGACCTTGTACTAGCTGGACTCCCTAAGGATCTCATATTTCTTGGAAAGTACATGAAGATGATGTCTATTAATGGCCACATCATTATAGACACGAGGAAAGAATTATGAATATTAAATACCAAGAGTTTTCTAATTATTTTATTGCATCTGAACTATGATTATTTTCGTTACTCGAAATTAATTTCTTATGCTCAATTTAGGTCTTTGTGGGTTAGTTCCATGGTCTGCGAAGGAAAAAAAGTTCTTTTCGGGTTCCTTAGCCCACATTCCATATCTGCTGGATTAGGTACTCAGACTGAACAAGTGCAGTACATAGCAGATGCTATGATACGAAGTGCACAAATGAATAAGTTATTTCTTGCACCTTACAATACCGGGTGAGCTACTAAAGACTCAACTTTAATTTGTAAAACTTTGTTATGCAAAACCAATTTTGAACTTATCTTTTGAATGCTTTTTGGGGGACATTGGTTGTTGCTTGTGATCGATCCATTTCAAGAGGTCGTTTACTATCTGGGTTCTTTGCATGGTGAGCTAGATTACTAATATGACATAATAGAAAAAATCAATCAGTAAGTTTTTCATTCAATCAATGTATCCATTATATTTAATATTTTTTTTAAAGTGTATATATCTTCCTAGATTTCATATAATTGCTTGTTTTTTACATATTTCCTTATTTTTTGTATTTTTTTACAGGGCTGTGCTCATATTTCATGCAAATCACAACAACCAATTGATGAAATCCAAAAACAAGACTTGTAAATGGATTTGTATAAAGGTTAGCGTTTTCTAGTTTCGAGAGATTATTCGTACAAGAGTTAGTGTTCTAACACAACTTTAATTACTTTGGTAGTGCCATCGACAGACAAATGAAGTGGATTGTGGCTACTTCGTTATGAGATTCATGAAGGAGGTTATTAGCCACGGACAATCTTTAATCCAAAAAATGGTATGCATAATCCTAATACTCAATTTCTTTCCCTTTTGAAGTTATTAAACCTTTGGTAGGTAATTGAAACGTCATTTGGGTTTGCAATCTCTCTGTCTCTATATATATATATATATATATCGTGCAGTACTTTCATGATTCTCAATCCTTCTATACTCAAGAGCAAATTGATGAATTACGCTGCGAAGTGGCACAATACATTATTATGGAATGCGTTTAGAAATTAGGTAATGTATTTTTTGAACATTTTGACTAGTTGTAAATATTTTGATTTGATTTTTTGTATTTAAATTGTGAGTAATTTAATTAGTTGATTGTAAATTAACACGTGTTCATTTGTTGGAGATTATAAAATTTTGTTTCTAGAGGAAAGAATTGGTTATATTGAAGTTTTGGGTTTTGTTGTTTATGTTGAATTTTTTTTACTGTGTAGCTGGTTTGCATTTGTTGGTTTATTGAATATGTTGAATTTGTTGTATAGGAAGGTTGCAAAATCGTAGGGAGGGGGGGCGGAAAAAAAAGACCTATTACAGCGGTTCAAGTTGAACCGCTGTAATAGGAATACACAAAAAAAAAAAAAAAATCGGAAACCTATTACAGTGGTTCACATTAGAACCGCTATAATAGGGTTACCCTATTATAGCGATTCTAACGTGAACTGCTGTAATAGGGTATCCTATTATAGCGGTTCTATAGTGAACTGCTATAATATTGGACCTGTTACAGCGGTTTTCAACCGTTGTAATAGGCCTAAACCCTATTACAAACCGCTGTAATAGGTCTTTTTTTGTAGTAGTGACACACAAAACTTTCTAATATAATGGTATATATATGTAGGTTAAGGCGCCATGTAAATTAGCACTTTCATTACCATCATATCGTGTGGTGGCTAAAGGACATATGTTCAATCGACCATCGGATAGAACACTTCACAACCATCCATTATCCACTTACCATGTGAAAGTTTGCATTGGCACTGTAATTGAGGAGGATACAGCCCTACCAGTCCCTCTCGATGATGAAGTACTCACGATTTCTGATGCTTTGGGTACCTATGTTTGCTTGGCCTATGAATCTTGTCATTGTCAATGATGCATCGGTATGTAATTAAAAGCTAGCCATTAATAAATTATGACAATTGTTTAAAGTTACTAAATATACTTTGGTGTGTAACATTCACGTTTTATTTTCTTTGCTTAAATAGTCTCTTGGACCATCCAAATCATTTGGAAACCAGAAATCAGGGACGTCCAAGCACTCAGCTGTCATACCAAGACCTCCAGTGGCCAAGCATGCACATGAAGGTGACAGAAGTGAAGACCTTGTACTAGATAGACTCCCTAGGGATCTTTTATTTCTTGGAAAGTACATGAAGAGGATGTCTATTGATGACCAGATCACTATAGACTTGGAGAAAATAATTATCAATATTGAATTCCAAGAGTATATTGGGAGGGAGGAGATTTGTCACCTTTTGCTTCAAGAAGAGATAGGAGCCTCTGTCATTTCAGTGTACATCAAGTAATTTTTTTAATTATTTTATTGCATCTGAATTAAGATTATTTTTGTTACTCAAATTTATTTTATGCTCAATTTAGGTTTTTGTGAGTTAATTACGTGGTCCCCAAAGGGAAAGAAAGTCGTTTCAGGTCCCTTAGCCCACAGGTTATATCTGCGGGATCGGGTACTCCCCAAATTGAACAAGTGCAGTTCATAGCAAATCCTATGATAGAGAGCGCACAAATGAATAAGTTATTTCTTGCACCTTACAACACCGGGTGAGCTACTAAAGACCCAACTTTAATTTGTAAAACTAGTTATGCAAAACACATTTTGAACTTATCTTTTGAATGCTTTTTAGAGGACATTGGTTCTTGCTTGTGATTCATCCATTTCAAGAGGTCGTTTATTATCTAGATTCATCGCATGGTGATCCGGCTAACCGATTTGACATGAAAGAAAAAATCAATCAGTAAGTTTTTCATTCAATCAATGTATCCATTATATTTAATATTATTTTTAAAGTGTATATATCTTCCTATATTTCATATATTTGCTTGTTTTTGACATATTTCCTTATTTTTGGTATTTTTTTGCAGGGCTGTGTTCATATTTCGTGCAAATCACAACAACCAATTGAAGAAATCCAAAAACAAGACCTGTAAATGGATTGGTACAAAGGTTAGTGTTTTCTGGTTTTAAGAGATTATTCGTATAAAAGTTAGTGTTCTAATACAACCTTGATTTCTTTTGCAGTGCCCCCGACAGACAAACGACATAGATTGTTGCTTCTTCGTTATGAGATTCATGAAGGAAATTATTAGCCACGGAAAATCTACAATCCCAATAGCAGTATTAATAATCCTAATACTCAGTTTTTTTCCCTTTTGAAGTTATTAAACCTTTGGTAGGTAACTGAAACGTCCTTTGGGTTTGCAATCTCTATCTTGCAGTACTTTCGTGATTGTCGATGCTCCTTCTACACTCATGTGCAAATTGATGAAGTACGTAGCGAAGTGGCACAAAACATTATCGAATGCGCTTACAAATTGGGTAATGTATTTTTTGTAAATTGTGATTTGTTGTAAATTGTGATTTGATTTGTTGTATTTCAATTGTGATTAATTTAATTAGTTGATTGTAAACACGTGATCATTTGTTGGAGATTATAACATTTTGTTGGTAGAGGAAAGAATTGGTTATATTGAAGTTTTGGGTTTTTGTTGTTTCTGTTGAATCTGTTGCACTGTGCTAGTTTGTTGTCATGGTTTGTTTAATTTTGATCTTGTACGGGAAGGTTGGAAACGACTAGGTAAAATAATAATAAAAAAATACCCCCTATTACGGCGGTTTTAACTATAGCGGTTAAAATCGTTGTAATAGGTACAAAAAAACGTTGTAATAGGCGTTTTTTGTTGTAGTGTGCTCCAATTATAGTAATTAACAAAGATATTTTCGTTTCATAAAAATTATTAAGTGCCCCTATAATTCTATATTTCAAAGGAATATAAATGTTACATTTATTCATTAGAGCATGTTTAGTTTTGTATATGTTTCTATAATATGATTATTTGTGAAGGAAAAATCCTACGATTAAAATTACTCACTTTTCACTGAGTTATCAACTTAAATTATTTTAATGGAATAAATATATAAAAAAATTTAGACTTGTATTTCACTTGCCACCAAAAGATATATTTACATAGAGTTTTCGTTTATAATTCCCCATTCTCAGAAGAAACAACATAAATTTTGTAAGCACATATAACCCCACCCATAATGAGCTTTGTAAATCTTATCTCAATTAAAAGTAAAAAAGATGCGCGTTTTATTTAGTTATAATAAATTCATTTGAGTCGTGTGATCATCCACTCTGAGAATGTGTTGACAATGAAAGCACATTATTTAGCAAAAACTTAGACATGGAAACTTTGTTTTCCTGCAAATTCAGTTGACTAACTTGTGATAGAGAAATTCATGATTTTGCGTGGTTTTTAAATATATCATTGTCATCCAAGGATTTTACTGGTGCTATAGAGAAAATTGTATTTTTTGTCTTATTGGTTAGAAGAATGAGCAATTTTGTCCCAAATTATAATAGAGATTTATATATTTATATAGTTTAGAAATCATTGCACAATGCCATATTGTTACTATTTTTTTAAAAGAAATTATCGATATGAGAGTCATATTATTGTTACATCTACTGATTTAATGAAAAAAAAAACGTGCAAAGGACTGTGAATGTATGGAGGAGAGAAGGACTGTGAACGTATCGAGGAGAAAAATGTTCATTGGTTGATGAGATAAACTCATGCAATCTTTAACATTCTCATGTGTCTTTATAGGACTTTTTTCATCAAATCAGTAAAATTAATAAAAATGCATGTAACACTCACTTGATCACTCTGTTCCAAATTAATAATGTGAACCAAATGTATAATAACTTTTAGGCTATGTTTGGATTGATAATTTAGATTTCACAAGGGATTTAAAATGAATAGATTTCAAATTTCTTGGATTTGTATTAGAAATCCCTTATTTGGTTATATATATAGATTTGTAAAAGGATTTCCAAATGCATCGATTTCAATTTCATTGTTAGGTTATAAATCCACTACTACAAAAAAGCCCTATTACAGCGGTTTTGCAAAACTGCTGTAATAGGGCATCTCGGTTCGGACCTATGACAGTGGTTCGACTGAACCGCTGTCATAAGTTCAGGCTATGACAGTGGTTCGACGTGAACCGCTGTCATAATATTTAAAAAAAAAGGAAAAAAAAAAAACTATATGATAGCGGTTCGTCGAACTGCTGTCATAAAAAAATAAAATAAAATAATGCCTATGACAGCGGTTCGACCGAACCGCTGTCATAGGAGTCGGGTTTTAAACCAGCGCCCCCCCCCCCCCCTCTTTTCTTCTTCTCTCATTCTCTCTCTCTCTCTCTCTCTCTCTCTCAACTCTCTCCCTATTACACCCACCCCACCACCACCACCACCACGACGGTGCACCACCACCACCACCTCTCTCGCGCGCTCTCTCTTTCTCGTTCTCTCTCTCGCTCTCGGTTTCTGTCTCTCTCTCTGTTTCTCTTTCGTTCTCTCTCTCTCTCCGTTTCTCTTTCGTTCTCTCTCTCTCTCTCTACTCGCCGTCCACTACAGCCGTCATCCGCCGTCCGCTGCCGCCGTAAGCTCCCCTCTTTTTGGTATCTCCCTCTCTCTCTTTCTCCATATATATATGTGCATATATATATATATATAGGGTATGGATCAAATACATACCTTGACATTAGGTAAGATCTAAGACCCAATCTTAACCATTTATACCATTTGATCTCAAGGTCCATATTTAAAGCCATTATTTCAGTTTTATCTTTAATTTAATAATGATAGGGGCATTTTAGTCAATAGATCCAACAAACAAATGAAAATATCATTCAGGATCAGTTTATCCCCATATTTCGCCCATTAACAGATTTTTTTTCTCCAATTAATTTTTTCTTTCCAATTACAATCAACTCAATTAATCATCACCAATTCAATATATAGAAATCAAATCTCTCTTATTTAGATTATTCATCATCAAACTCAATTCATCATCAAGTTCGATTCATCATCAAACTCGATTCATCATCATCGTCGTCGTCG
Organism: Buddleja alternifolia; assembly: GCA_019426215.1. Classification (NCBI taxonomy): domain Eukaryota; kingdom Viridiplantae; phylum Streptophyta; class Magnoliopsida; order Lamiales; family Scrophulariaceae; genus Buddleja; species Buddleja alternifolia. Next base: position 17,235,103 of record CM033402.1, on the reverse strand, counting down.
TCAATTCATCATCATCGTCAACCTCAATCCGAGAGATTCAAACAGAACGGCGATTTGATATCCACTGCAATACATTGTGGATTTTCTTAAATTGCTGTGGATTTTCAGCAAAATCATGGCTGAAAGGAAAGAAAAAGAAAAGAAAGTGGAAGTTATGGTAGAAATCTTTGGCCATGTGTTGGTCGGCATTATATACATACATACATACAGAATAGAAGAAGACAGGGAGAGAAAAAAAGAATAAGGGGAAGAAAACATAACAATTAGTGATTTTAAACAATCATACAGTAGTTTATAACATATTATACAGTAGCTTATAAAACATTATACACTACAATACAAATCATTATACACTGTGAATTTGATACACAACTATATATAATGGTATAACAGATTATAGATTAAATTCATTATTATACACTACAATAGCAAACTATTATACACTACAATACAAACCATTATACACTACAATACAAATTATTATACACTGTGAATTTTATACACAATTATATATAGAATGGTATAACAGATTATAGATTAGATTCATTATTATACACTACAATACAAACCATTATACACTGTAAATTTTATACACAACTATAGTGAATGGTATAACAAATCATACATTAGATTCATTATTATACACTACAGTACAAACCATTATACACTACAATACAAACCATTATACATCACGTTTTTGTATATTATACAGTTATAAAGTTAAATGATGTTTGCCCACCGTTTGTGTAAATGGGGCATTCAATCCACCTTCTACTTCCACCTTTGAATATATAATGTTTATTTATATAATACATATTTGGAAATTATTTCACCTAACCTGATTCTTAGTCTTCTTTTTCCTTGTTTTGTTTCAAAGAGATTTTGATTCATTTCATGATATCTTATGCGTTCTGCGAAGAAGGTCATCTCTTTGATCTGAATTTTTTTGTGCAGTTGGAAAGATATTCAATCCACCACTTATTGAAATCGTCTTGAGCTCACAAATGAGAATCCACAATGCAATTTCAATAAAAAAGAATGAGAAATGAATTAAAAGGTATTCGCTGCAAGGACGAGAGGAAGAGAGAGAGAGAGAGAGGAGAGAAGAAAGACCTTTGATGTGCTTTGCTGTACAATAACGTGTATTTTACTATTATACCTCTCAGTCAGTTACAATTGAGTTTCACGTTGATTCTAGTATTTAATTTGGACGGTTTGATTTAATTGATCCAATGGTATATATTGGGTCTTATATCTTATCTAATATAGGGTATGTAATAGATCTTGACCCTATATATATATATATATATATATATATATATATATATGTATATATACTATAATATATAACTCTTTCTATATATATACATATAAGGACCCCGCTGCCGCTGCCGATCCACCGCCGCCATTTAGTGGGTAATTTTTTTTAGATAAATAAATATCTATATATATATATACACACACACACACACACTTAGAGTATAGAGTTTGAGTTAGATAAATATTTGTGTATGTGTGGGTGTATGTATATTTGTGTATGTGTGAGTGTATGTATATATATTTGTGTATGTGTGGGTGTATATATATATATTTGTGTATATTTTTGAGATTTGCCTATTTATTGTGAAATTTAAGGGAAATATGGATTTGACTGAATTTACTGTTAATTTGGGTTAGTCGGGTGTTAATTACATTTGATTTGGGATTAAATTGTGGTTATTTTGTGGTTTAGGGTACATTGATCCAACTGGTGATCTATATTTATACTTGGTTGTTGAAAATATGATGTTTTATTTGTAGTTTTATGTGATTTATGTAATCCAGCTGGTGATCAATATTTGTAGTTGTTGGAAATATGATGTTTTATGTGATCCAACTGTTGATCAATATATATTTATAAAATGACGATTTATTTTTAGTTTTATGTGATTTATGTGTTCCAACTGGTGATCAATATTTGTAGTTGCTTGAAATATGATTCTTTATGTGATCCAACTAGTGATCAATATTTTCGTATAGTAAGATCGACATTTTGGGTTTGTTGTGGGTGAAAGATCAGAATATTGGGTTTGTTGTGGTTGAAAAATACGAATTTTGTTGGTTTTGAAAGATACGAATTTTGTTGGTTGCAAGTTTGGGGGAAGATTAAGTCGAGAACTTGGTAGAAATTTTTGCATCAGTACTCTGCCGAATTTTTTCTAGGATAACGGGAAATAAATAAAAATAAAAATAATTTATTTAATTCAACTCAACTGATGTTAAAATTATTTAATTTAATTAATTAAGATCGAAATTGGATTTTAGCGGATTGTAAGATCCAAATTTTGTTGGTTGCAACCTACCTGGTTGAAGATTAAGTCGAGAACTTGGTAAAAAATTTTGCGTTGTTACTCTGCCGAATTTTTTTCTAGAATAATGGGAAATAAATTAAAATAAAAATTATTTAATTAATTTAACTATCAACTGATGATAAAATTGTTTAATTTAATTAATTCAAAATCATGATGGATCGAAGTTGGATTTTAGCGGATCGTATGTCGGAACAGTATGAGAAAGGGGTGAAGGAGTTCATAAAGTTTGCGGTTGAGCATGCACCAGATCGAACTAGGATCACTTGCCCGTATTTACGTTGTTGTTTTGGAAAGAGAATTAGTCCACGTGAGTTGGAAGATCATTTGGTGTGTAATAAAATTGATAAAAGCTACACACGTTGGACAAGACACGGTGAAAGCAGTGTCACGTCAGATGATTTGGGTGGTACATCATATCCATCACAGGATTTCAACATGAATGATTATGAGCCTGAACGTTTGGAGGAGATGACAAATGTGATTGAGGAGGATTTGCGAAATTGTCCTAAAATGTTTGACAATTTGACAAGTGATTCAAAATCACCACTGTATAGTGGTAGTAAATTCACAAGATTAAAAGCAGTTCTAAACCTATACAAGTTAAAAGCCAACAATGGGTGGAGTGATAAGAGTTTCACAGACTTACTTGGTCTATTAAAAAGCATGCTACCTGAGGATAATATGTTACATAATCGTACTTATGAGGCTAAACGGATGTTAACCTCAATTGGCATGGGATATGAGAGGATACATGCCTGTCTCAATGATTGCATATTATTTAGAATTGACTATGCACCATTGAAGGCCTGTCCAAAATGTGGCGCCTCACGGTACAAGAAGAATGGATCTGCGCTTGTCAAAACCATGTGGTATTTGCCTATAATACCACGATTTAAACGCATGTACAGTAGTAAAGAGTTAGCCAAGGACTTGATGATAAGAGGTGTTTTTACGTGTTTTTAAGACCGTAATTCTTATGATTTGGATTCACTTATTGCTTAAATCATGTCACATTTGCATTTAATAGGTGTGTTAAGTGAATACAGGTAATAAATGAGAATACATGAAGAAAAGAGAAGAAAAACGACGTACAAAACAAGTTCAAGCATGTTTTTCAACACCTAGGCGGTTTATGCATCTCCTACCACATTCGAGCGATAATTCCGTACATTTCGAGACCGACTTAGACAAAGTTTCCTTCTAAAAGGTTTTAGATGAATGTCTTAGCTTCAAATGGGAACTTGAAACATCCAAATCGGAGGTCTATAGAGATAATTGTGAAGGAAATACGATTGCTGCGTCGAACAGAGAAGTACATGTGCCAGGATACGCCCCAGCGCCCTCCTGGTCATGCCTAGGCATGGATAGTCCGAATGTTACTCCTTTTTCAGCCTAAATTCCAGCATTATATGATGGGTAAGAATCACTTTTGGCCATAATTCAGCACATGTGTTGAGGGGTTGTCATAAGTGTGTTTCTTGGTAGATTTACTTTATGGGCGCCAAATCAGAAACAACCTCCATGTTGAAACGTAATTTAGGTATACTTAGAGACCGAATTGGACAAAATGTCCTTCTGAAACGTTGTAGATCTATGTTTTATCTGAACATGGGGACTTGAATAATCCCATTTGGAGATCTGTGGAGAAGTTTATGAGGTAAATACTAAGACTGCGCTGGAAAGCAAGAAAATGGCAGCATGCATGTGTTTTGTTGAAGTTTTCACATGGTTATGCTTGGTGGAATTCTTAATGGCCGAAAGTTCAACATTTTTTAGCTGGTTGGAATCTTAAAAGCCAAACTTTAAGCATCACCTTAGGTGGAATTCTCATTGGGGAACTCTAATGGGAATTCTTAATGCATACTTTAGTGGAATTTTTGGCTATAAAAGGAGGGGGAACCCATACTCTTCATGATTCACTATCAATTTCAGATTCTTAAAGGAGAGGGGGGCAGCCCCTAATCTTATTTCTCCACCATTCATCACCATTCTTCATCACTCTTGGAGGGGAAAACTAGAGGAAGGAAAAGAGCTTGGGGATTGAAGGCTCAACTTCAAGATCCATCATTATTCACTTTTGAGGGAGTTTTTATAGCTTTTCATTTCAATTATGTCTATGAACATGTGTATTAATTCATTTATGTTTTTCATATTATCCATTATGAACTAAATTCATAAGACTAGGGCCATGTAAGGCCAAATTGTGATATATGCTTATAATAGATGATTGTTGAGGTTGTTCTTATATTGTTATGTGATGTGAATTTGTGTTTTTGCCTATCTTGCATATACTTGATCACTATATGTTAGAATCTTATGCCTAGGTTAATATTTCGGGAGAAAATTGACTTATGGTGCAAGAAATTCACATCATGACCCATAACTAATGAGGAATTGCCCTAGACATAGGTAAAGATTCCCGGGTGAAGTTGTTCGATTCAAATCGAGTGAACTCTAGTAACGTTAATGCATGTTTAGTGGTTAGATTTCCGGATAGGAATATTTGGGAAATCACGATCTAAGCATAGGAGTTTATACGCGAGACATCGGTTATTCTCTACCCTCGGAGTTCTCACCATAACAATATAAACGTAATCCTTCAACTAGAATCTTTATAAGTATAATTGATCAATTTGAACCTAGCATGTGCCTTAGTCTCCCTTTATACTTTGTGTAAAATCAATTGTGTAATCTTGTTCTTATTGTATGCATTTTACCTATAATTTACTTTAATTATATTTGTTCTTTTTTTCGTTAAAATCATAAACTAAAATTCAAGTCTCCGTGGTTCGACAATCCGGACTTTTAGTCCACTTATTACTACACACGACTAGTGCACTTGCTATCATAGCACGTTGGCTTTTAGCGTGTCAAGTTTTTGGCGCCGTTGCCGGGGACTTGTTCATTTTAGTTTTTGATTTTTCGTTTAAATTTTCATAATTCTTAGTTTTTCGTTTATTTCTAACCTTTCTTTTATTTTATTATTCTAATTTTGTTTTTGTGTTTAATTGTAAGGTGTAATTTGTGGTGCATGACCCGCTCTTCTAACGAGCCTCTATACAATTTTGAGCCGGAGATAGAGCGTGTTCTTCGATCTAGTAGACGCGCTCGAGAAATGGCCGACAATCTAAATCCAAATGGGAATTTTCCCGACATAAATCTCCCGGAAAACAGGGAATGGTTGCAAAATCTATTCCAAGCTATGCAACCGGCACCTCCTCAAAGACTTCCGTCGGTCTGGGAAAGTCTACCTCCAAGGGTCCACACCATACCGGGGCCTGTAGTCTTTCCAAATTTCTATGCACCAAATTATCACATTCCGTCACACATCTTTAGCATGGTGCAAAGCGAACCCTTCTATGGAGAGACCCATGAATCACCTCATGAGCATTTGGAGACTTTAGACGACACTCTCATGACTACCCAATTTCATCCACGGGATCTTGATGCAATTCGTCTAAGAGTCTTCCATTTCTCATTAAAGGAAAGGGCGACCATGTGGTACAAGTCTCTACCACCCCAATCCATCACAACATGGGGACAATTGGTGGATGCCTTTTTGAGCAAATTCTTTCCACCTTCCAAAATCAATGAGCTAAGGAGCAATATTAAAGAGTTTAAGCAAGGGAATCATGAGTCCTTAGCCGAGGCATGGGCTAGATATAAAAACATGCTCCGAAAATGCCCGGATCACAACCTAAAGTTGAGCGAGCAAGTACTACGATTCCATGATGGAGTCCGATCACGCATCCGAAATAGGCTCAATGCCGGCGCCGGTGGTGATCTCCTTGGGCTCGATTGCCAAAGTGTGTGGGACAAGATTGAGCAATTAGCCCGAGAAGATGAACTCTATCCCGATGATGAAGAAGTCGCACTAAAAAGATTGCTTGTGTTCAAGAGTTGGGCAAAGAAGTTGCTTTGGAAACAACGGTTGGCAATGTAAACTATGTTGGAAATGCTAATCGACCTCAATTAAACTTCCATGTACCTGAAAATTTTCCAAGGAGGCCCAATCCGGCACAAAATGCCCATCCTGGCGTCTATCAAGCACCAAGGCCCGCATTCAACAATAACCAAGCTCAAAGGCAAGGTAATCCTCATGTACAAAGGCAAGTTAGGCCTCCTACAACCGATGAACGTCTTGATGAGGAAATAAAGAAATCGGATTCAGCAATCAACGAACTCCGTACTATGATGAAGGATTTAATGATGGATATTAAGGATTTGAAGACACAAATGGGTCAAATGGCAAAGAAAATCAGCGAGAGAGCCCCGGGAACTTTACCAAGTGACACGGAACAGAACCCGAAAGAGCAATGTTATGCAATTACCTTGAGAAGTGGCGAATAGGTAAAAGGTGATGATGTTCGCACTGATGCGCCCGAGCGCCCATCCATCCACGCCCAGGCGCCCTTGTCGCTGCGCCAAGGCGCCGATTGTCAAGCCCAAGCACCACATTCTGTATCCTCCACAGCTGGCCCTTCAACTCCAACGCATCATCCCATCGAGGTTCGTCTTCCATTTCCAAATGCACAAAAAACGAAAAAGAGGGATATGGATCCGATTTTCCGTAGGATTGTGGCGACTCTTTGTGAGGACCCGGAGAGGCTCACCATACCGTGCACCATTGGCCCTCTTACTTTTGAAAAGGTTATTTGCGATACGGGAGCAAGTATCAATCTCCTCCCGTATTCTCTCTTCAAGAAGTTGGGCCTTGGAAATCCCAAACCGACATCAATGAGCCTCCAACTCGCCGATGGATCAATTAAGAGACCAAGGGGGATAATAGAAGATGTTATTGTACAAGTTGACAAATTCTTTTTCCGGGTTGACTTTGTGGTCCTTGATATGGAGGAAGATGTTGAGATGCCCTTGATTCTAGGAAGACCTTTCCTAGTCACTAGCAATGCCAAGATCGACATGGGAAAAGGTAAGTTATCATTGAGGGTAGGAGATGTAAAAGTGATATTTGATGCTTCTAATAACAGGAAACCATCTATGAATGATCTTACTTGTTCCAATATCGATGTTATTAATCCTTCTCTTGATGAGAAATGTGCAAATGGCAAGGCTAAGGGCACACTCGAGTTGGAGGATGAGATTCCCTATGATAAACACAACAAAGAGGGCAAAAAAGATTTATGCATGAAATACATTCCACCCCATCGCCGTGCTCGTAAGATTGAAAAGAGTCATCGAATACAAAGGGCTTATTGCAAAATCCCACAATATGAGTGGAAGCAAGTAGACCATGGAGCTAAAAGGAGGCATGACAAGGATTTGGTCGTGTTAAATGGACCACCTATTTGAACCTCAAAGAGCACAAAGTCGAGCTACCGACTCTAAACTATCGCTTCTTGGGAGGCAACCCAAGTTTGTAAGTTTTTTTTTTCTTTTTGCTTTCGTTTTTGTTTTGTTTAGTTTGTTTCTTTTTATTGTGTTCAAACATGCACTTTGGGCATATATGTCTTTCTTATGCTTGATGGTTTAAAAAGTTGAAGTGTTAGATATGATGCACATTTGGACCCCACCTTTAGAGATTCTTATTTTACTCGATAAGAGGAGAAACTTTGTAAGGATGCATTGGAAGCTTAAGGATGTTCTTCAATATCCTTGGTTGTAAGTGTTCTTTTACCTTTGTGTATGCATGTTGTAACAACATTGGGGACAATGTTGGATTTAAGTTTGGGGGTAGAAGAGTATCTATTTTGACTATTGAAAATGCAATCCTAATTTTTAACTTGAATTTGGGGAAAGTGTGTTCGATATCATGTTTATATGCTTCTTTGTTGAGAAAATCAAGCATGAAAATTTTTTAGTCCTTCCAATTGATGCATTGAAATTGATTGACTTGGAAAAATGGCATGAATTCTTGAAATAATCTGAATTTAATGGAATATATATATATCTTTGAAATTGCTCGTGGAGACCTTAGACTAGAATTGATTCTTTAGATGATTCACAATGCACTTAAATCGAAGGTAGAGGAGTTGAGAGGATAACCATCTTGAAACACTTAAGGAATTATTCCTAGAAATATTAACTTAGATTTCTCATAAGGTTATAAGTTGAGTAGTAATTTTATATGCTAACAATGAATTGAAAAGGTTGAATTTTGGTATGACCAAAAGTGGTCAGGCTAATACGTACCGGAGGTGAAAAGTTTCATGCCTATATACTGTACTATTATGCTAATTTGAGCTATGCTCAAGCCAAAAGAAGTGAATTATTTAAAAGATCTAGTTTTATTTCGTGGCCTTTGATACTCAAGTGATTAAATCCTTAGGAGTGTCTCTACACTTAATGCCTAAAAACTATCTAGTTTGGGAGTCATTGGTCTAAAACTTGTTACATGGGTGTCATAGAAAGCCTAATGGAATAAAACATTGCACATGATCTAGCCTTAATGAAGTTTAATGGAAATTCCATATGAATTGAATGTTGAATATTTGAGATAATGAAATTTAAATGGCTATGAGATTTTCTATAATTCTTGTGCCTTGTGTTTGATCAAAAGTTGATAGATATGGGATTAATGTCCAAAATTTAGTAAGGATGCCTCTCGACTATAATACCCTAGATTTATTTTTCACTATACCCTAGGGAGTCGTTTCAAGTATTGGTGTCACATGAGCAAAAGTAGTTGATATGTATATATATATATATTTGTGAACTTTAAAAGGTTGATTTTATGCCATTCATTCTTGTTGATCATATTGAGATGTGTTGATTCGGTTGGGATTGAAAATTTGCTAGATTTTGTGGGTATATCTTATGCAAACCCTCACGAGACTATAACTCGTCCTATGAGGTAACTCAAAGGTTTAAAGGCTTGTTGCACCCGTTAAGTGCAATCGTTTACTCCACGAAAGTGAGTTAGTTAGTTGTTTTGTTTTCTCCCATTGAATGATGTTGGTCTTGCCTTATAGCTCGTATTGCTCGAGGTCGAGCAATTGATAAGTTTGGGGGTGTTGATAAGAGGTGTTTTTACGTGTTTTTAAGACCGTAATTCTTATGATTTGGATTCACTTATTGCTTAAATCATGTCACATTTGCATTTAATAGGTGTGTTAAGTGAATACAGGTAATAAATGAGAATACATGAAGAAAAGGGAAGAAAAACGATGTACAAAACAAGTTCAAGCACGTTTTTCAACACCTAGGCGGTTTATGTATCTCCTACCACATTCGAGCGATAATTCCGTACATTTCGAGACCGACTTAGACAAAGTTTCCTTCTAAAAGGTTTTAGATGAATGCCTTAGCTTCAAATGGGAACTTGAAACATCCAAATCGGAGGTCTATAGAGATAATTGTGAAGGAAATACGATTGCTGCGCCGAACAGAGAAGTACATGTGCCAGGATACGCCCCAGCGCCCTCCTAGTCATGCCTAAGCATGGATAGTCCGAATGTTACTCCTTTTTCAGCCTAAATTCCAGCATTATATGATGGGTAAGAATCACTTTTGGCCATAATTCAGCACATGTGTTGAGGGGTTGTCATAAGTGTGTTTCTTGGTAGATTTACTTTATGGGCGCCAAATCAGAAACAACCTCCATGTTGAAACGTAATTTAGGTATACTTAGAGACTGAATTGGACAAAATGTCCTTCTGAAACGTTGTAGATCTGTGTTTTATCTAAACATGGGGACTTGAATCATCCCATTTGGAGATCTGTGGAGAAGTTTATGAGGCAAATACTAAGACTGCGCTAGAAAGCAAGAAAATGGCAGCATGCATGTGTTTTGTTGAAGTTTTCACATGGTTATGCTTGGTGGAATTCTTAATGGCCGAAAGTTCAACATTTTTTAGCTGGTTGGAATCTTAAAAGCCAAACTTTAAGCATCACCTTAGGTGGAATTCTCATTGGGGAACTCTAATGGGAATTCTTAATGCATACTTTAGTGGAATTTTTGGCTATAAAAGGAGGGGGAACCCATACTCTTCATGATTCACTATCAATTTCAGATTCTTAAAGGAGAGAGGGGCAGCCCCTAATCTTATTTCTCCACCATTCATCACCATTCTTCATCACTCTTGGAGGGGAAAACTAGAGGAAGGAAAAGAGCTTGGGGATTGAAGGCTCAACTTCAAGATCCATCATTATTCACTTTTGAGGGAGTTTTTATAGCTTTTCATTTCAATTATGTCTATGAACATGTGTATTAATTCATTTATGTTTTTCATATTATCCATTATGAACTAAATTCATAAGACTAGGGCCATGTAAGGCCAAATTGTGATATATGCTTATAATAGATGATTGTTGAGGTTGTTCTTATATTGTTATGTGATGTGAATTTGTGTTTTTGCCTATCTTGCATATACTTGATCACTATATGTTAGAATCTTATGCCTAGGTTAATATTTCGGGAGAAAATTGACTTATGGTGCAAGAAATTCACATCATGACCCGTAACTAATGAGGAATTGCCCTAGACATAGGTAAAGATTCCCGGGTGAAGTTGTTCGATTCAAATCGAGTGAACTCTAGTACGTTAATGCATTTTTAGTGGTTAGATTTCTGGATAGGAATATTTGGGAAATCACGATCTAAGCATAGGAGTTTATACGCGAGACATCGGTTATTCTCTACCCTCGGAGTTCTCACCATAACAATATAAGCGTAATCCTTCAACTAGAATCTTTATAAGTATAATTGATCAATTTGAACCTAGCATGTGCCTTAGTCTCCCTTTATACTTTGTGTAAAATCAATTGTGTAATCTTGTTCTTATTGTATGCATTTTACCTATAATTTACTTTAATTATATTTGTTCTTTTTTTCGTTAAAATAATAAACTAAAATTCAAGTCTCCGTGGTTCGACAATCCGGACTTTTAGTCCACTTATTACTACACACGACTAGTGCATTTGCTATCATAGCACGTTGGCTTTTAGCGTGTCACTTGACATGGCCTGCTGATTGAAGGCTTGAAGAAAGGATTGAAGATGACAAGATTTGACACCCCTCAGATTCTCCTCAATGGAAAAAGATTGATGATGATTTCCCTGATTTTGGTGAAGAATCAAGAAACCTGCGCCTTGTATTGGCTATAGATGGCATGAACCCTCTTGGCTTGAAAAGTAGCTCACATAGTACATGGCCGGTGATTTTGATGATCTACAACCTTCCCCCATCGCGATGCATGAAGCGAGAGCGTATAATGATGCCTATACTCATTTCTTGGCCGAAACAACCTGGAAATGATATAGATGTCTACTTGGCTCCTTTAATTGAGAATTTGAAGGTGTTGTGGGACACCGGTGTTCAAGTATATGACGGGTTCAGAGAAGAAAATTTTAATCTCATAGTCATGTTATTTGGATCAATCAATGATTTTTCGGCAAAAGCAAACCTCGAGGGATATGGTGTACATGGCCAATGTGGATGCCCCATATGTGTCAAGAGTACAGATCAATATCGATTAACACACTCTCAGAAATATACATTCCAAGGGCATCGGAGATGGCTAAATCGGAACCATTGATATCGTCGGTGGAAGAAAGCTTTCAATGGGAATATAGAAGAAGGCCGAGCTCCTAAGTGCTTGACTGGTGAAGAAGTGTTTTAGAATGTAAAAGACTTTTGCAGGTGGCCTTGCAAAAACTGGGTGGAAAAAAGGTCAATTTTTCTTTGAGTTGACGTATTGGATGTCTTTACATGTTAGACATTTTCTTGATATTATGCATATTGAGAAAAATGTATTTGATAATGTCATTGGTACACTTCTAAATATGCCCGGTAAAGACACGGATAGACTTGGTTGAAATGAAGATAAGAGGAAAATTGGCACCAACAAATATGGGGAAACGTACTTATTTGCCTCCAGCAGCTCACACTCTAGCTGGGAAAGAAAAAATTGCATTATGTGAGTTTTTTAATCGAGTGAAAGTTCCAGAAGGGTATTCTTCAAACATTAGCAGTCTTGTATCAATGAAGGAGTTGAAGCTAAAGCACTTGAAGACTCACGATTGTCATGGAATCATGGATCATTTGCTACCAATAGCTATACGGACCATTTTGCCAAAAAAGGTGAGAGACACGATAACTAGATTGTGTTTCTTCTTCAAAGCAATGTGGAGCAAGGTGTTTGATCCTGAGCATTTTCCTGCACTTCAGAAACAAATTGTCATCACTTTGTGTGAGCTTGTGATATATGTTATTTTTACACTAGTTTTCCCCCCGTTTATCGACTTAGTTTTGATTATCTCCTTGATAATTTGATCACATATGATGCTTTGATCCTTGTCTTCTCATATTTTATAGAATAACATAACATTTGGAGGAAAAGAACAAGGATTGAAGGTAAATCATGCATAAAGATACAAACTGTCTGCGCAGTGATAGAGTTTATTGAATAGAGTTCTCTACCCATATCCAAATTACACACTTGATTTACCAATGGAAAGATAAGAGGCAAAGGTACATTTCTTATGTTGAAGACAAAGATCAGATATGTAGGGAAGGAGGTGAAAACGTCATCGGAAGAGACGTCTTACGATGGAGTTTTCTCATTCAGTGACTTGTGAGACAATTTTGTCATCTTTAACGTTTGATTTCGGCCCTAGTGTCTTCTGGAGAGTTGTAGGTCTTTTTTTTAGAATTCTACAGCAACTTGAATCAGTGAATTCCGACATCGGTAGAGAAAGTTATGCGAAGTTTACCAAAACTGGCTGGAGGAGCAGGGGACGAACGCCGAGGCGTTCATCCACGAACGCCGCGGCGTTCACATGCAGTAGCCAACGCCGCGGCATTCAACAAGCGAACGCCGCGGCGTTCGAGGCAGCGGGTTGGTCTATAAATACCCCTTTTAGCCATTTTTTACCCTAACTCACCATAAATAGCAGCAGCCACGCCAAAAGAGAGGGAGAGGGAGCTTGGGAGAGTGATTTTGAAGGTCAAAACGTCTACTTGAAGGCCTGGATTCGTGAGAAGACGGAGAATTCAACGAGGAATCCACATCTCTACAAGAATTAGTGAGTTTTTACATATTTATTTCTTGAATTTGTTCAAACCTCTTATGACTTGTATAATTTATATTTGCACTTTTGACATGAATATGAGCTAAACTTGTTTGATTGAGGCCATGGATAGGCCATTTATGTTATTTTGATTGTTGATTTGTTGGTGTTTATTGGATTAATTTTGGTTTTAGCTATGTATTCAATAGTTGAGCTCAATGCTTCGCTTGTTTGATCACCAAGTGTTCGATAAAATGCCTAGGTTAGAGATCGAGGGATAATAACCTAGGGAAGATATAAACATTGAATACCCTATAGTTAAACCGACTAGAGATAGACTCGGTTTCTTTAGGTGGCTTTCCATTCACGTGGGGAATTCCTAGACCTTAAATGCATCTTTGTTAAGACGGGTTTTCATATAGAGATATATAGGAAATCGTTAACTAAGGTAGGGTTGCTATGCCAAGAGATTGGGTAGTACGTATGTTAGGGAATTTCGCCTTAGCTAAATCCATCTAATAATCCAATAGAACCTTAATCAACTTGGTTGAACCATGTGCCTTGATCGCTTCTCTCTATTGTTTCCTCCCTTTATTTGGTGTGACGTTGCCTTAGTTTATTTTCTAGTATTTATTAATTAGTGAATCAACCTTTTATCGACCGATTTAACTTAGAATTGAGTAATATAGTAGCCTTGGTACTTAGATTATAGTTGTCCCTGCGGATACGATAACCCCGGACTTAACCATCCACTTTACTACTTACGCGACCTAGTTCTCTTGCTAGGATTTTGTCGTGTCAGCTTGAGATGTATTTTCCACCAGCCTTTTTTGATATAATGACTCACCTTCACATTCAATTAGTTAGAGAGACTCAACTATGTGGACCGGCTTTTATGAGATCTATGTATCCGGCTGAGCGTTATATGAAGGTATTGAAAGGCTACGTGAAAAACCGTAGTCGACCGAAAGGCTGCATTGTTGAACGGTACATAGTTGATGAAGCGATTATATTTTGCACAGAGTATCTGGCAGATTCTAATTTTTGCAGAGCTTCCAAAGTCTCATGTTGTGGGAGGGGGAACAGAAGGAAAAAGCGTAATTGGAAAGCAATTAGTTAGTGTTCATATTACACAAAGGGAGTAGGCACACCTATATGTGCTCCACAACACCGATGAGGCTGACCCATATGTTGAAGAGCATAAGAACCAACTTAGGAGATTCAATCCAGTTAAAAATGAGAGCTGGATTTCAAGAGAGCATAATAAGAGTTTCATCGATTGGTTCCGAAAGCATATTGAAGAGAAACAGAAAGAGAATCCGCAGCTTTCAGTTTCAGATAAATTGACACAACTGTCGATGGGTCCGGACAGACTAGTATTTTGTTATTCAGGTTATCGTATAAATGGTCGCACATTCTATACAAAAGACCAAGATGAACGAAGTACAATGCAGAATAGTGGTGTGAGTCTTGTAGCTCATGCAATGCATGCGAAAGATAATAATCTTATCTATGCCGATTTATCATATTACGGGGTGATTGAACGTATATGGGAGCTTGATTATAGTTGGTTTCGAGTGCCTATATTTGGGTGTAGGTGGGTTGACAATAAACATGGTGTCGATAATAGTGAAATAGGCTTCACTCGAGTAGACCTTGAAAGGGTGGGATACAAAGATGAACCTTTCATTTTAGCGTCACAAGCTAAGAAAGTGTTTTTTGTCACCAATCCTACTGATAAGAGGTGGTCCATTGTTTTATCGGCAAACAAAAATACTTGTATTGATGATGATTATGAAGAAAGTGAAGATGATGGAGAAAACCCTATCTCATTAGGTGATTCACAATCAATTCATAGTGACGATGACTTGGATATAAGTGATGATGAATTGTATATGCGACAAGATCACCAACAGGGGATATGGATTAATCCCTCAGTTCGTCGGCGTGCTAAAAAAAATGGTCGTGCCGATGGGAAGCAAAAGACTGCTAAGCCAACGACAAAAAGAAAACGATGAAAGGTATTTGAACTTATTTCTTAATTGTATGATAGACTTATTTTTTGATCAATATTTATACTTAGTTGCTAGAAAATTTATATTCTTGAGATTTGCCTATTTTTATGGAAAATTTAAGGGAAATAGGGTCTTGACTGAATTTAAGGTTAATTTGGGTTTGATGGGGGTTAATTACGTTTCATTGGGGATTAAATTTAGTTTATTTTGTGGTTTAGGATAAATACATTCTAGAATAATGGGAATGAACCTAAGTTCTGTATTTATTACTTTTATTTTAAAATTATTATTGCCAAATGAATCTGCCAAATTTATATGAATCTAACTTCTGTATTTTTTTACTTTTGTAGGTCGATGGCTTCAGATCCTACTGGTAGTTTTCCTGAGGATGATGTATATGGATCAGATAGCCGTCATGAAAATGAGATACGGAGAGGTATCACGGTTATGAAAAAAGTTGTCAAAGTCAGGAGTCAAGGTATAAGGCTACCTGTCGGCTGGAATGACATAGGCCAGGCAGTTAACCCAAACAAATCAATATATGTTGGTTATATAGACGTGCAGACTCGGCAGAAGGTGTCGATTACCATGAGTGATTGGCGAAAAGTCCCGTCACAAATAAAAAATATTTGGGATGAAATAAAGGTAATTTGGATATTATCATATTTGTAAATGTTAATGTATTATCATATTCTCTAAATTATAATTTTATATATATTTTGTTGTTTGTTTTTTGTAGTTGGCATTTGATATTGAAGAAAGTAGACAAAAGTACGTACTAGTAGAAGCTGGGAAGCTAGCATGTAACTTCAGGAGCTACTTGAGTAGAAAGTGGGTGCGAGATGATGATGGAAACATTAATGACAACCCACCCCACAATATGAGATGTCTCAAGCCGATTGAACGACATTTTTAGTTGTTCGCCTAGGCGAAGGTTTTCAGGTAGCTATTCATTTTATATTATGATTTCATTTATTGTTTATTACGTTTATATTTAGCTAATAATTTGTTAATGGAATAAACAAAAACTAAGTAGGGAAAATCTGGAAAGAGCAAAGGAACCTGAATATCCTTACCGGAAAGCGAGTCTTGGACATGCTCTTGTGGAGCAAATGGAGGTATGTAGTTCATTTAGCAGTGAATCCTTACAATTTTTTTAATAAAAATTCTATGTTAATAAATATATATTTTTTAATGAAAATATAGATGAATAGAAGAAGGGATGTGGGATACGATTGCACAGAGGTGACACGAGCACTCGTGTGGAGGATTGCGCATTCCGATAAAACAAATCCAATTGGTAACGACAATGTTAGAAGAGTAGTGAATGAAATGGTGAGTTATCTGCAATTTTACCTCTATAATGTGTTGTATGTTTGTTTTGAAATACTATTGAAAGAACAAAGTTCACTAATTTTTTTTATTTTTTAAAATGTATTATTTCAGGAGAGCATTTCACAAGAGCATACTGGCCATAGTGGAAATGAGAAGAGTTGAGATGACCTATTGGCTAAAGCTCTTAAAAAGAAGGAGCATCCGGGTCGCGCTAGGGGTGCTGGCTTTGGGGTCTCACAAAGAGACTATTTTAAGGATCCAAAGCCTGCTATGGAAATGGAGATGGAAAGCTTGAGAAACATGGTGAAAAACCTCTCCCAAACTATGTTTGCCATGCAACAACGAATTGATGTTTTGGAAGAACCTAACTCGCGTCAGCCACATGAAGATGATTTCTTTGAAACATAGCAGCCCAGAATCAGTTCATAAGATGCTTCCTGAGGTAATTATTTGAACTTGTTTATTGATCATATAACTTGCAACTCTCTATTTCTGTAAATCACACAAAACTTTCTAATATAATGTTGTATATATATATGTGTGTGTGTGTGTGTGTAGGTTATCGCTCCATGTCAATTAACACTTTCATCACCGTCATATCGTGTGGTGGCTAAAGGACAGATGTACAATCGACCGGTGACTGATAGAATACTTCACAACTGTCCATTAGCCACCAACCATGTGAAAGTGCGCATTGACACTGCAGTTGGGGCGGATACACCCTACCCGTCCCTCTCAATGATGAAATGCTCACCATTTCTAGTGTTCTGGGTACCTTTGTTGCTTGGCCAGTGAGTCTTGTCAATGTCACTGATGCACCAGTATGTAATTAATAGCTAGTCATTAATAAATTATAACAATTTGTTTGAGGTTACTAAATATACTTTGGTGTGTAACATTCATGTTTTATTTTCTTTGCTTAAAGTCTCTAGGACCATCCAAATCATCTGGAAACCAGAAATCAGGGACGTCGAAGCAGTCAGCTATCTAAGGAAAATTTCCAGTGGCCAAGCCTGCACGTGAAGGTGACAAATGTGCAGACCTTCAACTAGATGGACTCCCTTATGACCTAGTATTTCTGGGAAAGTACACGAAGTTGATGTCTATTAGTGCCCAGATCACTATAGACATCGAAGAACCCATTATGAATCTTGCATTCCTAGAGTATTTGGAAAGGAGGAGATTTGTCACCTTCTGCGTCAAAAAGATAGGAGCCTCTATCATTATAGCGTACATAAAGTAAGTTTTTTAATTATTTTACTGCATCTGAACTACGATTATTTTCGTTACTCAAAATTCATTTTTTATGCTCCATTTAGGTGTTTGTGGGATAAGTACGTAATCCCCGAAGGGAAAGAAGCAAGTTTCGGGTTCCTTAGCCCACATTTCATATCTGCGAGAACAAGCCAGCAAATTCAACAAGTGCAGTACATAGCACGTGCTATGATACAGAGTGCACAAACGAATAAGTTATTTCTTGCACCTTACAACACCGGGTGAGCTACTAAAGACTTGACTTTAATTTGTAAAACTAGTTAGGCAAAACAAATTTTGAATTTATCTTTTGAATGCTTTGTAGGGGACATTGGTTGTTGATTGCAATTGATCCATTTGAAGAGCTCGTTTACTATCTGGATTCTTTGCATGGTGAGCCGGTATACCGAGATGAAATGACACGAAAAATCAATCAGTAAGTTTTTCATTCAATCAATGTATTCATTATATTTAATATTTTTTTAAAGTGTATATTTATTTCACATAATTGCTTGTTTTTGACATATTTTCTTGTTTTTTATATTTTTTTATAGGGTTGTGCACATATTTCGTGCAAATTGCAACAACCAATCCAAAAACTCTGCCTGTTAATGGTTTAAAATAAAGGTTAGCGTTTTCTAGTTTCAAGAGATTATATATTCGTATGGAAGTTAGTGTTCTAATACAACGTAACTTTGATTAATTTTGTAGTGCCCCCGGCAGACAAACGAGGTGGATTGTGGCAACTTCGTTATGAGATTCATGAAAGAGGTCATTAGCCACGGACAATCTATAATCCCAACAGCGGTATGCATAATCATAATATATACTTAATTTCTATTCCTTTTGAAGTTATTAAACCTTTGGTAGGTAATTGAAACGTCATTTCAGTTTGCAATTAATCTCTATATATATCTTGCAGCACTTTCATAATTCTCAATCCTTCTATACTCAAGAGCAAATTGATGAAGTACGCTACAAAGTGGCATGTTACATTTTCTTAGCAGATCCTTAGAAATTAGGTAATGTATTTTTTGTACATTGTGACTTGTTGTAAATTGTGATTTGATTTATTGTATTTAAATTGTCATGAGTAATTTAATTAGTTGATTGTAAATTAACATGTGATCATTTGGTGGAGATTATAACATTTTGTTGTTGGAGGAAAGAGATTATATTAATATTGAAGTTTAGGGTTTTTGTTGATTATGTTGAATAGGTTTTACTGTGCAGCTGGAATTTGTTAGTAAGTTGAAGCAAAATATAAAAAAAAGGAAAAACAAATTCCCACCCTATGACAGCGGTTCCTTCCGAACCGCTGTCATAGGTTAAATAATAAAAATAAAAATTAATTCCAAACCTATGAAAGCGGTTCAGTCGGAACCGCTGTCATAGGGTCGACCCTATGACAGCGTTTCCGGCTTAATCGCTTTCATAAGTTTCGAATTAAATTTTTTTTTATTTAACCTGTGACAGCAGTTCGGAAGGAACAGTTGTAACAGGTCAAAACCATATAACAGCGGTACCTATGACAGCGATTAAAACCGCTGTAATAGGCCCAAAAAAACCGCTGTTATAGGTCATTTCTGTAGTAGTGATCCTAGATCATTTGAAATCCTTCAATATTTTATTTGATTTTTTATATAATTAATTGTTAAAAAAATATTTTACATACAGTACACACATTTACAAACACTGCACACTTTTTACACACACAACACACTTGTTACACACACTGCACACTTCTTACACACACAACACACTTCTTACACACACTACACACATTCACACACACACACATAGCACTTTTACACACATTTACACACACACTACACATTACATACTGCACACATTTAAACACACATAACACTTTTTGCACACACTACACATATTTACACACACTACATATTTTTTACACACACTACACACTTTTTACAGACACTGCACACATTTACACATGCACTACACACATTTTACACACACATAACAACGTTCACAACACACTTTTTACATACATTGCACACAACACAGTTTTTACACACATTGCACATATTTACACACATGTAACACTTTTTGCACACACTACACACCTTTACACTCACTATACACTTTTTATGCACATTGCACAAATTTACACACACTACACATTTTTTCCACACACTATAATATTTACACACACTGCACACATTTACGCACATAAACATTTTTTACACACACTACACATATTTACACACACTACACATATTTTACACACACTACATATATTTTACACATACTAACACTTTTTACGCACACAACATACTTCTTACACACGCTAAACACATTTACTCAAATACTACACATTTTTTATACACACCACACATTTACACACACGGCACACATTGTACATACATTGCACACTTTTTACCCACACTTCACACTTTTTACAAATATTTACACACAATGCACAATTTTTTCACACACTACACACATTTTACACACATTTATACACAACGCACATTTTTTTCTCACATATTTACACACATACTACATAGATTTACACACACACAACACATTTTTTGCGCACATTGCACACATTACACACATGTATGCTCATGTTACATATTTTTGGTTAGGTATATGCCTAAGATGCCAATGAGGACAAATAGTTAGATTAGGGTATCTTATTATGTTGTACAAACTATTAAAATGATATTAATAAAGGCATCTAAATAAGTATTGAACATATAGTCCATGTGAATAAAGGTTTGACTCTTTGCCCTTTATGGAATAAAGACGTGGCATGGGAAGAGTCCTATACTTTATCACTTAAAAAGGTTCGCAAGTCAAAGAATCTTAATTGGGCATTAAGATTCGACTTGTATGACACATGCTCTGACGATGAGTACCAGTCAAACACTATAGGGATAGTGGGAGCAAGTATCATAGATATGTCAATGGAAGTGACATATTCGAACACGGCTCGTAGTAATCCGATCACATGGGTATTTACTCAGTGACTGTCAATGATTGGATTGCTAATCGTAATAGTATGCGTGAGCCTTAGACCTGAGGGTTTATGATCAACGTTCTTGTATTATTGGATCTGTTACAAGAGTAGTTAGGCCCATATCACCCGTCAGTGGGGTCGACCTCGAAGTGCGATATCAATGAGACAAGTAGCAGTTGATCAGTGGTCGCCAAGATGAGATTCACTGTCTGGATAGTATACGAGTAAGTATCCTGTGCGATTATAGGCTAATGAAATTATAAAGTCTTTGGCCAAAGTATAACAACTAACTCATGTGGGACACTGAGGGTGGTTTAGTAATTTCTTTATACTATAATCTAATGCACAGTATCAAGTTTAGTGAGTTTGACATTTTCCATGACTCTCACTTGATCGGGATACGTCAGTGAAGGGCTTATACTCATACGGCATTTATGATCAAGAGTTTCGTAAAAGGATTCGTTCATCACGTACTCAATTGGGTTACGATGTGAGTCCACGGGACTGGCTAGGTGACACTCACATCTTTAGGTAATTCCTCCATTTGCCAATTGAGACGAACCTAAAGAGTCGCGCTATAAGAAAAGAACGGGATGTATCTTTTTGTGTAAATCTTTTAGAAAGAATTAAATGGACTGATTAATTTAATTAGATTAAATCAATTAATTAAATATTTAATTTAATTAGATTAAATTAAATATTTAATTTAATTAGATTAAATTAAATTAAATTATTTAATTAGTATATTAATTAATAGGAATTAATTAATAGTATATATTATATTTAAAATGGAAGGCTCGGGATCTTTGGAAGGAGGAGTCTCGGGATCTTTGGAAGGCTCGTTTCGCGTGAAGCTTTAGAGACAGGAGCCCTTGGAGGATTGCTGTTCTGCAGAATTAGCAAACGAATCAAAAAGGTAATTTTATTCGTTCTATTTAGCAAACGAAACCCATTAAAAATCATCAAATCTATTTTTGTGATCTGCCGTTAAGAATCCTCGAATCTTCCGCTGCAATTCTCTGTTTTCATGTATAGGATTCCTAACAGTGGTATCAAAGCCGACTTAAACGGATCTGATGATTTTTACGTTTAAGATTATGTTGGGTTAAAATTGGATTTTTCAAAATTTGATTTTATATGTTTAATATTCAATGTTAAACCTAAAATTTTGAAAATATTCATCGCCTTGAAATCGTCGCACGATTACATGTTTTTTCGCCGCCGGCAATGGCGAATCGGGGTGGCACGACCGTGTGTTTTTGAAGCACACGCGAGCACCACCGCTACTTGTGTAATTAAAAAAACAAAAAAAAGGAGGAAAAGGGGGTAGGGTGGCGGCGCTGATCATCGCGACGGAACTTGGGCGGCATCAGTCGCCCTAAGCGTGCTGGGCTTGGCCCAGTAGTGTTGGGCCATAGCCCAGCTGCTGGGCTCGACCTAATATATTAATATATATATATATATATTTATATTTTTTAATATTTAAATATATATATATATATTAATAAATATTAGGGTTTGACCCTAATAGACAAACTCGACCCGTGATTTGTCAAAACCCTTTTTTTCTAAAATGTTTTTCTTAAAATTAAATTGAATTTAATTAAGTTAAAATTAGATTTGACTTTAATATTCAATTGGATTTAATAATATCTTAAATTAAATTGGATTTTTATTTATGATTTGCGACGACTAAATTTATAGGATTTATTTTAGGTTGATTATATTTTTACAAAATAAATAAGGAATAAGTTTAACTTATTTCCTGAATAATAAATTGGATTTATTTTCTTTTTAAAATTGAAATTAAAATTCATCTTTTCTAATTAAATTAGATTTAATCGGTTTTTGAATTTCTTTTCGATTTTAAACTCAAAACCAACATAAACTTAAATAGTTTTCTTACATGTTTTGATGTATGTTGTGGTGGATGCTTCCATGGACTTAGGATTTTACCGCTTTTGTATTATCTGGGTTGTATTGGGCAATCGCCCCTAGTTTGTATTTTTAATTTTGGTAGTATGATGTATAGGGTGCTTTCTGAGTTGTGTATAATAGAGGTAAGACCTTTTCTAGCTTGGAGCCCGAAGATCTATTAGAAATTAGATTTGTAATAGACCCCTATCCCCCTAATTGATCTATTGGCTTGGATCAATCTAGAATGTCCATGGAAATGCATGTTGTTAGAATAACTAGGTTTTTCTATGTATGCATGATTATAATCCATATATGCGCGTAATAAATTAATGTGCAAAGTGAGACCTTAATTTTTCAAAAATTCTCCCACATTAAATACTAAGTAAGGGATATTGTATATCCTGGCTCTCCATCAAGCTTGGAAAAGATGGGATTATGAGTTATGCATGGCATCGTCCCGACTAATGGGGGTTATGCATTAATTCATAATCCATATCTCTTCAAGTGCATTTGATGCCATCGATCGAAGCAAATATTATCCCATACGCCGTTACAGGTTGCAAGATAAGATTCAATTGTTAGATCGATAGAAGTTGATGGTAAAGTACTTAGATGGATCACCACCAATTTTTCGTTACAGGCTAAGGTTGAGTGATCCATGAGCCAAAGGTAGATTGAATCATCAGTAAGACTGGTTGACATGGCATGTCACTTCAAAAGTTCCAATGAGCCATACATCGTTACAGATTGCAACTCATTGAAATTTTTGAAGAACTCAATCACTCACTATGAAATCTTTCCAACGAGATTTCCGTTCATTGCAGTAGGAGTGCAATGGTTCGAAAAATGTAGTGGGGGCCAAATCAATAATTAAAGTCCTAATTTTTACTTGGGTACAACATAATTATCTAATTGAATCTTAGTTAATTTTCTGCAGTTATATTATCTCTCTCAAAATGGTTAATAACTCGTTATTAAAAATGCTTGAGAAAAATGTCCTCACTGGACTAAACTACGGTGACTGGGTCAAGAGGCTAAGAGCTAGTCTCAGAAAGAAATCACTTGAGCATATTTTAGAACAAGATGGTCCAACTTTCCCTGGGGCTGAAAATGGAACATCTGTTCTCAAAATTAACAAGAAATGGAATTCAGATGCTCAAAAGGTCACCAGTTACTTGTTGAAATCAATGAGCAAGGAATTGAGATATATTCATTTGGAAATGGATAATCCCAAATCCATCATGCGTCACTTGGAGGAAATATTCGGGGAACATGGAAAATCAATTCGGTACTATTTATCGAAAGAACTTTTCCAAGCAAGAATGGGAGAAAATGATAAAGTGGCAAGTCATGTTATGAACATGATATCTATGATTGGAAGACTCCAGACTCTGGGAAGTTTCATGGACTTTCATCTACAAGTAAACCTTACTCTTCAATCTCTTCCCAAATCCTTTTCTGCTTTTGTCACTGACTTTGAAGTTGATGACCTGGGAGGATCTTTAATGGATCTTAAAGACAGACTTGTTCACATACAAGCTCTCATGAGGAGGGAATTGGAGGATGATTTACCTCTAAATGGATTGCTCGGCATTAAAATTACTTCCGATAACCATAGAAGGAGAAAGAAGTGCCCAAGGATTGCAACAACATGTGTTCATTGCCAAGAAGAGGACAATTGGAAAAATGACTACCCTAAGCTGAAAGCAAAAATTACTTCTGGTATAGAACTTAATGTTTTAGAAACAAATTGTTCTGTTACCATATTTTCAACTTCATGGATTCTAAACTCTGGGGCTAGTGCTCCAATATGTGTTATGAACCAGGAGCTGGAAAGAAGTAAGAAGCTGGAGCATGGTGATGGGATGATCAATGTTGGTAGCGGTCATAGTGTAGCGGCCTCACACATTGGCACCACTTCCCTTAGCTTATCATCTGGACATTTATTATATTTAGATAATTGCCTTGTTTTGCCCAACGGGCTTAAGAATATTGTTTCAATTCCTGTTTTAGTCAGGAAAGGTTATTTGTTTTCCTTTATGAGCAATTCTTGTGACATTTATTTTAGAAATGAATATGTTGGCAATGCGTCTTTAATAAATGGTTTATATTATATTAATGTCCAAAATGATTGTAATGTTAATACTGTAACAAGAAAACGCAGAATGTATGATACAAACTTAAGACAACTATGGCACTTGAGACTAGGTCATGTCGGAGACCAAAGACTACACGAGTTAGAAAAGGATGGAGTCATAGACTCATTGGGATCAGATCCCTGTCCCACTTGTGAGTCTTGTATCCAAAGCAAAATAACCAAGTCCCTCTTCACAGGGAATTATGAAAGAGCCATAGAAGTCTTAGGTCTAGTTCATACTGATTTGTGCGGACCATTTGGAAATATGGCCCGTGGTGGCTTTCAGTACTTCATTATTTTTACCGATGACCATTCTAGGTATGCCTACGTGTACTTAATGAAGTACAAGTTTGAATCATTTGAGAAATTCATTGAATTTAAGACTTTAGTGGAAAACCAAATCGGGCATCATATTAAGACACTTCGGTCTGACCGCGGCGGGGAATACATGAATGCGGAGTTTGACCAGTTCCTTTGGGAACATGGCATACTGTTACAACTTACTCCTCCAGCAACTCCACAATTAAATGGCGTAGCAAAACGAATGAATCGAACACTGTTGGACATGGTTCAATCCATGCTTAGCTACACAGATTTTCCTATTTCACTCTGGGGACACGCACTGCTTACAGCAACTCACATTCTGAATAGATGTCCCTCCACATCTGTTCCTAAAACACCGTATCAGATATGGCGTGGAAGGAAGCCTAATCTGAAACACATAAGAATATGAGTTGCCCTGCTTACGCGAAAAAGACCAAGGCATAGAAATTGATGGCTAGGTCTATGAAAGGGCGATTCGTTAGATATCCCGAGGATTCCATGGGATACCTTTTCTACCTTCCCGATGATCAGAGAATCATTGTTGCCTTACAGGCAATCTTTCTCGAAGAAGAATTCATTTGAGAAGGAGGAGCTGGTAGAAGTATTGTTCTACAAGAACAAATGAATCCCTTGTGGAAGACACCGTTCAAGAGACCCAACCCGACCCAAAAACAACACAACCATTAGTGTGCAGGTCTACTAGAGTATCTCAACCGCCTGTGAGATATGGTTCTCTGCTACAAGGAGAGCATAATTTGTATGCACTAGCAGAAGGAAACCATGGCGACGATCCCTCTAGTTATGACCAGGCAATGATGGATATGGATTCTGCAAAGTGGCATGAAGCTATGAAAGTGGAAATGGATTCGATGTACTTGAACCAAGTATGGAATCTAGTAGATCCTCCCAAAGGTATTGTACCTATTGGATGCAAATGGATCAATAAGAGAAAGATAGGTCCGGATGGCAAGGTGGACACCTATAAGGCCAGGCTAGTGGCGAAAGGGTATAGTCAGAAGGAGGGCAATGACTATGAGGAAACCTTTTCACAAGTAGCTATGATCAAATCCATTAGAATTCTACTTTGAATGGCTGCATACCTGGATTATGACATCTAGAAAATGGATGTGAAAACCGCCTTCCTAAATGGATTCCTCGAGGAGGATATCTATATGGAGCAGCCCGAAGGTTTCATATCAAATGCCGATTCTCATAAGGTCTGCAAGTTAAATAGGTCCATTTATGGACTGAAGCAGACCTCTCAAAATTGGAACCTTTGTTTTGATGAAGAAGTACGAAATAACGGCTTTATCAAAAACGAGGATGAACCATGTGTCTATAAAAAGGTCAGTGGGAGTAAGATATCATTCCTGGTACTATACGTGGATGACGTTCTACTCATAGGGAATGATGCAGGTTTGCTAACTTTGGTTAAGACATGGCTTTCAAGCACATTCTCCATGAAAGACTTAGGAGAAGCCACCTATGTCTTAGGAATTCGAATCTACGTGGATAGATGGAATAAGACAATAGGTCTCTCCCAAGCCCTCTACTTAGAAAAAGTCCCAAAGCAATTTGGGATGGAAAATTCTAAAAGAGGTATTTTGCCCATGAGACATGGACTTCATCTCACGAGAAAGATGAGTCCTCAAAGTGAGGAAGATCGAAGAGAGATGAGTACCATCCCCTATGCCTCGAAAGTGGGAAGTCTCATGTACACTATGTTATGCACGAGACCAGATCTTGCATACGTTGTGAGCATAGTAAGTAGGTTTCAAACTAACCCAGGCAAAGAACATTGGATAGTCGTGAAATCAATCTTAAAGTACTTGAGAAGAACTAAAGATATGATCCTCACATATGGCGATGGACAAATGAAAGTGGATGGTTATACTGATTCAGATTTCCAATTAGACATCGATGATTGAAAATCCACTTCTGGGTTCATATTCACTTTGAACAGTGGAGCAGTGTCTTGGAAAAGTTCCAAGCAAAACACAACTGCTGATTCAACCACTGAAGCTGAATATGTGGCAGCCAAGGAGGCTGTTTGGATAAAGAAGTTCATTACTGAACTTCAAGTTGTTCCTAGTATGGAGCTTCCGTTGCCACTATGGTGTGACAACAACGGAGCCATCGCGCAAGCAAAGGAACCAAGGTCTCACAACAAATCCAAACACATAGAGATGAGATATCACATAATTCGAGAAATCGTTGGAAAAGGCGACATCGTCGTGCAAAAAATAGCCTCAGCGGATAACGTAGTCGACCCATTCACTAAGACATTGGCGCAGGCGGTGCTAGAGCAACATCTTAAGAAGATGGGTATAAGATACCAAAGTGATTAGCATTAAGTGCAAGTGGGAGATTGTTAGGTATATGCTCTAGATGCCAATGAGGACAATTAGTTAGATTAGGGTATCTTATTATTTGTTGGGAGATTGTTAGGTATATGCTCTAGATGCCAATGAGGACAATTAGTTAGATTAGGGTATCTTATTATGTTGTACAAACTATTAAAATGATATTAATAAAGGCATCTGTATTTTGTTCATATAAATCTTTATGGCATCTAAATAAGTATTGAACATATAGTCCATGTGAATAAAGGTTTGACTCTTTACCTTTTATGGAATAAAGATGTGGCATGGAAAGAGTCTTACACCTTATAACTTAAAAGGATTCGCAAGTGAAAGAATCTTAATTGGGCATTAAGATTCAACTTGTATGACACATGCTCTGACGATGAGTGCCAGTCAAACACTATTGGGATAGTGGGAGCAAGTATCATAGATATGTCAATGGAATTGACATATTCAAACACGGCTCGTAGTAATCTGAGGGTTTATGATATATGTGCTTGTATTATTGAATCTGTTACAAGAGTAGTTAGGCCCATATCACCCGTCGGTGGGGTCGACCTCAAAGTGCGATATCAATGAGACAAGTAGTAGTTGATCAGTGATCGTCAAGATGGGATTCACTGTCTCAATAGTAAACGAGTAAGTATCCTGTGCGATTATAGGCTAATGAAATTATAAAGTCTTTGGCCAAAGCATAACAACTAACTAATGTGGAACACTGAGGGTAGTTTAGTAATTTCATTATGCTATAATCTAATGCACAGTATCAAGTTTAGTAAGTTTGACTTTTTCCATGACTCTCACTTGATCGGGATACTTCAGTGAAGGGCTTATACTCATACGGCATTTATGATCAAGAGGTTCGTAAAATGATTCATTCATTTCGTACTCAATTGGGTTACGATGTGAGTCCATGGGACTGGCTAGGTGACACTCACATCCTTAGGTAATTCCTCCCTTTACCAATTGAGACGAACCTAAAGGGTCGCGCTATAAGAAACGAACGGGATGTATCTTTTTGCGTAAATCTTTTAGAAAGAATTAAATGGACTGATTGATTTAATTAGATTAAATTAATTAATTTAATATTTAATTTAATTAGATTAAATTAAATTATTTAATTAGTATATTAATTAAAAGGAATTCATTAATAGTATATATTATATTTAAATTGAATTTAAATTAAATATATACAGATGGGCTAGAAATTAGACAAGCCAATTAAAAGCCCACTCAGTCCAAGGAAGCCCTAGGGGGGTGGCCACTTAGGGTTGGAGTAGCCTCCAACTTGTTCCACTAGCTAGTTGAGTTTAAAAGGACTTCTACAGTGGAACATACCCTAAGATAAGAGAACAAGAAAAACAATACGTTTTACACAACACAAAAAGAAAAGAACTCACCCCCTCTCTCCTCTCTAGCCGTCCACTGCTGCAAAGAAGGAGGAGTCTCAGGATCTTTGGAAGGCTCGTTTCGCGTGAAGCTTTAGAGACAGTAGCCCTTGGAGGATTGTTGTTCTGCAGAATCAGTAAACGAATCAAAAAGGTAATTTTAGTCATTCTATTTTTCGCAAAACCCATTAAAAATCATCAGATCTATTTTTGTGATCGGCCGGTAGGAATTCTCGAATCCTTCGCAAAACGCACTTCATGCTACATACATTTACACAAAGATTACACACTTTTTCCATACAGTACAAATTATTTACACACTACACACTTTTGACACATATTTACACCCACTATAAATATTTTACACACACTACACATAATTTATCACACAACACATTTTTAACACATTGCAGTAGTGCAGTGTATGTGTAAAAATGTGCAGTATGTGTAACAAGTGTGTAAATGTGTGCAACTTATATAAATAGTGTGATTTGTATATTTAAATGTACAGTGTGTGTAAAATGTGTGTTGTGTATGCAAAAGGTGAATAGTGTGTGTAAAAATTACATCGTGTGTGAAAATGTGTGCAGTGTGGGTAAAATGTGTGCATTATGTGTGAAAATATGCGCAGTGTAAATAAAAATTGTGTTACGTGGTCAAAAATTGTGCAGTTTCTGTAAAAAGTATGCATTGTGCGTGAAAATGTGAGCAGTGTGTTGTGTGTGTAAAAGTTATGTGTTCTGTGTGAAAATATGTGCAGTGTATGTAAAAAGTGTGTTGTGTGTGTGAGAAGTGTGCATTGTATGTGAAAATGTGTGCATTGAGTGTAAAAAGTGTGCATTGTGTGTGAAAATATGTGCAATGTGTGTTAAAAATGTGTAGTGAGGGTAAAATGTGTACATTGTGTATAAAAGTGTGCATTGTATGTGAAAATGTATGCGTTGAGTGTAAAAAGTGTGCATTTTTTGTGAAAATGTGTGCAATATGGGTAAAAAAATATGTAGTGTGTGTAAAAATGTGTATTGTGTGTTAAAAGTGTGTATTGTGTATGAAAATGTGTGCAATATGTGTGAAAATGTGTGCAGTGTGTGTGAAAAGAATGCAGTATGTGTAAAGTGTGCATTGTGCACGAAAATGTGTACAGTGTGTGTAAAAAGTATGTTATGTGTATAAAAAATATGCATTATGTGTGAAAATACGTGCAGTGTTTGTAAAAAATATGCATTGTGTGTGAAAATATATCAGTGTGTGTAAAAAGAATGCATTGTGCGTGGAAATATGTGCAGTGTGTGTAAAAAGTGTGCATTATACGTGAAAATGTGTGCAGTGTGTGTAAAAAGTGTGTTGTGTGTTTAAAAAGTGTGCATTGTGTGTGAAAATATGTGCAGTGTGTGTAAAAAGTGTGCATTGTGTGTGAAAATGTGTGGAGCATGTGTAAGAAGTGTGTTATGCGTGTAAAAAATATGCATTGTGTGTGAAAATATGTGCAGTTGTTTGTGAAAATGTGTGCAGTGTGTGTAAAACATGTATTGTTTGCGTAAAAAGTATGTATTGTGTATGAAAATATGAGCAGTGTGTATTAAAAGTGTGTTGTGTGTGTAAAAAGTGTGCATTGTGAGTGAATGTGTGCAGTGTGCGTAAAAAGTGTGTTGTGTGTGTTAAAAGTGTGCATTGTGTGTGAAAATAGGTGCATTGAGGGTAAAAGATTTGCATTGTGTGTGAAAATGTGTGCAACGTGTGTAAAAAATTGTGTTATGTGTGTAAAGAGTATATTGTGTGTGTAGAAATATGTATAATGTGTGTAAAAAGTGAGTATTGCATGTAAAAAAAAATATTTTGTGTGTGTAAAAACTATGAAGTGTGTATAAAAAGTATGTAGTGTGTGTAAAAAGTGTGTTCATTTTAGTTTGAATGAATTTCAAATGATAGAGTGTGGGAGTGGATTTGAAACCCATTAGAAAATGAATCTCAAATCCACTCATCCCAAAAATTGATTTGAAATTCATTTATTTAGAATTCGAGCCAAACAACAAAGAGTGAATTTGAACTGGGGATTTGAAATCCCTAGGCCCAAATTCATCAATCCAAACACAACCTTAAATGTTCTGACTAATGTCATATTACTAGTAAAATTTGAGATCATCATCCGTAAAATTTGGGATTAATTAATGTACATAACCCATCGCATATGGGATAAAAGATACTCAACCCTATCCAATAGAACCCAAAAATGCTACTCTACCTAATAAAAAGAGTCTGAAGAAGAAAGTATTTTCTCAACTTAGAGGCATGATTGATAGATCATGTGCAAATATCTAATTATCATACTAGTCAAACATGGAAAATGAAAGTTTTAATTATATTAAATTATGTTGACATTATTGAGACAATTGGCATTTATTGATTGAAATTTAGGTTTCATACATGTGAAGAACATGAAAACTTTTATCGTTCAGTTATAGTTATTCAGTGTAATACAAGAATAGACTGTCATATCCTTAGTTAGTAAAATACGGGACGAGTATTAAACGTTCAATTATACGTATGAGTATTATTCGTATTTTTTTTATCAAAAGTACGTTGAATAAATCGGCTTAAAAGTACGGGAAAAATACATACCTTGATATATATGTGTATCTTACGTTTAACAGCGAAAAGTACGGTAGAAAAAAATTGGGTAATTACATTATGTTTTCAATAGATAATACTTAATAACTTGTATACTAAAATTTCTCACATCAAGTATTTATATAAGAAACAAACATTTAGACAATTTAACTTGAATAATTATGCTTGCAAGAATGTAAAAATGCTCAAAAAAACTAACACAATCATTGATCTAAGTCCGGAAACAAGAAGCTAATAAATCAGAATTCAGAATAATATACAAACAATAGTTTTAGAAGCAATGAAAGAAAAAGATCCTAATAATTAATTTAACGAACTCCGTCTTCAATTCCATCTAACCAAGACAAATCAACAGGCTCTATGGCAAGCTCTGTGGCATCTGAGAGATAACCACCTTCATCCTGATCATGATAAAAAAAATCATGAAGCTCATTCAAATTATCAAGATCAATAGGTTCACATATACAAGTGTGTCGAGCATCTGAGGTGCTAGTCGGTTTCTCTTTTTTGTTTGTGCAGCTTCCCAAGCACGCCAATTTCTTTCACATGGTGAAGAGCTACAAGATTGACTTAATATTCGAGTTGCATACTTTCGAAGTGTAGGCAAAGGATCTTCACAATTGTCCCACCAAACTCCTGCATGAAAATAAAATATAAATTAATATACTAACTTTTCACCAAAAAAAAAAGAAAAGAATGGGTGTTTGATCCCGATGCAAGTCCCCACGATTGCATAAGAGAAAGAAAAGGGTGTTTGATCCTGATGCAAGTCCCCACGATTGCATATGAGAAAGAAAAGGGTGTTTGATCCCGATGCAAGTCCCCATAATTGCATATGAGAACGAAAACGGTGTTTGATCCCAATGCAAGTCTCCACGATTGCATAATGACAGTACAAGTCCACATAATTGTAAGTGTCAAGTGACAAATGCAAGTCTCCATGATTGCAAAAATTGTACCACGTGACCTAGCTGTAGCTATGGCTCACTGTAGGCCTGGTGATATCACCTGAAAACTGATTGGTTTGTTTGATTTTTTGTAAGGAATATTAGGTATTTGGTCCTATAGGAATTTTTGGCGAATGATTGAATAATCTGAACAGAGGTATCTGAACAGATGTATGGTTATGATATTTTATGTCATTTGATTCATTTTTTGGTAATGATTGAGAACTATGATGAATTTGCACTAAGGTTAACCTACTCCCCTGAGGAAGTAGAGCAAATTAGATTCTATTTTTGATTTTGTGAAACAAGGCAGGTAAGACATAAGCAAGGCTGAGCAATACGACCTACAAGTAGGTAAGTTTAAATATTTTATAAATAATATACATACAAAGTTCAAATGCAGAAAATATTAGAATAATTCACTAAAGCGAATTCATAAAATCAAATCCCCATTCCTGGGGAGCTGTGGATGTCCCTACCTAAGACCTAGGCAGGTGAAGAGAAGGAGAAAGAAAGAGTGAAAATGATCTAAGGTGTGCACACGCTTGTTCAAAAGCACAATTCATGAAGGAAGGAAAATTATTTTGCAAACTTTATTTCGACAAAGAAAGGAATAACATTAGCTAAATCAGGAAGTATAGCCTCATCAATAGGCTATCTAGGTGAAGCAATAACATGCCAGTCAACTACATGGAGGAAGAGTGGACCTACAGAAGAAGGATTCTCTAGCATAGCTGGAGAAGTCATACCCGTGATCATAACGATAGAAGATTCTTTGTGATGTCGGCGCTCAAAGAAAGAAATTCCTCCGCAACATACATTAAATTGATCATGGATCAACTAAAAAGGATCATGGATGTGACTACCCAACCCGCGGAGGTTTGCATGTCTGCAGGGTTCGAAGAAAGCACGTAGAGACCTGATGTACCCATCCGTGGACATCCAAAGCTAGAGAAGATGATGCCATAGGTGGTCATGAGATCACTACAATAGATAAAATACTGTTGCACGACCTGGACAAGCTGGAG
Source organism: Buddleja alternifolia (assembly GCA_019426215.1). Lineage (NCBI taxonomy): Eukaryota > Viridiplantae > Streptophyta > Magnoliopsida > Lamiales > Scrophulariaceae > Buddleja > Buddleja alternifolia. The sequence goes on along the minus strand of CM033402.1, from coordinate 17,201,460 downwards.
AAGGAACTGTAGGCTGCGCCACTTGTGGTTGCAGACCTGCAGAAGGACCAACATAAAGAAAGTGGAGGATTCTCCTCTAGGATAGTAAGTGGATCCGACTCTACGGCGACTGGCGGACTGCCGCCATGACTAATCAAACATGCCATTTGAAGATTCCTTGAAGAAAGGATTTTTAAACATTCAGAGAAGTGGAGTACAAAAAGTCAATTAGTTGTTACGATTTCTTGGATCTATCTGGAGAGGAAGGTTCGTATTAGCTCCGTAACAAATTAGCTATACAGCTAAGGCAGCTTTGCAATTTTGTCAGCTTGGCCTGCATCACTTATTTCTTTTCAACTCTTACAGTTTGACTATATCAAACTTTAGAGTTGGGAAGACTTATTGATGTGGGTGAAATTCGGATATTGGGCCAAGCATAAGGACCCAAAGCTTATTGAGGACAAACCCAACATCTTTATGAACTTGGAGCCTTTTTAGAAGATATCATACCTGGAGTTGCTTACCTGGAGGTCTGGCGGCCCAAATTGCACGGGGAAGTCAAGTCATAAAAGGCAAGGTTGGAGACAAGATCTAATCAATCAAAAGACTTACCATAACCAGACCTGCGGATATCAAGGCTGATATTCTTAGATATTTACCATTTATGCTTGATTGGATATAGCCCAAAATAGAGAGATCCTAATTTATTCTTATTAGCAAGTGAATTTTTAGTATAGTTGACTTACCCATTTGAGCCCACCCACCAAAAGCTTCTATAAATAACCCCTATGAGGATGAATAAACCAAGCTACAATTTACACCCATGAATGTAGGTCTTCATTAGACCGAACCACATAAATCTCTTGTTCATTTCTTTATATTCTTATGCTTTATATTATATTATTATATGTTATATCACATTATTCTTATTGATGTGAATCGGACACACATCTGTTTGAAAAAGTGTATAAACCAGCAAATTTCGGATGGGTAATGATTTTTACCCCAAAAGAAATTATTGATAAGAATTTTTTGCCTTCCCATATATATGCGGTAAAAGATAGGTTTAGAGACAAAATAGTAAATAGTAAGTAGTAGTAAGACGGTGACAGTTACTAAGAGGAAAGATATTAAACTCTTGTATTGTTGAAAGACGAACCAAACTATTTTGATACTCGTTCCAGAATTGTTTGGTCAATGCTCATTTAAGCTATGTTCGTTAAGCTATCAAACCAAGCTCGAACAACCTTGCATGTGTTCGATAAGTTTGAAACTCGACTCGAGCTCGATTCGATTAGTAAAAATGATAGAATATATGCAAAATAATAAAGTTACTCCAGCTCGACCCGTGTTCGGCTCGATTAAAGCTCGTTTGAATTTGACTCAATTAACAAACAAACCAAGCCCAAACACAAATTGTAAAGCTCAATAATAATTCAAACAAATTTGAACAATAACTTGTTTGGTTCAACTCGACTCTTTTATAACCCTTCCATCTTGGGAACAAATGTCAAAATCACTGACGAAATGAGGATTAGCTCTATTAGCAAATTTGACGCTTCAAGATAGTAGAATTTTAGGTTTTTATTCCTTTCAACATGTGGATGTTATTCTGTTTTCTCAGTAATGGTTAGTTCGTTGATTGTAAATTGTTATTCATTTTCAAATGATAATCAATATTAATGATGTACAGACAATTACAAAAAATCAATTATTCATGACAGGATGTCAAGTGGCCAATTACATATATAGTGACAAAAAAATTGTTTGTGAAAAAAATGATTTTCAAGGTTAATAGTGACAATAAACATGTATAAATTGTTACTTCTAACTATTAGTTACAAATAAATTGTTGTCATCACAATTGATAATTAGTGTCACATTGTTAGTGATAATTTAGTGAGATTAGTGGTGTCACATGTGCTTTTTAAACTTAGTGATGACTGGCAATTGACAATATGATGTTTTTTGTCGCGGTTTACAAGAAATGTCATCTAAATTGAGAATTTGATTACCTAACATTTGATTTTTGTGTTTGGTTAGAATTTTAAAATCTAGGAAATGAAACTATTTCTTGAAAACAGGAATCATGCAGCCAAAACAAGTAATCTAAGCCCGAATAGGTGAATGCTCTGAATGAGTTTTTATTTTATAAAAAAATTTACACTAGTCTAAATTATTTGTTACGTGTTTGATGTTGATCTCTATGCATTATATTGGGAAAAATCTCAGTTTTATTACCACAGGACATACCAAATCTGCTTTTGGTACCATGATTTTGCAAAGTAACACTTTTGGTACTAAATCAAGTTTTTTGTCTCAATTTTGGTATTAACGTTAGTTGACTAATGGTCAAACTCACGTGTCTGTTAGTGTTGTCATTTAGGATGCTAAAACTACACGTAATGTGCACATGATGCTGAAAACCCTAAAATATTTCAAGGTATAAGCCATTTCCTAACCCTAATTTCATCGTTCATATAAAATTCAAATCCCGAAAATCCCAACTCCAAACCCACTGTAAATCCTAAGAAAAACCCCACAAATCGTCTGTAACTGGTGAAGAAAGGAGAAGAAGGTCAATTCTGTTGGGATCGCCTTGGGGATGCATATCTAGTGGAAATGATAAAAAATTAAAAACGCATCCCCTAAACAGGGCTAGGGTTGCTATGGTACCATCAGATTAATAAAAACTAACGAAGAGGGTTATTTTGTGTTTACCTTGTTGAAGAAATAACCAAATAAATCTTGCTTTCAGTGTTTGAATTGGCACCTCCAAGTCTATCCACACCTTAGCTTGCACCCTCGTCTTTCTATCAGTACTAGCTTAGAAGATGACAAACTTTTGGCTTGTAGAAAGAAAGGTAGGATTTTCTTTCTTGTACAGAGGAAAAGGGAAAAGAGAAATTTTTCTCCTCCTTTTTGAAAAGAGGCATGTAACTTAGCTTGGGGAAGAGATTGGGATCTCTTCCCCTCAATAGTGGATGCCCACTAGGTCTCCAAAGAGTCTTAGTGGGCTGTCTTTTATTTCTCTTCCTATTAGAATTGGGCACCAAGTCAATTTAATTTAGACAAATTCATTGACTTTATTAAATTAAAATTAACCCAATTAATTAATTAAACCCAACTTAATTAATCCCTTTTCTCTGTTAATTAATTAGCCCACTAATTAATCTGTCTCTCACTAAATTTAATATCCGATTAAATTAGAGACTTTAATTAATTAAGAACACTTAATTAATTCTAATTGTTTTTTCCGAATTAATTAATCCCAATTAATTAATTTCTCCATTAATTCTCATAGAATTAATCTAGCCAATAGGTACTTCACTAAGTTGAGTGTGTTACCCCTTAGGCTCATTAACAAGCTAGCAACCACTCATTTCCATAGGCAAGATTAATTATCCAAATTATTAATTAGACTTTGAATTAGTTTCACCAAATTAATCCAAAGCACCCATTGGTCATGGATCAATGTCTGGCAACATCACCACGACTTCCTAGATGTTAATGATAGAAATCAAGACCTATCCAGGTTACAATCTTCATGTGAGTCGAATCCCTTCACCATTTTCCCGTCCAAAGTCTTGGTTTTGGCAACGGTCGAAAACCCAATAACTTTGGAAACTATAATTTTGTTGGAAATCTAATGATCCAGTCTTTTCAAGCACGGATCACCACTCCCACTTAAAAGACACTGCTTTGACCAAAGTTTTTTATCAATCATTTAGATTTACGCAACATCATAGGAAATGCCAGGCATAAAGCCAAAGATGAATCCCATATTTGATGTCACTGTTCCGTCATACTTCCAGATTATACAAAACGTACGCCTCTGTATGACTCTCTTGGAGTGTATGTGTATAATAAAGTATAGTGGGCAGCACATTTCCTAGATATTACATCTCAAGTCAGAGGACTAATCTCACACTACGAAATCGGAGGACTCCATGTTCGACGTAGAACCAACGAGGTGTCCTTGCGGGATCATTCAAGATCTCATACTCTCCTAAGTATTGATCTTTGTATGTGCGTTGACCCGGTGAGTCATTGTCTAAGAAACAAGACATTCTCCCTTTTGAGAATGACACATGCAAGCAAGTTTTGATAAGAATGTGATATCCTTTATCTCATAGTCTCTATAACTTGGAGCAATGATTAGGATTACGGCCCTCGAGAGCGTTCCATAGTCTCCACGACTACTCCCCTAGCCTTATGTAATCCACGGGATCTTTATTTATACTATAAAAGTAATTACAATAAAGACAATGCCAAATAATGTTTAATATATTCAAAACAAGACTGTCTGGTGTTTACAATTAATTAAGATAAGCCATAAATTGGCTCACCAGGCACTCAACACTATCAATCTCCCACTTGCACTAAAGCTAATTGTACTTAAGTCCCATCTTTTCAAGATATCCGTTAAATACTTCTTAACTACGACGTTTGGTGAATGGGTCTACTACGTTTTCCGCCGAGTTGAGTCATTCTAGTCAAACGTCGCCTCTATTTACTATCTCTCTAATCAGATGAAATTGCCTGAGGATGTTCTTGGATCGCTGGTGAGACCTTGGCTCTTTAGCGAAAGCAATGGCTTTATTGTAGTCAAAATACATTGGTATGGGATCTACAATGGATGGAACCACTTCTAGCTCCTGGATTCACTGTCTCGAGTAGTAAAGGAGTTAAATTCCTGTGTAATCATAGGTAAATCAAATTATAAGTCTTTGGCCAAAGAAGGAACTAACTTGTCCGGAACACAAGGGTAGTTTGGTAATTTCATTTTACTATGATTTATTGAGCACAACATTGAGTCCTGTGAGTTTGACACAAACCATCACTTTCATTGGATCAGGATGTTACTATGAAAGACTTATACTCACATGGTATTTGTGACCAATAGGTTCGTATTGATCTAATAGATTTGATCTTAATTGGGTTTTGGTGTGAGTCCACATGAGTGGCTCTGTGACACTGACATCCTTGTTTCCTCCCAATACCAATTGAGACGAACCTAGAGAGTCGCACTTTCAAGAAATTAGGCTAAAAAATTCTTTCGTTGTCAAATAACATAATTAGGTAATTTGTCATTTGATGGACAAATTAATTTATTAGATTAATTAGATTAAAGAAAATAAATTAATAATAAATAATTAGATTTATTTGTTATATTCATTCAATCCTTAATTAATTATTTGGTTAATTAATTTAGTTGATTATTAATTAATATCATATTTTAATCAGATTAAAATATGTTGGACTTAATTAATAATTGGACTAAGTTGTAGATTAATTAGATTAATGAAAATAAATTAATAATAAATAATTAGATTTATTTGTTATATTTATTTGATCCTAAATTAATTATTAGGTTAATTAATTTAGTTGATTATTAATTAATATCATATATTAATCAAATTAAAATATGTTGGACTTAATTAATAATTGGACTAAGTTGAAACTCAACTTAGTCCAATGGGATTGATGGTAGCCGTGTACTTTAGGGTTGATGGGCTCAAGGAATTAATTAATTCTAAGCCCATTATCCCAAATAAATACACATTACCTAGTTGAAAAAAATCTAGGACTCTAACAATAAACTTGTCAACAAAGAAAAGAAGAGAAAAACTCTCTCTCCCTTCCTCACTTAGCCTTCAACCTCTACTGAGCCAGAGGAGGAGGATTTTTCTTAAAGTCTTTTTTCCAGCGTGATATCTAGAGGCAAGGATCTAGGATTGCTGTTACAGTGTGAGAAATTTAAATAAATAATATAAAAATAAATAAAAAATTAGAAAATACCACCAAAAATGGTTGAAATCAGGGTCTAGCATGTTACGACATAGAAAATGTCGTAACAGCTGTGTTATGACATGCCCTATGTCGTAACACATTTTATATTGTTTTTTAAATAAATTAAGGTGTTACGACATGTGGTATGTCGTAAAAAAATTTACATTTATTTTTTTAAAATAAATTAAGGGGTTACGACATGTGGTATGTCGTAACACGCTATTTATTTATTTTTTTAAACAAAAGCTGACTGTTCGTGTCATCGACAGCGTTGACCGCTGACACGAGCAGTGTTACGACATAACCTATGTCGTAACACGTGAATGTATTTAAAAAAAATTCACGTGTTACGACATAGGTTACGTCGTAACACATTTAATGTTTTTTTTTAAAAAATAAAATTTATGGCTGACAGAAGAGGAAAGAAACGCTCCTCCATCACCACAAAAACGCTCCACACTCCATTCCTCTCATTCTCGTTTTTTCCTCCTCTTCTTCTTCCTTCAACTTTCACCATTTTTAGCAAGATTTTTTCTCTAAATTTAGCCTCCAATTTTCTCGTAAGGTATAGTTTTAATTTTGTTAAATTTAGAATTTATATATGAGGTTTTTTTATTGTAATGATATTGTAATTTATGGTTCCAAATTTAAATTTTTAGTGATAAATTCGGTTTGGTAGCTATAATTTTTGCATTTTTGCTATAATTATCGAATATGTTGGTATAATTATTGAATTAATAGGTTGATTTTTTATCGTTAGGTTTAATTTTGAGTTTTTAGTATAATGTCAATTTTTAGTATTAGTGTTTATGATTTTTTGATATAATGTTGGAATTGGTTGGTATAATTGTTGAATTAGTAGATTGATTTTTGATATTTAGGCTCAATTTTGACTTTTAAGTATAATGTCAATTTTTAGTGTTACTTTGAAATTATTTGGTATAATTTTTGAATTGTTTGTATAATGTTGGAATTGGTTGGTATAATTGTTGAATTAGTAGATTGATTTTTGATTTTGAGGCTCAATTTTGAGTTTTAGGTATAATGTCAATTTTTTGTGTTATTTTGTAATTATTTGTTATAATTTTTGAATTGTTTGTATAATGTTGGAATTAGTTGGTATAATTGTTGAAATGTTCGGTATAATTTGTATTTTTAGTGTTTAATTTTGAATTGTTAGTTTTGATTTCTAGTTGGTAGGTTTAATTTGGAATTGTTTGTATAATGTTGGAATTGGTTGGTATAATTGTTGAATTAGTAGATTGCTTTTTGATTTTGAGGCTCAATTTTGAGTTTTAGGTATAATGTCAATTTTTAGTGTTATTTTGGAATTATTTGGTATAATTTTTGAATTGTTTGTATAATGTTGGAATTGGTTGGTATAATTGTTGAAATGTTCGGTATAATTCGTATTTTTAGTGTTTAATTTTGAATTGTTAGGTTTGATTTCTAGTTGGTAGGTTTAATTTGGAATTGTTTGGTATAAGTTCGAATTAGTTGCTATAATTTATGAATTTGGAGTAGTTAGTTTTAATTTTAAATTGGTTGCTATATTTTGGGAAATGGTTTGTATAATTTTTTAATTGTTTGGAATAATTTGAATTTATAGGTTTGATTTCGATTTGTTTCGTTTAATTTCGAATTGTATTGAAGCGTTTTCTAAACGTTCGAATTGATAGGTTTAATTTGGAGTAGTTAGGTGTAGATTCGATCAGTAGTTCAAATTAGTATGTTTAAATTCAATTTTTTAAATTCAAATTAATATATATATATATATATATTAATTTTGTAAGTGTAATCTCCTATTTTTATGGATAATCTCTAATTAGTATGTTTAAATTCCTTTATGTAGGTATATTTTTCGAATGATTAGGTATAATCTCTAAATTTTAATTTGTATGTATAATCTTTATTGAATATGTATAATTTATAATTAGTGGGTTTAATTTCGAATTGATAGATACAATTTACTAAAAATATAAATGTAATTTATATCGTAGAATGTAAATTAACATGCTTGTGGATATGTAAATGCAGGATGGCTGAGCATAATGTATATGGACCGGTTGATCCGAGCGTATTGTATGATCAAGACAATCATGTATCTGAGGCAATTGCTCATTATCCAGACTTCACTTAACATGTCCGGCGAGCTAATGCTGCATATTTCAAGATTGCCTTTGGATCTCCTCTACATCACCGCGTCAAGGTAAAGCTTGATGAGATTGGGTTTTATAGGGTATACCAGTTAACTCATTTTACAAATGACCTGGGCCTTGTGAAAGCCCTATCTGAGAGATGGCGCCCAGAGACGAATACATTTCATTTTAGGACCGGAGAGGCTACGATAACTCTCCAAGATGTTGCTATTTTATATGGTCTACCAGTTGATGGTAGGGCTGTAGTTGTACATATGTTGTTCCAAGGATATAAAAGTTACGCCTTATATGTATATGAACTATTAGGACTGTACTTAATGCCAGCAAATTTCCAACACGGTTATAGAATATTAGTACGAAAACTTGCTAACCATGTGGTGAGCGCACCTTTCAAATAAATGATGAATCTGAAGAATTTTTAGTTGATCAGGTAGTCCGTTGTTGGGCCCTTTTGTTGTTAGGGAGTGTGATGTGCGCCGACACCACAGGAGATGTTATTTCTGTAGTGTGGTTGACTCTATTTGAAGATATAAATTTAGCATGCACATACAGTTGGGGGAGCGCGGTATTGGCTCATTTATACCGAGAATTTTCGAGTGGTTCCCAAGTAGATTGCAAAAATATTGGAGGTTTCATGCCATTATTACAGGTGAGAAAAATTATTATTTAGACTTTATTATTTATGGTATAATAATTCATGGTTATTCAATTAATATATTTCTCATTTAACAGATATGGGCGTGGAGAAGGGTTTGGATTGTAAGGCCTGATGGGGTACCTAGACAGATAGCGGGAGCTGACGTGGATGGCATTGCCCGAGCACCTTATGCTGCACGGTAATTTACCATTTGAAGATTATCTTTAATTAAGAAACATTCAATTTTTTAAAATTATTTCCAATGATTGTTGTTTGAAGGTGGTATTGACCTACTACAAATACTGCTTCAGTCAGTCACAACGTTCGGGCAATTAGAGATGGTCTAGATCAGATGGCGGATGGACATGTGAGTCAGAATGTTTTGTTTTTTTTTCAAATTATTATGAAGTTATAATTATCCCGTACTAATATATTCTAAATTTTTTCGTATTTCAGTTTGTTTGGACACCGTACACCCTCAATGATGCAGACATTGCGGAGTTGCCACCTCAATGTTTGAATGATAATGTATGGCGAGCATCAGTTCCGATGATATTCTTTGCCATCGTAGAGTATCATCGTCCTGAGCGTGTTCTTTGACAGTTCGAAATACGCCAATCTATTCCACACACACCTGGACATGTTGGAAGGGTCACCCGAAAAGGCAAGTCCACGGCTAATTAGGTGGCTAAACACGCTCGGGAAATTACAATATGAAATAATCGTAAATCGTACGCTGTGACTGGACACTATATTGAGGAGGGGGGAGACCAGACCGACGAAGGATACGAAGAGTGGTATGACCGAATCACTCGTAGATACATTTCACCCCGATTGACTAGGAGAGGTGCAGGACACCAAGCCGGGCCAGCCGCTCTATTGCAAAATGTGGTTAGTATTTGGTATTGTTTTCCATTGGTACTTAATTTAATGCTATTTATTTAGGAACATTTTTTTGTTGATAGTATTTGTTTTATATTTTCATTCATGGAAATTGAAAAGGTGCAAAATGCAATGGAACAAATTGCCCAAACTAGTGATCCCACGACAATTAGGGAACTGTGATCTAGAGTGAGGAACATCCAGGATATGGTCGCATGTAGTGGCAATGTAGCCATCGGTGCTCGTGTAGATGAGCAACATGTCGGAGGATCGAGCTTGGCTTTCCATGGTCACTTCAATGCTGGAGGATCTAGCTCAGGTTTTCATGGTCACTTCAATGCCGGAGGATCGAGACCGGCTTATCATGATTAATTTAATACCGGAGGATCGAGCTCGGCTTATCATGATCAATTTAATGTCAGAGGATCGAGCTCGGCTCAACCTCGTCCCAACCCTAACGACATTTACATTCCTACCATGGCCCAATCACCCGTGATTAATGTGCCCGTCAATTTTCACAATCAAGGGCAAGGTTTCAGTACGCCGACATGGAATTTGACTGATCTCGGTGTAGACCAGTGGAGTGATGCACCTCTATATCATAGAATTCCACATCCGCCTCCTGTACAATTTAATGTGTCACCAGTTCAGTACAATGATGGTGAGGAAGAAGCAAATAGGAGAAGTTCCACGAGGACGAGGCGATCCCCAGATTGTGGAACGGGTGGACATCGGGGTTATCGGTCGCATAGATAGTTTATTTAGACATTGGTCGTTGTGTATTTATATTTGTTTTTGTGGTGTTTTGGATAATGCATGTTAATAATATAATTTTATTGACATAATTGTTTTATTTGAAACCAAAACAATTACGAAATTAATACGAACATTGAATTAATATAAAACTAATTGACAGGAATCTAGTTATTTTCCTCATCAGACATTTTAATATCCGATCGATACTCAGGTCCTATACTAAGCTCCCACCGGGCTCTTGCTTCTTGCACATAACCACATAATGCGTATTCTCGAGAAATTTCTTGGTAATTTAGACGTTGCATACGCATAACCATCCTGTTATTCTCCTCACGTATCCTATTGAGTGCTGTAGTTTTTTGGTGTGGCGTTACATGAGGCATGAGTATGGCTCTTAGTCTGGGGCAGCAAATTTGACGTTCACGACAATCCACGACAAGCTCGTCTTGTCCTTGGACCCAATGAAGCCATTCATCTTCCATCATTCGGAAATATCTTTCTGAATATCTTTGATTTGGATTCAATGAGTAATAGTAATCATCATCCAACTGCCAACTACGACCCATGGCACGAAAAATATCACCAGGAGTGGAATACAACTTTGGGGCTCTAAAAGGCTCCATTTTTAATAATTATTGTTTGAGATAGGTGTTCATTACCTTTGTATATATACTCATAATTCTAAATACAATAGTTCACAATTTTCACTACCCGTGACTACAATGCAGACAAAAATGCGGAACCCGTGACTACAATGCAGACAAAAATACGGAACCCGTGACTACAATTTTCACAATCCGTGACTACAATGCAGACAAAAATGCGGAATCCGTGACTATAAGTTCCAAATACAGTAGTTCACTCCTTTTGTATAGATACTGACTTCACACTAGAAATCACTTCACGTTACATTATTTTGAGATTCAACACGAAAATGGGAGATAATCATAACTCTAGACATCGACAAACATGGTTATCAGTAGAAAGAAATGATGACTACGAGGAGTTGGTTAATGAGGACCCTATTGAGTATTATTTGTTAGGAATCCCGTACAGTAAAAACAGAGAATTGCAGCGGAAGATTCGAGGATTCCTACAGGTAGATCACAAAAATAGATCTGATGATTTTTTTCATGGGTTTCGCGAAATTTAGAATAAATAAACATACCCTTTTAATTTGTTTATTGATTCTGCAGAACAGCAATCCTCCAAGAGCTCCTATCTCTAAAGCTTCACATGAAACGAACCTTTCAAAGATCCCGAAGCTCCTCCTTTTCTTGCTAGAGTGGACGGCTAGAGAGGAGAGAAGGGGGGAGAGTTCGTTTCTTTTGTGTCGTGTAATTAGCTTGTTACTTCTCTCTTAAGGTTTTTTCCATGTAGGAGTCTTTTTACACTCAACTAACTTGTGGAACAAGTTGGAGGCTACTCCAAACCCTAGAGTGGCCACCGCCTTTAGGGCTTCCATGGACTGGGTGGGCTTTTAATTGGCTTGTCTAATTTCTAGCCCACCTGTATGTATTTAATTTAAATCTAATTTAAATATAATATATATACTATTACTTAATTCCAATTAATTAATATACTAATTAAATAATTTAATTTAATCTAATTAAGCTAACTATTTAATTAATTGATTTAATCTAATTAAATCAATCAGTCCATTTAATTCTTTCTAAAAGATTTACACAAAAGATACATCCCGTTCGTTTCTTATAGCGCGACTCTTTAGGTTCGTCTCAATTGGCAAAGGGAGGAGTTTCCTAAGGATGTGAGTGTCACCTAGCCAGTCCCGTGGACTCACATCATAACCCAATTGAGTACGAAATGAATGAATCATTTTACGAACCTCTTGACCATAAATACCGTATGAGTATAAGTCCTTCACTAACGTATCCCGATCAAGTGAGAGTCATGGAAAATGTCAAAATCACTAAACTTGATACTGTGCATTAGATTATAGCATAATAAAATTACTAAACTACCCTCAATGTCCCACATGAGTTAGTTGTTTATGCTTGATAAGAGGTGTTTTTACGTGTTTTTAAGACCGTAATTCTTATGATTTGGATTCACTTATTGCTTAAATCATGTCACATTTGCATTTAATAGGTGTGTTAAGTGAATACAGGTAATAAATGAGAATACATGAAGAAAAGGGAAGAAAAAAGATGTACAAAACAAGTTCAAGCATGTTTTTAACACCTAGGCGGTTTATGCATCTCCTACCACATTCGAGCGATAATTACGTACATTTTGAGACCGAATTAGACAAATTTTCCTTCTACAAAGTTTTAGATGTATGTTTTCGCTTCAAAAGAGAACTTGAAACATCCAAATCGGAGGTCTATAGAGAGAATTGTGAAGGAAAAACGATTGCTGCGCCGAATAGAGAAGTACATGTGCCAGGATACGCCCCAACGCCCTCCTAGTCATGCCTAGGCGTGGATAGTCCGAATGTTACTCCTTTTCAGCCTAAATTCCAGCATTATATGATGGGTAAGAATCACTTTTGGCCATAATTCAGTACATGTGTTGAGGGGTTGTCATAAGTGTGTTTCTTGGTAGATTTACTTTATGGGCGCCAAATCAGAAACAACCTCCATGTTGAAACGTAATTTAGGTATACTTAGCGACCGAATTGGACAAAATGTCCTTCTGGAAAGTTGTATATCTATGTTTTATCAGCACATGGGGACTTGAATCATCAAATTTGGAGATCTGTGGAGACGTTTATGAGGAAAATACTAAGACTGTATGCGCTGGAAAGCAAGAAAATGGCAGCATGCATGTGTTTTGTTGAAGTTTTCATATGGTTATGCTTGGTGGAATTCTTAAGGGCCGAAAGTTCAGCATTTTTTAGCTGGTTGGAATCTTAAAAGCCAAACTTTAAGCATCACCTTAGGTGGAATTCTCATTGGGGAACTTTAATGGGAATTCTTAATGCATACTTTAGTGGAATTTTGGCTATAAAAGGAGGGGGAACCCATACTCTTCATCATTCACTATCAATTTCAGATTCTTGGAGGAGAGGGGGGCAGCCCCTAATCTGATTTCTCCACCATTCTTCCTCACTCTTGGAGGGGAAAACTAGAGGAAGGAAAAGAGCTTGGGGATTGAAGGCTCAACTTCAAGATCAATCACCATTTATGTCTATGAATATTCCTCTTATGTCTTTTATGCTTTCAATTATGAACTAAATTCGTAAGACTAGGGCCATGTAAGGCCAAATTGTGATATATGTTTACAATAGATGATTGTTGAGGTTGTTCTTATAATGTTATGTGATGTGAATTGTGTTTTTGTCTATCTTGCATATACTTGATCACTATATGTTAGAATCTTATGCCTAGGTTAATATTTCGGGAGAAAATTGACTTAGGGTGCAAGAAATTCACATCATGACCCGCAACTAATGAGGAATTGCCCTAGACATAGGTAAAGATTCCCGGGTGAAGTCGTTCGATTCAAATCGAGTGAACTCTAGTACATTAATGCATGTTTAGTGGTTAGATTTCCGGATAGGGATATTTGGGAAATCACGATCTAAGTATAGGAGTTTATACGCGAGACATCGGTTATTCTCTACCTTAGGAGTTTTCGCCATAACAATATAAGAGTAATTCTACAACAAGAGCCTTTATAAGTATATTTGATCAATTTGGACCTAGCATGTGCCTTAGTCTTCCTTTATAATTGGTTTTAATTAATTTGCATAACCTTGTTCTTATTGTACACGTTTTTACATTTAAGTTACTTTTATTGTAGTTGTTTTTTGTATAAAATCATAAACTAGAATTCAAGTCTCCGTGGTTCGACAACCCGGACTTTTTGTCCACACTTATTACTACACACGACTAGTGCACTTGCTATCATAGCACGTTAGCTTATAGCGTGTCAATGCTTTGGCCAAAGACATATAATTTCATTAGCCTATAATCGCACAGGATACTTTCTCATTTACTATCGAGACAGTGAATCCCATCTTGGCGATCACTGATCAACTGCTACTTGTCTCATTGATATCGCACTTCGAGGTCGACCCCACCGACAGGTGATATGGGCCTAACAACTCTGGTAACAGATCCAATAATACAAGCACATTGATCATGAACCCTCAGGTCTAAGGCTCACGCATACTATTATGATCAGTAATCCAGTCATTAACAGTCACTGAGTAAATACCCATGTGTACGGATTACTACGAGCCGTGTTCGAATATGTCAATTCCATTGACATATCTATGATACTTGCTCCCACTATCCCTATAGTGTTCGACTGGCACTCATCGACAGAGCATGTGTCATACAAGTCGAATCTTAATGACCAATCAAGATTCTTTGACTTGCGAACCCTTTTAAGTGATAAGGTCTATGACTCTTCCCATGCCACGTCTTTATTCCATAAAGGGCAAAGAGTCAAACCTTTATTCACATGGACTATATGTTCAATACTTATTTTGATGCCGTAAAGATTTATATGAACAAAATATGAATGCCTTTATTAATGTCTTATCAATAGTTTGTACAACATAATAAGATACCCTAATCTAACTATTTGTCCTCATTGGCATCTAGGACATATACCTAACAATCTCCCACTTGCACTTAATGCCAATCGCTTTGGTATCTTATACCCATCTTCTCAAGATGTCGCTCTAGCACCGCCTGCGCTAATGGCTTAGTGAGTGGGTTAGCTACGTTATTAGCTGAGGCTATTTTCTGCACGACGATGTCGCCTCTTCCAACGACTTCTCTAATTATGTGATATCTCCTCTCTATGTGTTTGGATTCGTTGTGAGACCTTGGTTCCTTTGCTTGCGCGATGGCTCAGTTGTTGGCACACCATAGTGGCAATGGAAGCTCCATGCTAGGAACAACTTGAAGTTCAGTAAGGAACTTCTTTATCCAAACAGCCTCCTTGGCCGCCTCCGAGGCTGCCACATATTTAGCTTCGGTGGTCGAATAGGCAGTTGTGCTTTGCTTAGAACTTTTCCAAGACACTGCTCCACCGTTTAAAGTGAATATGAACCCAGAAGTGGATTTTCGGTCATCGATGTCAGATTGGAAATCTGAATCAGTATAACCATCCACTTTCATTTCTCCATTGCCATATGTGAGGATCATATCTTTAGTTCTTCTCAAGTACTTTAAGATTGATTTCACGGCCATCTAATGTTCTTTGTCTGGGTTAGCTTGAAACCTACTTACCATGCTCACAGAGTATGCAAGATCTGGTCTCGTGCATAACATCGCATATATAAGACTTCCCACTGCCGAGGCACAGGGGATGGTACTCATTTCTCTTCGATCTTCCTCACTTTGAGGATTCATCTTTTTGGAGAGATGAATTCCATGTCTCATCGGCAAAAGACCTCTTTTAGAATTTTCCATCCCAAATCGCTTTAGGACCTTTTCTAAGTAGAGGGCTTGGGAGAGACCTATTGTCTTATTCGATCTATCCTTGTAGATTCGAATTCCTAGGACATAGGTGTCTTCTCCTAAGTCTTTCATGGAGAATGTGCTTGAAAGCCATGTCTTAACCGAAGTTAGCAAACCTGTATCATTCCCTATAAGTAGAATGTCGTCCACGTATAGTACCAGGAAAGATATCTTGCTCCCACTGACCTTTTTATAAACACATGGTTCATCCTCATTTTTGATAAAGCCGTTGTTTAGTACTTCTTCATCAAAACGAAGGTTCCAACTGCGAGAGGCCTGCTTCAGTCCATAAATGGACCTATTTAACTTGCAGACCTTATGAGAATCGGTATTGGATATGAAACCTTTGGGCTGCTCCATATAGATATCCTCCTCGAGGAATCCATTTAGGAAGGCGGTTTTCACATCCATCTGCCATATTTCATAATGCAGGTATACAACTATTGAAAGTAGAACTCTAATGGATTTGATGATAGCTAATGGTGAAAAGGTTTCCTCATAGTCAATGCCCTCCTTCTGATTATACCCTTTCGCCACTAGCATGGCCTTATAGGTATCCACCTTGCCATCCAGACCTATCTTTCTCTTATAAATCCATTTGCATCCAATAGGTACAATACCTTTGGGAGGATCTACTAGATTCCAGACTTGGTTTGAATACATCGAATCCATTTCCACTTTCATAGCTTCATGCTATTTCGCAGAATCCATATCCATCATTGCCTGGTCATAACTAGAGGGATCGTCTCCATGGTTTCCTTCTGCTACTGCATGCAAATTATGCTCTCCTTGTAGTAGAGAACCATATCTCGAAGGCGGTTGAGATACTCTAGTAGACCTGCGCACTGATGGTTGTGTCGTTTCTGGGTCGGGTTGGGTCTCTTGAATAGTGTCTTCCACAGAGGATTCATTTTGTTCTTGTAGAACAATACTTCTACCAGCTCCTCCTTCTCGAATGAATTCTTCTTCAAGAAAGATTGTCTGTAAGGCAACAATGATCCTTTGATCATCAGGAAGGTAGAAAAGGTATCCCATAGAACCCTCGGGATATCCAACGAATCGTCCTTTCATGGACCTAGCCTCCAATTTCTCTGCCTTGGTCTTTTTCACGTAAGCTGGGCAACCCAATATTCTTATGTGGTTCGGATTAGGCTTCCTTCCACGCCATATCTGATATGGTGTTCCAGGAACAGATTTGGAGGAACATCTATTCAAAATATGAGTAGATGTAAGCAGCGCGTGTCCCCATAGTGAAATGGGCAAATCTGTGTAGCTGAGCATGGATCGAACCATGTCCAACAGTGTTCGATTCCTTCGTTCTACTACGCCATTCAATTGTGGAGTTGCTGGAGGAGTAAGCTGTAACAGTATGCCATGTTCTCGAAGGAACTGGTCAAACTTTGCACTCACATATTCGCCAACACGGTCAGACCGAAGTGTCTTTATATGATGCTCGGTTTGGTTTTCGACTAAAGTCTTGAATTCAATGAATCTCTCCAATGATTCAGACTTGTACTTCATTAAATACACGTAGCCATACCTAGAATGGTCATCGGTAAATGTGATGAAGTACTGAAAACCACCGCGGGCCATGTTTCCAAATGATCCGCACATATCAGTATGAACTAGACCTAAGACTTCTGTGGCTCTTTCAAAATTCCCTGTGAAGGGGGACTTGGTCATTTTGCCTTGGATACAAGACTCACAAGTGGGATAGGGATCTGATCCCAATGAGTCTATGACTCTACCCTTTTCTAACTTTTGTAGTCTTTGGTCCCCGATATGACCTAGTCTTAAGTGCCACAATTGTCTCAAGTCTGTACCATACATTCTGCGTTTTCTTGTTACAACATTAACATTACAATCATTTTGGACATTAATATAATATAAACCATTTATTAAAGACGCATTGCCAACACATTCATTTCTAAAATAAATGTCACAAGAATTGTTCATAAAAGAAAATAAATAACCTTTCCTGACTAAAACAGGAATTAAAACAATATTCTTAAGCCCGTTGGGCAAAACAAAGCAATTGTCTAAATATAATAAATGTCCAGATGATAAACTAAGGAAAGTGGTGCCAATATGTGAGGCTGCTACACTATGACCGCTGCCAACATTGATCATCACTTCACCATGCTCCAGCTTTTTACTTCTTTCCAACTTCTGATTCATAACACATATGTGTGCACTAGCCCCAGAGTCTAGAATCCAGGAAGTTGAAAATATGGTAACAGAACAATTTGTTTCTAAAACATTAAGTTCCATACCTGAAGTAATCTTTGCTTTCAGCTTAGGGCAGTCATTTTTCCAGTTGTCCACCTCTTGGCAGTGAATACATGTTGTTGCAACTCTTGGGCGCTTCTTTCCCCTTCTATGGTTATCAGAAGTAACGCCGAGCAGTCCACTTAGAGGTAAATCATCTTCCAATTCCCTTCTCATGAGAGCTTGTATGTAAACAAGTCTGTCTTTAAGATCCATTAAGGAACCTCCCAGGTCATCAACTTCAAAGTCAGTGACAAAAGCAGAAAAGGACTTGGGAAGAGATTGAAGAATAAGGTTTACTTGTAGATGAAAATCCATGAAATTTCCCAGAGTTTGGAGTCTTCCAATCATGGATATCATGTTCATAACATGACTTGCTATTTCATCATTTTCTCCCATTCTTGCTTGGAAAAGTTCCTTCGATAAATAATATCGAATTGATTTTCCATGTTCCCCGAACATTTCCTCCAAATGAAGCATGATGGATTTGGGATTCTCCATATCCAAATGAATATATCTCAATTCCTTGTTCCTTGAGTTCAACATGTAACTGGTGACCTTTTGAGCATCAAAATTCCATTTCTTGTTGATTTTGAGAACATATGTTCCATTTTTAGCCCCAGGGAAAGTTGGACCATCTTATTCTAAAATATGCTCAAGTGATTTCTTTCTGAGACCAACTCTTAGCTTCTTGACCCAGTCACTGTAGTTTGGTCCAGTGAGGACATCTTTCTTAAGCATTTTTAACAACGAGTTATTAACCATTTTGAGAGAGATAATATAACTGCAGAAAACAACTAAGATTCAATTAGATAATTATGTTGTACCCAAGTAAAAATTAGGACTTTAATTTTTGACTTGGCTCCCACTACATTTTTCGAACCATTGCACTCCCACTGCAATGAACGAAAATCTCGTTGGATAGATTTCATAGTGAGTGATTGAGTTCTTCAAAAATTTCAATGAGTTTCAATCTGTAACGATGTATGGCTCATTGGAACTTTTGAAGTGACATGCCATGTCAACCAGTCCTACGGATGATTCAATCTGCCTTTGGCTCATGGATCACTCAACCTCAGCCTGTAACGAAATATTGGTGGTGATCCATCTAACAGTTGTACTTTCCCATCAACTCCTATCGATCTAACAGTTGAATCGTATCTATGAATATTCCTCTTATGTCTTTTATGCTTTCAATTATGAACTAAATTCGTAAGACTAGGGCCATGTAAGGCCAAATTGTGATATATGCTTACAATAGATGATTGTTGAGGTTGTTCTTATATTGTTATGTGATGTGAATTGTGTTTTTGTCTATCTTGCATATACTTGATCACTATATGTTAGAATCTTATGCCTAGGTTAATATTTCGGGAGAAAATTGACTTAGGGTGCAAGAAATTCACATCATGACCCGCAACTAATGAGGAATTGCCCTAGACATAGGTAAAGATTCCCGGGTGAAGTCGTTCGATTCAAATCGAGTGAACTCTAGTACATTAATGCATGTTTAGTGGTTAGATTTCCGGATAGGGATATTTGGGAAATCACGATCTAAGTATAGGAGTTTATACGCGAGACATCGGTTATTCTCTACCTTAGGAGTTTTCGCCATAACAATATAAGAGTAATTCTACAACAAGAGCCTTTATAAGTATATTTGATCAATTTGGACCTAGCATGTGCCTTAGTCTTCCTTTATAATTGGTTTTAATTAATTTGCATAACCTTGTTCTTATTGTACACGTTTTTACATTTAAGTTACTTTTATTGTAGTTGTTTTTTGTATAAAATCATAAACTAGAATTCAAGTCTCCGTGGTTCGACAACCCGGACTTTTTGTCCACACTTATTACTACACACGACTAGTGCACTTGCTATCATAGCACGTTAGCTTATAGCGTGTCAATGCTTTGGCCAAAGACATATAATTTCATTAGCCTATAATCGCACAGGATACTTTCTCATTTACTATCGAGACAGTGAATCCCATCTTGGCGATCACTGATCAACTGCTACTTGTCTCATTGATATCGCACTTCGAGGTCGACCCCACCGACAGGTGATATGGGCCTAACAACTCTGGTAACAGATCCAATAATACAAGCACATTGATCATGAACCCTCAGGTCTAAGGCTCACGCATACTATTATGATCAGTAATCCAGTCATTAACAGTCCCTGAGTAAATACCCATGTGTACGGATTACTACGAGCCGTGTTCGAATATGTCAATTCCATTGACATATCTATGATACTTGCTCCCACTATCCCTATAGTGTTCGACTGGCACTCATCGACAGAGCATGTGTCATACAAGTCGAATCTTAATGACCAATCAAGATTCTTTGACTTGCGAACCCTTTTAAGTGATAAGGTCTATGACTCTTCCCATGCCACGTCTTTATTCCATAAAGGGCAAAGAGTCAAACCTTTATTCACATGGACTATATGTTCAATACTTATTTTGATGCCGTAAAGATTTATATGAACAAAATATGAATGCCTTTATTAATGTCTTATCAATAGTTTGTACAACATAATAAGATACCCTAATCTAACTATTTGTCCTCATTGGCATCTAGGACATATACCTAACAATCTCCCACTTGCACTTAATGCCAATCGCTTTGGTATCTTATACCCATCTTCTCAAGATGTCGCTCTAGCACCGCCTGCGCTAATGGCTTAGTGAGTGGGTTAGCTACGTTATTAGCTGAGGCTATTTTCTGCACGACGATGTCGCCTCTTCCAACGACTTCTCTAATTATGTGATATCTCCTCTCTATGTGTTTGGATTCGTTGTGAGACCTTGGTTCCTTTGCTTGCGCGATGGCTCAGTTGTTGGCACACCATAGTGGCAATGGAAGCTCCATGCTAGGAACAACTTGAAGTTCAGTAAGGAACTTCTTTATCCAAACAGCCTCCTTGGCCGCCTCCGAGGCTGCCACATATTTAGCTTCGGTGGTCGAATAGGCAGTTGTGCTTTGCTTAGAACTTTTCCAAGACACTGCTCCACCGTTTAAAGTGAATATGAACCCAGAAGTGGATTTTCGGTCATCGATGTCAGATTGGAAATCTGAATCAGTATAACCATCCACTTTCATTTCTCCATTGCCATATGTGAGGATCATATCTTTAGTTCTTCTCAAGTACTTTAAGATTGATTTCACGGCCATCTAATGTTCTTTGTCTGGGTTAGCTTGAAACCTACTTACCATGCTCACAGAGTATGCAAGATCTGGTCTCGTGCATAACATCGCATATATAAGACTTCCCACTGCCGAGGCACAGGGGATGGTACTCATTTCTCTTCGATCTTCCTCACTTTGAGGATTCATCTTTTTGGAGAGATGAATTCCATGTCTCATCGGCAAAAGACCTCTTTTAGAATTTTCCATCCCAAATCGCTTTAGGACCTTTTCTAAGTAGAGGGCTTGGGAGAGACCTATTGTCTTATTCGATCTATCCTTGTAGATTCGAATTCCTAGGACATAGGTGTCTTCTCCTAAGTCTTTCATGGAGAATGTGCTTGAAAGCCATGTCTTAACCGAAGTTAGCAAACCTGTATCATTCCCTATAAGTAGAATGTCGTCCACGTATAGTACCAGGAAAGATATCTTGCTCCCACTGACCTTTTTATAAACACATGGTTCATCCTCATTTTTGATAAAGCCGTTGTTTAGTACTTCTTCATCAAAACGAAGGTTCCAACTGCGAGAGGCCTGCTTCAGTCCATAAATGGACCTATTTAACTTGCAGACCTTATGAGAATCGGTATTGGATATGAAACCTTTGGGCTGCTCCATATAGATATCCTCCTCGAGGAATCCATTTAGGAAGGCGGTTTTCACATCCATCTGCCATATTTCATAATGCAGGTATACAACTATTGAAAGTAGAACTCTAATGGATTTGATGATAGCTAATGGTGAAAAGGTTTCCTCATAGTCAATGCCCTCCTTCTGATTATACCCTTTCGCCACTAGCATGGCCTTATAGGTATCCACCTTGCCATCCAGACCTATCTTTCTCTTATAAATCCATTTGCATCCAATAGGTACAATACCTTTGGGAGGATCTACTAGATTCCAGACTTGGTTTGAATACATCGAATCCATTTCCACTTTCATAGCTTCATGCTATTTCGCAGAATCCATATCCATCATTGCCTGGTCATAACTAGAGGGATCGTCTCCATGGTTTCCTTCTGCTACTGCATGCAAATTATGCTCTCCTTGTAGTAGAGAACCATATCTCGAAGGCGGTTGAGATACTCTAGTAGACCTGCGCACTGATGGTTGTGTCGTTTCTGGGTCGGGTTGGGTCTCTTGAATAGTGTCTTCCACAGAGGATTCATTTTGTTCTTGTAGAACAATACTTCTACCAGCTCCTCCTTCTCGAATGAATTCTTCTTCAAGAAAGATTGTCTGTAAGGCAACAATGATCCTTTGATCATCAGGAAGGTAGAAAAGGTATCCCATAGAACCCTCGGGATATCCAACGAATCGTCCTTTCATGGACCTAGCCTCCAATTTCTCTGCCTTGGTCTTTTTCACGTAAGCTGGGCAACCCAATATTCTTATGTGGTTCGGATTAGGCTTCCTTCCACGCCATATCTGATATGGTGTTCCAGGAACAGATTTGGAGGAACATCTATTCAAAATATGAGTAGATGTAAGCAGCGCGTGTCCCCATAGTGAAATGGGCAAATCTGTGTAGCTGAGCATGGATCGAACCATGTCCAACAGTGTTCGATTCCTTCGTTCTACTACGCCATTCAATTGTGGAGTTGCTGGAGGAGTAAGCTGTAACAGTATGCCATGTTCTCGAAGGAACTGGTCAAACTTTGCACTCACATATTCGCCAACACGGTCAGACCGAAGTGTCTTTATATGATGCTCGGTTTGGTTTTCGACTAAAGTCTTGAATTCAATGAATCTCTCCAATGATTCAGACTTGTACTTCATTAAATACACGTAGCCATACCTAGAATGGTCATCGGTAAATGTGATGAAGTACTGAAAACCACCGCGGGCCATGTTTCCAAATGATCCGCACATATCAGTATGAACTAGACCTAAGACTTCTGTGGCTCTTTCAAAATTCCCTGTGAAGGGGGACTTGGTCATTTTGCCTTGGATACAAGACTCACAAGTGGGATAGGGATCTGATCCCAATGAGTCTATGACTCTACCCTTTTCTAACTTTTGTAGTCTTTGGTCCCCGATATGACCTAGTCTTAAGTGCCACAATTGTCTCAAGTCTGTACCATACATTCTGCGTTTTCTTGTTACAACATTAACATTACAATCATTTTGGACATTAATATAATATAAACCATTTATTAAAGACGCATTGCCAACACATTCATTTCTAAAATAAATGTCACAAGAATTGTTCATAAAAGAAAATAAATAACCTTTCCTGACTAAAACAGGAATTAAAACAATATTCTTAAGCCCGTTGGGCAAAACAAAGCAATTGTCTAAATATAATAAATGTCCAGATGATAAACTAAGGAAAGTGGTGCCAATATGTGAGGCTGCTACACTATGACCGCTGCCAACATTGATCATCACTTCACCATGCTCCAGCTTTTTACTTCTTTCCAACTTCTGATTCATAACACATATGTGTGCACTAGCCCCAGAGTCTAGAATCCAGGAAGTTGAAAATATGGTAACAGAACAATTTGTTTCTAAAACATTAAGTTCCATACCTGAAGTAATCTTTGCTTTCAGCTTAGGGCAGTCATTTTTCCAGTTGTCCACCTCTTGGCAGTGAATACATGTTGTTGCAACTCTTGGGCGCTTCTTTCCCCTTCTATGGTTATCAGAAGTAACGCCGAGCAGTCCACTTAGAGGTAAATCATCTTCCAATTCCCTTCTCATGAGAGCTTGTATGTAAACAAGTCTGTCTTTAAGATCCATTAAGGAACCTCCCAGGTCATCAACTTCAAAGTCAGTGACAAAAGCAGAAAAGGACTTGGGAAGAGATTGAAGAATAAGGTTTACTTGTAGATGAAAATCCATGAAATTTCCCAGAGTTTGGAGTCTTCCAATCATGGATATCATGTTCATAACATGACTTGCTATTTCATCATTTTCTCCCATTCTTGCTTGGAAAAGTTCCTTCGATAAATAATATCGAATTGATTTTCCATGTTCCCCGAACATTTCCTCCAAATGAAGCATGATGGATTTGGGATTCTCCATATCCAAATGAATATATCTCAATTCCTTGTTCCTTGAGTTCAACATGTAACTGGTGACCTTTTGAGCATCAAAATTCCATTTCTTGTTGATTTTGAGAACATATGTTCCATTTTTAGCCCCAGGGAAAGTTGGACCATCTTATTCTAAAATATGCTCAAGTGATTTCTTTCTGAGACCAACTCTTAGCTTCTTGACCCAGTCACTGTAGTTTGGTCCAGTGAGGACATCTTTCTTAAGCATTTTTAACAACGAGTTATTAACCATTTTGAGAGAGATAATATAACTGCAGAAAACAACTAAGATTCAATTAGATAATTATGTTGTACCCAAGTAAAAATTAGGACTTTAATTTTTGACTTGGCTCCCACTACATTTTTCGAACCATTGCACTCCCACTGCAATGAACGAAAATCTCGTTGGATAGATTTCATAGTGAGTGATTGAGTTCTTCAAAAATTTCAATGAGTTTCAATCTGTAACGATGTATGGCTCATTGGAACTTTTGAAGTGACATGCCATGTCAACCAGTCCTACGGATGATTCAATCTGCCTTTGGCTCATGGATCACTCAACCTCAGCCTGTAACGAAATATTGGTGGTGATCCATCTAACAGTTGTACTTTCCCATCAACTCCTATCGATCTAACAGTTGAATCGTATCTTGCAACCTGTAACGGTGATATGGGATAAGATTTGTTTCGACCGATGGCATCAAAAGCACTTGAAGAGATATGGATTTTGAATTAATGCATAACCCCCATTAGTCGGGACGATGCCATGCATAACTCATAATCCCATCTTTTCCAAATTTGATGGAGAGCCAGGATATCCAATATCCCTTACTTACTTAGTATTTAAAGTGGGAGAATTTTTGAAAAATTAAGGTCTCACTTTGCATATTAATTTATAACGCGCATATATGGATTATAATCATGCATGCATAGAAAAACCTAGTTATTCTAACAACATGCATTTCCATGGACATTCTAGATTGATCCAAGCCAATAGATCAATTAGGGGGATAGGGGTCTATTACAAATCTAATTTCTAATAGATCTTCGGGCTCCAAGCTAAAAAAGGTCCTACCTCTATTATACACAACTCAGAAAGCTCCCTATACATCATACTACCAAAATTAAAAGTACAAACTAGGGGCGATTGCCCAATACAACCCAGATAATACCAAAGCGGTAAAACCATAAGTCCATGGAAGCATCCACCACAACATACTTCAAAGCATGTAAGTAAACTATTTAAGTTTATGTTGGTTTTAAGTTTAAAATCAAAAAGAAATTCAAAAACCGATTAAATCTAATTTATTTAGAAGAGATGAATTTTGATTTCAATTTTAAAGGGAAATAAATCCAATTTATTATTTAGCAAATAAGTCAAACCTATTCCTTATTTATTTTGGAAAAATATAATCAACCTTAAATAAATCCTATTTATTTAGTCGTCGCAAATCATAAATAAAAATCCAATTTCATTTATGATATTATTAAATCCGATTTAATATTAAAATCAAATCCAATTTAACTTAATTAAATCCAATTTAATTTTAAGAAAAACATTTTCGGAAAAAAGAGTTTTGACAAATCACGGGTCGAATTTGTCTATTAGGGTCAAACCCTAATATTTATTAATTTATATATATATATATTTAAATATAAAATACATATATATATATATATAAATTAATACACTGGGCCGCACGGGGTGGTGCTTGCGTGTGCTTCAAAAACACATGGTGGTGCCACATCGATTTACAATTGCCAACGACAAAAAACATGTAATCATGCGACGATTTCAAGGCGATAAATATTTTCAAAATTTCAGATTTAACATCGAATATTAAATACATAAAATCAAATTTTATAAAAATCCAATTTTAACCAACATAATCTTAAACGCAAAAAATCATCAGATCCGTTTAAGTCGGCTCTGATACCACTGTTAGGAATCCCGTACAGTAAAAACAGAGAATTGCAGCGGAAGATTCGAGGATTCCTACCGGTAGATCACAAAAATAGATCTGATGATTTTTTCATGGGTTTCGCGAAATTTAGAATAAATAAACATACTCTTTTGATTCGTTCATTGATTCTGCAGAACAGCAATCCTCCAAAGAATCCTGTCTCTAAAGCTTCACACGAAACGAACCTTCCAAAGATCCTGAAACTCCTCAGTTTCTTGCTAGAGTGGACGGCTAGAGAGGAGAGAAGGGGGAGAGTTCTTTTCTTTTGTGTTGTGTAATTCGCTTGTTACTTCTCTCTTAGGGTTTGTTCCATGTAGGAGTCTTTTTACACTCAACTAACTTGTGGAACAAGTTGGATGCTACTCCAAACCCTAGAGTGGCCGCCCCCTTTAGGGCTTCCATGGACTGGGTGGACTTTTAATTGGTTTGTCTAATTTCTAACCCACCTGTATATATTTAATTTAAATCTAATTTAAATATAATATATATACTATTAATTAATTCCAATTAATTAATATACTAATTAAATAATTTAATTTAATCTAATTAAATTAACTATTTAATTAATTGATTTAATCTAATTAAATCAATCAGTCCACTTAATTCTTTCTAAAAGATTTACACAAGAGATACATCCCGTTCGTTTCTTATAGCGCGACTCTTTAGATTCGTCTCAATTGGCAAAGGGAGGAATTACCGAAGGATGTGAGTGTCACCTAGCCAGTCCTATGGACTCACATCGTAACCCAATTGAGTACGAAATGAATGAATCATTTTACGAACCTCTTGACCATAAGTACTGTATGAGTATAAGCCCTTCACTGACGTATCCCGATCAAGTGAGAGTCATGGAAAATGTCAAACTCACTAAACTTGATATTGTGCATTAGATTATAGCATAATGAAATTACTAAACTACCCTCAATGTCCCACATGAGTTAGTTGTTTATGCTTTGGCCAAAAACTTATAATTTCATTAGCCTATAATCACACAGGATACTTTCTCGTTTACTATCGAGATAGTGAATCCCATCTTGGCGATCACTGATCAACTGCTACTTGTCTCATTGATATCGCACTTCGAGGTCGACCCCACCGATAGGTGATATGGGCCTAACTACCCTGGTAATTGATCCAATAATACATGCACATTGATCATGAGCCCTCAGGTCTAAGGCTCACGCATACTATTATGATCAGTAATCCAATCATTGACAGTCACTGAGTAAATACCTATGTGATCGGATTACTACGAGCCATGTTCGAATATGTCAATTCCATTGACATATCTATGATACCTGCTCCCACTATCCCTATAGTGTTCGACTGGCACTCATCGACAGAGCATGTGTCATACAAGTCGAATCTTAATGCCCAATCAAAATTCTTTGACTTGCGAACCCTTTTAAGTGATAAGGTGTAAGACTCTTCCCATGCCACGTCTTTATTCCATAAAGGGCGAAGAGTCAAACCTTTATTCACATGGACTATATGTTCATTACTTATTTAGATGCCGTAAAGATTTATATGAACAAAATATAAATGCCTTTATTAATTTCTTCTCAATAGTTTGTACAACATAATAAGATACCCTAATCTAACTATTTGCCCTCATTGGCATCTAGGGCATATACCTAACATTAATGTGGGCTCAGAAGGGAATGGGCTCATCAGGTGCTCAAATCTGAGGAATTGGTTAATGATCTTAGAAGACTTGGCGTGCGAATTCCACGACGTAGATCCTTGATGATGCCCAGAGATGGTGAAGAAAATTGTAAGAGGGCTGTTTCAAGAATAAGAATCGAATACAACAGAATGATTTTACGTCGTTGTAGATATCACACACTTGAACTTGTAGAAGAACTTGCATTCGCACGAGGCTAAAGACTCACACGTCGTGAAATACAAAATGTTTTGACTCATCCTTCATACAGATCGGACTACTACATGTCAGATGAAGATGAGTAAAGTGAATGGAGTTTTTATTGTATTGTAATTCAATGAATTGTTTTTTATTATTGACTAATTTGCAAAAATAGTTTTTATTTGGAGCTAGAAAATCAAAAAAAAAATTACGTAATAATTGTTGAGAAAGAGCTCAAATTGGTCTGTTTTTGAATAAGTACTTTTTTATTGTATTGTAATTTCAATGAATTGTTTTTTATTATTGACTAATTTGCAAAAATAGTTTTTTATTCTGAGCCAGAAAATAAAAAAAACAAATTACGTAATTATTGTTGAAAAAGAGCATCAAGTAGGTCTGTTTTGAATAAATACTTTTTAATTGTATTGAAATTTCAATTAATTGTTTTTTATTATTAACTAATTTGCAAAAATAGTTGTTTATTCTGAGCCAGAAAATAAAAAAAAAATTACGTAATTATTGTTGAGAAAGAGGGTCAAGTGGGGCTGTTTTGAATAAATACTTTTTTATTGTATTGTAATTTCAATGAATTATTTTTTATTATTGACTAATTTGTATAAATAATTTTTTATTCTGAGCCAAAACATCAAAAAAAAAAATTAGACTATTTTCATTTGGCTCAAGCGGGCCTGTTTTGCATGGCCATATCTCTTCACTCGAATATCGAAATGAGCCAAATCTTACGTTTTTACAAAGTTCATAACACCACCTTCAACATTTATTCAAGTCGTAGCCAAAAAACGCACAGAAACATGCTTTGCGTAGCCAAATGGGCCTGTTTTGCGTAGCCAAATCTCTTCACTCGGCCATCGAAATGAGCCAAATCTTACATGTTTACAAATTCATAACATCACCTGCAACTTTTATGTTCAAGTTGTAGCCAAAAAACGCACAGAAACATGCCAAATACAAGCCCAAAAATCAACAAAAAACAGTTTTTTAACATAAAACTTTCCAAACGGGCCTGTTTTGCGTGGCCATATCTCTTCAATCGGCCATCGAAATGAGCCAAATCTTACGTGTTTATAAATTTCATAACATCACCTACAACTTTTATGTTCAAGTCGTAGCCAAAAAACACACAGAAACCTGCCAAATACAAGCCCGAAAATCAACAAAAAACAGTTTTTTAACATAAAACTTTCCAAACGGGCTTGTTTTGCGTGGCCATATCTCTGCAATCAGCCATCAAAATGAGCCAATCTTACGTGTTTACAAATTTCATAACATCACCTGCAACTTTTATGTTCAAGTCGTAGCCAAAAAACACACAAAAACCTGCCAAATACAAGCCCGAAAATCAACAAAAAATAGTTTTTTAACATAAAACTTTCCAAACGAGGCTGTTTTGCGTGGCCATATCTCTTCATTCGGGCATCGAAATGAGCCAAATCTTACGTGTTTACAAAGTTCATAACACCACCTTCAACTTTTATGTTCAACTCGTAGCCAGAAAACACATAGAAACATGCCAAATACAAGCTCAAAAATCAACAAAAAATTGTATTTTTTATTTTTTTTACATAAGATTGTTTTGTTTGAGTCTAATCTGAGTCTAACTCTGGCCAGTCCATCTCATTGTGAATGCGAGTGCTCCGCTGCCGGCCTACAGTAGGTGGTTTCCTTAGATCAGGGTCATCAACCAACTCAAAATTGGGAGTATCCCAATAATGCGATTCCAACAATGGGTAAAACCTCCCTTCGTATGTTTCAAATATTCTAAGGTCAGGTAATATTTTTCAACAAGCTCGGTCGGCCTAATCCCTAATTTTGTACATAATTTTATTGCATGTGAGCACGGAATTTGATGAAGAGTCCATTTTCCACAAGAGCAATATTTAGCTTTGATGTCGACCGAGTAATGATGATTACCGGACCTGATCTGTCGGCCTATTTTAACGTGCCCCGTCTCATGCTGCCAAAAAAAACTTCTGCCCAGTGATTTGTGGATTTTTTGTCCCACTCATTGTACATTTTATACCACTCAATGTACATTTTATACGCATATGTCGTGAAAGGTTATGCCCTCATTGCATGAGCCATTCACACTCGATCAGCAAAATATTGGACAATACGATAAAATGTGCACTTAACAATTGATGTGGGTGGAAGATGTCGAGTACCTTTCAACACATTGTTTAAGCTTTCTCCCATATTCGTCGTCATAATGCCTTCTCGCATCCCTCCATCATATGCCAGCGTCCACGTTTCTCGTGGGATAGCTTTCAGATAATTCAACGCAACTGGATCCTTATTACCAATAAGTTCCATTGCTTGGTCAAAGTTTCGTTGGTTATGTGCCATACCTGCCGCATAACAGAATTCCTTCATGGCTTAACTTTTGAATTGAGCAGTAAAGTTTGAAGTCACATGTCGGAGTCAATATCTATGGGCTCCCAGTGGAGGGGTAAACGAGGCCAGATATCGAGTAGCATTTAATAAGCCCTAATGACGATCTGAAATAGGGCAAACACCTTCATGAGGCATCAAACAATGTTTGCAGATCAATTGCAGAAACTATAACCAAGACTCATTGGACTCATTATCAACAATAGCGAATGCTAGAGGCAAAATGTTCTGATTTCCATCCAGAGTTGATGTGCATAACAACTTAGCCTTGTGGCGTGCGTACACATGAGTTTCGTCAACACATATGATTCGTCGACACTGTCGGAATCCGTCTATACATGGCTTGAACACACAAAACATAATTTTCAACATTTTTAGATTTTGATCCAGATTTTTGTGCCGCCATTCAACAACCGTGCCCGGATTTCACTTCTTCATTGCTCCCAAAAATTTAGGCAACCTTGTAACGGATTTCTCCCACGTCCCGTATATAATCTCATTTGCACGTCGCAAACTGTACCAAGCCTTCTCATATGAAATATCAAATTTCCATTTTTTCTGCACTGTTAGTACAATTAGACCGACTTTGTATGACGGATCCTTCCTAACTTCAGGTAGAATTTCATTTGCAATCATGTTTATGTCCAAGTTAAAGTGGTTCTTGGAACAATCTTCAGCAAAACATGTGTGTTGCCCTTCATACCTTGTAATTTTCCAAAAGTTAGTACACTTCAACAAAGCTCCCCGCAATTTAAAAGGGCATCCATTTTTGCATTCTTCAACATACACCGTCGGATTACTAATTATGACCTTAAACTCGCGTCGTGCGTGCTACACATGGTAGTTTTTCACCGGTGCTTGAAAGCGGAGTTTGTTGTAAAAAACTTGGCCCTTACAAAGATTACCTTTCGCATCATCATAAATTATTCTCCTGCTCAAACCTGAACTTTGTCGATAGGTGAATCTCCTTCTACTTCTGGTTATGTGGTGGAATAGAATGGGAGCACTTCATGAAGTCTTTCTTCGGCTCTTGTGGGAGGGACATCTTTATTCATTGGTACATTATTATCATGATCATCTTCATCCTCATCCATTGTTGCGTTGTTGCGCCGTTGTTCCAACTCGGTGTCTGTATGATGATGGATCGAACAGTCAGAATCACGAATGTCATCGTCACTTCCATTATCATCATTCCCAACGTCTGCAAAATCACTAAACCCAAAATTGGGTTGTTCAAAGTCATGATGGCTTTGTCTAGACGGACCTGCAATTAAAGATAAATATGAGGATAGTATGTACAAATAAGAATAACAAGTCATGAATCAAAGGAATACAACAATTATGAAACTTACAAGTAGATTCATAATTACCTGCTTCCACGTCAGGAACTACAAAATTCCTCAAACGACGATTCTCCAAAGGAAATTTCTGCCTAGACGGACCTACAATTAAAAAGAAATATTGTGACACTATGTAAAAATAAGAATCACAAGTCACGAATAAAAGGTATACAACAATTGAAAAAACTTATTAGAAGATTCATAATTACCTGCTTCCACATCAGGAATTACAAAATCTAAAGGGGAATTTTGTACATTTTGAAAACGACCAAATGAATGACCCGACGTAGAAGCCTAAAAATGCAAATCACGAAAAGGTTAACTCATTTTACAATTCTGCAATGAAAAGTACACAAATACGAAATTTAAAAATAAACTACATAATTTAAATAGAAGAATAAACTACCTTGATGCAAATCATGAATTGTAGAACTCCCCGAACCACTTGTAAAGAAATCATGATACTCATGATTTTCCAACACATGTGATTGCGACGACGTATTTAAATCTGGTACTGTGGGCTGTGTAAAATACGACATGAATGGGGTGCGTGACTGCATATTCAAATCGAGAACTGAGGGCTGTGTAAAGTAGGGCATGAACTGGGGTGGCGTTAACGACGTCACTTGGGTTAACAATGAGCTATTTTGACTCTGATGTTGGATTGGCTCTTTCTCAATATAAAGCTCGATGAATTTATCAACAATGTTAGGATCCAAGAAAAGCGCTAAAGTTTCATCATCTTAGATCTCCATTGTGCTCTCCCTCATCACATTTCTCTTTTTGAATTCAAACTTTATAATTACTTTTAATGAAAAATGATTCTGATCAGTTCTTGTTCTCGCATATAACTTCTCCAACAATTCAGCGTATCTGATCGTACGAGATATTCTCATGTTAGTGCTTGAACGAGTGCTATATCTCACTGATTTGAGTCTTCAATAATTGGACCATCCGTATATACCAAAACATCAACTGTGTTCGTCCTTGACATTTTCTATATAATATCAAAATTCAAACCACGAATAAGCACTAAATTTAAAATTGTAGTCAAAAAATAAAATAATACCTACAAATTATACATAAAATTGGAAATTATATACCTACAAAATTAGAATCTATATATACAAACTATACTTCTATATTACAAATTAAACCTAAAAATTATAACTACTCATTCGAAATTATACATACTATGTAAACCTAAACATTTGAAATTTCATTTGCAACTTATATGAAAATTTCAACCCTAACAATAAATTCAAAATTATATCTCTGAAATTATACTTAAATTTTTACACAATTACAAACTAACACTTATATCAAATTTGAAACCATAAAAAAAATACTAAAAATCAACATTATACCTTAGGATCAAAATTTAACCTAAAAGTTTAAATAAAACCTATTAATTCAATAATAATACCAACATATTCGAGAATTATACCAAATAATTCAAAAATTATACTAAATAATTCAAAAATTATAACTAACTAATTGAATTTATACCTAAAAATTCAAATTTTGAACCAACATTATAATAAAATAAAAAATAATATTCTAACTCAAAATTTTAGTAACTTCAAAAGTATAATACATAGAATTACCTTAATTTTGTAGTTGACGAACAAATTTTGAAGAAAAAATCCTGCTTGTCGACAATGGTGGTGAAAATTAGAATGAAAAATTTGACATGCAGAAGGAGAAGAGAAAAGAAGAAGAGAAGAGAAAGAAGAGAAGAAAGAGAAAGAAAAGAAAGAAAGGAGAAACGAAAAAAAATGAGTGAATAGTGAGACGACATATGCTATGTCGTCTCATTGTTCATTGTCAGCCGAGCGGACACAATATTTAAAAAAAACGAAAATAGGTGTTACGACATGGAGTATGTCGTAACACCATAATTTATTTTTAAAAAAAACGAAGATCAGTGTTACGACATACTCCATGTCGTAACTAGGCCTGGCATTGGTTGGGTCTGGCCCAGACCCAGACCTGAATATTTAGTTTGGGTCTAGACCCAGACCAAGACCCAGGCCTACCCAAAACTTTAACAGAAGCCCAAAATTCCAAAGCCCAATCTCAAACTTACTACAATATATAACTTTCTCCCTCGTAACCCTAATATAACCAAACACACATATCTACCCTCTTCACTTCCCAGTCGCCGCCGCCCATCGCTGAACTGCTGCTCCGCCACCAGTCACCGGCAGCCGATCCGCCGCTTGTCTCTCTTTCCTCCCTTATCCCGCAGCTTCTCTCTCTCCTCCCTTAATCTCCACCGCCTCTCTCTCCTCCTTTTCCACCGCCGCCTCTCCCTCCTCCCTTTTCCCGCCGCCCGTCCCTTCTCCTCCGGCTATCTACGGCGGCGCCCGTCCCTTTTCACAACCGATAACGCCGCTATTACAGGCCCAATTCTTTAACTCCTCTCCCACACACACCACCACTACTAAACAAATAAATGTGTGTGTATATATATATACATACAAAAATGTTTGTATCTATTTATACAAATGTGTATCTCTGAGTAAGTATAATTTGGTGAGCTGGAAAATATTGAGGAGACGGGGGTGTGTGTCAGGGGGCGGTGGTGGTGGTTGTCAAAATATTCCTTTTTTGTTTGTTTTTGTATTTCGTTTTTATGGCTGATAAGTGGCGACGGTTTGAGGTGATGGACGGTAGCGGAGGAGGAGGAATATTCTGGATTGGTTTCCCGGTGGCATTATGAGGTGGAGGCTGTGACTGGTGGAGAAGTGGGACTACTGTGTGTCTCTATGTGTGTGTGTGTGTGAGAGAGAGAGAGAGAGAGATAATGAAGAGAGAGAAAATGGAGTGTATATATATATATATATACACATAAATATCTTTTTCCTAGATATATCACCACCCTTTTAATATTGAGTGTGTATATATATTGTCACGCCCCAAGTTTTAGCCCTGAAAGGGGCCTAAACTAAAAGCGTGAACCTTTCCGTTAAGTAGTCCAATCCAAAATCTAACACACTTCGGCAATTTATCTAGTAGGGTCACAGCCCTAACGTCAACCAAACATATTAAGAAAACTTACTATTCATGGCTCAATCTGCAATACTCACCTCTAGGATTGCCCATGTCTACACTCATGATCCTCCAATCCAGTCTCATTGCTCAACTCACCTCTAACTGGAAGGAAGAAAGTAAAGTACGTAAGCAAAGGCTTAGTGAGCGCCAGTGTTTGTGTGAAAGGTGCTTAAAATAGTTTTTGGACCCAAAACCATAAGTTCATGAGATGAAATCAATAATACTTTTTATTTTTCAGAAAATCATTGAAATAGTTAAAATGACATTTGTGTTCATGATAGCAGTTAAGCAATAGGTGATATTACGCCAAAACTTTAGTATAAACACTTAGTATATGCATTCAATCAATAGGCAGGTACAGTAAACTTTACATTTCACATTTAAGAAGTAGGGGGCCATGTTAGCAGTAGCATCGCGTCTGATGATTTTACTCATAGCACTTTGGGTCCCGCTGCTTCTTCCTTGTCACCCCTGAACAATCGGCTTAAAAACCATCAACTTTTGCCTCCCCACTTAGGCTCGCGAAGCCCGTTTGGTCATATCACGGGTATGCCACAATTCAATTCCTACGACCCACTCACCCTCAAAACACTCCGTCTTTAGGTGTTGGGATTTGGCCGTGGATAGCGGGAACCGTTTTAAGACCGCAGGCCCATGTCTGTCCAGCCGAACCCTAGCCCTATCCACGCCCGACACTTAGGCCCGACACTCAACCATATATAATATGCAATCACATAAATTCACAGTTGATGCAATAGTGGCCTTTTGGCTCATAATACAATAATCAATCAATTTTAGTGAATAATTGTTCAAAAGTCTGGTGAAGATATACTTTCTTAAAAATCATTTTCTCCAAAATATGCATTTAAAATGATTCATGACTTTGGAAAAATGTACAATGTAATGGTTTAGAAAAAGTACTTTTGATATTATTTGAAAAATATTGAAATTCATTTATTTGATAATGGTAAAACCATGACAAATTGCATATAAATATATATAGGACGTAGTAAAACTTCCTTCCAGTTTTGAAAGACATATAAATATAGTTTTGCGAGGCAACTCACACTAACTTCCAAGTTATTCAGCGTCGTCCTCAAGCGGTTTACCAACACCACCTGCTAATCCAAGAATTATACTAGAAATCCTATTCTCTAACATTCGTCTTAATAATCTACCCGAAAAAGCCTATGCGGTCCTATGAACTACATGATCATGCACAAAATATTATTCTCCCCAACTATGCTTAACTTCATTATATTCAAAGATTGACAAAACACTAAGAAAAGAAATCTGCGCGGTTTTGGTTTAAAATTTATTAAAATTCATATAACATGATTTTACTTCTGAAATTTTCCAGAAACACCCAAAACGTACTGAAACATTTCAGGTAAAAGTTTCAAAGGTAAACTAGATTTTTAAGTAGGTGTTTCATCCACCGAAACCCAGCCAAACAGAAGTTGTTTTCACAGGCATGATATATTTCAAAAATTTGTATAAAATCCCCTGTTCATCAGAAACATTTAAGATTTATAGGAAATGCTCACAAGACAATCAAAATGGATCTGAAAGTTTTTGGAAGCCAAATAAAATCTTTAGATACAAAAATTTTAGCTTAAAACAAAACATATCTGTAAACAAGTAATTCCTTGACAGCAGTTGTTTGCCAATTTTAATAAAATTCACCAAAACTCCAAAAATTTCCAAACTCCACAATTTTTCTACAAACACAACAAAGTTTATTGAAAACTATTTTGGCTTCAAATTTCATTCAATTGGATCTTCAAATACATTGTAGAACCCACATGCAAAAACTGAAATTGAGTTCATTTTATTTTCATGACAAAACAATCGTGCATGTCCTAAATGATTCTTGAAAACAAGTTAAAACTCACATGCAATTACTTATCCATGTATAAGATACATATATGGTCATGGATCTACCACAAATTAGCCAAATCCTTCACTCATTCACACAAGCAATAAAAGTTTCAACAATACATTCCAATTCACCTCATGCATGTCACAATCTAAACTCTAATCGAACAATTGAAACCTAATTCTACTCTAATTCCAAGAACCCAAGAATAAAGTCATACTAACATAGTGAAGGGTGATTTACCTTAGCATTTGGGTTGATGAGAAAATAACAAGAGAGTAATATTGTAATGCGATGACACAATTCAGGACTGAAAACAGGGCTCACGGTTTTTGGAAACTCTGGAATGTTTGGTAGCATATAATGAAAATTCGATTTCAAATTATTGTTCCTTGTCCTCTTGGGAAGAAGTAGAGATAAAGAACTCTCAATTTGGACATCATTTGGTCCCTCAAAAGTGGAAATTACAGAAACTGCCAGGCTGGGATTTTCTTGCGCAAATTGCTTGGAAAATATAATGTTGTTGTTGTGGGTTGAGCTCTCTCTTTTCATGGTTCTCTTGAATGATTTGAGAGCTTAAAATAGATGACAATTGATAAGAATTTCTAATGTTTTAGAGCAAGAACCAGTTGGTTGAAATGAGGGGCAATGAAGAAGCTAGATATATGTATATATATAGGATGTGATAAGGGCTTGGTGGCAATTTTACTATTTGTCTCATAGCCCTTGTCATGTTCTATTTTATTTCATAACCCCTATATCAATAGGAGTTAAAATTCAGCTCCTACATGGATATATATTGATATTAGGACAATCCACGTGTCCAAAATAATCTCTTGGCATATTTGTACTAATTATTGCATTAGTTAAGAAAAACCCGGATGTCACACTCTTCCCCCCTTAAAAGAATTTGGTCCCCAAATTCTCACATGAGAAAAGAAGTCGAGGATGGTATCTTCGCATGTACTCTTAAGTCTACCAGGTTTATTCTAACTTGTCAGATTTTTTCCCATATCACCTTGACCAATGGGATACTGCTATATTCGAAGTTCATGAACCTTGTAGTTTTCGATCCGTATGGATTTCTCTTTTTATGTCGGGTCTTGCTCTAGATGAAGCATGTGTCAATATATTACACACGTCGAGTCCAACTAATATTTACCTAATTAAGAAACTCGAGAAACATAATGTGTGCGAACATCTTGAATATTACCATTGAAACTTCCTTATTTTGATCTTCATGACTCCTCCTCTAGATAAAACTCTCAAAAGTCTCGATCATAAACATTTACTTTGATCTCCGTATCCTGGTTGTGTACACAGCTCTCCAGATAGCTCAGCGTATTCACGTTCAATATATGATTATTGTATCTTGTTGATAGAGTCTCGGATCATTTCTACGTGTAGGACTCGGTAAAACTGTTAAAATACATCAATTTTGACATACTGGAGCTCTTTAATAAGTTCTAGAAGTCTCTGTCTTGGAACCAAGGTGTTGATATTCCTCTGTATCCTTGAAGTTGCTAGTTCTCTCTGTTTCTCCCTTTTTATCTTCCTTTCTCATTGGAGTATGTTCGTCAGGGTAATTAGAAGATCCCGATTGTTATATGATAATTGATGTGCTTGTAATTTTCTTCAGAAATCACTACCACTCCATTTTCCATATGCTCTAGGGAAGGAAATTGAGTGTCGCTATAGCTATTAGTCCCTTTGATAGGCGATTCACTTCAGTCTTCGACTTTCACCCATAAAATTTCTATCGATATATTTGTCTCTTATGCCTAGATTCGAAAGTGAGAGTACTCACTATATTAGTATCAATTACAGCTAACCATATCGATCGAAGAGTTGTCCTAACAAGATTGATGATGTGTCTTGGTATGTGAGAATACATCAGAGTAAGAGAGAAATCTCAGGAAATAAAATTAATGTGATAATTAGCTTAAACAATTGATTAGAAGATCAATTGAGGAAATAAACAAGTGATCGACAACAATAGAATACTTTGAATAATCAAAAGAGAAGCTGAAGCAGGACAAGTTATAAAGTCCTTCAAATGGTCGGACTTATCGCATATAAAATAGATTATAACAAGAGATGTGAACTTAAGAATGTCCTTGAAAACAATTTATCATTCAGATATGTTTTAACTCAAGGGTAGTTACAACCAGTTTCAGTGTAAGGTAGATAAAATAAGGTAGGAACCCAATGATAATTGAATAGAAATTCTCCAAATTACAAATTGAAGAAGTAAGTGGTTGTACACAAAAGATTAATTAATATGGTCAATATTATAAATAAACAATGAAAGTTGCAAATGCATACTTCATATGCTCATAAAAGGGAGATTTAAAACAAATGTCATCATCTCAAACCGCAGGAATGAAGATGGTTCAATTTAGAAAAGCTCCAATACAAAGAGATCAAAATATAAGTCTTGAGATGAACTAGAAGTATAATGATACGATGAGAAATTGACTTCCTTGAATGGAGAAAAATTCATGCGAAAGATTATTCAAGAAAAATCTGTTTAAAATGATATGGCTACAAACTCAAGATTTCACAAAAGATTATCAATTGTTCGAATATTATAATAAACTTCAAACATAATCTTCAAATAAAAGATGGATGAGCAAGGAAAATCACTATTAAAACTCAATTATTAGGAGTCGGCCACAGGAGTAGAATAAAAGTCGTGATTCAAGATGACGGTTTTGTGATAATATTGAATCAACCTCAAAGAAAAACAATTTCAACATGTCCTATGAATTCATAAATAGAACCGCATGGTCAATCTCTAAAAGATTTCCAGGATATAGTGCAAGGTAAAATGTGCAGAAGTCTCAAGAATGAAAATAGCGACAACTAAAAGTTCCGATTCAATGATGTCCTCTTTGTAATAAACAGATTTCAATAGCTTGACAAGACTTAGATAAAAATTAGTATAGGTAATAAAGAATAATAGATTAGAAAGAATAATTTGATTACTCAACAATTAATTCAAGAAGGAGAGGATGCGAAAGTCTTCAAAGGCTAGAATATGAAATTTTTAAGGTGAATGAATTTATAATAAGAGGAAAAATTACAAGCATCCCGTGGAATCATACAACGAATCAACGAATACCATATTGGCCAAAAGTGGTTACAAGAAATCTCAAATAGTTAGAATAGATTGGACAGATATATATAAGAGGCAAATTACTGCTTTAATAAAGGGATTGAAGAACTGAGAATGACGAAAGAAAATGTGATTAAATATATATTAGACTATGAATAAATAATTTTGTTAGAAAATGCATATATCATATGCCATAGAAGGACTCGAATGCAAATTATTATCATCTCAATATTCAAGGAATAAGTAACTACTTGGATGAGCTTCAAGACATAAGACGAAAAATAATTCTCACGGAAAGCTGAAAGATCAGTGGATTCAAATAAATTATTAATCGCAATAACAATAATCAACTGAGATTTTCAAATAAATTTGACGATTTGAGTTCGATGCGAATTAAGAGGCGAATATTAGGATTCACTAGATAAAGTAGAATAAAATTTCAATTCAAGTGGTGATTCCTGAATAAGGTGAATCGCCTTTAAAGATTAAGGATTTAACAAGTAATGAGTCTCAGAAACATAATCATAGAACATAACCATAACAAATAGGGGATGTAAAATAATGCGAAGGAGAAAAATTCTCAAGAATTAAATTATGAACAATAGAGTGTTCCGAATACGAGAGTTTCCCAATTATGAAAGGAACATAATTTTTAATAATGAAGTTTACTAGGTCCCCGAACATAATAAAGAAGCATATCGATAAGAGCTGGTTTCAAAAGAGATATGAGAAAGCGATGGGGAAAATTAAAGTTATGTTAGCGATGAGAAATCCTCCTTCGTTTATGAAACAAGGGGGAATCACCCTTTTGAGTTTGTTCTAACACATCTACCTCTAACTTCACACGATCTTTACAAGATGAAAGATTGAGTAGTGTAGCAGGATGACATGAAGCAATCCTCATTCACTAGGTCAGCTTTTCCTGAATTAACATTGAAGTGGGCTTGTACGACTCGTTGCGCATCCATTCTTCGATAAGGGGCATTATTTACCGTGCAAAGTCGCCTCCAAAAGTCATCTTACTTCTCTTTCTTGCAATAGAAACTTTCATCGCTTCAATGCTATAACTCATTGCAAATTCTTCTAGATAGGCCTCTAATTCTAGCTTAGCTTCACTAGTAAAGGGATAATCCATGAAATCGATTGATTTGCATGACAAGAATCGATTTGGTAATATAGATGCCTAGTCACTTACCAAAGAGAATATAAATCAATTCAAGGAACAAGGATGTCTTTTGGGTGGAGAACTGTGATCCCATGCAAAAGAGATTGTACTCGCTGATGCTTCCATGAATGAGGAACTAACGCTTTACACTTGAAGCTAAGGAGAGGTGGAGCACAACAAGAAGGTGAAGGACTACACGAGTTCAATGAGATGAATGATTCAGCACCCTCATCGCCATATTTGCGACAACTATCGCCACCATGCAAAATACTTGCTATTCCAATTCATACTTAAATCCAAATTGCGGTGTTATTTCGATCCATTCAAACTTACTCTATTATTCATCTAGAAAATCGAAATCATCTTCAATCTAAAAAAAAAATTATCTTCTACTCACTAAGTACAAGATTGCCTTTCCTCGAAATAACAATATAATCCAAGAACTCATCTCGAATTAACAGAAACACATATTGAATGCATCCAAAGCATAAATGTACCACATTCCACAACGCCGAACCAACATCTTTATCAACAATTCTTCCTTCAACATCATTCTCTTAACTTAGAAATTCATTACTCTTCCACAGTCCGAAGATCTTATCCCGGTATAGCTCAGGCACTAGCCTAAGCTCTGATACCACTCTGTCACGCCCCAAGTTTTAGTCCTGAAAGGGGCCTAAACTAAAAGCGTGAACCTTTCAGTTAAGTAGTCTAATCCAAAATCTGACACACTTCGGCAATTTATCTAGTAGGGTCACGGCCCTAACGTTAACCAAACATATTAAGCAAACTTACTATTCATGGCTCAATCTGCAATACTAACCTCTAGGATTGCCCATGTCTACACTCATGATCCTCCAATCCAGTCTCATTGCTCAACTCACCTCTAACTGGAAGGAAGAAAGTGAAGTACGTAAGCAAAGGCTTAGTGAGCGCCAGTGTTTGTGTGAAAGGTGCTTAAAATAGTTTTTAGACCCAAAACCATAAGTTCATGAGATGAAATCAATAATACTTTTTATTTTTCAGAAAATCATTGAAATAGTTAAAATGACATTTATGTTCATGATAGCAGTTAAGCAATAGGTGATATTACGCCAAAACTTTAGTATAAACACTTAGTATATGCATTCAATCAATAGGCAGTTACAGTAAACTTTACATTTCACATTTAAGCAGTAGGGGGCCATGTTAGCAGTAGCATCGCGTCCGATGACTTTGCTCATAGAACTTTAGGTCCCGCTGCTTCTTTCTTGTCACCCCTGAACAATCGGCTTAAAAGTCATCACCTTATGCCTCCCCACTTAGGCTCGCGAAGCCCGTTTGGTCATATCCCGGGTATGCCACAATTCAATTCCTACGACCCACTCACCCTCAGAACACTCCGACTTTAGGTGTTGGGATTCGGGCGTGGATAGGGCTAGGGTTCGGCTGGACAGGCATGGGCGTGCGGTCTTAAACTGACTGGACATATAAGTTGGACTAATATGTTCGAACACGACTCGCATCAGTTTCATTACATGGGTATTCACTACTGACAGTCAATGATGAAACGGATAAGTTGTGATAGGTACACGTGAACCTTAAACCTGAGGAGTCGAGTTGAAGATGTACTTGTGACATCAAGTCTGTCATTAGAGTAGTTAGATCCAAATCACCCTTTGGTGGGATCGACCTCGAAGTGCGACTTGATGGGCAAGTAGCGTTGTTAACTGATTAGCAAAATGGGATTTGTTCTCTCATAAGTGAATGAGCTAAATATCCTATGCAGTCATGAATGAGTGAGGTTGAAAGTCTTTGGCCAAAGCATAAAATGACCTCGACTCATTATGAGCTAAGCATATGGTCAAGTCATGTGAGTTTGACTAAAACCACGACTCTCACTTGACTGGGCTATAAGAATAAAAGGTTTATACACGTACGGTATTCACAGCGTATATGGTTTGGAATGATCCTATTCATTCGTTTTCAATTGGGATATGATATGAGCCATGTGACTGGCTAGGTGTTACTTACATCCTTTTGGTTTCCTCCCAATTGCCTTTTGAGACGAACCTAAAGAATCG
This sequence comes from Buddleja alternifolia, assembly GCA_019426215.1. Classification (NCBI taxonomy): domain Eukaryota; kingdom Viridiplantae; phylum Streptophyta; class Magnoliopsida; order Lamiales; family Scrophulariaceae; genus Buddleja; species Buddleja alternifolia. Next base: position 17,158,460 of record CM033402.1, on the reverse strand, counting down.
CGCTTAAAGGTAGTGTAAAAAGAAAATCATATGAAAAAAGACTTGAGAGAATTTTCGGTATTGGATATCGAGATTAATTAATTAATCATTATATGATTTTATTAATTAATTAATTTAATGAATTAATTAATTCCTCATGGGAATTTAATTATAATATTAACATGAATTTAATTTATTTATTTATTGGATAAATAATATTAATTATTTAATTAATTAATAACCAAAGCCCGAAGGCTTAAAAGCCCACAAGTGGGCGTCCACATATGGGTCTTATTGTTTTCTATTGTAATATATATATACTACTTAGTGAAAAAATAACTAGGTCAAGAGAATTAACTTACAAACTTTCTCTCCAAGTCAAACTTTCCTCCCTTTCTCCCTCACTCTAGCCATCCATCAAGGTGAAGGAGAAGGTGATTTTCGTTTTTTGACTCCGGCGTGGCAATTTAGAGACAGCGACGGATTTGCTGTTCAAGAAAAGGATTGCAAAGCTGGTTCAGATTCCAACATATGCGAGAACGGTAATTAATTTCGTAAAACCCAATTTAAATACAAGAAATAGAGATGACCCACTAGGATTAAACTTATAATTCTTCTACTGCGTTTTTGTTTTTATGCAATTTTTTCCAACAGTGGTATCAGAGTCAATCTCTGATTTCTGTATTTCATTGATTACGTGATTATGTGTCTTTTGCGTTTTTGAAGCATGTTTTGAATATGTTTTTTCGTGATGATAATCCATGATTTTTCTATGTTTAATTCATGTATGTTGTAGTATGATGACTTGTGAATTGAAAAATCTAATTTTTGTGAGAATCGAGTCGGAAAAACCCCGCGACGAGCGCGACAAGGACATCGTGTGCAGTCTGCGCGCCCAGTGCACACTGTGCACTCGACGCCAGGCACCAGGCGCACGGCGTCGTGTGATGGGGCCTGGCCACGCGGCCAGGCTCAAGCCATGCACTGGGCGCACAGCACACGTCGTGTCGTGCGGGCTGCGCACGTGGGCCCAGTTACATGGGTCTGGGTCCATGACTCGGGTCCTAACGGGTCGGGTTATTCCTTGGGTCCAATTTTTTAAATAAATGGGTTTTGGGCTATTTTAATTATCCAGGTGGGTCAAAAGGATGATGACCTGGATTTAATTAAATAAGCCCAAATTATTTTATTTAAAAATATGGACTCTTCAATAAATTATTTTTAGGCCTAATTAATTAAAATTAAATATGCTAATGGTTGGTAATTTTATTTTATGAAATAAATCCCAAATTGTTTTTATTTAATATTATTAATTGAAGTGAAATAATTAATTAATGGTTCTTGGAGAATTTTTTAATTAATTAATTTATTTAAATTAAAGATTCTCACTAAATGGTTTATTGTCATGATTATCAATAAAATTTGGAATTTATTTGGGGGAATTAATTAGTTGGACTAATTATTCATTAACTTAATCACCAACATAATTGTTTTATTTTTCGCGAGCATGTATTATATGATGGTGACATTGTCCATGGGCTTAGATTTTTTTTCTTTTGATTGTATTTCCTTTTATGGGTTGTAAGGGCCGGATTTGAGCCCGTTTATTTTATTTCTAAAATTATGTATAAGTTGTTAAATAATCTCATGTAATATATAGAAATAGAATAGGCCTTTCAAGAGGAGATCAATCCAAAAGAAGAGGAGCTTGGAGCCCACAAAGAATAGCTAGGCTTATTTTTCCTTTTTAATGATGGCCCATTGACTTGGGCCCTTTAGATAAAGCCCATGGACATATGTGTTGGTTTATTGCTTTCGATGCATGTTCATTAGTTGTATAAAGCATGTATGTTAACAATATGCGCTATATCAATTGAATAATGTGCAAAGTGAGACTTAGATAAATGTTTAGAACATGAATTCTCCGAAGCAAAAATTGATACTAAGTTAGTAAGGGGTGCTAGGCATCCTTTCCCTCCACTAAACTTAATGAAATTAAGTATTAAACCTAGTATATGACATCTTCCCAGTAAGTGGAGGTCGTATATCAAGATTTAATTCTAGAATTTTATTAAGTGCATTAGATGCCTTAATAGAGACATATTTCACCCCAAATATCGTTAAAGGGTTGCAATGTGAAATTCAAATGTTAGATTATGAGGAGTTAGTGAGAGTGAACTTAGATAATCCACAAAGCCTATAAATCGTTAAAGGGTTGCGGTGTTGGTGGATTATGGGAAAAAGAAGATTGAACCATCAATTGGATAGATTGATGTTGGACATCACTTTAATTAAAATAATGGACCAAATATCGTTAAAGGGTTGCCATCCATTAGATTAATTAAAGAAATCAATCCCCACCATGAAGTACATTGCAACGATCACTTCCATTTTTCACAGTGAGAGTGTGAATCTCGAAAAATGTAGTGGGAGCCAGGTTATAAGTCAAAGTCCTTGATTTTAAACTTGGTTTTAGTTTAGTTACACAAGTCTAATAAAGTCTGGTTTATTTTCTGCAGCTATTTTGATTTATCTCTCTCAAAACAAAAATGACTATCAACCCACTTTCTATTTTATTTGAAAAGAACATCCTTACCGGACCCAACTACGTGGATTGGCTAAGGAACTTGAGAATAGTTCTCAACATGGAGTCCTTGGGATACATATTGGACACAGACATCCCTGCTCCTCCTGCCAGAAAACGTGCCAACGAGGAAGAAGTCCAAGCTCATGAAAATTGGGTAATGGACGACGTCCAAGTGCGCGGGTACATTCTCGGCTCAATGACAAACGAGCTTCAGAGGTCCCACGAGAAGATGACCACAGCAAGGGCTATCTTGGCACACTTGGTCGAGCTCTATGGTGAGCATAGCCGTACTGCTAGCTATGAGATATCTAAAGAGCTCTTCGGGGCCAAAATGAGAGAAGGTGAGAAAGTTGGGGATCATGTCCTCAAAATGATCTCGAGGATCAAGAGATTAGAGGCTCTCGATTTTACAATGAACCCACATCTTCAAACCGATCTCATTTTGCAGTCACTTCCTCATTCTTTTTCCCAATTTGTCATGAACTTCAATTGAAATGAGATTGAATGCAACTTAGCTGGGTTAATGAATAAATCAAACACTGCACAATCATAATTGAAGCCTAAGGGGAAGGATACTGCGTTGGTTATCTCTTCTGGGCCCAAACGGGCGAAGAATAAGAAGAAGAAAGCCAAGAAGCATAGTGGCGAGCTTGGAGTTCAGGGTGGTGTCGATAAAGGAAAAGGGAAAGCTCTTGTGAATCGCAAGCGTAAAGGGCCACAAAAGACAGACAAATGCCTACACTGCGGTGAGCTGGGCCACTGGAGAAGGAACTGTCCGAACATGGGGCTGGGCGCACAAAGTATGGAACTTTATGTTCATGAAACTTATTGTTCTATGACCGTCTTCTCAACATCTTGGATTCTTCATTCTGGAGCAAGTGCTCACATTTGTTGTATGAATCAGGATCTGGTGCGAGGAAGGAAGCTGGACAGTGATGAGGTGAAGATAAAAGTAGGCAGCGGGCATAGCGTCGCAGCTACTGGAATTGGATCTACCTCGTTGATTTTAAATTCTGGACATATACTATTTCTGGATAATGTTTTAGTTTTGCCCAATGGGCTTAAAAACAATGTTTCTATTCCCGTTTTAGTTAAATTTGGTTACACTTTCCGTTTTGTTGATGAACGATGCAACATTTAATATAGTAATAAATTAGTAGGCTTTGCTTCTTTAATAAATGGATTGAATTACCTAAATGTCTAGAATGAGTGTTCTGTGAATACTATACAAAGGAAACGTAGTAGGCTTAGAATAAACGAAAGATTGATTGGGCATCTTAGACTAGGCCATGCCGACAAACATAAAATTTGCAAAATGAAGAAAGATGGACTAATTGGCTCATTGGGATTGGATCCCTATCCTACTTGTGAATCTTGTCTCAAAGGCAGGATGGCTAGATCCCCCTTCACAGGGACTTTTGAAAGTGCCTCACAAATCTTAGGCTTAGTGCATACTGATGTTTGTGGTCCATTTGGAGAAATGGCACGAGGAAGTTTCCTTTACTTCATCACCTTCACTGATGACCATTCAAGATATGGTCTAGTGTACATGAAAAGACACAAGTCTGAATCCATTGAAAAGTTCAAGAAATTCAAGGCTTTAGTGGAAAATCAAACTGGTCAACATATAAAAACCCTTCGATCGGATCGAGGAGGAGAATATATGAGTGACGAGTTTGAAGTATACCTCAGAGAGAATGGTATAGTATTACAGCTCACACCTCCAGCGACACCACAGTTAAATGGAGTAGTAGAGTGAAGGGATTGAACTTTGTTGGACATGGTTCGCTCCATACTCAGCTACACTGACTTACCCATTTCACTGTGGGGTTATGCGCTACTTACAACTGTACACATTTTAAATAGATGTCCGTCCAAGTCCGTTCCTATGACTCCCTATGAGATATGGAGGAATAGGAAACCAAGTCTTAATCACATCAAGATTTGGGGATATCCGGCTTATGTCAAAAAGACCAAAGTGGACAAGTTGGAGGCTAGATCCTTGAAGGGACGTTTTGTTGGATATCCTAAGGATTCAATGGGATACCTCTTTTACCTGCACGATGATCAAAGGATCATTGTAGCTTTACAAACCCACTTTCTTGAAGATGAGTTCATTCAAGAAGGAGGAGCGGGTAAAAAGATTGTTCTAGAAGAACAAAATGACACTCCAGTGGATACATCTGCATAGGAAGTGAGAACCGAACCTTCTGTAACACAACCACAACCACGAAGATCAAATACAGTACTTCAACAGCCTGAGAGGTACGGATATCTAGTACAGAAGGAGCGGGATCTTCATTCTGTATTAGAGGAGGATCATGGAGATGATCCCTCCACTTTTGATCAAGCAATGGTGGATGTGGATGCTGCTAGATGGCGTGAAGCTATGCAAACTGAGATTGATTCGATGCATGCAAACCAAGTCTGGAAACTTGTGGACCAACCTGAAGGGGTAAAACCAATCGGGTGCAAATGGATCTACAAGAGAAAGATTGGTGTTGATGGCAAGGTTGACACCTACAAATCCAGGCTAGTGGCGAAAGGGTATAGTCAAAAAGAAGAAATTGACTACCAAGAAACCTTTTCGCCAGTGGTTATGATAAAATCTATAAGGATTCTACTTGCAATAGCCGCACACCTAGACTATGAAATATGGCAAATGGATGTCAAAACAGCTTTCCTAAATAGATTCCTAGAAGAGGATATCTCTATGGAACAGCTCAAAGGTTTTGTATCCGAGGAACATACTCATAAGGTGTGTACGCTTGAGAGATCCATTTATGGACTCAAGCAAGCATCCTGTATTACTACGTTTTGATGAGGCTGTCAAAGGATTTGACTTCATCAAGAACGAAGACGAGCCATGTGTTTATAAGAAGGTTAGTGGGAGCAAGATAACATTCCTTGTTTTATATGTAGATGACATATTACTCATGGGGAATGATATAGGAATGGTCACCACTGTAAAGAAGTGGCTTTCGAGTACTTTCTCCATGAAAGACTTGGGAGAGGCAACTTATATTCTAGGGGTTCGAATCTACAGAGATCGAACACATAGAATGATAAGGCTCTCTTAAGCCCTTTACTTTGAAAAGGTCCTAAAGAGATATATGATGGAGGATTCTAAGAAAGGGTTCCTGCCAATGAGGCATGGGATACATCTCTAAAAAACTATGTGTCATCAAAGTGAGGAAGATAGAAAGGAAATGAGCACTGTACCCTATGCATCAGCAATGGGTAGCCTGATGTACGCAATGCTGTGTACTAGACCTGATATTGCTTATTCAGTAAGCGCTGTTAGTAGATTTCAAGCAAACCCAGGCAAGGAACATTGGATAGCTGTGAAGAATATCCTAAAGTATCTAAAGAGAACCAAGGATATGATCCTCATCTATGGGAATGGTAGCCTGAGAGTGGACGGGTACACTGATTCGGATTTTCAATCTGATGTTGATGATCGAAAATCCACCTCAGGATTCGTATTCACCCTCAATGGTGGGGCGGTAACTTGGAAAAGTTCCAAGCAAAGCATAACCGCAGACTCAACTACAGAGGTTGAATACATAGTTGCCTCTGAGGCAGCTAAAGAGGCTGTTTGGATAAGGAAGTTCATAGAAGAACTTCAAGGGGTTCCTAGCATAAAGCTCTCGTTGCCACTTTATTGTGACAACACTGGAGCAATAGCGCAAGCAAAGGAACCTAGGTCTCACAACAAGTCCAAACACATCGAGAGGAGATATCACATCATAAGAGAGATCGTTGCACGAGGAGAAATATCTGTTCATAAAATAGCCTCAGCTGACAATGTCACTGATCCAATGACCAAGCCATTGGCACAGGCGGTGCTGGAAAAACATCTCGAAAGGATGGGTATTAAATACCATAGCAAATGGCATTGAGTGCAAGTGGGAGATTGTTAGAGTGTATTCCCTCAAATGCCATAAAGAGGGTAGATTTATAGGGCATTAACTTGTAACTAAACAATATCCTTTTATTATATATATATAAGGCATTATCTTGTTGTTTTCTTATAGGCGTTTGTAAGGTGTTAATAAACAACGTAAAGTCCTTGCGTATAAGGCAAACCTTCTACTTCCTATGGGATAGGAAGAATGACACTAGAAGGGTTTGATCCTTATTCTCTAAATAGGGTTCGCAAGTCTAAGAAAGTATTTGACTGGACATCAAGACAGAACAAGGACTTGCATGATATAAGTTTTGACAGAGAAAGTGTCAATCGAACACTATGGAAATGATAGTGGGAACTTATTTCATGGACATATAAGTTGGACTAGTATGTTCGAACACGGCTCGCATCAGTTTCATTACATGGGTATTCTCTCACTGACTATCAATGATGGAACTGATAAGTTGTGATAGGTACGCGTGAACCTTAGACCTGAGGAGTCAAGTTGAAGATGTACTTGTGACATCAAGTCTATCATTTGAGTAGTTAGATCCAAATCACCCTTTGGTGGGATCGACCTCGAAGTGTGACTTGATGGGCAACTAGCATTGTTAACTGATTAGCAAAATGGGATTTATTCTCTCATAAGTGAATGAGCTAAATATCTTATGCAGTCATGAATGAGTGAGGTTAAAAGTCTTTGGCCAAAGCATAAAATGACCTCGACTCTTTATGAGCTAAGTGGCGGTCCCAAGTGGCATACGAAAGGGTCTAGAAAGGGGGGGGTTGAATAGGCCCTGAAGTCTTTTTCGACTTCATAAATTTCGTATCACTTTTAAAGATTTGAATGCTTAGATGCTGAGCGCTTAGGTCAGTCGCTTCAGTAGAGATAACTTAGACTTAGTGATTTTAGCAATTTACCAAAGTAAGGTAATGCCTAGATCGCTTAATCAAGGTTAGCACAGCGGAAATGATTTTTAGCGTTCGATTGGTTAATTAATCGCTTTGCAATTAGCTTGTCTTTTTCAAATAATATAATATAATGTAAATCAAGACAATAATTAAAGTAAATGACACAAGAAATTTGTAAGGTTCACTGGGTGATGTAATCCCAGCTACGTCCTTCTTCTCCTTTTTCACTTGGAGGAATTTATTAGGATGATTTTCGAAGAATCACACAGAATCTTCTACAAGATAGTAAAGGATGAAAAAGATCTCGGGCTCCTTGATCACACAGATTTCAGCACCAATGAAGATCGTCTTCTACAAGCTTCTCTCACTCAGAAATACTGTCTGTAAGGGGTTTCAACTTCTTTCTCACTCAGATGAAAGGTTGAAGGTTTGCCACAAGGATTTGTTTGTTTTTGGGAAGATCAAACAACTTGGAATATCGCAGTAGAAATTTAGGTTTCTTCTTTGGAAGAGGTTTGAGATATTTGTGACTGTCTGGATTATAGATAAAAAGCTTGAAGGAATTTTAGCTATGGAGTTTCTAAGCTTTTTCTTGTGCAGGTACGTAAATTTCTCTTGTAATATTATGTACCATCTTTTTTAGGGTTTGCTGAAGGTAAGGTATTTATAGGCAATTCTTGGGATCTGTCCGTTGGACACATGTGGGAGCGTGTCTTTCACACAGCGCTTGATTTTACCTAAAACCTGACATTCCTGAAAGTCTGCTAGCACGGATTGGATGGGAGCAGCTATAAACTCTGAAGTTCTGACAGTCTAGTCAAAAAGGTGGCTTGTCCACAAGTCACAGTGGCTTATCACATTTAATGCTCTTATCAGGCATTTAATGCATTTGAATTTATTTCCCATTGAGAATAAATGTCCGTTGAATGATTGCATTTAAGTCCTTCATGACTTGAGGATTTAATTCAGGTGAATCTGACATCGGATCGCTAGAGTGATTTGAGCGCTTGATTCATAAATCTTGAAATAGTCCTTTAGCGTTTGACAGACGCTAAGAACAAATATTCATCTTCAGTTGACTTCAGACGTTGATCTTCAACTTCTTCTCTAATAGACTCACCTAGAATTCTATTAGCGATTTGGTATCTAATACTTAGTGTAAAATCTATAAAGATAAAAATTACAAGCCTAAAGAAAATTACATACTTTCAAACGCATATACAAAGATCTATCAAAGCAGAAACTTACATTGTATTTGAGGTCTAACATAAAATCCTATCTTGTCATCATCAAAACATCTAACATGAAATTTCCTAACAATTTCCCCCTTTTTGATGATGTCAAGACCTTTAACTCTTATAACTCTTTTATATATTTTAAGATTTACTTAAAAGAAAAGCCCAAATAAAGTATAAGTTAGCGTTTGAAAAGTTAGTAAAGTTAGCTAATGTTAGATTAGCCTCAACAAGTTGTTTCAGCGATAAATCATTCATATTTTGAAAGAATAAGCATACATGATTTATACTGAAAGTAATATAATGAAAGCGACAACAGAAATATAAATATAAAAAGAAAGATTCATTCACTTTTTCTGTCGCTTTGCTCTTTCATCGCCTTGGAGAACTTCTAGCGCTAAGTCCAACAGGAGATGATCAATGTCGATCATTGTCGTATGTTGAACTTCATCGTAATCATGCCTATGAAGTCTAGTGCTTTCATTAAGTTCTAACAACCTTTCTGTCCATTCTCTTGGTGAAATTTCAAGCTCACGAATTAAATCATAATAGATATCTTTTCTTAGATCTTTTGATGGTTTCCAATTGATAGGCCGTCTTAGCGGACCGGCAAAAGGTTGAAATCCCATACTTTCCAAGAAATCGACGTCTAATTCTGGAAGCGGATATTTTCCTAGATAATACCTTGGCTTTCTCTTTTTATTTAACATCTTCTTAATGCTCACTAGTTCTTCAAACATTGATCGCCAATTTTTATTATCTGTCTTTGATATCGCTTTGGGCGCTTGATGCTTTTCTGTATTTTCCCCCTTCTTGGCATCATCAAGAGAGGTTTTCAACTTAGCGACTTCTCTTCGCAAGAGAGCGACTTGATGAGCGACGCTCTGAGCAGCGGCATCGGTCGAAGTATGTCTTTCAGCATCAGCCGAAGCGCTCTGAGCTAAATGACGGTTGAATTCGGATGAGAGTTCAGCGACAAGTGGTGATATGCTGTTCATGATTGTGATAATGCTTTTATTGGAAGCATTTGCAATATCGCAACTTTGCATATCAAACATTATTCGGATTTGTCTATCAGCAGCCTCAAACATCTTGGAGCAGGAACCTTCAATGTCGGTGAGCAAGTTCCGTACTGCCTGTCTGAAATCTCTAGCGTTTGAATCACTCTCTAAATCCGAATCGGAAGAAGGACGCTCAGGAGACGGAATGAATCCGTAAGAGCTAGAAACTGCAGCCTTGCCTTTGGATTTATCTCTGATAAATTGCTCTTCAGGCTTTTGAGCAATTTCAGCGTGCACTTCTTCAATCGCTTGATCCATTGAAGGATCTTCGATTGCTGATGGGGGCTCAACTACTGGGGCGCTAGAAGGGTCTGGCAAAGAAGCTTCTGGAATTTGAGCGTCATTCACAGTAGGAGAATCGGCTGTTTCAACTATTTGAACGGAAGGAGAAGAATCTTCAAAAGCAATGACCCAGAGTGGGCCGAGCGCTTCCATCACATGCCTTGGACTTATCAGGCTGCTTTGCGGAATAAAGAAAATAGTGTCCTCTCACTCTTCAGTGCTTAGAGCAAGCTGCACGCCTTCCGGCAAATTAATTCCTGAAGTATAAGATTGGAAAAAGTCCAAAATAAATGGCATCAGCGCTTAAGCTACTTCTTGGTCCACTGGCCTGATCAACGATATCATCTTGGCCACTTGAATGTTCTGTTGACAAAAGAGCACAGGGTGAAGATTGTATCCTCGAAAGTTGTTCAGTCCTGAATAGTGGTTGAAAGTGATGTCCAACGCTTGTGCATTTTCTATTACTGCTCTTCTATCTCTGTGGAGTTCAGCAAACTCAGCATGCTCATTTGAAATATCGACAAAAATTTGACTTTGGCCGGGAAGAAGCGGCTATTTGCTAGAGGAGGCTTCTTCGTTGAGGTTAGGAAAGACTCGTTGAACAAACGCTTGATGAGGATGCAAGATGTAGCGTCCACCTTGGCTGAATAAGGCTAGTTGTTGACGAATGTAGGTCTCAATGGGTTGCCTGTAACCCGGTAGAGTGCTAACATTTCCGGCAATATGCTGACGCTGTTGAAGCAAAAAGGTCGCAAGTCCTCGGCATCTGTATTCAATTCCAAATTCAAAGAGGAATGGATATCTTACGAGTTCTTCAAGAGTATAGAAATGTAGAACGAACTCTTCAGCTCATCTGGCTGTATCCATCATCCATCGTTTGCCAAGCTTGTCAGCTTTCTTTGGTTCTTTTCTAGCGGCAAGGAATTTTTCGAAGTGTGTAGTTTCTTCATGGTAATCCTCAGCTCATAATCTGGCAAGATATTCTCGGGCTTCATCTTCTATCCATGAGTTAACAGGATTTGGGCGCTCAGCAACTGCTGGTCCTTTTCCTTTCCAAAGCTTGAGTGGATTTGGAGAGAGGGCATTCTGAGGAGAGGAGACGACTTTGGGGAGAGCCGAATATCCTATTTTGTTTAGATCTTCCTCATCAAGATTTTTGTTCCAATCGCCCATGTGGGGATTCTTGAAGACAGTCTTGCTGGCTCGAAGAGGATAGAAAGACTCGTCTGAGCGACCGGTGAAATTAAATCGCTTTTTGTCAAATTCTGTTCTGTTGAACGCTGGTCTTCGAATGTACTCTATGCGAGATTGAAGTCGCTCTAGGTTGTAGAGTCCTAAATCGGCAAACTGCTCAAAGAATTCAATCTTTTGAGAGTTGGAAAGATCAGGCCGATGGAGAGTGTTTTGAAAAGAGATTTCGAGCTCTGCAAGCGTCTGGGTGTCTCGTTCTCTAGCGGCATAATAAAATTCAACATTAGGAGTATATCCGCGAGGAAAGAAATCGATGACACGAGAAGGAGGTCCTGTTGGAGTAGGAACAAGACTAATCGCTTCTGTTGGGATGCGGCCCACTTCTATCGACTTCTCAGGATGCTCAGTCGCTTCACTGACTTGTGAAGTTTCAGCGTCAGGAAGATCTTGAGCTACTTCCTTAGCGATATCCACAACAGTTGCCATATCAACATCTACTTCAATGGGAACCTCTGAAGGTGGAGGTGCATCAACGTCTGGTGCATCCTGAGCTGATACATATAAGCGTTTGAGAAAAGCAAGCAAAATTTCTACTAAGTAGAAATCACAAAGAAAAGACTGAAACGCTTACCCTGAGGAATATCATCGAATGACGTACTCGCTTGATCTGTTTCTATATTAGGGATAGGTTCCTCAGGCTCCGGGACTTCTGCTTCTGATTCTAAATCGAGAAAAGAAGTTATTGGATCAGCACGAATGGGAATACGTAATTCTTCAAGAATGTTGAGAACATATTCAGAACTTGTTTTGCATTGCGCTGAAAGAGATTTTATCCTAGCGTTAGAGACTTAAAAACTAACGAGGAAAGGATAGACTAATTTGCTTAGCAAATACTTACCCTAAGCACTAGAAAGCCTCTCAGATTGAGTAGCGGCTTGAGGATCTGGGCTGATTTTGGGAACATCGTCAGAGGGAGGAACGCTTGCTGACTCTCCAAGCGCTGGATTTGCTAAAACGCTTGTAGACGCGGCTGGAGTAGAGAGAGGAGTACGCCTTCGAGCAAGCGGCACTTCTTCTGCTACTTCTTCCTCTTCTTCAGGAACTGAGAAGATAAAAGCTGGAGGAGGAGATGGAGATTTAGGATAAGGAGATTTTTGTTTCTTCTTGGGCTCTGGCTTCTACTTCTTCTTTGCGGGCTCCGGCTTTTATTTTTTGGCTGACTTGGCTGGTTCAGCTACTTTGAGAATGATTTTCCTTTTTGGTAGCTTAACCACCAATGCTTCTGTAGACGAGGACGATGATGAAGAGGAAGACGCTTGGTCTTCATCATCGCTGCGAACAACTCCTTTGGCTTGAAGTCACTCACGCTCCTCCTTGGGAACCGCTGCACCACCATGCTTTTTTGGTTTGAGCAGCTCGCTAATTATCTTCTTGCCATAGAACTTCAGTGCTGGGATCTTCTTTCCAGCGGAATTTGTAAAACCGCAAGTGCTTAGAATTCTACTTAACACAATCCCATAAAGCTTGGGATTTACTGACTTGGCCATCGCTGCCTTGAAGCGATTAAAAACATAGAGAGACCAATTAATTTTTAATTTGGTCAGAATGGCTACCATCATCTTGTACTGAATATTTGTAACTTTATAGAATGTTCCTTTCCTGCATTCGATCATCTTGGCGCAAATATCCGTGAGAATGACATATTCGCCCTTCATGTCGTTCTTCTTGAAGTTTGGCTCATATGCAGCTTCGACTTCTTCTTTCTTGATTAACTCCCAGACTTTAGTCGCATCACCAAGAGTAACATGTTCTACTTCACCACCATCATCGGGTAAGGTTAATAGGGAAGATATCAGTGAAGGAATGAGAACAAAGGTCTCACGAGCAAAAGGGAAGACGCAGGAATTAGAGTTTTCATCGTAAATTTTTTTAGCATTGTTGAAGAAATAGAGAGATTCTTCTTCAAAGTAGTTAAAAACAATGGTAATCATTTCTCTCAAACCAGATTCTTGAACGAGTGAAAGAACCGTTCGTAGAGGGAAGTTCTGGTTATCAAACAGGTAGTCCCAGTTAACAAGAAATCCGGCGTTAACCGTGACTGGTTTTTCAGCGCGGGATGTTTTTTCGGTAGCAGACTTGGATGATTTGGAAGATTTTGAAGCTTTGGGTGCCATTGCTGAAAGTTTGAAGCTTTTGAAGGAATGAGAGAAGTTTTTGCCTTGAAAGAGATGAAGATTTTACAGAAGAGAGAGAGTTTGGAAGTGATAAAGTCTGACTGTAAAAGCCTTGAAAAATATATATAGAGGCAAAAATAGCTCCTCAGTTGCTTAGATGACTGCCACGTGTGACATCATTGAATTTTGAAAAATGGAAAAGTTTGAATCTACGCCGATTATGCATAAGTACGGATGTCAAAAAGGTGCGGTAAAATAGGTTAACTATTACAAAATAGAGAGTTTTTGGGATCCGCAGTTACTCATTTAATTGAAAGACGTTTGATAAATTTTGAAATTTTCAGCGTGAAATACATGCACCTGATAGTACACTGACACGTACTCAGACTTATGCAGTCACTGAACCGCCTAGGTTTAGATAAGAATCATAATCGTCAGTTTGATTTGATAGGCACGTGTGGGTAGTTATCAAATCTAATCTTTTGGACTTATCCATACGTTACTTTTAGCGATGAAAACTATGCATGATTTTTAGAGAAATTTACTAAGCGTTAAAGTGGGGATCCTTTTAATGCTGAAGACTTTTAGGAACAGAAATTTAATGCATGATCATCAGTGATTCTGACATTATCACCATTGTTAACCTCACGAGTATCCTTAGGAATAAGTACACGAATCTCATCATCTTCGTCATCACTATCATCACCAAGATTGATTTGTGACGCTTGTTGGGTGAGATCTTCAATTCCTACATCATCAAGATTAACCTTACTCGGTTCTTGGTTAGCATCATCAAACACAACATGAATGGATTCTTCAACCTTCGATTTATCCTTATTTAGGATGCGAAAACTCTTTCCATTCTTGGCATAGCCTAGAAAGATTCCCTCATCCGCTTTAGGATCAAAAGTCTTTAGGCTGTGGGATCCATTATTATGAATAAAATATTTTGAACCAAATACATGAAAATATGAAACGTTAGGTTTACGTCCCTTCCATAACTCATATGGAGTCTTCTCATGTTGCTTGTTGATCATACACCGGTTCTGAGTGTAGCAAGCGTTATTGATGGCTTCAGCCCAAAACCTTTGAGGCAGCTTGGACTCTGCTAACATCATCCTAGTGGCTTCTTTAAGCATTCTGTTCCGTCGCTCGGCAACTCCATTCTGTTGAGGTGTTCTAAGAGCAGAATACTCATGAAGTATTCCAAAGTCTATACAAAACTTCTCAACAAATTGGTTAGTAAATTCAGTTCCTCTATCGCTTCTAATTCTTGTCACCTTTAAATCTTTATAAGTTTGTAACTGACGAATTAGCGATGTGAGCTTAACACTAGTTTCATCTTTGGTCGCTAGGAATTCTACCCAAGTATAGCGAGAGAATTCATTAACTGTTACTAGCGAGTACTTTTTACCACTAACACTCATGATTTGAATGGGACCAAACAAATCTAGATGCAATAGTTCAAGAACTCTAGAAGTAGATAGGCATGGTTTCTTCTTAAAAGATGATTTAACTTGTTTACCCATTTGGCATGCATCACATAAGCGATTCTTTTGAAAGGAACCATTAGGTAATCCCTCTACTAGATTTAGTGAAATTAACTGATAGATTGCCATAAAATTGAGGTGATTCATTTTTCTATGTCATAACCAACCCAATTCATTTTGACTTTTAGCAACAAAGCATGTGGGGTTGTTATCAATTGTAGAATCTCAATCTACTAAATACACATTGTTTGTTCTTTTTCCTCTTAATTCAGTAGACTTAGTTTTAGCTTCATTAACATAGCAGAAGTCGCTTGAGAATTTTACTTCAAAGCCTTTATCACAAAATTGACTAATGCTTAACAAATTATGCTTAAGACCCTCAACATAATATACATCACTAATCATGATGTTCCCCCTATGCATGATACCTATACCTTTGGTTTTACCTTTGGAGTTATTACCGAATATAACTTGAGGACCGTTGGTAGCTTGATAGTTGACTAGAAGATCTTTAGAACCCATCATGTGTCTTGATGATCCACTATCAATGTACCAAACTGAAGTATCGGTGTTGGCTCTAGGTACCTGCATTTAAAGGATAATTCTAATTCTTCTTAGGTACCCATGTTGCCTTGGGTCCTTTTTTGTTAGCAACTTTGGTTTGAATTAGAACTTTAGGAACCCATATTTGCCTAGTCTTCATTGTAGGAATACTGGCCTTCTTGGGTTTGACATCGTGTTGTGTGTGCTTTTTGGGTGTATAATAATATCCTCGATTATAATAGTAGTCATAATCATAGTCATCATAGTATTGATAATATGATCTTAACTGTCTTGGATATTGACGCTGGTATTTCCTTGGCGCTGGCTTGGGTTGCACTTTTGGTGTTGGACGCTTAGTGCTTGATTCACAGTGATTAGGTTTATCCTTAGTCTTTTGAGCGTTTGGATGAACCTTTCCTTGTGAATCATTTGCTTTAGCCTTACCCTTGCCTGAGGCATCTTTGGCTTTCTCATTTAGCCTCGTACCATTGTTGCTTGGTTCATTCAGCGTTTGACTTTGTGAACCTTTCTCAACAAAGAAGACACCCTTTCCTTTGTTGTTTGCCGTAACATTAGATTTATTAGGTTGTTTACCGAATTTATTGCATCCTAAACTGGTCTTTTCACCAAATAATCTAGTTACCTCAGTCACATTATCCAACTTTCTAGAAGCTTTTGATAATGATGAGACGAGTTGCTCTGATTTGGCAAGTCTAGCGATCAAATCAGCTTCTCTCTTGACTATTATATCAAGATCGCTTTTTAATTGAATAATCTCACTCTCAAGTGATTGGTTCTTCTCAATGCATTGTTGCTGAACTTTCAACTCTGCTTTGAGCGTTACTTTATCTCTTGTGAGTGAAGAGATAATAGCGAGATCGTTTTGATATATTTTGGCGGCCTCTTAACAATCTTTATAATATTCATTAACTTTGTCAAGTAATTCATCGTAAGAAAGAGGATGAGATAATTCATTGGTTACCTCTGGTAGCGATTCGTCAGACGCTTCATCTTCTCTTACCATGAGACAGATCAACGCTGAGTCGCTTGTAGGCTCATCATCACTGCTTTTATCTGATGATTCCAAATCCTCTTCAGGTGTGGGGAATGGTTCAGATTCCGCTAGCAAATTGGTTTCTATCCGCATAGTCTTACCTTGTGGGCTTAGACCCATTTGGATAAGGGCAATTTACCTAGAAGTGCCCTGGTTTCCTGCAATTATAGCATAAATTAGTTTTTATTTTCTGTTCAGTGGATAATCGCTTTGATCCGGCTGGCGCTGAGAGATTTAGAGAAGGAGTCGTAGGCGCTTGGTAAGGAACTGGCGCTACTGGTTGAGGTGCAAGCGCTTGATACTGAGGCACTGGAGCAGGGAGAGGAGTTTGAAATGAAGTTTGTCCAATAGGATTTCTCTTTTCATATCTTAGAAATTTCTTGACCAATAAGGCCATTTCTTTTTCTTCATTTGATTCCGTTGATTTCACTTCGCTAACCGCTTTACCCTTACTTTTGGTAGTAGCGATTAAAGCTCCTGATTCAGTCCCTGAAGTCGATGTGTCGCTGACTTCACCCAATTCGAATTCAAATGCCTTTAACTCTGAAAACACATGTTCTGGAGTAAGAGTCTCCAAGGTCTGTGATTCTCTCATAGCAACAGTCTTAATCAAGTATTTACTTGGAACACTTCTGAAAATCTTATTGACCATTTCCTTGTTGGTCAATTCCTTATCTAGTGACGCTAACTCTGTAATGAGCAAAGTAAATCTTACGTTCAATTGTTCTAGCGTCTCATTGGGCTACATCTTGAAATGCTCGAATCTTTGCATGGCTCTGGAGAGCTTATTCTCCTTCATTTGTGCCGATCCTTCACACACTATAGCCAACTTATCCCATATTTCTTTGGAAGTCTTACATTGCTTGATCTTGTTGAACAATGCATCATTGTCTCCTAACGCTGACTAAAGTGCACTTCGTCCAACATTATCTAGATTTGCCCTTTTTTTTATCATCAGGCGTCCATTCTAACTTAAGTTTCTCGACATAACCATCTGGAGTGGCCTCGGTTGCTTCAGGGGCTCGAGTTGCAACTTTCATAATCTGAATGGGGCCATCTGTGATCACATCACACATTTCATTATCGCAAGAGCATAAATAAGCGAATGCTCTAAGTTTCTAAGAATCATAGTTTGATTCTACCAACTTAGGCATTTTGTTAAAGGCCATAATGAGACCCTGAAGTTTTTTTCAACTTAGTCTGATACCACTTGGTGGTCCCAAGTGGCATACCAAAAGGTCTAGAAGGGGGGGTTGAATAGACCCTGAAGTTTTTTTCAACTTCAAAGATTTCGTATCACTTTAAAAGATTTGAACACTTAGAAGCTGAGCGCTTGGGTCAGTCGCTTCAGTAGAGATAACTTAGACTTAGTGATTTTAGCAATTTACCAAAGTAAGGTAATGCCTAGATCGCTTAATCAGGGTTAGCACAGCGAAAATGATTTTTAGCGTTCGATTGGTTAATTAATCGCTTTGCAATTAGCTTGTCTTTTTCAAAGAATATAATATAATGTAAATCAAGACAATAATTAAAGTAAATGACACAAGAAATTTGTAAGGTTCACTGGGTGATGTAATCCCAGCTACGTCCTTCTTCTCCTTTTTCACTTGGAGGAATTTATTAGGATGATTTTCGAAGAATCACACAGAATCTTCTACAAGATAGTAAAGGATGAAAAAGATCTCGGGCTCCTTGATCACACAGATTTCAGCACCAATGAAGATCGTCTTCTACAAGCTTCTCTCACTCAGAAATACTACCTGTAAGGTGTTTCAACTTCTTTCTCACTCAGATGAAAGGTTGAAGGTTTGTCACAAGGATTTGTTTATTTTTGGGAAGATCAAACAATTTGGAATATCTCAGTAGGAAGTTAGGTTTCTTCTTTGGAAGAGGTTTGAGATATTTGTGACTGTCTGGATTATAGATAAAAAGCTTGAAGGAATTTTAGCTATGGAGTTTCTAAGCTTTTTCTTGTGCAGGTACGTAAATTTCTCTTGTAATATTATGTACCATCTTTATTAGGGTTTGCTGAAGGTAAGGTATTTATAGGCAATTCTTGGGATCTGTCTGTTGGACACATGTGGGAGGGTGCCTTTCACACAGCGCGTGATTTTACCTAAAACCTGACATTCCTGAAAATCTGCTGGCACGGATTGGATGGGAGCAGCTATAAATTCTGAAGTTCTGAAAGTCTAGTCAAAAGGTGGCTTGTCCACAAGTCACAGTGGCTTATCATATTTAATGCTCTTATCAGGCATTTAATGCATTTGAATTTATTTCCCGTTGAAAATAAATGTCCGTTGAATGATTGCATTTAAGTCCTTCATGACTTGATGATTTAATTCAGGTGAATCTGACATCGGATCGCTAGAGTGATTTGAGCGCTTGATTCATAAATCCTGAAATAGTCCTTTAGCTTTTGACAGGCGCTAAGAACAAATCTTCATCTTCAGTTGACTTCAGACGCTGATCTTCAACTTCTTCTCTAATAGACTCACCTAGAATTCTATTAGCGATTCAGTATCTAATACTTAGTGTAAAATCTATAAAGATAAAAATTACAAGCCTAAAGAAAATTACATACTTTCAAACGCTTATACAAAGATCTATCAAAGCAGAAACTTACATTGTATTTGAGGTCTAACATAAAATCCTATCTTGTCATCATCAAAACATCTAACATGAAATTTTCTAACACTAAGCATATGGTCAAGTCATGTGATTTTGACTAAAACCATGACTCTCACTTGACTGGGATATAAGAATAAAAGGTTTATACACGTACGGTATTCACAGCGTATATGGTTTGGAATGATCCTATTCATTCGTTCTCAATTGGGATACGATGTGAGCCACGTGACTGACTAGGTGTTACTCACATCCTTTTGATTTCCTCCCAATTGCCTTTTGAGACGAACCTAAAGAGTCGCGCTTAAAGGCAATGCAAAAAAAAAAATCATGGGAAAAAAGACTTGGGAGAATTTTCGATATTGGATATCGAGATTAATTAATTAATCATTAGATGATTTTATTAATTAATTAAGTTAATGAATTAATTAATTCCTCATGGGAATTTAATTATAATATTAACATGAATTTAATTAATTTATTTATTGGATAAATAATAATAATTATTTAATTAATTAATAACCAAAGCCCGAAGGCATAAAAACCCACAAGTGGGCGTCCACATATGGGGCTTATGAAGCCTAGGTTATTGTTTTCTATTGTAGTATATATATACTACTTAGTGAAAAAATAACTAGGTCAAGAGAATTAACTTACAAACTTTCTCTCCAAGTCAAACTTTACTCCCTTTCTCTCTCACTCTAGCCATCCATCAAGGTGAAGGAGAAGGTGATTTTCGTTTTTCGACTCCGGCGTGGCAATTTAGAGACAGCGACGGATTTGCTGTTCAAGAAAAGGATTGCAAAGCTGGTTCAGATTTCAACATATGCGAGAGCGGTAAATAATTTCGTAAAACCCAATTTAAATACGAGAAATAGAGATGAGCCACTAGGATTAAACTTATAATTCTTTCGCTGCATTTTTGTTTTTATGCAATTTTTCCCAACATCAGGATTCACAACATTCACAGTCATTTCACAACTGCTACTTGTCCATGGGATTGCACTTCAAAGTCGGCCCCACCAAAGGGTAAATCAGTCCTAACTACTTTGGTATCAGATTTAATGTTACAAGTACACTGTAGACCATGACTCCTCCGGTCTAAAGCTCATACATACTATCATGATCAGCAATTCAATCATTGACACTCATTTAGTAAAAACTCATATGATTGGATTACTACGAGCCATGTTCGAATACATTAATCTCAAGAATGTATCTATGATACTGACTCTCACTATCTCATAGTATTCGACTAACACTTTTTGTCAAAGCATGTGTCATACAAGTCTATGTGAATCTTAATGTCGAATTAAGATTTTTCGACTTGCAAATCTTTTAGTTGATAAAGTATCAAATCCCTCTAATGCCCTTCTCCTTATCCCATAAGGAGTGGAAGGTTTGTCTTGACTCACTTGGATTTGTCATTTGCACATATTACTGCCATTAAGATTTGTACGAACAAAATGAAATGCATTTATATAAAAAGACGAAAGTTCATACAATATAAAGAAATGCCCTATACATTCTAACTTCTCATTGGCATCAACGGCATACGCCCCACCCTAGGAATTCTCCTCTATAAAGTTTTGTTATTTTGGTTTTCTAATTTGAAATTATAATTAATAATTCTTTTAGTTGATTAAATACCAATCACAATTAATTTTATTTATGTGAGGATTTTTAAAAATAATTTATTCGTTACTAATAAAATTAATTTATTGAACAATTCAAATAATTCTTAAATAGAATATACATACATAGACATACACACAATATATATATATATATATAAAGAATATGTAATAATATAGAATGATAACTTATTATTAGTAAATTAATTAATTAAATATTTAAGAATTATTAATTTACTTAAGGTGTAAAAGGTCATTACTAGCCTATTTTAGTTTCATTTTAGTTGAAAATAATAATTAAAATAAGTAAATTCCAAAAAAAATTAATAAACTAAAGTCAAACTTTAGTAAATTATTGAAAAGAAAGAAGAAGAAGAATTCAAAATAGTTATATTACATTTACACCTCCTGATGTGATATGATGTAATCATCGATAACAAATACCTCTTTAATTTGGGGTATATATTCTCATCAGCCAAACTAATGGTTTTCACATTTTTTTTTAAATTGGGATTAAAATTGCAAAAAAGTTACATCATGTGGCCAGTTTTGTAAATTTGTGAATTATACGGCAAAAATAACAAGGAAACCTATCTTATAGACCTAGGAAAAATTGCAAAATTCGTACACTATGTTGTCGTGTACGTTTTTTTAATACTTTAAGTTGGCCTACTAGCAATTTGGGTACATTAACTTGAAAAAATCGGCAATTTTGGTACAAATTGGCCCGAAAATTTGGGAATTTTGATTAAAATTTGAGTATGTTGACTGAAATTGAAAATTTTGACTGATTTGGAATTAATTTTTTAATAAACTTAATTTCTAAAATAAATTACTTATTTAATATATTATTTTATAAATTAAATAAAAAAAAAAAAAGAAAAAAAGAAAAGTGAGGGTGGGGAACAATGTCGTCCACCCCACCCAACCCCACACACACACACACACACACACACACACACAAACATACACAGTCCACACAAACACACACAGTCACACACATGCAATTACACACACACACACATATATATATACACACGCATATACATACACACACACAAACACGCACAGTCACGCACACACACACACACATATATATAAGTATTTTTCTTTTAAGTATATATATATACACACATATATATACACACACACATATATATATATACACACATACAGTGATGCAGGGGGTGAGGTGGTTTATATTTAAAATAAAAAAATTTCAAATTAAGTCAAAATCAATCATAAACTCTAATTTTCGGTTAAAATCCCCCTAATTTGAGTCAAAATCAGTCAAAATCCTCAATTTCAGTCAAAATTTTCAAATTTTAGTCAAAATCCCCAATTTGAGTTAAAATCTCCCAAATCTTCCGGCCAATTTGTACCAAAATTGCCGTTTTTTTCAAGTTAATGTACCCAAATTGCCATTAGGTCAAGTGTAAAGAACTAAAAAAGCGTACACACCAACATAGTATATAAATATTGTAATTTTTCCAAGACAATTGGGATTATACTATCAAGAATTTTCAAGTTCTCTTAAGAGCTTGTCAACGGCAATGATTGGAAGTTTAATTGGGATAGCTTTTTATATGAGTACTGTTGTGATAGACACTGTTAGAAAAGTGACTGCTTGGTTGCCTGACAATGTTAATGATGGGAGACTTGACAATGTGTATTGGGTGCTAGTGGTGCTTGGAGTTGTCAACTTTGGTTATTATCTTGTTTGTGCTTGGTTCTATTAGAATGTTGAAGTGGTGAAGGGAGTTCAAGGTGATCATTTTGGTAAATAAAGATGGTCAATAAGTGTAACTTAATTAAAGCAGTCGATATATATTGGCCTTTTGTATTTCGTGTTACCTTATGGAAAAAAAAATGGATTCTTGGTCCAATATTTTAGAAATGTGGTGAGCATGTTTAATTCCAAATAAAATCTTTTATAGCAATTTCTTATTGCATCTTGTGGTATCAGAGTCACCCTTGGCCTGATCCATTTTAAACACAAAAATGGTGTCGACAAGCAATAGCGAGATAGCTTTTACATATTCCCAACAAGGTGTCTCCATCTTTATTGGTCAAGACAATGAGCTATGGAGCGTTCTAATGAGGATGTTATTCATGTCCCACGAATTATGGGATGTATTTGAAATATTCCAAGACTATATTGCATTAACTTGGAAAAATCATTGTAATGCTCTCATTTTGAAGTATATATTATCCTCCATGTATCAGTTTCGCTTTCACTAAATACTTACACCCAACACATCTCCTGTTACAATGCACATGTGAATGATATGTGTCTCGTGGTTACTTATTCATTAATTATAAATTTTTATGAATTAGACACATGTCCTTTGCACGTACGTACATTGCAACATAATATGTAATAGGAATTTGTAACAGTAGATTCCATTGGGTGTAATCCGACTCTTTACAAGCTTAGGGCTCGTTCGGTATGGTTGATTAGGGGTGATACAATATATAATCACACGTAATCCCGTGTTTGGTGTGTTGGACAAAAGGCAAGTATGATTTTGAGGCTTGGGTTCTAATCCTACAAACAATTGATTGATAATCACCCCATATGTGGTGTGATTTATGTTTTCCCTTTACATGACCATGAGAATAATCAATCTTATACACAAAAAAAGTAATAAATTATTTCAATTGATATGAACAGTGTAATCATATAATATCAATCTAATTTTGTCTATCTCATCTTTAATACCAAACGAGCCGTTAATAAATTTAGTATCAAAATCAAAAGTCAAAAAGTTGCGCATTTCATAGCACTAATAAATGCAATTGAGTTGTGAGAGCATCCACTCTGATAATTTGTCGACAATGAAAGTGCAATGAGACGCTCCCGATTTTGCGTAGTTTTTAAGTTTTGCAAGTCCCATCCAAGGATTTTAATGTTGTTATAGACCAAATAAAATTGTACTTTTTGTCTCATTAGATATATAGAAGAATGAGCAGCTTGATCCCACGACATATATATAACAATATATATTTTAAAATATGATTGCACATTTAATGCCATATTGTTAGTTTTTCTAGGAAGAGTCCTATGATAGTTGGTTCTATTGATTTAGCTAGAAAAAAAATCGTGAAAAGGGCAGTAGAATTGTCATTTGGGGGAAAGTTCCTGCTGGTTAATGAGATAGCCTCATGCACTCTTTTAACACCTTCACGTGTGTTTACATGATTTTTTCTTATTAAATCAATAGAATTAATGATGACATACATTTATGCGGACAATTGCGTCCAAAATTAATAATGTGGTTCAAATATGCAATAACTTTTAAACTAAGGAACTACGAAATGTCATAACTTGTAAATTTTGGCACTAAATGTACACAATCTGTACAATTTGGGATTAAATGTAGATAATTGTCCTTTGCAGACATATGTCTAATTATCACCAAGTACCGTTCATTCTAAAAAATCTATTGTGGACCGAAAATATTGCTCTCGGTCCACTATTTAACACAAATTTATAAGTAAAGTGGTGGTTTTCATCACCCACCCACCCACCTTGTGAAATCCATCCCCCACTTGTAAATGTTAGCTAATATAATATCTTTCCATATATTTCTAGTTATTTATGTTAATTTAGGTTTCTTTATGTTTCTTTATATTTATCTTTTCTTTGTTTATAGTTAGGGTTTCTTGTTTACCAAGTACATGTATCTCTATAAATATGTTACTCAATAATACAAGTCCCCTACGGGAGTTTCTCTAATCTAACATGATATCAGAGAGCTTCCGCATCCTCAAGTCGCCGACCCCGTCCGACACACCTTATCTAGTTTAGTTTAAGGTAGTTTTTTTTCTTTATCTTTGTTTATGTTGTCGCTGCTCATCCTTGGAAAAACAAAGACTTGGAGTCGCTGCCTTATTTAATGGTTTTCAGACGAAACCGCTCCACATTGAGGAGCGTCTTCGTCGAACCGCCACCTTATTTAATGAATTCCAGACGAAACTACTTTCCTTTGAGAAACATATTCGTCAATATCTCTCTACTAAGCATTCTTTATGCCCGGACTGTCGTAACATCTTTTCTCGATTTTTAGTTTAGTCTCAATGTTCAAGACTCTCACGTTTCGACTACGGGGGAGTGTTAGCTAATATAATATCTTGTCATATCTTTCTAGTTATTTATGTTAATTTAGGTTTCTTTATGTTTCCTTGTATTTATCTTTTCCTTGTTTATAGTTAGGGTTTCTTGTTTACCAAGTACATGTATCTTTATAAATATGTTACTCAGTAATACAAGTTCCCTACGAGGTTTTCTCTAATCTAACAGTAAATATGTGGTGGATAGTAGATCGACAGCAATACTTTCGGTCCACTATAGAATTATCCACATTCATTCTTCCTACTGTTGAAGTCTTGAAAATTACTACCGTGACAAAATAAAAATAAAAATGAAGCTATTGTGTTTCAGCACATGTTATTATTAGTGTTCGATAAATAGAACAATTCGTGTTCCCGCTACTATCGAAGTCTTTGAAACAACTGTTGTGACAAAAAAAAAAGAAAAGAAGAGAACATATGGTGTCTCAATACATTGTATTTATTAATAGAGGTGGCAATAAGGTCGATTGGTTGTAAAATAGATCGGTTTTATGTTGGGTTGGACCCGATCAAATTTTGTACAGACACAAGTGAACCCATGATGAAACCATATTTTACCCAACAAAACATAAGACGTACTCTTGAGGGAGACTAAAAGTTACTAACATAAATATTGCCTAGAAAATGGTCAATATACCTTTTTGTTTATTGTTGAACAAAGATAGATATTAAAATATGTCTCCAATTTGGACCTAAGTTCAAACCAGGTTGGATTCAAGTAGATCCGAAACAAAATTTCAAGAACCCAACCCCTACCCCAAAAGGCCAAAACTAATTATAGATTGAGTTGAAACTGGAAGTTGAGAACCATTTAGTCACCTCTAGTACATGATATTAGGTATGCACTTTGTGCTATTTGTCATTAGTGATCGATCATTTTATCAAATTTCACTTAAAATTATTTCAAGAGTATTATAGCTCAGAAGTGCTTTAGAAACCCCAAAAGTGTCGGCCACTTTTCTTTTTTCGTTTTCTTGGCCTGATTGAATAAACGTGTCTAACAAAGAAACGAAACGATCATCCCTTCTTTTCTTGTAGTGGATCTTTGTCCTGATGTTTTAATATGGAAAATTATTGCAAACGACAATTAAGTTAAACTTCCGTATCCGTGCACACAAACACATTATTCATTAATAAAAGTACGAATAAAGAAAATTATCTTAACTTATATATTAAAAATAAGGTCTGAACAAGAAATACTTAATAAGCTATGTATTATAATTCCAAAAGCAAAAATCATTTCAATCTTACTCTTAATTAATGTTATTATGGTAAAAGATTTACACAAATATAATCAGCGTCTTATTTTCCCCACTTTTTTTTCCTCCTTTTTCTTCATTTTCTTACAAAAAATCAAAAAATATATTCAATTTATTTCTGAAAATTAATCATTGATATCTATTGAAATTTGCTTGTGAAGACATTACAAAAAAGGAGATTGAAAACGATACTTAGAAACAATGGCCAAGGAGACATGGCATACGGATAAAGCTAGATAGAATAATCATTTACCCAACAAAAAATAAATAAATAAATAAATAAATAAAAGCTAGATAGAATACTCACTTTATTTCTCACCCTTTTTTTTTTATTATTTGTTACATAGGTAAACAAAGGAGAAAATTGACAACAGCACTACACTACAACAGAAAACTCTTGGGACTCCTGCATGAGGTCCAACACGCCCTTCAGGTAGGGTTGAGCACCAAATTGAGTTCTAGCTTGTCTTTTTCAAAATAAATAAGAAAATATAAAACAAGAAAAAAAAACAATAGTAAATAACACAAGAAATTGTAAGGTTCATTGGGTGATATAATCTCAGTTATGTCCTTCTTCTCCTTTTCAACTTGGTGGAAATTTATTAAGTTGATTATCAAATAATCACACAGAATCTTCTACAAGATAGTAAAGAGGTGAAAAATGATCTCGAACTCCTTGATCACACAGATTTCAGCACCATAGAAGATCTTTTTTTACAAGCTTCTCTCACTCAGATGAAAGGTTGAGGATTTTGTCACAAAGGTTTGTTTGATTTTAGAAAGATCAAACAACTTGGAATATCTCAATAAGAGTTTTAGGTTTCTTCTTTAAAAGATGTTTGAGATATTTGTGACTGTCTGGAATGTATGTAAAAAGCTTGAAAGATTTGGGCTATGGAGTTTCAAAGCTTTTCTTGAGAAAATATTTCAGCAAAGTTTTTTTGTGTTGATCGTTGTGTGTCTATCTCTAGGGTTTGCTGGAAATAAGGTATTTATAGGCAATTCTTGGAATTTGTCCGTTTGACACATGTGAGCGCGTGAATCAACCTTTTTCTCTGACATTCCTGAAATCCTGCTGGTTTCGATTGGATGGGATCAGCTTTGAACTCTGAAATCCTGACAGTCTAGTCAAAAGGTGGCTTATCCACAAGTCATACTAGCTTATCACATTTAATATACTTATCAGGCATTTAATGCATTTGAATTTATTTCCCTTTCGAAATAAATGTCCGTTGAATGATTGCATTTAAGTCATTCATGACTTGAG
Organism: Buddleja alternifolia; assembly: GCA_019426215.1. Taxonomy (NCBI): domain Eukaryota; kingdom Viridiplantae; phylum Streptophyta; class Magnoliopsida; order Lamiales; family Scrophulariaceae; genus Buddleja; species Buddleja alternifolia. The sequence goes on along the minus strand of CM033402.1, from coordinate 17,131,120 downwards.
AAATTATTTCAAGTGAATCTGAAACTGATCGCTGGAGTGCCTTTAGCGCTTGATCCTTAAATCCTGAAATAGTCCTTTAGCGTTTGATAGATGCTAAGAGCAAATCTTCATCTTCATTTGTCTTCAGACGCTGATTTTCAACCTTATCTCTAATAGATTCACCCAAAATTCTATTAGCGATTCTGTATCTAATACTTAGTCTAAAATCTACAAAGATGAAAATTACAAGCCTAAATAAATATTACAAACTTTCAAACGCTTATACATAAGTTCTATGAAAATAGAAACTTACATTATATTTGGGGTCTAACATACAATCATATCTTGTCATCATCAAAACATCTAACATGAAATTCTTAACAGCGTTCATTGCTCGTTTCTTTGACTCATTCTACCCGTTTCCCCTTGTTTTGATCCTCTATTTGATTTGGGTCCACTAAGCTGACAATCTCCCACTTGGAGACTGATCAAAAATAACTTGCACTTAACTTGAATAAACAATTTCCACTTATCCTAAGCGAAAAACTCAATCTAGTTGGAACATCTCCAAAATCAATGAAGATAAATTGAGACATCTCTGTGCCTTATCAATTCATCCGGCTCAAGTAACCCCCACTTGATGGAATCTATCTTCTTTTTTGAAATGTACAATGTTCCCTTTCTCTAACCACTCACTAGTACACTATTCTCTTTTGGTGATTACCCAAGATCCACCACTGAATACCAGTATACCCCTCTCAATGTAACTGACCCATGGATATAGTTTCCTTTGATGACCCGAAACATGTCTCACCTCTCACAACCTAAGTCGCACTCCATTCGCATCCTCGATGCAAATATCACCCTTCCCTATTCTGTTCAATGTTTCATTTCCACCTAAACAAACCTTTCTAAACTCATTGAAAATATAGTTGGCCAGCTTTCTTTTCTCCGATGTAGAGTGATAGGATGGCCACCTGTCCAAAATCCAATTATCTATTGGATTCTCGGTACTACATACTGTTGGTCCCAAGTGGTAAACGAAAAGGTCTAGAAGGGGGGGGGGTTGAATAGACCCTGAAGTCTTTTTCGACTTCTAAAAACTTTCGTATTACTGTGAGGTATTTGAACGCTCGGAAAACTTTAAGCGCTGGGTGCGGCGCTTTAGGGATGATGACTTAAGCGCTAGTTTCAGGCGCTTGAGAAAAGTTAACTTAGATTCGGTGATTTCAACACTTACCAAAGTAGGGCAGAGTTTAGTCACTAAATCAGGGTTAGCACAGCGGAAATGTTTTTATAGCTTAGCGTTCGTTTTATCCAATTAGTCGCTTATTAGTTTAAATGCCTTTTCAAGATATAATATGACAGTATAATGTAAGACAACAAAACAGTAAATGACACAAGATATTTGTAAGGTTCACTGGGTGATGTAATCCCAGCTACGTCCTTCTTCTCCCTTTATCAGAGAGGTTTTCCACTATGATGATTATCGAAGAGTCACACAGAGACTTCTACAAAATAGAGAGAGGTTGGATATGATCTTGGAACTCCTTGGTCACACAGATTTCAGCTCCACTAAAGATCTTCTATCCCCTTGCTTCTTTCACCCAGAAATAATGCAAGTTACACTTGATCCCGGAACTCCTTGGTCACACAGATTTCAGCTCCAGTAGAGATCTTCTTCCACAAGCTTCTTTTACACAAAAATGGCGCTTGTAAGTCAACACACTTTCTCACTCAGACGAAAGATGTTGAAAGGTTTTGTAATGGCTTTGTTTGGTTTTGAAAAGTTCAAACAACTTGAGGATATCTCAATAGTAATGTAGGGTCTTCAAAAAGGGGTTTGAGATATAGTTGACTGTCTCTGGAATATTTGTGAAAAGCTTATACGGATATTTGGCTATGGATTTTTATAAGCTTTTCTTTCAACAAAGTAGGTATTCTTTTCTTGTGTCTTTTTGTATAATTTTCTACATACAAGAGGTTGTGACTGTTATTCACACTAGGATATTCAGGTATATCTCTTGTATATGTCACGGTTTTTTTGCTCTATATTTTACTTATTTGTTGAAAGGGCTATTTATAAGGTATTGGTGGTTTTTGTCCGTTTGACACGGTTGGAATCTCGTTTCCCCAAACATTCCTTGAGTTCTGACATTTCTAACTTTGGGTATACTTAATTAGTTAGGCATGTTCTTGGTTTCATAACTTCTGACAGTCTTGGTCAAATGAATGGCTTACCCATACGTTATAGTGCTTATATTTTAATAGCACTTATCCGACTTTTAATGCATCTTGTTTTATTTCCGTTGGAAATAATTTGTCCGTTTGATTCATGCATTCTTTAAGTCTTTGGATAGCTTTGGGTTTGAATTTTCAGGTTACGTTCGTTGTAGGTCGTGTTGGTTTTGCCTCTTGGACGCTTGCTGAAGAGGACAGTTTTTCTCGTGCATTGGACAGACGCTTGGACTGATCCTAAGTCTCTTTTCTTTATTTCAGACGCTTACTCTTCAATCTTGTCTTTGATAGGCTCACTCAGAATTCCATCATTGACTTAGTGTTGAGTATTCGGCCTGAATTATCCATTCGTATTTTGAGCGCTGGAGTTGTAACCTGGAATAGTCTCTAAAACGTTTGACGGACGCTTCAAGAGATTTTTATCTTCTGTAGCTTCAGACGCTTGATCTTCAACTTTATCACTTGGTAGACTTACCCAGAATTCTCCTTAGTGATTTAGTATCACATTCTTAGTCTAAAATTCTACAAAGATGAAAACTATAAGCCTAAGATAAATAAGCTTTCAGGTACTTATACACAATATTCTATGAAAGCTTTTATACTTACATTTTTCGGGGTCTAACAGGAAGTCCTATTTGTCATCATCAAAACATCTAACATGAAATTCCTAACATATACCACAAAATCACCATGTTCCTAATCCATGGTGTTTGCGGATCCCTCATCTTATTTTTTCTTCTTATCTTTCTTCCGCTCCTTGGACTTATTTTGATAGTGCCTGGTTTTCTCCTAATTGAAATATTCCACATCCTCATTGTGTTTTTTCTCGATGACTATATTGACTGCTTCTTCCACTGACACTTAAGGTTCGTGCAATAAGTTCCCCAGATTCTCTTCTGCGAATCTCCTCGCTCAAAATCAAATCTCAAAATTCTTGAAGCTTCACAATCTTATCCCTAGATGAACTACTTAACCCAGTTACAATTGCACTCCAACTATCAGGTAAGGATGAAAGTAGGATCAAATCTTGGATCTCATCATTGAACATGATTTCTATCGAATTCAACTGAGTCAAAATTACATTGAATTCGTTGATGTGATCTGTCACAAATCCCCTTCACCCATCCTCAACTAAAATAATTTATGCATCAAATATACCTTATTTAAGGTGGATGGCTTCTCGGATATATTTCAAGTGCCTGCATCAGACTCGCTGTAGTCTTCTCTTTGATAATGCTAAAAGCAACATTGCTCGCCAGCGTCAATAGAATCACACCCAGAGCTTGGCGATCTAGCAACACCAGTCTTCATCCGTCATCTTCCCCGTCAACGTTTCCTGTAGCTTTTTCTTATATAGATAATCCTCCGTATTCAACTTGCAAAACCCAAAATCTCTTCCATGGAACCTTTCTATCTTAACTTTTCCTACATCACAAGCCATAGCTCCCACTCGACAAAAAATCTCAAGCTACAACTAAGCTCTTGTGTTTACCCTTAGATCTAGTTCTAAGACGTCTCCTAAAACTAAAACCTAGGCTCTTGATACCAGTTGTTAGGAATCACTTGGAAAACATATAAGAAAACAAGGAAAACTAAAGCGAAAGAGACAAGATGATTTTTCTTGTGGAAACCCATTCAAGGGAAGAAAATCACCTCCAACTAGATTTTATTCAACTCTTCAAAGTGATTCAAAGTCAATTACAATATTTAAATCTAGCTATTAATAATAGTATAGCACTTATAAACCTTAACTAATTAGGAAACATAATCCTAATACAAAGTGAAGAGTTCTAATCACAATGGGAAACAATAAGGAGTCCCAAAACTTGCCAAATCCGAAACCTACTCGGAAGCACACAGCGACGGACGTTCAAACATCCGTGCCTCACATTTGAACGTCGCATGGATTTAGAATTTGGAGACTATTGCATTCAACGTTTGGACGTTGTAGACTGCCACGTTCAAACCTGACTTCTGCTATCTTTGCATTTTTCGCTCGTTTCTTCTACTTTTCACCTGTTTCCACTTGTTTTGATTCGCGCCCCCCCCCCCTCCAAAAAAAAAAAACCACATTCACTACCGTAGAAAAAGGCAAATTGTTTTTGCTTCTTTATTAAATATTTTTGTTTTGTGTGAATAAGTATTTGTTCACCAAACCTAATATACTAAATAATTTATTTTTTTCGATATATACACCAAACCTATTGATTCGTGTGCATGAAAGGGCAAAGTTTACATTTTTAATTAAATATTTATGTTTTTGTATGAACCAATAGAAATTAATTTTTTTGTGCCTTTACTATAGTTTACTTGCCGAGTATTTCTTTTCGACACAAACCATGGACGGCGTAAGGCAAAAAAAAAAAAAAAATTATACAACAAAAAGTAATATTAGTAACAAAATTCGAATTTACAATGTTAAAATTGTTACTAGATATATGTAATGAATGACAATAAGAATTTTTAGTGGCAAGACTTTTTTTAAAGTTGTCACTAACTGTCAGTAGTAACAACAATTTTCTTTTAATAAGAATGACAACTTTTTAATAAGAATGACAACTTTGAAATTATCAATTGATATTTTATCAGTAATATCTTTTTTAGTGTACGTTGTTTCTTTGTTTAGAAGTTTTGTCTTGTTTGGATGAATGATAATTGAAACTTTTTGGCCACTGGTTAATTGGTTTATTTGTTGAAGTATTTCTTTTCCAAACCAACACGAGAAAACGGCAAGATTTACCTTCTCTTTAAAAACGTTGTTTGTGTGAGAGGAATGAAAGTTCAGTGTTTTTGCCTCTTGTAACTGTTTTACCTACCTAAGATTTACAACACGAAAAAATGATAAACTATTTTTGCATTACGTAATTTTATTTTGGTATATGTTAAACGATCCAAATTGAATATTTTTTGATAATTGTAATTCGTTTGTGTACTCTGTGTGTATATATCATCTCCAAATCTTGCATATGAGAAGGAATTTGTTTTTTTACTTTGGTACACGTCGAGTGGTGGAATGAATATTTTTGGTTCGTACGATTATTATACTTTCTAATTAATTAAGTACATCCCAAATCTAATTATCTGTAAGACAGTGAATTCTTTTATTGCTTTACTGATAAGTTTATGTTTGGGCAAGCGGTCACTTTACTTATATTTTTTGACTTCAAATCAAACATCTATAAGACAATTTTGTTTTCATCTCTTCTAACAAAATCGTTTTAATTGATGAATGAAAATCAATCTTTCGGTTTTTGTAATATTTCTCCTAGTATAATTATTTTTGTATGCAAGGTAAAAGTTTATTCATTTAGACTTTTGAAATGTTTCCAAGTATTTCTTCACCAAACCTGATTTAATTACTACATTCGAAGATGGGAAACATTGATATTTCTTTATTAATTATTTCCATGTTTGTCTGACGGATGAAGCTTATGATTTCTCTCGAAAACGAACATATATATATATACACTACATTTGAAGATGGTAATTTTTATATTAAAAAGTTTACTTTATCAGTAAAGGAATGAAAATTCAGCCGTTATGGGCGTTATAATAATTTTACTTATTTAGCATTTCATATTTATCAAAAAAGAAAATAGGAAAAAAATCAATATAGCCCTGAACTATGTCCTTACATTAATTAACCCCCTCAACTATTAAAACATCATTTACCCCTTGATCTTAGATGAGTTGGCAATTAACATTTGTATCTTTCACACGTGGATTGTATTTTTCCACATGTGGATTTTATTTTCTTATAAACTCAAAAATACCCTTACAAAAGTAAAAGATTGCGGTAAGAATTTTTTTTTACACCCATTCTAAATAAGCCGTCTTTCTCCCGTCACCCCCTCCTCAATTTCTAAAGAAAATCACAAATTAAACTAAAATTTGGTGGGTTTTCGTCTCTTTGAAAAAATATTCATGTATTTTACCTCTCTTTTTTTTTTTTAGGTTTCCATAGAATTAGCATATGTTTTTTTAATTAGAGTAGACGTTGCGATGTGTTATTTTTTTTTCTTTAAGTATTATACCCAGAATATTAAGGTTTCAATAATTTATTCACTTTAATTTCACTTGAAAAATTTCTCGAGAATTGTATTCGGAATTAGTTAATGCAAAATTTTATGTCTATTAAATATATCAAGAAAATTACTCGTTAGGTCAAAATATCTCGAACTCAATTTGGTTCTCAACCCTACCCTGAAGGGCGTGTTGGACCTCTTGCAGGAGTCCCAAGAGTTTTCTGTTGTAGTGTAGTGTTGTTGTCAATTTTCTCCTTTATTTACCTATGTAACAAATAAAAAAAAAGGTGAGAAATAAAGTGAGTATTCTATCTAGCTTTTTTTTTTTTGGGTAAATGATTATTCTATCTAGCTTTATCCGTATGCCATGTCTCCTTGGCCATTGTCTCTAAGTATTGTTTTCAATCTCCTTTTTTGTATTGTCTTCACAAGCAAATTTCAATAGATATCAATGATTAATTTTCAGAAATAAATTGAATATATTTTTTGATTTTTTGTAAGAATTTGAAGAAAAAGGAGAAAAAAAAGGGGGAAAAGAAGACACTGATTATATTTGTGTAAATCTTTAACCATAATAACATTAATTAAGTGTAAGATTGAAATCATTTTGGCTTTTGGAATTATTATACATAGCTTATTAAGTATTTCTTGTTCAGACCTTATTTTTAATATATAAGTTAAGATAATTTTATTTATTCGTACTTTTATTAATAAATAATGTGTTTGTGTGCACGGATACGGAAGTTTAACTTAATTGTGGTTTGCAATAATTTTCCGTATTAAAACATCAAGACAAAGATCTACTACAAGAAAAGAAGGGATGATCGTTTCGTTTCTTTGTTAGACACGTTTATTCAATCAGGCCAAGAAAACGAAAAAAGAAAAGTGGCCGACACTTTTGGGGTTTCTAAAACACTTCTGAGCTATAATACTCCTGAAATAATTTTAAGTGAAATTTGATAAAATGTTCGATCACTAATAGCACAAAGTGCATACCTAATATCCTGTACTAGAGGTGACTAAATGGTTCTCAACTTCCAGTTTCAACTCAATCTAATTAGTTTTGGCCTTTTGGGGTAGGGGTTGGGTTCTTGAAATTTTGTTTTGGATCTACTTGATTCAATTTGGAATGGACTTGAGGATGCGGAAGCGAGAGATTGAGATACACTCTGATACCATGTTAGATTAGAGAAAACCCCGTAGAGGACTTGTATTACTGAGTAACATATTTATAAAGATACATGTACTTGGTAAACAAGAAACCCTAACTATAAACAAAGAAAACATAAATACAAGGAAATATAAAGAAACCTAAATTAACATAAATAACTAGCAAGATATGGAAAGATATTATATTAGCTAACATTTACAAGTGGGGGATGGATTTCACAAGGTGGGCGGATGATGAAAACCACCCCATTACTTATAAATTTGTGTTGGACAGTGGACCGAGAGCAATACTCTCGGTCCACAATAAATATTTCAGAATGAACGGTACTTGGTGATAATTAGTCATATGTCTGCAAAGGACAATTATCTACATTTAATCCCAAATTGTACAGATTGTGTACAGTTAGTGCCAAAATTTACGAGTTATGACATTTCGTAGTTCCTTAGTTTAAAAGTTATTGCATATTTGAACCAGATTATTAATTTTGGACGCGATTGTCCGCATAAATGTATGTCATCAGTAATTCTATTGATTTAATAAGAAAAAATCATGTAAACACATGTGAAGGTGTTAAAAGAGTGCATGAGTCTATCTCATTAACCAGCAGGAACTTTCCCCCAAATGACAATTCTACTGCCCTTTTCATGATTTTTTTCTAGCTAAATCAATAGAACCAACTATCATAGGACTCTTCCTAGAAAAACTAACAATATGGCATTAAATGTGCAATCAAATTTTAAACTATATATTGTTATATATATGTCGTGGGATCAACCTGCTCATTCTTCTATATATCTAATGAGACAAAAAGTACAATTTTTATTAGGTCTATAACAACATTAAAATCCTTGGATGGGACTTGTTAACAACATTAGGTCTCCATCACAAGTTAGTGGAAATTTTATGGAAAATTCTATGCTGGGCCGATCTCGGACCAGCCTCGGCCGTTGGATCACAAGAAGGGGGGGTTAAATTGCTAAATAACCCCACCCCTACTTAGGGATTCAACAGCCGAGTTGGGTCGAGACCATTGGTCTCAACCCAGCATAGAACGACTCAAATTTTAAATGGTCTCGGCCCAGCATAGAACGACCCAAATTTTATTCCTTCCCACCTACAAAAACTTTTAGGTCATGTCCTTTTCCAATAATATTGCACCTTCATTGTCGACAAATTATCAGAGTGGATGATCTCACAACTCAATTGAATTTATTAGTGCTATGAAATGCGCAACTTTTTTACTTTTAATTTTGATACTAAATTTATTAACTGCTCGTTTGGTATTAAAGATGAGATAGACAAAATTAGATTGATATGATATGATTACACTATTCATATCAATTGGGAATAATTTATTACATTTTTTGTGTATAAGATTGATTATTTTCATGGTCATGTAACGGGAAAACATAAATCACACCACATATGGGGTGATTATCAATCAATTGTTTGTGGAATTAGAACTCGAGCCTCAAAATCATATTGGCCTTTTGTCCAACACACCAAACAAGGGATTACGTGTGATTATATATTGTATCACCCCTAATCAACCATACCGAACGAGCCCTAAGCTTGTCAAACTCATAATACTTGACCATATGCTTAAATCATAATGAGTCGAGGTCACAAAGTTTACTCTTGTGTCTAACACGAGTAACTCCATTGCTTTGGCCAAAGACTTTTGACCTCACTCATTCATGAGGGTGTAGGATATATGCTCATTCACTTATGAGAGAATAAATTTCATTTTGCAATTCAGTTAAGACTGCTACTTGCCTATCAAGCTGCACTTCAAAGTCGACCCTACTGACAGGTGAATTGGGTCTAACTACTCTAATGACAAACTTATCACAAGTACATCTTCAACATGATTTCTCAGGTCTAAGGTTCACACGTACCTATCACAACTAATTAGTTCTGTCAATGACTGTCATAGAGTGATACCCATGTGACGGAGCCGAAGCAAGTCGTGTTTGAACTCACCAGTCTCACTGATGTATCTATGACATAAGCTCCCACTAAACCATAGTATTTGACTGGTACTTTCATGTCAAAGCTAATGTCAAACAAGTCTTATTCAATTTTGATATCCAGTCAAAACTCTCTGCGACTTGCAAACAAGTTTAGACACCAAGTACCGAACTCTTCTAGTGCCTTTCTCCCTAATCCATAAGGAGTAGAAGTTTCGCCTTAATATCATGGACTTAACGTCGTTTTGTTAACTAAGTAAATATTAACTAAATAAACTATAATTATTTCATGCCATGAATGTATAATTTCTTATGTTTGACCTTGATGGTTCATGATGTTATTTTTCTTTCTGTTTCATAGGATTTTCTGATCATGTTTTACTTGACTATTCAATTATCTATCCCGATATTTGATTGTTGATATTTTTCTTCTTCTTTTTCATTGACAAGAACTTTAAATGGAAAAGTACCCAATAAGAAAATACCAACTTTTTTGAAATTATTTTATCCATTGTTGAAATTTAAAGTTAGTTTTAAAAATTATATATATAAAAATACCAACTTTTTTTTTTTTGAAATTATTTTATCATGTTTTTAAGATTAATTATCAAACTGAGCGGTTCAATAAATCACATGGGTATAATTTTTATGGTAACAATTTACTTCAGAGTTAATTATATACTGTATATTTTTTGAAACAACACCATAAACCAATCTCAGTTATAGTAGATTCTGAAAATTTAAAATTATTGTAAGCGTCTAATAGTACTTTGTATTTTCTAATGAAATCTTGGACAAATCTACATGACATAAGATATATTCTGGTCGGAGTTAAAAAAAAAAAAGGAGAATGATGCTATGTATATTCATTATAGAGTTCCAATATAATGGGGTTATATGTCTTATTAATTTAGATATTTAAAATGTATTTTTATAATTTAACTCTTTTGTCATTAAAAAGTAAATTATATAAGGATATATTAGGTATATCATAAATTTCAAAAAATTACGTGTACTTTTATAATATAATAATAGAAATAGAATAGATTGATAGGTAATTGTGCTTATACTACACAATTGATACTGGAAAATATAACATTATATCTGCAATGATAATATTCTTTCAGTCACGTGGGTCAAACCAAAATCCTTTATCAATAATCGATTGGTACACCTTAAACACTGACCCCTATTTAATATTATCATATATGATTATTTTGGATCAAGATAGAACAATGTTAATCTAAATATGGAATTAGAGAAGAAAGTACGAGAGTAATAAGAATTCGAAGTTTCCACCAAAGGAAAAAAAAAAAGAAAAAAAAACAAACAATTCAACCATCATTCTCGACTATAATTTTTCACTTTTTTCATATATGTACGTGTTTCCTATGAGATATATATATATATATATATATATATATATATATTTATAGGATATGGATCAAATACATCTCAATTCATTAGGTAAGATAAAAGACACAATCAACACCATTGATACCATTTGATCCTAAGGTCTAATTTTAACACATTTTTTCAGATTTTATAATTTTTTTTAATGCTGTTAGGGGCATTTTAGTCATTAAATCATAACAAACACATGCAATTTTACATGCAGTATCAAATCAAATCACCATTTTTATGCGCCATAACCGAATTCATTATTTTCTTTCCATTTTCAGCTCGTTTAATCCCCAATCAATTCTGTGTATCCAATTTCAGTTCGATCAGATCAAAGATCGTTTTCATACCAATACATTTTGTTTCTGCAAATTCATCGCGCGATCAAATCTCCATTGACACGAGTCTTTTCCCAGAGTAATTCATCATCAAATCAATTAATCATCAAGATCGTTTAATCATAATAGTCAATTCATCGTCATCTTTAGTTCAACGGTTTATCATCCATTTATAAATAGGTTTTGATTTCATGTTTTATGGTTGAGATGGTTTCAGGTATTGTTAATGATCATCACATCGATTTATGCGTTCCAGCAGTAAGTTGAATACATTATACAACATCTTATATGACATTATACAGTATCTTATACATTAATACACAGTACATATAATGATATTATACAGTATCATTATTAACTCATCATACGTTTATGATAGACTAGATAATCAAACTGTATACAGTACATATAATGATGTTTTACATTATCATTGTATTCAGAACTTATATTTACTGTATACGGTTGATTCTGATGACTTATAATGATATTATAATGATATAGAACCTTATAATGACTAGTTTAAAACTTGCATTGGTAATGTTGGGTCGATGTGATGATGATGATGACATATAATGCATATTATATGACATTATACAGTATCTTATACATTAATATACAGTACATATAATGATATTATAAAGTATCATTATTAACTCATCATACGTTTATGATAGACTAGATAATCAAACGGTATACAGTACATATAATGATGTTATACATTATCATTGTATTCAGAACTTATATTTACGGTATACGGTTGATTCTGATTACTTATAATGTATATTATTAACAGGATCAGTAGTGTATAGCAATAATGATGTTGAGAATCAAGGTGTCGGATCTTCTTCTTCGTCTAATTCTATATCATCACCGGGTGGTTCAAAATATTGGGAACCAGTGTGTGCTACTGAGTTTAAACCTTGCATTGGTAAGGCATTTGAAAGCTTGAAGTTTGCATTTGAGTTTTACAAAAGCTATGCTCGGTTATATGGTTTTGATGTACGCAAGTCTTCCCAAAAAACTCACAAGGATGGTACGATCATATCTAAACATTATGTATGTAGTCGTTCCGGCGTTTACAAAAACTGTGATGACGTTGGTAGGAAGAAGAAGTGTATGATTGGTTGATGTGATTGTAACGCTAAGATTGTAGTGAGGTTTAGTGCTACAGAGGGATATGTTATAAAAAAACTTTGTTGAGCGGCACAATCACGAGTTGGCGACCGACGAGGGGAAACAGTTTCTGAAAGTTAATCGAAATATTGATTTGTCCCAGATTATGTTCTGCTTAAACGCATTAAAGGTGAATGTTGGCGCCGTTAAATCACATTCATTTCTGAAGGAAATTGCAGGGGGCTTTAATAATGTTGGGTCGACTTCTACAGATTTCAAAAACGCAAAAAGGGATGTGAAGCAATACGTTGGTGAGAACGATGGGGAGATGATTGTTAGGAAATTTATGAATATGAAAAAAGTTGTGAAGGACTTTTTTTTTATTATGCCACAGATGATGACGGTTGTATGAGTGAGTTGTTTTGGGCTGATCTAATTGCAATAAGGAATTTTGAACTGTTTGGTGATGTTTGCTCGGTTGATGCAACATTTCGATCCAACAAGTAAGCACTTTTTTAATGTATAATACATATTTTTTCAATAGGATAAGAATATATGTTGTATAACACCTTGTCAGTTATTGTATAATGATTCATTCATTGACTGTATAATCCCTTATAATTCCTTTTCAGGTATCAAATGAAGTTTGTTCCTTTTACTAGTTTAGATAACCACAAGAAAATAGTCACCTTTGGTGCTTCTCTAATTGTAAAAGAAGACATTGAGTCATACACGTAGATTTTTGAAGCTTTTACACGTGCAATGGGACGGGAACCAATCTATATTGTATCTGATCAATGTCCTGCTATGAAACAGACTATTCCTAGTGTTTTTAAAAATGCTAGGCATCGTCTGTGCGCGTGGCATATCATGAAGAAGTTCCCAACCAAGGTGCGTGTTTTTACTTTTTTTAAATCCATATTGTGTGCCACATTTTATATTAATGTGTTATAATAGTATCTAACATATTGTAGTATGATATTGTATTTAGTGTACAGTGCATTTAATAAGTTTTAAATCTATATTGTATAATGTGTTGTAAGAGACTGTATAATGCTATTTTAGGTAGTGTATATTAATATGTATTATGCTGTATAATATGTTTTTCATTTGATTGTTTTATCTCCAGAGTTCACCACATACAAGTAAATATGCTGAAGCAGTGAGAAAGGTGAATAATTTTGTGTATAATGATGACATCACTCCACTTAAGTTTGAAGATGGTTGGAATGCTCTTATTTCAAAGTATGGGCTAAGCCATATTGACTGGCTTTCTGAAATTTACGACAATAGACATTCATGGGTATTTGCATATTATCGAGATGTTTCGATGGGTGGGTTATTGAGGACTACTTCGATTTCAGAGTCAGTTAATTCATTCTTTAACCAATTCTATGTAAAGGGTGACACAATCATTGAGTTCTATAGTAGATTTGAAAGTGCTATGGACAAAGGAATACGAATGCAAGATTAAATCACGAGTCTTTGGTCTCTAAGCCATCAACCGAAACCCCTATGCCGATAGAGGAGAATGCTTCAGAGGTATATACACGCGCTGTTTTCTACGATGTACAAGTGGAGCTCAAAAAGTCTGCATATCAAGTGATACTTCAAAGTCTAAATGTTGTTGACGGTGTGAAATTATTTTTCGTATTCGACTCTGACAACGAATCAAAGTTATATGAGGTATATCCTTTTTTATACTGTATGTTATTATTATATATGTTGTATATTATTCATACAGTTAATGTATGTTACAGTTTTGTTCACAGTATTTATGTTTGTAGGTGAAACATGTTGTATCGAACCATCAGGTTGCCTGTTCTTGCCGATTGTTTTTGAGGCGGGGTATTTTGTGCAGACACATTTTCTTTGTATTCAACCAAAGCCGAATACTCAATTTGCCTGCCGAGTATGTACTGAATAGATGGAGAAAAAATGCAGAAATTATGGCTTCCGATATAATTAATAACCAAGTCAGACAATATCGCGCGATGATTGAGAAGACCACAAATGATGTGAGGCAAATTTGGATTAACTTTCAATCATGTTTAAATCTTGCAGATTTTAACAAAGAAAAACTCGACTACATAAAAAATCAATTGGTGGATATGAAGTCTCATTTGAGTGTCGGTGCGGACGATAACACTAAGAATAACAAGAATGTTGTTATCGAGACACTAGTGGGACCCCAAATTGAGAACGAGCTCGGGATCAAAAATCCTCGACTGAGCCGAACTAAAGAGTGTGGTAAAAGAATTAAGAGCAGTGCGGAGATATCAAAGCATGTTCCTAAGAGGAGAAAATGCGCTGCATGTGGAAAAGTTGATGGGCATAATGCGAGAACGTGTCCCTCAAAAGAAAAATAGAAGTATTTTCTTTTTTACATTTGTTAATGTACAATGAAGTAGTATTCATTGTAAAATATATGATTATACTCTGTATAATGAAGTGTTAATCAATGTATAATGAATCAAGTTTTCAATGTATACTGAAACATGATTGACCGTTCAACGAAGTGTTATTCAGTGTATGTTAAAAATGCCATAATGTATGTTGTATATTTTTGAGTGTTTTTTTAATTATATACTTTAATTGAGTATTTCTTATTTTGTACAATAAATATATGTTGTTCATAACATATATTTATGTGTTGTATATGTTATGAACACTTAATGACAAACTCAATGAACAGAACTATAACAGGATATGTGCAATGAACAAACGTTATATATTTAAACTGTTCAACTTAAAGTTATATTGCAACAAAAACTAATAACTAATAAAAAAAAATTGTACAATGAAGTTAAAAAAACCAGAATATTAACACTCAATCCAACTGTTGTAACCACATCATGTTGCTTATATCTAACCCTTCTTCCCCTTTTTGTTTTGGGCTTGTTCATGTTCCAACTCCTTTGATCGTCTGATGATGTCGTCCTTGAGTGTGTTCAGATCACAAGTAAGGATCTTTTCCAGATAAAGTCCCCCCAATCTAGTGAGGTTTGCAAAAACTTGTGATTTCTGCATTATATAAATATTAATGTTAGATAAACAGGAAAATAAAGATTTTCAGAAACTTTCATTCATACAATAAAAATGTGTAAATCATTACGTTTTCTGCACCCAATTCTGGATCCCAATTCTTTAATCCTCCACAGAACGAAGTCTCCATGTGACGCATTACAAAAACACCACAATCTGAGCTGTTTCTGTGTGTACGCCATGGCATTGGAAGCCTTTCAATTTGTACCGTTGACAACGCTCGCCCAGCTGGATGGTTCATACCATCCAGGAACTTGATAAACATTTCTCTCTATTTTGAAACAAAGAAACTAAAAAATGTAAAGTACGGTGTATAAATATATTAATATACAGTATATTAATATATCATTATACAGTATATTCTTGTGCAATTTACAGTGTATAATTAATGATTATACAGTCCTGTATTATACCATTATATAGTATGCTAATATATCAATTAACAGTATATGATCACATCATTATTCAGTGTTGTAGTATACAATTGAATGGTGCATCAGTGTATAATTTAAAGTTAATTGTGTGATAATGAAGATTTAACAATGATATATTGTATGTATTAACAAAAATTAAAGAAGTATAATTTACCGTGTCAGACACGTTAAAAAAAATCTTAGCAGTGATGTTGGTGCTCTTGTCGACTCGCCATTGTTCAACAGGTATGACCAGACGTCAATTACTCCAGATAAAAGCTCATTCCGTTGAGGCAATGTCTTTACATCCCAAATATAGCCCATTATATCACCAGTTTGGAAAACAATAGTTCTGAAAAACCATTATACAGTTGTAATAAGTTATTGTACAAAGGTTTATTGTTCATTATACAATATGTAATGATGTACTATACAGCAATCAATATTACATTATACAATGTATATTCAGTTATTATACAGTATACATATAGAATTCACAGGAATATAAATAGAACAATTGTATTTTAGAAATGACATGTACTCACATGTCGTCCTCTGTAACTTGATTCATCCAATCCCACAGCCTTTTTTCATTTGTGCCCTGCTTTGAGCTTATCTTCACAACCCGTTGAACATATGGAGAACACATGTCTGGAGCTAGTTTTAACTGTCTCCTTGTTTCTCCAATGAACTCTACAACAGCCGGTTTAATGGTAACATCTGAAGATGGATGAGGCAATTGTTCTGTGACAATGGAGTCATCACCAGCGTATTGTTTAGCGATTGAAACAGCCTCAGCCATTACATTAACATCCGATTCAGTACGCTGCGTTTTACCTGGCGGTGTTTGCTGCGTCAACAAGTCAAAACTTGGCATCGAGAGTATCACTAGTTCATGTGTTGCATCCTCTTTTGAGTGTTGTACTTTCGGGGGCGTTTGTTGTGGTAGTAAGTCGGAAGTTGGTCGCGTCTGTATTGGAGTACTCATCGTTGTATCGGGTGCGGGTTCTTCATGTTGGATAGGCTGTTCAATATTGGATGCACCTTTTTCGAGGAACAGAGGTTTTTCTTGTTTCTCAGGAGGATCCGCGGTGTCAAGTTCAACAAGTGTTTCGTCTTCCCCTCCCCGGTTGTCCTCGGTACAATCCTCCAACAGTACTCAACACCATTTGTTCTGTTTCAATCTTGGATTTGATGGGAGTATGGAAACACATGACTGCATATATGCATTGTACTTGGCAAGATTGTCGATGAGGCCAAATGCAGCCCGTTCCAAATTTTGCAGCAGCCCCTACATGAATTTTAAAAATAATTAATGTTCAACATTATTAATGATTGTTTGGGTTATTTTATAGTCAATGTATAACATTTTTTAGTAGTTAACGTATAAAGCTCACAAATGTGATATATTGGTTAATGTATAATTATTAAGTACATATTGTTTAATACAATATTAGTGAATGTACACTATTTTTTAAGTGTAAATGTATGCTAATGATTTTCAAAACATTAAACAATGAATTACAAAAATATACAAAAATAATAAACAAATATACAATACATAAAATTCAAGTATACATCATGTTAATATACAACATATATTTAAAAGTAAGCAATTAATGAAACAATATACAGTATATGTTTTACAGAGATATGCATACCTCTTCAACCGTATTTCATTCTTTGATTGACTCCGATTGTTGGGACGGAGTTTCTAGCGAGGCAGGGGGTTGTTTTGGATCTTCTATTTGATGAACTACATGTTTGCCTTTCTCAGCCTTCATCATCCATTGTGACATTGAGATTACACCCGTCCCGAAAAATCCCTTTTTAATTTCCACGTTATTCTTTTCCCGTAGGGCAGCATCAGTCCAATTAAGCCACATGGGGATTGATCGTTGGACTGTCAAATGGCCCTTGTAGTTTACCCTGTCAGCATACAATATCTGCATTATCAGAAAACAAAAAGAGTTAAAAACAACTAGTATACAGTATATTACACTACATTATACAGTAACATATTAATCAATATACAGTAGAGTATTCCACATTATACAGTATATTTATAACCAATTGTACAATAGATCATATACAATAATATTGAGTATACAGTGTGGGAGTATACATCACACAGTTAAAATACAATATTAAATTATAGATTATACATAGCATATTACCAAATTGGTATACTTAATGAACAATACCACATTTTTTTGTACACAAACAAAATTAGAATAGGTAATGTACACTTACAATCAGAAAAAGAAGAGTTCCCGTATACATACGAATTGCCGGATCCGCTTCCCATGAAGCTTTTGTGTCTGCCAAACTGTCCAGAACAAGTCTAGGCCAGTTGTATCTTGGCAACTCATCAAGATCTCCTCTGAAGTTCAGTATCTTCTTGTTAACAAACAGCATTCCAAGAGTCTCTATCAAGCAATTATACAGAATCATAATGAAATTGAGCTTGAATTGGTCCGTTACTTCATTCTCATTCTCCAATTCATTTAATATCATCTGAGTCGTAACTTTAAATTGTTTGGACTTATCAAGCGCAAATTGCGCTGTCCATAGGTCCACCCTCTCTTTATTCTTGACGGTTAGGTCTAGAGGATGCTCACTGTGTGGGAAGCCTAGAACCTCCTCCACATCTTGTTCGTTAATATCAATATTGCCTACGGGCAGAGTCAATCGAAAGTTTCCTGGATTTAAAGCCTTGAGAATCTTATAACCAAGCTTGTGAGGCAGCTCCGTTATTTTGAAATCTAAGAACGTCCCGAATCCAGACTTTTTAGCCCATTCCTGTTGAGGTTCGGGCAGTTTTGATACAACCTTCCGCAACACCTTCATCGAAACACGTATTTGTGTATAGTCAACCATTTCCCCCCCCCCCCCTTTTTGGTTGATGTTTCGGTACATTAGATGTTTTTCTTCGTTTCGTCTGTGTCTTAGGAGCATGTCATTGACACGCTAAAAGCTAACGTGCTATAATAGCAAGTGCACTAGACGTATGTAGTAATAAGTGGACAAAAAGTCCAGGTTGTCGAACCACGGAAACTTGAATTTTAGTTTATGATTAATGAAAATGGACAAAAGTAGATTGCAATAAAACGAGTAAGCTAGTGACGAACCAAAAAGAAACGAACTATAGATTAAATCTCACGTATGATAAAATGACTAAGGCACATGCTACAACCGAATCTACTCGTCAATATAGATGAGCTACTCTTCGAATTATTAGACTCCTATTGCTTTGGTGGAAATTCCTCAGATAATTATTACCCGATGTCTCCGCACATAATAATCCTATGATTAATTGATGGTTCTCTAAATATGTCTATCCGAGAATCTAATCAATAACCACGCATTAACGTTCTAGAGTTTCCCCGGATAAATCCGGCTAACCGCACCCGGAAATCTTTACCTATTTCTAGGAGCAATTTCACATTAGTTTCGGATGATGGGTTGATTCATTTGAACCCTAACCTATCTTCTCTCGAATGACTAGATTAGGCAAGATAGCAAGCATATGGTGATCAAGCACATGATTGTAATAAAAGCTCAAAATCAACACACAAAGCAATATGAGAATTAATACGAAAATTCACTTCACATATATTGATTCATAAATTGGCTTTCACATGGCCTTAGTTCTACAATATTAGCCTCTCATCAAAGCCTTAAGAAAATCTAATACAAACATATACATACTCATGGAAATAAACATGTAAATGCAAATAATTAAAACTCCCTCAATTGATTTATGATGGATCCTTGCTCTTGAACTTCAATCCTTAACTCCTCTCTCTTTGTTCCCCTCCAAAAGTGATCAAGAATGGTGATGAATGATGATGAGTGAAAAGTGATGGCCAAAATGCCTCTCTCTCTCCCCTCCTCCAAGATGTGTCCCGTCCATTGTGCTCAAAAATGCCTTAAGAAGACCACAACAAATCAGCTCCTAGTGTGTGTCTCCCACTAGTGTGTCCTCCACTACTCTTAAAGTGAGTAGTATAAAATTCCCTAAAGTAGATCTATTAAGAAACATACTTATGACATCCCTCTCATACATGTGATGACCTCTTGGCTTTTAATGTTCCATTCCCCCATCAAATGATGATCTTTTGGCTGAAAAGAATCTCAATTCGGGTGTGGACACGCCTAGGCGTGGCATTACGGCGCTTGGGCGCGGGATTCAGAATGCTGAAATTAAATGCAATGTATCCTGCGCAGCAATCGTATTTCATTCATAACTTTCTCCACGAAACTCCGATTTGGATGATTCAAGTCCTCATTTGAAGCTAACAAATAGTTCTACAACATTGTAGAAGGGAACTTCATCCAATTCGGCCTCTAAACATACGGAAATAGCGCTCGAACGTGGAAAGTGGTGTAGATACGGCGCCCGGGCGTGGGCAAAATGGCGCCTAGGCGTGGTAAGCAGAATGTTGACGTTATTTCCATCTTCTCCGGCGCCTGGCCGTGGGTTTTTAGGCACTTGAGCATAGGGGTGCGTAGCAATTTGGCCTAAACTTGTTTTATACGTCATTTTTCATCCCGTTCTTTGATTGTATCCATTTAAGACCTGAAATCACTTAATGCACGAATTAAACGCACATGTGGCAAGAATCAAGCGATAAATGAACCTAAGACATAAACGCAAAGGGGCTTAAAAACATGTAAAAATGCCTCTTATCAGTCATTTTGCACGTCTCTTCCTAGTCGTGCGTTGGGGTTCTGAGTCTGATTCTTCGTCTAATTCGACGAAGTCATCATCTGAATTATGATGAATTACGTTTAGAGGCTCCGTATCTTCTATAGGAACCAGCTATAACTTACCTTCAGAGGTGGACTCAAATGATTCTTCTAAAGAAGATTAGTAAACATATTGTTAATATTGATTAACACATTATACAGTAACAAATCAAGCTATTATACACCAAATATAAACTTATGTATACATTAAACTCAATATACAATGTTACATTCTATAACAATATACAGTAACGTGTAAGGAAATATACAGTGTATACACACACATTATACAATAGCATTACACTCACTAATTTAAAAATAATCAGCATGTTTTACACAAATATGCATACAAAATCAATAAAAACACATTGATTGTCCCCAACAAACAGCGTATAGTTACAGAAAATTAAACAAAAACGTATATGTTAACAACAAAATACATGAATTTATACTCTATATGTTCGAATGTGAACTGAAAATCGATTTACGCATTGGTACAAAAACGTATATTTTAACAACAAAATCAACTAAAGACATGAAGTTATCCTCTATATGATTGAATATGAACTGAAAATCGATTTTCGCATTGGTACCTGTGACTCTCGATGGATTTTTAGACCTCATTTTCCGCTGAAAAAAAGTCGAAATTGGGTGAGATTTTAGGGTTCTTTGGTGTGCGAAATCCGAATATGCTGTTAGATTTGGAAAGATATGGCTTTAATACGGATTCAAATCGTGATTTACAGTTGAATTATGTGTGGGTTTGAATGTGAGAGATTTTAGGGAGAGTGGAGTTAATTCAGGGACGAGATTGCTGTATAATGGTGTGTATTTTACTATTATACCCCTCAGTCAATTACAATTGTGTTTTCCCACCTGTTTCTAGGGTTATTTTGGACTATTTTATTTAATTGATCCAATGGTGTATATTGGGTCTTATATCTTATCTAAGATAGAGTATGTATTAGATTTTGACTCTATATTTATATATATATATATATATATATATATATAGGATATGGATCAAATACATACCTTGTCATTAGGTAAGACCTAAGACCCAATCTAGGCTTTTGATTCAATTTGATCCAAAGGTGTGAAAATATATCATTTTTTCGGATTATTTAAATATTTTTAATGCTGGGAGGGCAATTTTGTCAATAAAACCCAACAAACTCCTGCACATTTAATGCATGATCAAATCAAATCCCCATTAATGCGTAAAAACAGAATTTACCATATATTTCAGCTTGATTAAAATCAATATTAATCACCAGAATCCATTCTTCATCAGTCCATCATCGAGATCAGTTCATCATCAATCCTATCGAATTAATCAGCAAATATTATACAGTATTCATCATCAATCGAAGTAATCGGCAAGATCGCTTCATCATATTCGTCTTTTTCATCGCAATTGATTGGGTAAGATCAATTCATCATCAGCAATCACAGTATTCACATGGAAACTCATCGCAATTGTCTGGGTAAGATCAGTCAATCATAAGCAATTAATCAACAATATCAGTTCATTCGTGAGCGTCGTGGATTATTGATTTCGTTTTTTATGGCAGAGATGGATAATATTATGGATTCAAATGTATATTTATTGTATACATTTGAAGCAGTAAGTTGAATACATTATACATTATCTTATATGGCATTATACACTGTATTATACACTATTATACATTACATATAGTGATGTTATACAGTATATTATAAACACATCGTATTCACATCGTATATTATAAACACATCAGCAATCACAGTATTCACATGGAAACTCATCGCAATTGTCTGGGTAAGATCAGTCAATCATAAGCAATTAATCAACAATATCAGTTCATTCGTGAGCGTCGTGGATTATTGATTTCATTTTTTATGGCAGAGATGGATAATATTATGGATTCAAATGTATATTTATTGTATACATTTGAAGCAGTAAGTTGAATACATTATACATTATCTTATATGGCATTATACACTGTATTATACACTATTATACATTACATATAGTGATGTTATACAGTATATTATAAACACATCGTATGTTTGTGATAGGCTAAATAATCACAGTTTTTTGATGTTTGATTATTATTAAACAGGATCAGTAGTGTATAGCAATAATGATGTTGAGAATCAATGTGTCGGATCTTCTTCTTCGTCTAATTCTATATCATCTCCGGGCGGTTCAAAATATTGGGAACCAGTGTGTGCTACTGAGTTTAAACCTTGCATTGGTAAGGTATTTGAAAGCTTGAAGTTTGCATTTGAGTTTTACAAAAGCTATGCTCGGTTATGTGGTTTTGATGTACGCAAGTGTTCCCAAAAAACTCATAAGGATGGTACGGTTATATCTAAACATTATGTATGTAGTCGTTCCGGTGTTTACACAAAATGTGATGATGTTGGTTGGAAGAAGAAGTGTATGATTGGTCGATGTGATTGTAACGCCAAGATTGTAGTGAGGTTTAGTGTTTCCCAGGGATATGTTATAAAGAAATTTGTTGAGCGGCACAATCACGAGTTGGCGACCGACGAGGGAAAACAGTTTCTGAAAGTTAATCGGAACATTGATCCATCCCAGATTATGTTTTGCTTAAACGCATCAAAGGTGAATGTTGGCGCCGTCAAATCACATTCATTCCTGAAGGAGATTGCAGGTGGGTTTAATAATGTTGGGTCAACTTCTACAGACTTCAAAAACGCAAAAAGGGATGTGAAGCAATACGTCGGTGAGAACGATGGGGAGATGATTGTTAGGAAATTTATGAATTTGAAAAAAGCGTGTGAAGGATTTTTTTTTTATTATGCCACAGATGATGACGGTTGTATGAGTAAGTTGTTTTGGGCTGATCCGATTTCAGTAAGGAATTTTGAACTATTTGGTGATGTTTGCTCGGTCGATGCCACATTTCGATCCAATAAGTAAGCACTCTTGTTTGAATGCATAATACATTTTTTTTTAATATGTAATGAACATATGCTGTATAACACACTATCAGTTAATGTATATTACTCATTCAATAAATGTATAATGAATCATTAGTTAATGTATATTTGATTACCTTGTTAATAAATGTATAATGATTCATTAATTGTCGGTGTAATTCCTTTTCAGGTATCAAATGAAATTTGTTCCTTTTTCTGGATTAGATAACCACAAGAGGATAGTCACATTTGGTGCTTCTCTAATCGCAAAAGAAGACATTGAGTCGTACACGTGGGTTTTTGAAGCTTTTACACGTGCAATGGGACGGGAACCAATCTATATTGTATCTGATCAATGTCCTGCTATGAAACAGGCTATTCCTAGTGTTTTTAAAAATGCTAGGCATCGTCTTTGCGCGTGGCATATCATGAAGAAGTTCCCAACAAAGGTTTGTGTCTTTACTGCTTTTTTGAATCCATATTATATTAATGTGTTACAATAGCATTTGACATACTGTAGTATGATATGGTATTTAGTGTACAGTGCATTTTAATAAGATTTAATTTTATAATGTATAATGTGTTCGATATAGAGTGTATAATGATACCGTTATGTAGTGTATAGTACAATATATTATGCTGTATAATATGTTTTGCATTTGATTATTTTTTCTCCAGATTTCACCACATACAGGTAAATATGCTGAAGTAGTGATAAAGGTGAATAATTTTGTGTATAATGACGAAATCACGCCACGTGAGTTTGAAGATGGTTGGAATGCTCTTATTTCAAAGTATGGGCTAAGCCATATTGAATGGCTTTCTGAAATTTACGACAACAGACATTCGTGGGTATCCGCATTTTATCGAGATATTTCGATGGGTGGGTTACTGAGGACTACATCGATTTCAGAGTCGATTAATTCATTCTTTAATCAATTCTATGTAAAGGGTGACACAATCATTGAGTTCTATAGTAGATTTGAAAGTGTTATGGACAGGCAGAGGAATACGAATGCAAGATTAAATCACGAGTCTTTGGTCTCCAAACCATCATTAGAAACCCCTCTGCCGATAGAGGAGGATGCTTCAGAGGTATATACACGCGCTGTTTTCTATGACGTACACGCGGAGATCAAAAAGTCTGCGTATCAAGTGATACTTCAAAGTCTAAATGTTGCTCCCAAGTGGTATACGAAAGGGTCTAGAAGGGGGGGGGGGGTTGAATAGACCCTGAAGTCTTTTTCGACTTCTAAAAATTTGTATCACTTTGAGGTATTTGAACGCTCGGAAAGCTTTAAGCGCTGGATGTGGCGCTTGAGAAACGTTAACTTAGACTCGGTGATTTCAACGCTTACCAAAGTAGGGTAGAGTTTAGTCACTAAATCAGGGTTAGCACAGCGGAAGTATTTTATAGCTTAGCGTTCGGTTTGTTAATCGAAAGTAGTCGATTAGTTGTTTTAAAACTTTATCAGAATGTATGCAATATGAATAGTAAAGTAGTAAAACAATGAATGCTTAAAGAGGTAAATGACACAAGATATTTGTAAGGTTCACTGGGTAATGTAATCCCAGCTACGTCCTTCTTCTCCTTTTATCAGGGAGGTTTTCCACTATGATGATTATCGAAGAGTCACACAGAGACTTCTACAAGATAGAGGGAGATTGGATATGATCTCGGAACTCCTTGGTCACACAGATTTTAGCTCCACTAAAGACCTTCTATCCCCTTGCTTTTTTCACTCAGAAATGGTGCAAGTTACCCTTGATCTCGGAACTCCTTGGTCACACAGATTTCAGCTCCAATAGAGATCAACTTCAACAAGCTTCTTTTACACAAAAATATTGCTTGTAAGTCAACCAGCTTTCTCACTCAGATGAAAGGTGTTGATGGTTTTGGTCACGGGTTTGTTTGTTTTTGGAAAGTTCAAACAATTTGGAGATATCTCAATGGTAGTGTAGGTTCTTCTTAAAAAGAGATTTGAGATATGGTGACTGTCTTTGGAATGTATTTGAGAGGCTTGAAGGATTCGGCTATGGAGTTTCTAAGCTTTTTCTCTCAAATAATATCAGCAAAGTTTGGACCTTCTTCAGTGTATATGAGCGTGTGATCTCGGTCTCTTTTCACTATTATCACGCTTGTCACCACACTTGTTTTTACTGAAAGGGTACTACTTAAGTGTTTCTTGGAATTTTGTCCGTTGGACACAATTAGGAGCACGGTTCCCTAAACATTCCTTGTCTTTTTGGAATCTGACAAGTCTTGGTCAAAAGGTAGCTTGCCCATGTGATAGTGCTCATATTTTAATGCATTTTATCCATTGTTTAATGCATCTTGTCTTTATTTCCGTTGGAAATAATTGCTTGAATAGTAGCACTTTCACAAGACGCCGACTGTTCACATGAATAGTAGAACTATTCAGCTGGCGCTTGAATAGTGATGCTTGAATAGTAACTCCTGAATAGTAAACTATTCAATTGGGGCTTGAAAATACTGTTCATCCGAATAGTAACGCTTGAAGTTTTGAGCGTTGAACACTGTTCATCTGAATAGTACGCTTCAAACTTTGAGCGCTTGAGCACTGTTCACTTGAATAGTAACGCTTGAACACTGTTCACCTGAATAGTGACGCTTGAAACTCCGAGCACTTGAATACTGTTCACTTGAATAGTGATGCATGTGAATAGTGAACGCTTGAATAGTGAGCGCTTCACACTTGAGTGGCTGGACGCTTGAGCGCTTGAATAGTAACACGTGAATAGTGAGCGCTTGACGCTTGAGTCGCTGGACGCTTGAGCGCTTGAATAGTAACACATGAATAGTGAGCACTTGACGCTTGAATAGTTACGCGTGAATAGTAACGCTTGAATAGTATGCGTGAATAGTGAGCGCTTGAATAGTACGCGTGAATAGTAGCGCTTGACGGACGCTTGGAACAAATCTTCATCTTCTTTTGATTTCAGATGCTGATCTTCAACTTTATCACTTAATAGACTCACACAGAACTCTATTAGTGATTTGTTATCACATAGTCTAAAATCTATAAAGACAAAAATTACAAGCCTAACCAAATAAGTAAACTTTCAAACGCTTATACAATATTTCTATGAAAACATGAACTTACATTTTTGGGATCTAACACAAAATCCTATCTTGTCATCATCAAAATATCTAACATGAAATTCCTAACACTAAATGTTGTTGATGGTGTGAAATCATTTGTCGTATTTGACTCCGACAACGAATCAGAGTTATATGAGGTATATCATTTTTTTATAGTGTATGTTATTATTATATATGTTGTATATTATTAAACAGTCAATGTATGTTACAGTTTGTTCATTGTATTTATGTTATAGGTGAAACATTTTGCATCGAACAATCAGGTTGATTGTTCTTGCCGACTGTTTTTGAGGCGGGGTATTTTGTGCAGACACATTTTCTTTGCATTCAACCAAAGCCGAATACTCAAATTGCCCGCCGAGTATGTTCTGAATAGATGGAGAAAAAATGCAAAAATTATGGCTTCTGATATAATTAATAACCAAGTCGGACATTATCGCGCGATGATTGAGAAGAACACAAATGATGTGAGTCAAATTTGGATTGACTTTCAATCATGTTTAAATCTTGCAGGTTTTAACAAAGAAAAACTCGACTACATAAAAAATCAATTGGTGGATATGAAGTCTCATTTGAGTGTCAGTGCGTATGATAACAATAAGAATAATAAGAATGCTGTTATCGAGACACTAGTGGGACCCCAAATTGAGAACGAGCTCGGGATCAGAAATCCTCAAATGAGCCGATCTAAAGGGTGCGGTAAAAGAATTAAGAGCAGTGCCGAGATATCAAAGCATGTTCCTAAGAGGAGAAAATGCACTGTATGCGGAAAAGTTGATGGGCATAATGCAAGAACATGTCCATCAAAAGAAAAATAGAAGTGTTTTCTTTTTTTACAATTAGTATTGTACAATTAAGTAGCATTCAATGTATAACATATCATTTTATAGTGTATAATGATATGTTAATCAATGTATAATGATTCAAAGGATCTCTGTGTATACTGAAACATTTATTGAAAGTGAATGAAGTGAATTTTAAAAAATGTCATAATGTATGTTGTATATTTTTTAGTGTTTTTTTAATTATACTGTTTAATTATATACTTTAATTGAGTTTTTTATTATGTACAGTGAATATATTGGGGCTGTTAGAATGTATACTTATGTGCTTTATATAACATTAACAATTAAACTCAATGGCCAGAACAATATAAACAGGTTATGAGCAATGAACAAATTTTTTATATATTTAAACTGTTCAACTAAAACTAATAACGTGATGTACAAAAACTAATAAATTGTACAAAAACTAATAACATGTACATCTAACAAAAAATGTTGTAAACGTATCACGTTGTTTAAATCTAGCGTTTCTTCCCCTTTTTTAGTTGGGCTTGTTCACGTTCCCAATCCCTTGATCGTTTGATAATGTCGCCCTTGAGTGTGTTCAAATCACAAGTGAGGATTTTCTCCAGATAAAGTGCTCTCAATCTAGTGAGTTTTGCAACTTGTCCTTTCTGCATTATATAAATATTAAAGTTAGATAGACAGGAAAATAAAGATTTTCAGAAACTTTCATTTCGTAGAATAAAAAAGTGTAAATCATTACGCTTTCTGCACCCAATTCTGCATCCCAAGTCTTTAATCCCCCACCGAAGTAAGTTTCCATGTGACGCATTGCAAAAACACCACAGTCCGAGCTGTTTCTGTGCGTACGCCATGGCATTGGAAGCCGTTCCATTTCTACCGTCGACAATGCTTGTGCAGCTGGATGGTTCATATCATTCAGGAATTTGGTAAACATGGCCCTCTGTTTTGAAACAATCAAACAAAAAAGCTATGAGGCACAGTGTATAAATATATTAATATCATTATACAGTACATTATCGACTTAATATACAGTGTATAATTAATAATTATACATTGTATACACAATCATTATACAGCAGTATAATATTATTAACAGTGTATTATCATATCATTATTAAGTGGGTTAATTATGTGATAATGAAGATTTAACACATATATACTAACATAAAAAAAATAAACATTAGTGTTTAAAGGATCGTTACCAAAGTGAATGGCACATGTTGGTATTTGTTTTCGAACGACACATCCATTTTGCTATTGTCAAGGATCTCAATAGCTGGCTGCTTCAAATTAAAGCACATCACGTAGTAGTGTCCAGCGTGAAGAATAGGAAAGACAACCTATATATCGATGGGATGAAAGTGGTGTTAATGAATCTCCATAAAATTCGATAATTTTAACAATGTAACGGTGTTAGCTTACCAACGTTACATCGGTTATGTTCACTCTTGGAAACATGTTCAGACGATTTATGATGTTTTCCACGAATTTTTGATGCAGTGCATCATCATGTTTGGCGCTTTTGTTTGACGAGAAGAAAACCTGTTATCAAATTTTTAAAAAAAATTAGTTAGCGAGCAGAACATTATATCGTATGCATTAACAAGAAGTAAAAAAGTATATTCTACCGTGTCGGACACGTGGAAAAAAAATCTAAGCGGTGATGCGGGTGCTCTTGTTGACTCGCCATTGTTCAACAGGTATGACCAGAGGTCTATGACTCCAGATAAAAGCTCGGTCCGTTGAGACAATGTCTTTACATCCCAAATATAGCCAAGTACATCACCACTTGTGAAAACAACAGTTCTGTAAAATCATATATATAGTGTAATAAGTTATTGTTCATTATACAGAATGTATAATGATGTAATATCATGTTAATCAATATTACCATTATACATAGTACATTCGGTTATTACATAGTGTGTATTTAAAATTCAAAGGAATACAAATAGAACAATTGTATTATAAATGTACTCACATGTCGTCTTCGGCAACTTGATTCACCCAATCCCATAGCCTTTTTTCATTTGCGCCCTGTTTTGAGATTATATTCACAACCCGTTGAACATATGGAGAACACAAGTCTGGAGCTGGTTTGAATTGTCTCTTTGTTTCTCCAATGATCTCAACAGCCGGGGCAGTGGTAGCGTCTGGATGAGGGAATCGTTCTGTGACAATGGATTTTTCGTCCCTTGTTGTCACATCTGGAGATGCTTGCTCAGAGATGTGGGAGGTGTCACCAGTGTATTGTCTAGCAATTGACAACACAGCCCCCTCTGGATCATCCTGACGCGGTTTCTCCGGTGTTTGTGTCAACAAGTTGAAGGTTGGCTGTGATTGTACTCGTGGACGTACTCTCTTAACCGGTGTAGTTTGTTCGGGTTGGAGAGGCGGATCAGCTGGGGCGGCTGCATGTTGTTCAGGTGAGGAAGGGGCATCTGGTTGATATGTTCTTGCCTCTGGTTCCCCCACTGGATCCTCCTGACGCGGTTTTGCCGGTGTTTGTGTCAACAAATTGAAGGTGGGCTGTGAATAAACCGGTGGACTTATTCTATTAACCGGTGTAGTTTGTTCGGGTTGGAGAGGCGGATCAGATTGGGCGGCTGCATGTTGTTCAGGTGAGGAAAGGGCATCCGGTTGATAAGAACTTGTCTCTGGTTTTGTTCTATACAGTTTTTCAACATGATCTAACACCCTTTTTTCAATCACCTTCAACCGTGGATTTGATGGAAGAATGGAGTCACATGATTGGATGTATCCATTGTACGTAATAAGCTTATCCACCAGGTCCAATGCAGCCCTTTCCAAATTGAAAATCATCCCCTGCGTATACAGTAGTGTTCAAACCATTATACACTATATTTAAGTACAATTATACATCATGTGATTGAAAAGTATACAGTTATAATAATTTGACTAATTACATAAAGATGCATACCTCTTCAAATGTATTCCAGTCCTTGATGGATGCATCTGATACTGTGGGAGCTTCTAAAGAGGTAGTGGGTTGTTTGGGAGCTTCAATATGTTGTGCAACATGCTTCCCTTTGTCAGCCTTCATTTCCCACTGCCCCTTTGATATGATCCCCTGGCCAAAAACTCCCTATTTAATCTCTATGTTACTCTTTTCTCGTAGCGCAGAGTCTGTCCAAGTGAGCCAAGTTGGGATTGA
Source organism: Buddleja alternifolia (assembly GCA_019426215.1). Classification (NCBI taxonomy): domain Eukaryota; kingdom Viridiplantae; phylum Streptophyta; class Magnoliopsida; order Lamiales; family Scrophulariaceae; genus Buddleja; species Buddleja alternifolia. Next base: position 17,100,630 of record CM033402.1, on the reverse strand, counting down.
TCTTGGTACTGTCCTATGCCCCTTGTAGTTGACTCTGTCAGCATACAATATCTGAATTTGGAGGAAAAGAAAAAAGTTGAGATCATAGAAGTATATAGTAACATGTAAACCATTATTCAGTATATGATAAACCATTGTACACTAGATAATATACTATTATACAGTGCTATTCATATAACACATTATAACACATTACAGGGTATGAGTTATACACTGTAAATTATACACATTATACACATTATAATGTGTTCATATAACACATTATAACACATTACAGGGTATGAGTTATACACTGTAAAATATAGTGTTAAGTTCATTTAACACATTAGACACATTATACACTAAATCAACAAAAATACATTATACACATTACACACATTATAACACATTATAGTGTATGAGTTATACACTGTAAAATATAGTGTTAAGTTCATATAGCACATTATAACACATTATAGTGTATGAGTTATACACTGTAAAATATAGTGTTAAGTTCATACAGCAAATTATAACACATTATAGTGTATGAGTTATACACTGTAAAATACAGTGTTAAGTTCATTTAACACATTATACACATTATACACTAAATCAACAAAAACACATTATTGGAACACAATCAACATCAGAAGAGGCACTGTAAACTTACAATCATAAATAGAAGAGGTCCAGTGTACATGCGTTTCGCCGGATCCTCTTCCCAAACGTGTTTTGTGTCTCCCAAACTATTCAGGACTAGTCCGGACCAATTGTATATTGACAACTCATCAAGAGACCCCTTGAAATTGAGTATCTTCTTGTTGACGAATGGTGTACCAGGGGTCTCTATCAAGCAATTATACATAATCATCATAAAATTCAGCTTGAATTGAGTTGTGAGTTGTTTATCAGATTGAATTGCCTTCACGACCATTGACGCTGAAACTTTAAACTTTTTGGACTTATCAAGGCCAAATTGGTCAGTGAATGTGTCTAATCTCTTTTGATTTTTTACAGTGAGGTCTATAGGCTGCTTCCCGTGTGGAAATCCCAAAACCTCGGCCACATCATACTCTGTAATATTTATTTTTCCTCCGGGCAGAGTATGCCTGAAATTTGCTGGATTTAAAGATTTTAGAACTTTATATCCAAGCCGGTGAGGCAGCTCTGTAATGTTGAAATCCAAAAAGGATCCGAACCCGGATTGTCTCACCCATTCCCATTGTGGTTCGGTCAGTTTTGAAAGAGTATCCACCAAGACCTTCATCGATACTCTTATTCGTGTATATTCAACCACTTTCCTTTTCCCCTTTGGTGGCAGTTTGGATACGGTCTGGGTTTTCTGCTTTTTAGATTTTGTTTTTACAGGAGGGCGGTGTGTCGCGCGTCTTTTCCGAGCAGCAGGTTGTTGGTCTGATTTGGTATATTCGTCTTGATCAGACGATTCTTCTGCTGACTGTACGTATTCCTCATCAGTACTAGGTTGTTCAACACTAAGAGGCTCAACAACATCGGCAGGCACAAGTTGCAACCTCTCAATTGAATTGGTAGAGGATGAATCTGCTTCAGCATCTGCATTACAGAGTAGACAAAGACATCATACACTAAAAAATTAAGTATAATGTATAATGTAAATCACAAATCCAGATTATACATACACAAATATTGTACACAGTGTTATTCATGTTTATACACTTCAATGCAAACCATTATACACCCAAATATGCAGTATGTGCATACACAGTACAATTAATATGATGTATAATATTATACACAGTGTTATTCATTATTATACACTTTAATGCAAACCATTATACACCCAAATATGCAGTATGCGCATACACAGTACAATTAATATGATGTATAATATTATACACAGTGTTATTCATTATTATACACTTTAATGCAAACCATTATACATCCAAATATGCAGTATGTGCATACACAGTACAAGTAATATGATGTATAATATTATACACAGTGTTATTCATTATTATACATTACAATGCAAACCATTATACATCTACGTTTTATATATTATACATTTAGAATGAAGAAAATGACGTAATTATATACAGCATATGTTACTCAAATATGCATATAACCTAACCATAATATTACACCCATAGGTACATAAGCCATCAAAACAAATAAAACCAGCGTATAGATACATTGCGCGTTCCCAATATAGTTGTAATACACAGAATATACGTACAGAAGCCATCAAAATCCACAAAATACGTAATATTGTCACCCATAGGTCGAAGAAGAAATGAAAAGTGTGTATAATCGATACCTGTTATTCTGGATGGATTTTTCGTCCTCATTTTTTTGATGAAAATGAAATCGGTTTGCGAGAGTATCAGAACTAGGGTTCCCATCTATAGAAAATTAGAGTTTAATTTTGGCAGGTTTTAAAAATGGGACAGATTTCGACGAATCTGTATGTTTATTAGGTTTAAAATTGGGAGAGATTTCAGGGGAGACGGGGGAGAGAATGTAGGAGAGAATCGAGGTATAATGGGTGTAAATTACCAAAATACCCCGCAGACAGCTTAATATTTGGGTTTCCCGCGTGTACAGTGAATAATTTGGACCGTTGAATTTAATTGATCCAATGGTGTATATTGGGTCTTATATCTTATCTAAGAGAGGATATGTATTAGATCTTGACCCTATATATATATATATATACACAATTAATTTTAGAAAATATGACCTAAACTTTTCCTCCAACATACAATTTTCTCAAAGTTGTTTGAACTTGAAGATATCTGAATAAAATATATATATGCAACCAAAAATAAAAAAGAATAAAGTATATGGTTATTGGTAAAACTATACACAAACGGATTGTCATATAATGAAATTGAGTAGTACTAATAGTCTAAGGGCTCGTTTGGTATGATTGATTAGGGGTGATACACTATATAAGCACGCCTCATCCCTTGTTTGGTATGTTGGACAACAGCCCAGTATTGTTTTGAAGCCCAAGGTTCTAATCCCGCAAACAATTGATTGATAATCACCCGACATGAGGTGTGATTTAATTACTCCTTTACATGGGTGGGAAAATAATTAATCTCATACACCAAACAAGTGATAAGTTATCCCCTAATTCGCATGAACAGTGCAATCATGCCATATCAATCTAATCCTAAATCCTATCTATCCCATCCTCAATACCAAACGAGCCCTAAGTAGATATTTTTGACAATAAAATCCTACTACAAAAAAAGTAATATTAATGACAAAATTTAAAGTGACGATGTTAGAATTGTCACTAAACATACACAATGAGTGATAATAATTTTTGCGTCACAATAAGAATTTTCAGCGACAAATTTTTTTTTAAGGTTGCCAATATTATATTGATAATTAGTGCATATGTATAGTGGCAATGTAAATAGAATGACAATTATAATTGTTGTCATTAAGTTATTCCTAAAGGTGTATCAATAATTTTCAATAAATAGTAACAACAACTCATTTGTAATTAATTATCAAAAGTGATAAATTGTACACAAATAAGTGGGATTTAATTGAGGGGTGATATGGAGAGATTGTTGTACAAGCAGAAATGAAATCATCAGAAAATGGGTTAATGGTCGTGGAAGAATATTTCAAGAGAGAGTTGGGTTTATCCCCTTCCCAGGTCAGGTACTACCTACACATGCCCTTTTGGTGGTGTGTTTTTTTTTTTTTTTTTTTAGGGAAAATTACCATTGATTGACCACCGCTTTCGTTTCTTTTTGTTAAATAAATTTGTCTTTTTTTGGTAAAAAAATAAAGGCCGGTGATATAGGCAGAGCAATTATCCTCTTGCCAAAGCAACATTATTAAATTTTCCTTTGTGCCCTTCAAAGTCGAGTACAATTTAATGATTTAATGTTGTGCATAAATCTTTCCAAAAGTACGAGGTATGTATAAGGAAACAGGGGATTCAATTGCCAAATTTACTTGGAATATATTTCTCCTTCGCGTAAATGACATTTTCCTTTTTCATCCTTTTTATTATTTAAATTACAATGATAATCATAAAAACAATAAATAAAATTATTCGAATAATTTAAATAAATACCATAAAATTACACGTTAAAATATTAAATAAATAATAAAAAGTTACTAAAACTCTCTTAAGATAAACTCTTATATTTAAAATTCCTATGATAATACTTTCAATTTAAAAATCTCATTCTGCCATTTTTTTCATTAAAAAACCCAATAATTACGGTCAACATATATGAACTCAATTGTCTTTAGCCTTTTAGACTAAAAATTAGTCATTTCTATTTCTCCTATAGAAATTTATTATTTAAAATTTTAAAATTGACAACTGGTTCTTTATTATTTTCATGAACCTTCTAAAATATAAAAAGGTATTTTAAATATAATTTACTTATTAAACTCAAAAAATAAATTATATTGAAATATTAAAATCCTAAACATTAACAAAAAATATATATAATTTAAATTAAATTTAGACAACAAAATTTATATGAAACAAACTAGTACTCTTTAATAAGTTTTCTTTTATTACAATGAAATATAAAATTAGTGAAAATCCATAAAAAAAATCAGAGTAAAATTAATATGGCTAACCGTTCGTGTCCAATAATCAAAGTGATAAAATGGCTTCTATTTTTTAATTAGGAAAGTGATATGAAGAGATTGAGTGATTGGTGATATCTTTTCAATTCTCTAGTTGGAAAGAAATCCATAAGGCCATAACAAAATGTAAATCTTTGACTTTGAAGGGCTCAAAGGGAAATTTAATAATATTGCTTTGGCAAGAGGATAATTGCTTGGCTATATCATCAGCCATAAATAAATGTCACTTTTTCCTTTTTTATGCATGGGTGGGGTGTCATAGAAGAATGGGATTTATATGCCTGCCTTATCTATCAGAATGGGATTTATATGCCTGCCTTATCTATCAGAATGGTAAAAGTGAAATACACTTATATTCAGCCAGACCAAATCCGGACTAGAATTTTTTGCACGGCCGGTAGGGAGAAACGATATGCATTCTCTTTCTCTTTCCCTGCTTTTTTTATATTCTGGATAAAGAACTTAGTTCCGAAGTAATTATTTTTTATAAAATGAACCGCTTATAAATTAATCAAAGAATTATTGAAAATATAAGAATTTTTTAATTTTAGTTTAACTTTTATATTGATGATTATTTTCAAAATTATAATCAAATAAGCTTATAAAATGAACCACTTATAAATTACACGGGTTATAAAATGAACCGCATATAAATTACACGGGTTGTCATGTGTACGGCTAAGATTAGGGCTTCCTCAAATAAACTTGTCATTTGTTAATTCACGTGGCTCTTTTGGTTGGCGCATCTAAATTGTATAAATTGCTTCGTTAAGTGGCTCAATTCTTTTGCTGCCTTCACTCGAATCGTTGATTCGATACTTGCTACTAAACCTCATCTTTATCATCCTACGAATATTGTGCCAACTAAATTCACCGTTCATGTTCATGAGATTGTCCCCTGGAGAAGATGATCCTTGTCCTCTAATGTAGCTTGCTCACATGTGTAGGCCATCCAATGAATCAATATGTACGCAGTAGATTAATAATGAATGTTAGCTCTAAGTAATTGGACAACCCCCTTTCTTGAGAATTTGTCAACATAGATAAGCACACTAAACAGATAACGTTAGCATTTTCAATATGGAATTGGTTGCCTCACAATACTGGACCAATTACAAATATCTTGCTAAGAAATGGCCATGTATACGGAAGTGTAGCTTCAGTGAATTGGCATAGATACAAGTAAGGACAAACTCGTTGAGTAACACCGCCTTCGACCAACGTAAACCAAGAGTACTCAAGAAGTCGATATACATACTAAGCTGGAGTTCTATAGCAATCTTGGATCTTTGACTTTAAACTCTATTAGAATTTTCATAAAATGAGTTACGTGTTTTCAATCTTGAAACATGAATTTGCAGGATGTTGAATCGTTGAGCACTGATAACCAAAGGTGACACTACATTGCACGGCTCCATTATAAACCCATGGAAACTACATTCAATGTGCAACAAGTAGAAGATTACGAAAGCCTCATTAAAATCTCCTCAGCCTGGTCAATTTGTTTATTCTTGCGAGCACCACTCTCCATACAATCAAGTTTATCTATCATCCAGGCATTAACCATGGACCAGCGCTTAACGTCCAATTTCAAAATCTCATCAGGCTCAATTCCAGTCTTCATTGATCTTTACTTCCATCTGCATTTTTGTTATAGTCATCGACCAACTACTTATTCCCCTTGGGGAAAAAATCACCCAAAGGCCTCTTACACTTCTACAACACATAGGGATTGGACGTATGCCCTTACCGTACTTAAATGGCTATTTCAGCAATTGTGGAATCGAACAGCCTATAATTAGAACAATCCAAATTGTATAAGCGCAACCAAAGCAGATACTATTTCATGAACTCAAATTAAAATCTTTTGTTTCAAGACCACTTCTTGTTTCTTTTTCCTCTAGAATGAGGTTAACATGGTCCAAACAAAAAGAGACTATCTAAACATGGATATTTTACGTTCCTACAGTCTCTCAACAATTTGGTGAAATCACTGTATAATCCCCCTGTCCCAAAATATTCAGTCTAATTTGACTCCACATGGAGCTTTATTATGAGTTGAAAAAGGCGTCAATATCATACACTTCCAGACTATTATCCTTGCAAAATAATATCACGCAATTACTTTAATTAAATTACAGCTGAATGTTTCGATTTAAGAAAAATGAGACTTATATTAAGGCATCCATCCATGGTTTCTAGCCCAGTTGCGAGCTTGGAGTAAATTCCATGAAAATAATTACACTTGCTATGTAATTGACTTATACTCCAAGGAGAGTAACAATGATGAGCGTATTATCTTTATCTATCTATTCCTTCAACAAGTTATGACTTATAAGCAATTCTGCGTGTACCCCTGGCGACGTTATATGGTCACATTTCCAAGATGAGCGCATTTTCTATATCCTCTCTCAATTTAACCTAATACCAGGCCATAAATTTTGTTGAGTCCATGCTTTCTCTAAAGTTGCTCCAAATTTGCAAATGTTTCAGCAGAATGAAGCTAATCTGGGAAGTCACTTCTTATTGGTTGCATCTTGACTAACAGCCAAACAAAAAATGCCTTTACAAGATCAAGCTAATCTGAAAATTCCCAAGTTGGTGTCCACAAAAGTACAGAGAGAAGGGCAAGAGATACCCTACAAAGTCTGTTAAATCGTCTATTCCTTGAACAGCAAATTAGCTAGTGATAGAAACTAGAATACAATTTCCTTGGCGCTGTTAATCGAAAAACCATGCAAATGGGATCAGGATTATGCACTTCATCTCAAAGATCGAAAATAACTCACACCGACAAATTATAGTGGGGAAAGGGAATTATTATTCCAATTCATACATGCTTACACTTGAGTTCCTTGGTCGAGGGAACACCCATAAAACATATAATATTGGGATTATTATTACAACATTTACATGCTTTCTTTTAGCATTAACGGGAATATCATAACCACAGATCAATAGCACCATACAATGGTTCAAACAGCTCTGCATTCCACAATGCTGAATCTTATGAGCCACCATAAAATGTACGAAGGTGCACTAAAGTATTTTGAAATGTATACAAACTGGTCAAAATGAGGAAAATCTATATAAGCTTTTCTGAAGATCACATGACAACAGAATATCACCTAAATCTTCGAGTTTCAGATTGAAATGAAGCATTTCAACAAACCAAAGGGTGAGAATTTGTCACAGAAGTTACACGTATCTAATTATCCAATTAGATGAATCAACAAAAAGATTTATTCTTCGTGAGAGAACTAAAGTGGTAACCAACTGTACTACAGTGCATTCTAAATCAGTGGTGAGGGTTACAATAAAACAATGAATCTGATGCAAACCTTCTTGTTCAGTTAGAGTCAGACGGCAGAATGTTGGTAAATTTTGTGCAGTCAAATGGTCCGATCTGATTGTTTTTCTTTTTGACCTGAAAAGCATAAGACACAGATCAGGAAAGATGAAAAATAAAGATGAAAGTTATATAAGATCGTATGAAAAAATTGATCGCTGTATTCATTTGATTTCTGGTACTTTATTCGGTTACCCTATGTTTAGTCCTTGGATCTCAATGAGAAAAATGTTGTGGACAATGTGTCCCTCACATCAGTAAATATAACAGTCATATATATCCACCACAAAATATACAGCTTCTCAAAGTGATGTTTAAAGTTAGTGACATGGCATGTATAAAGAGCAAGCTTCCAATCCTTTTAAGCAAGGAAGTCGCTTATGTACGATGCTTGATTTCAATACCCAGGCAACAGCTTGTAAACACCTATAACTCTATATTGTTAAAAAACTAAATACATACAACTAGACATTGTACATTGTTGAAAGTGTCATATTACTGTTAAAAAGTCCGTAAATAACCTGACACATTTATGTCTATAAATATTGAATATTGTCTTAGTGATATAAATTTCTTAATACAAAATAAATAATGAGAAAAAAGGAAGAAGAATGGAAAAGATGCTTGTGAAGTTCATGTTAGAAAGTTCTTGTATGCTTTTATTCTATTCAAAAATGCTTTGTAAAGTTCATGTCAGCAAATTCTTATGTAGTTATGCTTTTGTTCTATGTATGGTGATTTACATTCTTGTTAGAAGTTTCCTGTGAGTTCCTAATCGACTAGGAGTTTGCATGGGCAATAACTAGGCTAGTCTTTTGGCGTCTCCTAAGCATTTCTGAAAACTCTGATTTTAACACATTAATGAAAGAGAATTGCCAGACCGGAAAATTCAGTGGTAAAGTCACCAAAAGAAAAGAAGTTACTTAAGTTGGAAGGCTTTCAAACCAAATTGTGAAGAAGAAAGTAATTCATACGCGTATGAATGTAACAAATATGAGCATAATCTCATATAATCTTCCAGAAAAGAGAACACGGAGCTCAAAAACGTACCGGAGACCAAGGGCTTGGCTCAGGTAGAGATTTTTCAGTGGGTGAATTTTGCACCGCGCCACTTTTCTTGGTTAGGATATCCTGTCAATGAATCCATGTTTAATCAAATTAAAATGAACATATCCAATTGATAGAATCAAACATCACCAGCATCAGCAAGACAATGAAAGCTTGCATGAAGGTGAATTTAAGAATTGACCAATAGAAGAACAAAGCTCGAGGGAGTTTTGATGATATGTAATGTTAACTAATATCAAGGCATGTACGTCTTGCTCAATCATATACCCGATTTATAAGTCAAATTTAAAGAAAAATGGACAATGAACGGCATAAAAAACTCAAGTAACTATATTAGAAACTGATTGTGAATAATTTCTAGTAGATAGTGTCAGGTGGATGCAAGAACCATTAAGAGCATATAAGTATGTAAGTGCTGAAGACACAAAGGACAGAGCCCAAATGGGTTGGTGAATTTGAAACCTCAATTTCACTTTTGAAACTTGTATGATATTAGATCTTTCAAGGAAGGGTAAATATAGAATTAAAAGATTGATGACTCTTCTTTTTTTGTTGAAAAGTTCATCTTAGTATAAAAAATGTTTAATATAAAAACATCAAGTAGATTATTCTAAAATATGTAAACTTTCTTTATTACTTTTGTAAAATGAATAGTCAGGTTGACAAATAAGGAGACGGAGAATAAGTACACTAAAAATGTGACATAAAATTATATAGCCATTATTAGATAAAGCGGTATAGAACTGAAAGAGTTTTTTGGTCATTTTAATGTATACTTGTTTGAATCAATAATTATATTATTCTTTTACCGTGTTCATGAAGTTGACAGTATATTCATCACTAATAATACTGTGTTTATTCTTCGGTCTCAGACTAGCTTCTAGTGCACATTATCGTTTCCAATTTCCACGTGGTCTTTAGAAATTATATAGTAATAAATCATTTTCACCTCTCGCTGAACTGTTACTAATTTGCTCTGAATAAAACTAATTTCAAAAGCTAAATTCGGTACCATATAGTATAAGTCATACTAAACAGGAAGAACTTTCTTTCCATGTGTAATTGTAATTTCTTTTTTGGTTATATATCACTAGGTTATTAAACGAAAATCTTATACCATAAATTATTGTTCATAGAATCATCAATTTTGAATCTTTCTTGGAAAAGCAAAACTGTATTCAAGGACAAGAATTTTTAAGCAACACCACCTATGATGAATCCATGACAGGAACGGACTATAGAGGCCGTCACACTGATCAACATCCTCAAAGTCACACCAACATGTTTGAGCATCCACCAACTTCAAGTTACCAAAATGTCTTTCATTTTTTAATACAAATATTGGGTCCCATAATAATATCTAGTCAAAACTATAACATTCTAACAGAGATAATAGAAAGCCACAATACCACAAGTCGCAATTTAGTGTTATGCTTCAATAGGATGTGTTTGGATCAACTTCTTAATTAATAGGTCCATTTGTAGGATGAACTTTTCAAAATGGGCATTCAAATAAGTGCTTTTAAAAATGTAAAGTGTTTGGTGAAATTACATTTAAAGTTACTTCTATAATAAGTGCTGGAAAAAAAAAAGTCCAAAAACCACTAATATGCACTTCTTCAAAATGGACTTTTGGAGAAGTGGCTTATTCCAAAAGTCCATTTAAATTTCATTACCAAACAAGTAACATTTTTACAAATGAACTTCCATCTCCAAAATTTCATTTGAAAAGTGTTTCCAAATGCATCTAATGACATTTACATCTAAATGCAGTCTGCTCTATTCAAAACAGACAAAGGGGGTCGGAGTATTATCTTTTTTAGACAAATTGCTTCCTCTCCACATAGTGGAGAAATTTTTGGAAAACAAAAGATAAAAGCTGAGACATTAACTTACCTCTCCAGCAGCTTCAATGGCCGCCAACCATTCATCAGAAAATGGAACAGCATTTTTTGGAATAACAAGCGTACGACTATTCTCATTAAGACCATCGTCATCTTTATTGCTGCCAAGCAAAGAAATAAAATGGAGTCTCAAAAAATTGGATTCACGAAACCATTACAAAGAAGTCACAACCTTATTGGAAAAGATTTGTTAATTACACTTACTTTTGTGCTAATGCAACTTCGACATTGTCTTTGTTCAACTCAGTGTGAAGTTCACTGACGGAACTATTAGCGTCTTCAGAAACTTCACTTTTAGTGGTTTCTGGAAAAGGTTCAACTCTTGAAGGATCTCTTGTTGTATCCACAATACAGGATAGACCATCAGTTCCATATGCATCATTGCAATTTAAAGGTGAATCATGCGCAGAAATACTGGAGTCTGTTAAACTGCCTACATGTATTTCATTTTTCCCTGTAACAGAATCTTCCATACTACCCAATGCATTATCTGTGTAGGACTCTTCAGAAGCAGAGCTTTCTGTCCGTAAGTAATTTTCAAAATGCAACCCATCAGTAGTATGGACAATATCTTCAGATACAATATCATCAGGATATGCCAAATATTCCGGTTGTCTAAAGCAGCACTTGTTCAACATGTTGTTTTCTGGTGAATGCACCAGCACAGTCCCTGAGTCTCCTATATTTCTGAGGTTATCCATATTAGATCCACCTTCCTTCAGTGGCATAGTTGAAGCTAACAAATTGTTTCCACAACCATCTTCTAGCATTGGCCCCGTATCTGTCAACTTTCCAAGAATATTCTTTTGGGACACTTTGTGAAGCCTACTTTCAGGGAAAGAACTGCAATAGTCAATCTCCATTGTCTGAGTATCCTGATAAAGACTTATTGACAAGTTCTCATTAGCAGGACCAATGATTGGTTCATTACTTATCAGGTTGTTGTCATCTTGCCATCTCTCGTCAACAGCAACCATTGACATCATTGTTTCACTTGAAGAAGCATCACAGTTAGCTTTGCCTCTATCTATGCCATCATTACTGAAAGTCGTGTTGATTAAGTTATTATGACTTTTAGATGACAGATGACAATCAGAGGAATAGAACTCTGTGCTTACAAGAGGTTGTTTCATCATTTTGTCTTTATCTATGTTGCAATCATGCATTTCAGCAAAAGACTCTGTTCTTGCCATCTTAGTATCAATCAATCTATTTCCAGCTTTCCTGTCCGGGAGTACAAACAGAGGCTTCTCAATATTTTCTTCTTCCTGGGACTTCCGAATACATATTTGGTTATTAGGCAACAACTTATCACTTGTATTGAATTCAACTTTTCCTAGCAACTCCACTTCACCTTTACGACAAACACTTTGAACCTCCAAATCTTTTCCAGGTTGTTTAGTGCCATAACCGAGCTCTGAAATAAGATTGATGTTATTCTTACAGCTGCCAATAATTGAAGCACGTACGGCATCCTGTGTATGTGCTTCTCCCGCAAGTAACTTATCAGTCATCACATCCATAAAAATAGCTTCTTTCAAAAGATCTGCATTTTGATGCTTGGACTCCAAATATGAACTTTTAGCCTTGACTCGCCTGTGTTCTAAAGCCTCAGCAGCTCCAATTCCACTGGACCAAGTACCACTTTGCTGGGACACCCCCAGTTGCTCACCTGCTCCATCATCTGTCTTCAGGGCATTCTCATCCTGATGAGTTCTCTTATCCATCTCACGAGGAGAATATATTAATTGGTCAGTTTCCTCCCTTCCAGATTCACAAAAATCGGGCTTGCACATTTCTTCCATATCACTCTGCAATTCCAAAGAACCCTGCCTTCTGTCATCAAATACATCTTCACATTGTGTCCCCTTAATAGCACCTTGATTCAAGATCAACAAATTGCATGTATTTTGTTCTTTACGTGGTTCAATTATTGAAATTCTTGTTTCAGACTCATGAAGAGCGTAGCTCTGTTCTGATATTAATTCTGGATTTCTCCATCCACTTCCAGGTAATTCAATTTTTACCGGACAACTCTTATCATCCATCAATTGTTCACAATTTACACTTTGTGAGGGCACTTCATTGTCAATCTTCTGCAATTCTGCCTCCTCCCTAGATGTCCTTCTGTTCTTACTTTTCTTGGAAAGATCTTGGTCATGTCCATCAAAAACATAACTACTGCCCTTGAAAAACTTATTGTCAATTGGGTCAGAATTAAAGGCATCATAAACCTCCGTCATTCCCACCTGCAGAGAGTTTACCTCCGAATTTGATTTAATTATATCATGTGAAACAACATTGACATGACATGGCGCCAAACATCCTGAGTTGGAGCCTACAGCCCTACCACAACTACTTGTGCTCTCTGGAATATTATCCACTTTGGGCGTTCTTCTCGAATTGTCTCGTGAAATCAAACTTCCAGGTCTTTGAGAACCACAAACATCCGTGTGTGTGGTTCGTGATGACAATTTGTACAAGACTGAAGCTTTAGGCTGCATCAGCATCAGAGCGTTAAACTAGTAAAGAAGCACAGATCTCTTTTGTTCTACTTATAAACCTATATGCTTAATACATCAAATTTGCGATACCTGACCGAAAAATGATAATGATGGTGATGGCATTCTCAAGCCCGACGGTTTCACAGATTGGTTTTGGGAAGGTTGCATAGTCCTACCGCTAACAAAAGCACTCTCGGAACAGGGAGCCGCAAAAGTAGTCAGTTTATCTTCGATCTCAGATGAATGCACTCTGGCTGGAGTCATGTTATCTGAAATCATCCTTGGACCTGAATTCTTGGCTTTATCAACCATTCCTGAACTCGCATTGACAGATGAATATCTTTTGAGTGATGTATTACCCTGTAAAATCCAGTTTATAAGCTGTTAATAATGCACTTTAGGAATGACAAAGTACTTGGTACAATTCAAGTGGTAAAAAATGCTGACCAAGTTTTCTGCTGATTTTGCTCAATGAATAGAATATTGCCCATCTAAAAAATATTACTAACTTCACAGGTCTTAAACAAGCCGTTAGGTTCTTACTGAATTTCTCGCTGAATGGTGGGCTGATACTAGAGAACTAGCTTTTGATGCATTTTGAGTCGTCCTGGGACTTTCAGAGGAGCTCTTTAATCCCGCATTTTTATGGGTGTTAAAATCTGCAATGAAAAACGGAAATGAGAATTCATGCACCATGCTTGAATAAGAAATATATAACTAGCAGAAAGATATTACTGACACAAAGGTAAAAGGTTCAAAAGCATAGGCTCTGTTTGCTTATGTTTTTGAGTTAGAATTTTGAAATTTTTTTAAAAAATGCGTACTACAGAGATTCGTGTGAAAATGATGTGATTTGTGTTGTGTTTGTTTATGTCTTTTAAAAATAGTTGAAATTTGTAAAATGTGTCAAATCAATGATAAAAGGTTGATGTATGATGTGTTAAATGATTGAGTTGTTTATTTATATAATGATTATGTGAATAAAGAAATTATAAAATATAAATTAAATATTGTAAAGTATGAAAAAGAAAGAGAGATAATGATTGAAGTAAATGGTTTTGATTGATGATTGTATGAAATGATAGATATAGTGATTGATAGGTAGTTATATAGGGGATTGAAAAAGTAGAGTTGAAAAAAGGAATTAGATGAAAATAGTTTGTGTTATGATTTTTTAAGATTTTGTGATAGAATATTGAAAATGGAATTTGAAAACATAAACAAACAAGCCTATACAGATTTAACCCACCAAGGCAATCAAACTAAACTTGAAGCAAGCTCTTTTAAGATGAACAAATACAACAAAAGTAAGTGCATAACTTAGCTATCACCAAGCAGTTACCTGGTTGAGCAATCTGGTTGTGCTTCACAATATTTGCTCTAAGTATAGTACTCTCAGCTGGACAAACTGGACTACGGACTGCTTTCGAAACAGGAATTTTGGGCAGCTTTAATTCCCTGGATGCAGCTTTGCTTGCATTTGCTGGTTCCTTTAATCTTTTGTCTGTAAGTATATTACTATTCGTTGTTGTACAAAGTGGATTGAGGACTGCCTTTGAACCAGGAACTTTCAGCAGCTTCAAGTTCTTGGCTGCAGCTTTGCTTACGTTTACATGTGCTGGTCTTTTTAATGTATAGAAATATTAAGGATATCCTATGTGAAACTTCCAATGGCAAATGCGTACCAACTAAGAAAAACCTAGAACATACTCAGATTCATAGTGCAATAAAATCAAAGACAAGGATATGATGATGTAGGTAAAGGTCGAGGACAGTCACCACATCTGGACCTGGATTTGCTACCAGCACGAGCTGAAACTTTGTGTGAACTCTGAAAGATCATAAATGTTAGAAAGATTAACTATGTCTCGACTACCCTCCTCCACTAAAAATGGAAATATGACCCAGTGAAACTGACCGGGGAAGTTGATATCACAGGTTCAGAGGAAGATGAATCAGAATTTGATGATAAGAAATTCTTTCTTCTATCTCTACCCAAATCTTCATCTAGAAGGCCTTCAAGTGGATTGTTTTTTGCTGGAGTATCTTCACTAATGAAAGGCAATCCTTCTCCACAAGATGCACCACTGATGAGAGAGAGTTCAAGGGGATCCAAAACACCTGAGGAGAGAACAAAGTAGCTATATTTACCACCTCATTGCCAATGAAAAAAAATACATCATATAAGAAACAACATTTTAATGATACACCAAATAGACATGATAAAGTGGCCACCTTCTTCAGTGAAAAAGGCTCTATCCCATGCTAAGCTTTTCCGCAAATTATATCCCCCTCCTTTTTTTTTCTTTTTCATCTGCAGTGGCTCCATAGCAAGCTTTGGAGTATCTGATTTAATATTGATATTCTCTTTGAAACAGCTATCTTCATGAGATGCAGAGCAAGGGCTTGCTAACTCCCGAACTCTTTCTAAAGCCACTGCAAGATTGAAGAGTAAGGAATAAAATTAAACCATCATATTCATTTGCATTGTTTATTTTCCATTTTTACTTTTTGCATTGTTATGCTTGCAGACTAGTGTGACCTGTATCAAGTTAAAAAAAATTACTTATTGACAAGTCAAGTGCAAATTAAATGATATTTCTATAATTAACAAGATATATAAATGTGTATCCAAAGAGTAAGAACACGTCTTCAAAAACAAAAGTGTTCATGACCAATGGTGAGAAGCAGTTGCATGCTGAAGACACCTCAAACAATCTTTACATGATGTTCTCACTTAGCCCCACCATCATTTGATAAGACTAAATCTTAAACCCTCCCTGCTTTCGACAGAAAGACAAAGAAAAGAAACATCTCTAAAATTGTAACTGTTCCAGCGCTGAATGTGATCTCGAAAAGAAAACTGATTACTTTTACTGGAAAAGAATGACCTGTAGCTAACTCCAGCCCAAGATACATAAAGATCTTGTAAGAGTGAGTACAACCCTTTAGGCTACGAAGTGAGGACCACGTCCTAGATAATTTTTTATCAGTAGGCATATAGATACACACCTGTATACAGACTCCAGGCCATATTTAAGCACGTCCACACGTAAAATACATAATCACATACATACATTTACATATCTTCCAGAATTCAGGCAAAAAATCAAGTCTATTCAATAATGCCATCTGCAAATCCAACTAAAAGACCTCATTATATATAAAAAAAAATTCACACACTAATTCGTAAACATACGCGTAAGCACTAACCATTGAATGAAATGGAAACATCAAAACCCTAACAGCTAGGAACTATTACATTGGGAGTTAATTATCTACGAAATTGCGAAGCTATGAAACAATTTAACTAAAGGAAATAAAAAAACTGACCGGAACGCTTGGTGGAGTTAACGGGGGCACCATTTTTCAAATCAGATCGCATCTTCTTCATCATCTAATTCTTGTGCCGTCAAATTTAAGAGACAATTCATAAGAACAATAATGAATGTGAATGGATGATTGATTGTTCAGCTTTGCAGTAGGAACAAGATAGAGAGGTTTTAGAATTTAGATATTGATTTGTAAATCTGAACAAGTGTGTGTGTGTGTGTGTGTTTGTTTTTGAAAAGGAAGGAAGCGGGAGGAGTGTAACCGGGGAAGCGCGTGATGCAAATCGTCGAGGCAGTTGGCCGTCTTTTTTCAAACACATCGCTATAACCCCCCTTAAAATAGATTTTTGTATCTAAAAATTTCAACAGAATAATTTTCAATCAAAAACATTTTATTCGACCCATTCAATAATCCGAAATTTAAGTTAATAGATTTATGTGCTTGATTGTTACTTAGCCTTCTAAATGAAAAATTAACCAATTATACTTTTGTATTATTTAGAACTTTTGTATTAATTATTGATATTAACTATGATTTTAATTCAGATTCTCAAAATTTTTTAATATTCTTAAAATTTAAAAAAGGGCATTTTTTTAGATAATTACCATAATAAAGTAAAAAAAATTATATAAAAAAAATCATTTAAACATAAAATTCATTTTTACAATTTATCAATTTGAATAATCCAAAAAAAAAAGTGTTGAAAAAACTCAATTGATCGTTAACTTAAATCATTAAGGCTTCGTTTGGTTGTTAGGGAATATAATCAAAATTGAGAATCTAATTCCCTGACATTAGATTATTGTAACAGTTTTTTAGGATAAATCCCTAATCTCATATTCAATTTTGAAATCAGTCACTAAGAGTATATCTAAAGACTGCACTCCCTACTTGAAAATTCAATTTTGGATTAACTCCCTACTTATTCTGAAAAGATCAAAATACCCTCACAAAAGATGAAAATTACATGTTTGCACTTTTCCCTCCATTTACAATTCTCAAGCCTCTCATCATCGTCTTCCTTCTCTCTGAGGTCCGATTCTCTGTTCTCTATCCCCAACACCTTTTTCGGCCATTTGAAGTCAGTTCTAGCGAGTAGCAAGTTCGATATTACCATTATCACGAAGTAACATCTTCTACGGTGACTTCCTGCCAGTTTTTGCCCTATTTTGTCCCTGTCAACAACCTATAGCAGCGGTATTTGCTCCAAAACTACCTGGGTAATCAATTTCCACACTCAATTTTACATTTTTGAAGATTATTGAGTAAATACCTAGTTTATGATGAATGCGTACGTCGTGATTTAGGGTTTACTACGTTTTGGGTTGTATGTAGAATATATGTGTTTGATGACAAAACTATCATCACCCATAACACTACACTCTCAAAAACGAAGTTATTACTCAAAATTCTCTGGTTTTTTTCATGTCCATGCATTTTGAAACACATATTTGTTGATGTTAAACGACATTTGAACTGTTGTATTTACCTTAATGGGGTATTCTGAGTAGTAAGGTTAAGTATTGAAGGTAGTGCAATCCTAATTTGTTTTTCCTAATTTGTTTTTCTTGGGTTGTTGAACTTTTTACAGTATAATGGCAAATGAACTTCAGATTACAACACGGTGTCACCCGAGGAAGTTCGCGAGGGATATGGAAAAACTGAAGAGCTCTATAAATGACAAACATCACATAGGCTTGAGGCAAACTCCGTTTTATCAGTACTTAGACATGCCCGATATTGATTATAAGCTCTGTCGAGTAGGAGAATTGTTGTCCAACAGTAAATTTAATTTTTCTACAAATTCGTTTATTTTTTCTGATCTCATTTCTATTCCCTTCACTGCTTCTGATTTCTCAATAGTGATGGGGCTGCCTCATTTTGGTGAGCCTGTGAACCAAAATGTGAAGTTGGAGTCCAACTTTGTCCGGCAGCATTTTGACGGAAAATCAGTTAATATGTCCCGGACCAAAATCGTTGAGAAGTTAGGTGTGTTGGTAAAGGGGACAACTGATGAGGATGTAGAGGATTTTTGTCAAATGTACTTTGTCTATGTTTGTAACTGCATTTTATTTCCAAAAAAAAATCTATTGCACGTTAAAATTTATAGTAGCTTATTTGGATGATTGGACTGCTATCCGGGAATATGCCTAGGGCAAGGCTACTCATGAATTTTTGATGAAGCAGATATGCAACACCGAGAACTAATACGTACATGGACGGATGTACCATTGGGCTTATGGTAAGTGAATTATTTTTCTATTTTTCATATGCAGGCAGTAATCAATGATTTCGATTGTACTGTTCCTTTTTGTTTCCCTCGTTCAAATGTAGGCTTGGGTGTATAAGTGTATACCCTGTTTGGGATGTCAGTGCCTTATTCGAGCAATCCCACAATTTTTGAAATGGGGTGGCACGAACATCCCGAACGACCATGCAGAAGCTCAGCAACAATTTATGGGATTTACGAATGATGAGGTAATTGTAAGAATTTGAAATTTCCGATATTTGATATTTTAAATTTGATATTGTATATTTTGTTATCTCTAGGTAGTACGCATCTTTCCATTGAATGAGGAGCATAAACTCTTACACGAGGATGCGGCCAGCAAGTCGGGGGTCGAATTTCCAACCTCCCCCGTTAATAGAGCAGAAGATGAATCAAAGAAAAAATATGTTGATGGCAGGGAAGATTATGATAAGGTTGGTGATGACATGGAGTTTGAATAGATGCTGCTACTGAGGATGCTGGCGATGATGAAATAAAGGCAGACAAAGGTTTCCGGGAATGATGAAGACGAAGACGAAGACGAAGATGAGATAATAAGAAAAGAACTCCGCACTAAGGCGAAAAATGATGGAAGTTCTTCAATTCCAAAAGATGACTTAGAGAAGAAAAGGAAAGAGAGTGACACTGTCACCCCCCCCCCCCCAAGAAACCACAACACAAACAAAGGTCAAACTTACCAGCCCTGAGAAGTAAAACATTATCTAAAGTACGACATCGTTCAATAGTTTATACATTGTTGTCCAGACTCTCATACGTAATACAAGTCACCCATATTGCATCTCTATCATACTGCGACTTTACATCTCACATACTGCATATTTCAATTTAACATATCACAAGTATCTACAGAATTTGGACGAGGATAAAACCAATGTGCTGGCTATAGCACTTCATTATTCTCAAGACCCTATGATGGTAGAGTACAAAGAGCGGGACACCCTAGGGGAATCAGGGTGCGAGATGGTCGATACGTTCATTCGTGATGACAAGAGTTTGAGGTATAAATAGCAAATTATATTTATTAACTATATTGTTCATATCATCATCACCGAATATGTATGAGGTGTTAACCTTTTCATAGGTTGACGGTTTCAGGAAAACGTGGCTTGAGCATCGATAGGGTAGCTTTGATTGACTTATTAGGGAGCAATGCAGTGAGCTCTGAACTGATAAGTTGCTACATTCACATTATGTGTAGCGATTATGTAAAACACACCTCCCGCCACTCTGTCTGCTTCTTGCTAGTATCTGCTCAGGTATACACTTTCAGAATCTCTGAACACTAATCGCATGTGTTTATGGTGGAAACTAACACTAGCAATGTATAGGTTGAAATTATTAACCGCCTTCGAAAACACAACGGAAAGCGGTTGCTTATGCAAACTGAATATGGCCAGTTTGTCACAGAACTTAGCAAAGAGACACGCACTGCATTGGAGTGGTTGATCGAACGCGACGTGAAAAAGTGCAGATATTGTATCCTCCCACAGCTCACTGTTGAAAAAAAAAGGAACATTGGTCCCTCCTCGTTTTTGATGTACACAACAATATATGCATCCAGAAAAACCCTTGTTGGTCAAACCAGACAAAAGCTACAACCCGAGTCTTTGTAAGTTCCTTTGCAATTGAGCTTTTTTATACAGAATGTAAATAAATTTAATTAATAATTTAAATTTTGTAGGCGACGTTCTTAAAAGGATACCTGCACCACATGATAGGGCGTAGAATTAAGAAGGATGTTCCTGAACAAGTCTATTCCCACCAACAAGAAAAAGAAGAGGATAACAGGATCTTTGTTTGCCTTTGGGCAGAGTGCTTCGCAGTAGACACGGAGGAATTTTGGCAATACGAGAAAGAGTTTAACATAGATGATTACCGAGCACGTATGGCCTCAATTATTCTGGCATTTTGTGGAAAATAGTCAAACTTAAATAATCAAATTTTGCCGTCCTATATGAAGTAATTTGTTATATTTACGTTTTGTATTACAATTTTATGATGTTTTTTTCTAAATATTTGCTTATCTACATACGTCGGTTAAGTGTCTACATACGTCAGTGTAATGCATTTCGTACGTCCATGTAAACGGAACCATACGTCATTTGCGATGAAATAATACTGGGTCAATTAAATGTACTAATACGTTGGTTAAGTGTCCACATACGTCCGTGTAATGCATTTCGTACATCCATGTAAACGGAACCATGCGTCATTTGTGATGAAATAATACTGGGTCAGTTAAATGTACTAATACGTCAGTTAAGTGTCCACATACGTTAGTGTAATACATTTCGTACGCCCATGTAAACGAAACCATACGTCATTTGCAATGAAATAATACTGGGTCAATTAAATGTACTAATACGTCGGTTAAGTGTCCACATAAGTCAGTGTAATGCATTTTGTACGTCCATGTAAACGGAACCATACGTCATTTGCGATGACATAATACTGGGTCAATTAAATGTACTAATACGTCGGTTAAGTGTCCATATACGTCAGTGTAATGCATTTTGTACGTCCATGTAAACGAAACCATACGTCATTTGCGATGAAATAATACTGGGTCAATTAAATGTGCTAATACGTCGGTTAAGTCTCATCATACGTCATATTCCAGCAACAAGTACGTCGATGTAAATGGAATCATACGTCATTTACTTCACCACATACTTCATTAGATCCTATTTATAAGTCGTGTGTTGACATATGGCCTTTATATTTAAGAATACATCATTTTAGTTGTAACAATACATCATTTTGTATGTAGTAATACATTCTTTTAGTTGTGACCTCAACGCTTACCCCAAACCCTAAACCCCAAACCGAAACCCTAAATCTTAAATCTATTTAACACACGTGAATATATTTGGACAAGTATTTTATTAACAAATGTAGTAATTAGTAACATTTTATGTTGTGATCATAGGAGTTGAATCGATAATGGTGCATTTCTTTCACAAATGTAATGTGTGTAGACACTACTACTAGTAATCACTTGACTTAGTAATGTGTGTACCTGATACTGAGTGCATATCAGTCAATGTATTACATGCATATCAATCGACGTAATGATACATTTAATATGGCGTATTAATACATAATATTAACATGTGAATGCAATCAATTGACGTATATTTGTCTATCAATTCCTAGTACATATCAATCGACATATATTTTGTGTCAAATTGACGTATGGATACAATCAGTCTCGACGTATTAGTACATATAAGTCGACGTATGCAGGCCAGTCAATCGACGTATATTTGTCTCCAAATGACGTATGCGCACCAGTCAATCGACGTATGGGTACACTCAATTCGACGTATTAGTACATATCAAACGACATATATTTTGTCTCAAATTGACGTATGCATGCCAATCAATCGGCGTATAGGTACAATCAGTTCAACGTATTAGTACATATAAATCAACGTATGCAGGCCAGTCAATCGACGTATATTTGTCCCAAATTGTGGTATGCGCACTAGGGGTGTACGCGGTCGGGTTCGGGCGGCTTTATAGAAAAAATTCAACCCGACCCGATATATGCGGGTTGACAAAATAACAAAACGAAACCGCATAATTATCTTTTCAAACCAAGCGGTTCGGGTCGGTCGGGTTTAATGTATTTAGCGGGCGGTTTGGCGGGTTATCGAATTATAATTATATTACTTTAAGTTTCAACTAGTAAGTAAGAAACTAAATAACATACTTGTACATTTAATTAAAAATAATTGAGTTGGTGAGAAATACAAAAATAAGTGGTATTATTAAATAAAAATCATATTTATCATGAATTGTAAACTCTAAAATATTAATAAAATTAAATTATTTTATATGTTTATCATAAAAATATACATCTACATCTTCGGTCAAATAAAGTAAAAACAATGTTCTTGTTTACTCAAGTTAAAAATAAAGTGTTTTACATAAATATGAATAAAACTACTCCTATTAGAGTTTATATATATGCATATATAGTTTTAAGAGTTTAGGGTTAATCTTTAAATATATATATATATATATATATATATATATATACACACACACACACGCACACACAAACTTATGACATATACAATTAGCGGTCGGGTGGCGGGTTACAATTATTAAACCCACCACCCGACCCGAAAGTGGGGGGTTACAATTTTTTCAACCCACCACAATTTTTTAATAATTTCAAACCGGCGGTTCGGGTCGGTTTGAGCGGGTCGGGAGGGCTGTGCGGGTTTATGTACACCCCTAATGCGCACCAGTCAATCGACGTATGGGTGCACTTAATTCAACGTAATAGTACATATCAATCGACGTATATTTTGTCTCAAATCGACGTATGCAGGCCAGTCAATCGACGTATTTTGGCATATTAATCGACTTATGGGTACAATCAGTTCGACGTATTAGTACATATAAATCGACGTATGCAGGCTAGTCAATCGACGTATATTTATCTCAAATTGGCGTATGCGCACAGTCAATCGACGTATAGGTACACAATTCGACGTATTAGTACATATCAATCGACGTATGTAGGCCAGTCAATCGACGTATATTTGTCTCAAATTAACGTATGTGCACCAGTCAATCGACGTATTTTGTTCGATCAATCGAAGTATGGGTACACTCGACGTATTAGTACATATAAATTGACGTATGTAGGCTAGTCAATCGATGTATATTTGTCTCAAATTGACGTATGCGCACCAGTCAACCGACGTATTTTGTTCGATCAATCGACGTATATGTACACTCAATTCGACATATTTGTACATATCAATCGACCTATGCAGGCCAGTCAATCGACGTATTTTGGTCCATCAATCGACGTATGGATACACTCAGTTCAACGTATTTGTACATATCAATCGACGTATATATTTCTCAAATTGACGTATGCATGCCAGTAAATTGACGTATGGGTACACTCAGTTCAACGTATTAGTAAACATCAATCGACGTATATTTGTCTCAAATTAACGTATACATGCCAGTCAATCGACGTATTTTGGTCCATCAATCAACGTATGGGTACACTCAGTTCAATGTATTAGTACATAAAAAGATAATTGTACGTCAATGGTTATGAAAGTATACGTCAGACTGCAAGAAATAATACGACAATATTGGATGACAAAACAAAACATCGATGCAATTGTTCAACAATCCTAACATCAGTGAATCCGAAAACAAACCAAACTTGTTCAATACAAATATCGCAAGAGAAAAACATCAAAAAATGTCAAGTGGCTGAAGTTCTAGCATTCTTGCAAGAGCGATTGTGTCCAGGAATACCACACAATTTATACTTTCTGGGCCGCGAATCACCACACTGTGATGGGATCCTTTGTGTTCTTCTACGTCCGGGCTGAGCTTGCACATCAGGTGCAAGTACCACTTGCGGTTCCTCCTGGCGCACTAATTCCCTATCAAAATTAGGAATAAGATTTAGCACTGCACGGTAGGCGAGCTTGTACCTTTCAACATAATAGTGCTCGTCACAGAACTTGTACACATCAAGGCCCTTTGACTCTATGCACGCCAAAACATGTTTGCATGGTATTCTATTGACTTGCCATGACCTGCAACTACAAGTGAACTTCTTAAGATCCACAGCACACGATTTGTTCTTGTCAATAACTTCAAACCTCATCCCACTAGACATTTGGACAACTAAGGTACGGGATCCCAAGTAGTTCACTTGAAGACGCTTCTCGTGTTTGGGCCAAAGCTTACCAGTAAATGTCTCACCTTTTTCCCTCTTCTCATGTGTCATAGTCATGATTTGGCAGCGAATATGATCAACCATAGCTGCAACGGGCATAAACCGAGCCGATTTTACCCAACTGTTAAAGCTTTCTGCCTGGTTGTTGTTTATCACTCCACATCTGTCACCCGGGAACAGCGAATTCGCCCAGCATTGCGGTTCGTTGTAATGTATGAAATTAACAGAGAGAGGCATAGACTGAGTTATCATATTCATATACTTTTTAAACTCTTGCACCGTAGGAGCATATGCGGCTTTCTTGAAAACGGAACTGTAATGTTTTTTATTGTGCAGAGGGTACTTTCTCATCACCTAAAATAGAGATTATAAGACTATTAACCCATCATACATTCCATGCTGACTTTCACAATTAAATAAATAAAAAAAATATCTTACCTACTTTGTGAAGTTGTCAACTAAGTGTCTCAAGCAATAAGAATGGTGGCTGCCGGGAAAGACCTTCGTTATACCCTTAATAAGCCCACTATGTCGGTCGGAAAAGAAGGTGAAGTTTGTGAATAGAAATCCTTTTGTCGCATTGAATAAGTTCCGTAACTTCAAGCAGAACCATTCCAAATTTGAATCATTTTCAGCATCAACAACAGTGTATGCTAGTGTGAAAAGATCATCATTGGGATCCTTGGTCACTGCGCTAAGCAGGCATCCCTTGTACTAACCGCTCAAATGAGTTCCGTCCAGAAAAATTAAAGGTCTGAACCCTTGAAAAAACCAAGAAGACATGCATTGAAGCATATAAACAATCTTAGAAATCTGTTGTTAATTGGGTTAATCTCGTAATCTACAATACTGCAGGGATTATATTCTTTCACTGCGTTACAGTACCAACGCAGCTTGTCATGTGACAACTTATCTACACCATGAATATCCTGCATTGCCATTTCCTCACCAGACCATGCGTTGTGATATTTTAGTTGCACACCAAAGTTTATGAGAATATCTTTCTGCATGTTACAAGGTTTGTACATAGGCTCTCCTCTCAGCCTTATCCTTCACCGAATCAACCCTGGGATGACCCTGGGTTCCAAGAGTGGCTTCACCACAAGTGTGCACCAAATTGCATTTTCTAATGGCAAATTGTTTGTCACATGCATTCAATGAGGCGTATACCCTCCACTTGCATTTTGAAAAAGGGCAAATAACTATGATTTTCCTTGTGTCATTCTTCACAAAAACGAAGTCGCGCCTAATCGCAACACAGTAGTTCTTCAGGTTTACTCTGAAGTCATCAGGGCTATTAAATGTTTGACCCTTTTCACGGATGCAATTCCTCCACGCGTCTATGGAGTTTCCACATACAATGCTTATACCCAAGCCCTCCTCATCCTGTATGTTAGTCCTAATGGGATAGAAAAACAGAGAAATATTAAGCATGCGGTATTTTTGTTGTTAGTGTGCAGTATGATAATAATCGCATGCAATATTTATACAAAATAATGTATTACCTGACCCCGTTACTGCTCTGCCCTCCACGACTTGGTGGTTCATCTTTGCAGCATGTTACAATGTCAATCGTGGTCGTTTTCATGACCGAACACAGCCGAATCATATTGTTGACGTCAAGGTCTTCCAACATACTGACATACTCATTGTACTAGGGAGCTTTGTATTTCAAACCGTACGTTCTCTGCCTTATTTCCTGCCACTTGCCACTGCAACTCCGGTATAAATCCATCATACCAGTATTTTGATCGATGCTCATCACATGAAGCTCGGTTTTGTGGTGGAAAATTCCTAGAACACTCGATTGCTCACTGGTAGACATTTTTCCTGGCAGTGGTGCGATTGTACTGTGAAAATTGGGGGGGGGGGGGAATGTGAGTGGTGGAAGTGTTGCGGTATTACGACGGAGAAGGTACGTTTATGGCGGTTGCACAGTGGAGAAAGACTTCTCCGGCGGAGCTGCTGGGAGCAATTTACAGCGGTGAAAATGGTGGGTAAAGAGCGGTAATTTAGGGTTAAAAAGAGGGGAAATGGACCAACAGGAAAAATAGAGGGAAAATGATAAAGTCAGGGGCAAATCAATCATTTTAGATAGGTAGGGAGTGGATCCAAATATGTATTTGTAACTAGGGAGTGCAGACTTTATTAATATACCTAGGGACTGATTTCTTAGTTGAATTAGTAATTAGGGATTTTCTACCAATTTTCTCTTAATGTAATTGGTGACAATGCTTAAATTATGAGAAAAAAAATCAGATTTCTCAAAAAGGAAAATCATACACCCCAAAACAAGGATTTAATTCCTTCTTTTTCTTAGAGTTTCTTATTCACGTTTTCAGGGAATCTGAAGTTTAAATTTGCAAAATATTTTCACTCTCCATATTGGCTTTTTTCTATCAATAAAGATATTATATATATAATTATTATATTTAATCATAAAGGAAATAGTGGATAGATTATTTTAGTATTGACTTGTTATAACAGAACTTGTGAACGGAAGAACAGATATCGAACAAAAGGAAGACAGTCCTACTTCACGCAACAGAGCTACATAGTTATGACTTAAGTGACGTTGCATGTGACTGCATATCAACAACGTCACAATCAACTATTATAGTTTTAATTTGATTCACTATTACAAAAGAGAATCATTTAAACATAACCTTTGATCAACATTTGAGCATGTAAAGATTATATGTTATTGTCATAGCGTGGCTTCGCAGACGAGCAAAAATAAAAACGTAGAGATTCTACGTATATATGTATCTCTGTACAACTCCTTCATCCCTACTTTTTTGCTCTTGGAGAGAGGAAAGCATTCCTTCATCCCTACTTTTTTGCTCTTGGAGAGAGGAAAGCATAAATGACATCAAGTAGTTACAAATCTTGAGCCAGGATTTACAAATCTATCAACTAATATCATGGATGTAGTCCAAAATAAGAAAATAAAAAAAAAAAATTCTCATATCAGCTCGAAGATGATCTCATTAACCACTGCAAAAATATTTCTTCCCCGCTACTTCCTCCAAATCTTAAAAAAAAAAAAAAAGATGGGGACACAAAAAGATACTATTCATCGTCATCAGTTAATGCAGCAAACGAAAAGGGCCTAAACTTATAGCCATCGCCATGGTAGAACTTGTTTTGAAATTCCACCCAATGGAGACGTAAAGCATGGAGGAATGCACTAAGAGACTCCATCATGAGCAATATAAAGGCTGTTGCAAATGTGAAAACTGCCAGACCCACTAACCGTATAATAACATTGTCATACCTGCATAAGTATAAATGATGGAACGGAATAAACTAATTTAGTCAAGCTTGATGTTAAGCATACTGAGAATATTAGTAAGGTTGCAAGTTAACGAGGAGCTATCTCATTCTCATTATTGACATTGTTTATGTACCATTCTTGGTGCGGAACATTATCATAAATCATTCATTGTCATAGTGACCATCACTTTAATATATTAAGTCATCACTCCAAGTCTCCTAATTCCACTAGTGATAAATGCATCAAATATGCCAAATCAGCTTCCAGATGCCACTATTAAGGCTAATAATATCTTTCAGAAAGAGGGAAAAGAGAGGAAAAATTGCTCAGAATAATCACAAACGCATCAATTGAAGATACTTGAAATATTACTAAGCATGGTTGCCAGTAAACTTTCTTTATTGGGTCAATCTTTTCCCATCATTAAACAAAATTAAGAAAGGTGAAATAACATAACTGCACTAGAACCTTAAACTTAAAACGAGATTGGGCTTCTAAGAAAAACAATGCAACTTTACAAGAGATGCTTGTGTACTATTTAAGAGTCAAAAGGCCATTCAAACTAATTAAGTTTAAATTCAACGAGGTAGATATTGCTTAAGGCTGCATGCTTTACGAAAACTTACCCCCAGGCAAGAAGGAGAACCTTTTCGTAGAAAACAGTTGATAGTTCTGAGTGGGCCAAACTGTAACAAAATGAGGATAATAGTTACAAGATGAAACTAAGCCAAGCGGAAAAACGTGCAAAACAGCAGGCTGAAACTGCTTTACCTCAAAGCCCACAACCGGAGATATGATGCGGTATTAGAAACTGCACCCAATACAAACTCAATAGAGTGTATCATTTGATGCACAAAGACCTCACTAAAGTTGAACTCCTCGTTGTGCGGTTGTCTTGCAGAATCAGATTGTTCGTCATTATACATTTCAGAAGTACCAAGAATTCCATATGTCCGGCCTTGAAACCTCTTAGATATCCACAAGAACATGGCAAAGTTAATCACTTATATAAAAGTTCCAAGATTTTAGACACTAATGTAAATTTTGATAGTGGCCTATAATTGTTGCGTACAGACTGAAATGCAACTCCGACAACCAAGGACAAATCAAATCTATGATTTGATACTGCATATTTGAATTCTTTAGTCAAAATATCAAATTGCTGGTTCTCAGGGAAACTCTAACACGATTATTCACAAAATTGATGCTAAAAAGCATTATAACCTATCAAACAAACCTGAATATCGACTACATATGGTGCTTGTTCTCATAGATGTAGTCCAAAAACAAAACATATAAGCAGCATATTTGAAGGAGAAAAAGTTACATAAAACAGCATATAGACTTCACGTCACTCTTTCGCCCAATTTACTTTAAAGTGTCTCTAAAGAATCCAATCATATTCACCAGTTACATAAGCACATGCAGATATACCTACTTTTTAACTTGATTCAGCTATGAAGATCATGAGGTACACAAGTCCAAGTAAGCACTTTATATTAACAACTTTCAGAGACAAAAGTAGAAAGGCAATGCAGATTGGGCCAAGAAGGAACACATGTGCAGTAAGAACTTTGATGAAAGGAAGTATATTTTTGAAGCATAAAGGAAAAGAAAGTTGAAGGTTCAAATGGAAAGGTTTCCCACCCTTTTCCATGATGTATAAGATAAATGAAGATAAGAAACGCCGTTTCAAGGAAAAGAAATACCTCAGTATGAAGTCTCTTTAAAATAAAAGGTTTGGGAAAGAGCATCCACGGGACAGCAACAAAAGCTAAGAGCAACAATACAACCTGCAAAAATTTCACTGATAAACAATTTTTGTTTATGGGTTTTATAGGTATAAAATTATATAGTAGCAAAATTACATCGAGATTGAACTACAAACGTGCCTGAAGTACACCCTGACCCCTGAACAGCTGATTTTCACGCAAATCCTCAAAAGGACTTAAGAACATATAAATCATCACATGATATAGGTCCGCTTGAGAACCAGTACACCATTTAATAATGATGAGTAGAGAAAGATATCCAAAAAGGCCATTAAGGAAGATCATCTGTGGCAAAAACTGATACCTGGAAGAAAGCAAAAGATTAAGCATCTGTAGGGGATTCTAAACGATTAGAAAGTTGAAAGACAAGAGAGAGAGAGAGACAGACAGAACATACTTAATATCAATTGAGTTGTTGAAATAACGTGCATTGAAATAACTTAGTATAATTCCCAGATTCATCTGTGCCACACCAAACAAAATAGACATTTTCATCTTGAGAGAATTCAAGAAAGGAAGCTCAGAACGACTGCCACGCCAACTTGGATCCACACCAAATGGATATGTATCTCTATCTTTGACTAGACCAATTGAACGAGCATCACTGTTACGGGATAGACACAGAGCAACGGTATGAGAACTATAACTCATGCGAGTAAAGGAAGATAAACCTTAATATTACCATACATCATATATGAGAGAAAAGAAAAGGAATAAACTCTGATGGTAGTGAAAGTGAAAGTTTGGAAAGCTAAATGGAACATGAAAATATCAGAAAACTAAGGATACCCTATTGAATAATTTGGTCAATAAGGTATGGGAAACACACAATTCTCAGGTCAAATTCTCAGGATTATAGGCTTTGTTTGCCTAATTTAATTTCTCATGCTTAGATTTCAAGTACATAATATTGCACTCAAATCAAATGCCCAGTACATTGCCAAGAATCATTTGATGCTATATCTGAAAATAAACTTCCCCATTTCATAGAACTTGAACAACTTAACTCACTTTAAAGCTAAATTCTGAATAGCAAAATCAATTTCATGAAAAGGAAATGACAATCATTAGTGAACCCTAGTCATCCAAGATGTCAAATCTAATTATAACTACTTAACTCTTCTAGCCTTCTTCTTTATAACAAAGGAAGTGTATCAAGTTTCCTTTTTCAGCCCATTACCCTTCTTTATTCCTCTATTATCTATTACTTTTTTCTTCTATCTTTACTTTTTCTTTTTCCTCTGATTGCAGGGACAGAATGCGAGGAAGAGGTAAGACGGCATCGTTTCAACTCTAGTCAGATACCCAATGAACAGAAGAAACGTCAATGACCAAGAGAAAGCATGATTCATACCTGCATGTAGCATCTCGGCATTTGTAGGCAGATTGACCAAATATGTGAAAAGGAACGGAAAAGAATTCATTGTATATTAAGCCACAGTAAATTGAAAAGAGAGACATCATAAGGAGGATGTATCGACCACCAAATAGCATCTCCATGAAGCTGCCAAGTTTCTGATGGAAACAAACTTTTTAAAATACATGACAGAATTGAAACTAAAGAAAAACTAAAGTTAACAAAAGCAAGCAACACATATATATACAAGGGGTATCAATAAAATTAAAGTTAACTCGTTTTCGCCACCATACATGTGATGGATCAATTTTCCTAATTACTTTGCCTACTGGCAAGGATGATTTTTGCTTCTCTAGAATTATATTATATATTTAACACTCACTATAGGCACCAGCTCACTGTAAATTGACAGTGAACAAAATTCCTATTGGAATACCCAAAAGGCTGGACCTAAGTAGGGTGATTTGTTACATCTATCAGAACTGAAAAGTTAATTTGGCTCTGTTCAGTGCTTTTTACTGTTCCCCTAGTTACTCTTCCCACTTACTTCTGAGGCAGCTAGCATTTCAACCAAAGGCCTTTACAATGCAACAATCCTAGGGAATTTGTGCAATTTACATGGATTTTTCACACTCCACAAAGATTGGACAACAATACACTTCCGATCTGCTGCTGTTTCACGAGGGATGCATATTTTTTTTCACCAGATTGCAATTTGGTTCGTACCTTTAACATGAAAATTTTCACCTTTTGATGTTTTCTACTGAATATGGGAACTTCCACTAAGCCTTATTTATGTAGGTGGTTTTTATTTAGAAGTGAAACTGTTTATAGAATTTAGCAATTCTGTAGGTTCCTCACCATTGAGCTCAAAATGGAAGAAAGTTTCTAACTGTTATAAGGACACGGAGACTTGGGGGGAATCTACTTCATCACACTAGGGTAAAGTTGACGCTGTCTGCTGAATTATATTCTAACCTTGGAAAAACAAAGGAGAGTCTCATATATGTTCACCACTTTAACATACAAGAAACTAAAATTATCCAGAAGTCTTAGTTACCTTACCCCCAGACTTTCTTCCCATAACAAACTTTCAACAGCAAAGGATACAATGAATTGAAATAAGCATAATAAAATAAGCATTTATATATCTTGATGCCAGTTACTGCACCCTATGTATGTTATAAAGAGAATAATCACTTAACTACATGGAATCCTCAAGAACAGGAACCAACATGAAACAGCTTTGATTTTATAATATATATCTATATGTTATATGTATGTAACTATGTATATAACCACATCTGCTGCTTCAAAATCCAACGAAAGAGGAACAATTTTTGTTTAATAATGCATGGATTCTCAAGAAGTTTCTGAAATAATGTACAGGGTGCCTAAAAGCAGATGAAAATAATTTGACATTCATAAACAAAGTAACAGAAGTAGTAACATTGCATCTACAAATCTTTTGCTGAAGTCTACGAAAAAAACATATTAACAGTGAGATAATGTACCTGTGAACCAAACTTTTTCTCACGGGCTATAAGAAATAAAGCTCCCAACAATAAGCATATACCATGACCCCAATCACCAAACATCACAGCAAAAAGAAATGGAAATGTAACAATGGTATAAACTGCAGGATTTGCCTCCTGATATTTTGCAACACTGCCAAAACAAAGTATTTATCAGTACTAAGTACTTGCTAGCACAGACATATACAAAGAGCAAAGATCATTACATGTAAAACTGAGTTCCATAGGAGAATGCAGAGCAAACAAAGGTCTCAACCAAAGAGCAATAACATTTATCAAGTCAAAATAGTATCGATATCATTCTGCATCAAACCCCAAACCTTCTCAACTATTATTACTCTCTATTAAAGAGCACATTTAAACTCGCTCACAGGCTAACATAACATGTAGAGGAGCAAGTTCTGGGAGTTGTCAATTGTCTAAAGTTGGGGACACCTTTAAAGCATGTAAAAGAATATTCAACCCATATGTGAAAAGTAATAATATATCTTATTACTTGCCTGCACATATTTTTCTTTAAATCTTTGTTTTCTCCACAATAGGGACACAGATGCCCCAAACAGTGCTCCCATCAAATAATGACATCATTGAAACCAATATCTGAACAATAACAGTTCGATGTGGAAAGCATCAGAAAACACACAGGTCTTAACCCTTATTATCTAACAGGCAAAAAAAATCTTTAGTGGGGACACATTTTTTTTGAGTTCTTGGAAAAACTGCCAAAGATTGCTCAGCATTGCTCAATATCTCAGTCCCTCCCTGAAGTGCTTCAGAAATGGATTTCCGCTAGTTCATATCTTACTTCAATAGGCACACAGCAGAGAGATAATTTCATAAGACATACTTGAAAAGACTGCACTTAGTGCTATCTCAGAAAGAGAAAATTCCCCGTACCAAGAACGTCATCTTCTTTGAACAATGTGTCCCTTAAAATCCAGGATCATTCAGAGCTGAACAGAAGATGCAAGAAAAGAGCCAATTTTTAAGTTGAAAGACTCCCTCATTTCTTTTAAGTTAAAAGATCAAAATTGCAGTTATTTTAAGTTCCTGCAAACACTCCTTATATAGTTTCTGCACCTATCACACCGATTCTATCCGTAGTAGCCATCTCTGACACAACATCCTCAAACATAGGAAAATCTGAGTGTTTTTTCTTGCCCACATTTAATCACGCCAAGGAGCAAAAGAGACTATTCTAGAACTGCAACATACATTGCACTGTGAAAGCCCTTTATCGACATCCGTTCAAGACTGGCAAGTTAAAGTGAGTTAGGAACAATACAAATAAGCCAGTTCACTTCTTGATTCCTTTTTCTGCTACAGGTGCGCGGATACCTTAGCTGATAGCAAA
Source organism: Buddleja alternifolia (assembly GCA_019426215.1). NCBI lineage: Eukaryota > Viridiplantae > Streptophyta > Magnoliopsida > Lamiales > Scrophulariaceae > Buddleja > Buddleja alternifolia. The sequence goes on along the minus strand of CM033402.1, from coordinate 17,066,572 downwards.
GACCATATCACCTTCAGGTGTAGCAAACTGTATTCTTGCTCTTAAGAAAAAGTTTGAATACAAATTACCAACTGGATGCCAGTGACCAAACCAAAGATCTCTGCTTTTTTCATTTTCAATTTCCACTTGAATGAACTTCCAAGATATTTATCACAGCCCAATCGGAACCAACTTCATATCTCCAGGTTAAATAGTCTAAATCCACCTTATTTGGCAGAATGTCTATGTAAATCTAACACCGAAAGCACCAAATATTGCGCTTTCTTTCTTAAAAGCCTTTGTGTCTACGAAATTCTTTTTGTAACTTTCAAGAAAGAAGAGGCTTACACTACTTGCAAATAGATTTCGAAAGCTGCACTTTTCATTCTCCTTCGATGCACTCAGATTTCTTGTGTAGGGAACATGCAGCAATCAAGTGTTAATAATGCCACCAATCAAGCAAATGAAAACTACATAACAGGACACTATGAGTCGAAATGTATGGACTGAATCAGAATCAAAAAGGTAACTCAATTGCACCAAGCACACTTTATAGACAAAATTCCAGCTGAAGTCACCATGTTGCAACTTGTTTTCTGTGGGTTAGGCAACCAAGCTGGGCAAACACTCATGAGTAACATCTCAACGATACCCTTATAATTGCTTACAAAATACAAAAGGAATAGTCTTTGTATGCATCAATAACAATTTCGTATATTTCGTATATGTCATAACTAGGAAATAAAAGACCTGGGAGCATGACATATCCATACAAGCTCCTTAATCTACATTCATTCAAAAGAGTAATCCAGGGAATAAAGTTTTTGTATATTTCGTTTTGCCAGATGACCTAGAAGGATAAAAAACATTAGCAATACCAACAAATTCACACAATACAGAGAACATTTGTTTTCAGTAGATAGTCAAACAAAGCTAGCAATGTTTTTCCTTTACGTCGTGTCTTAGAAGGCAAGAGCAAATTTATGGCATAGAGCACAAAACATTAAGGCAATGTTCATCAACAATTTTCTCACATATAAATACATTTATTCACTAAAATGACGAGAACCAAGAATAAGTAGAAATAAAATAGAGCTGAGGCTAGATTACCTGTGATCTGAAAAAAAAAAAAAAAGAGAGAGGCTAGATTATCATGTCCAAAGAAAAATGATTGTGCATATTAACTCACCCATATGCATCAACTATTTCCTGATATGCATTCGTAAGATTGTTGGTTCTGAAGTATGTTGGAGGCAACTCAATTGAGTCCATCACATGAAATATTATACCCACTTGCGAATTACTATCAAATGTTGCACGTTGCAGAGCTTCTTGAATCTGCAATATCACGAAATGCATTATTTCACTTGATTATATAAAAAATCAGGTATTCTAAGTACATTCTTAGATATATGACATAACAAAGAAGAAGTTCTACCTTATCTTTTGCAAATACTGGACACCAACCCTCACCAACCAGACACTTCTTCGTGACATCAAAATTCAGCATATTTAATGTGTCAAAAATTGCCTTTTCCCTTCTCACCTGGAAGGGGAGTTAAAGAGATTTTTTTTGAGATTCTACACTTTCCTGCAATGATTTTGAGTTTGAAAAATGGAAAGTCTAACGTCTATATTCTACCATATCCATCCACTTTGTAAGGTGAAACCCCGCAGAGGTGAGAGCTGCATCCCGATGACGTAGTCCAGCCTCTAAGGTTATTTCCAACTCAGACAAGCGTGATAAAACCTGAAAACAAGAATTAGTTTATTTGTGTTCACCACACTGGTGGTTGTTTCTTGTCGTAAGTGAATGCAATGAAATCACACTATAACACTGTATACAAGCAGAGAAACCACTCAATATATATATACTTGTGACAATTTGAGGTAATGCACAAACTTTATAGTAAGGCTTTGATAAATTGAGCTGAGTTTAGTCAAATACAAAAAATGGATATCTAGATTTCCGGAGTAGGAACCCTCTAGTTATCAATCACAAGTTGAAGGTTCATAAGCTGGTCACCTACAGAACTATTGTTAATCTTGAGGTCCTGCTGTTTATCCATGTCCGCTGTATATCGACCGGAGATGACCAAACAGTGTCGCAAAAATACGAACTTATTCTTGATCAATTTTGAACTCAATAAAGAGGACTTATTCATGTCATCATAAGTCAGCATGTGCATTAAATTAAATATAAAGGAAATGAGTCTTTCATTTTTATTATCACAATAATAAAACAATACAGCACAAACATGGGCCTGAATCTTTTCCAAATGCATCAGAAATCATAATTGATCCCTTTAGCAACATACTTCTCGAGTTATTTGCCTCCGTTTGGTTGTGTCTTCTGGCACTGCATAGCAATTTGCGCCAAAGGCTTCACAAATTTTCAGGATTTTTGTTCTCGCCTGCTCGCCTGAGAAGAATACCACAAAAACTGTTTTCTCAACCTGCAGGTGCAAACATTACACATCAATTCTTCAAAACTTTTTGCGACTGTTCATAAGAAGGACGATTCAAAGTAAAACAATATCCTGTCAATTGAAGAGTAAAATAAGTTTGAAAAGAAAATAAATGCGTTTTATGGTGGAAATCACATATTATGGTTTTCCATTTCTTTACATGTTTTTCAGTTTCCTTTGACTTTATAAATGGTTGAGCTTTTTAATTCAATTAAGAAGGTACTCAAAATTTACTTTGTAAAAAAAATTCTGAGAGAAACAATGACCATTTCATTTGATACATGATCCAGGATTTGAGCATCAGCAGGTGCCTGATTGAAAAGCATATTGCCCCTTGTCGTGCGAAATAACATCCTCTCAAATCTCAGAACTTTAGATTTACAGATGATACCACTTATAAATTTTACACCAGATTGGTTTGCTGATCCAGGTTGCATCTCCTGCGATTAAATGTCTACATGAATACAGCATTGGCCATGATTCATAAAGCATAAAAAGTAATCCAGCAACAAACAATCATATTACTCATTACCTGTTCAAGCAGTGATGCTGTATCTGCATCATTATTGTTTGTATGGACATTTTCATCTAATTCTGTCTCCTGGGCTGCAGAATGGTTGCCACTAGGCACAAGGAAATCACCTCCCTGGAATCACCCATTAAAACAAATTACATTTGGTGATATCACATATGATGTTGCAAAAATTATCAAGTAATATTGCATTATTATCCTGGATGTGTAATTCATTATAATAAAAAGAACACTAGCACAAAAAATATATATATGGACTTCTTTTTTCTCTTCATTCTATGTTTTTTAATGAGTTTAAAGTTACAGATTTCTGGGTCATTTAGATCATGCAACCTGTACAATTCACTCATCTCAGTTTTTGTTCTTGCAATACATTTCACTTCACAGAACATGCATACACAAAATGCATAATTAACATGCCATAGTTCGACTCGAAGAACCACCAAAGCAATCTACTGAGCCCAAAAAAGAAAAAATGAACACTCCAATCTAATCTTGTTATATGATGTTGCTTCAACATCAAAAAGGATTACTCCAATATATCTTTTCTCATTTCATGTTTCCTGGTAACGCAAGTAAATCAAAGGAACCATGTAAGTCCTGTCGTTTTAAATATTTGCTCACTTTACGTCTTTTTTGCTTGTTTGACTGAATTGTTCCATTATTTTAAAAAGAACATTTTTTGTTTCATCTGACGTGTGTAAATGACTGTTCTTTTGTCTTCTTTAATTTTTTGCTCAATTTTTTCCTTGTTGAAGAAGAAACATTCCAAGTTATTAAATCACAAGAACAAACTAGCCATGTATTATTGTCATCAAGTAAACCTTGTGATGCCCCTTATTGGATATCCCAACTATGGGGCCTATCAAGGTTGACTTAAGATTTCCAGACAACATGAAATGTCATTAATATCTGAATCGGAGTTTAGGAGTACCTTGGCGACACTTTTCCTGATGAATATCGCTCCAAATTAATTAATTATTAATCTATTCAGGTATTCTTAGAGGGTGTTTGGCTGAGCTTATGAGCTCATTAAAACATCTTAGAAGTTTTTAAGCTACTTTAAGTATTTGGTTTGGCAAAGGAGCTTATAAGCTCCTCAAAGATAAAGGACTCCTGGCTTATTTTGAGCTCCCTAGTGTACCATAGAATGATTGAGATATCCTCATAGCTTATTCAACATTCAATGTAACCCACACATTTACATTAAATGTATTATATACAAGTTTAAATGTTTAATATACAAAAAACAAATGCTACGCTTTGTATTTACCTAACTATTTATATTACATAACATTAAATTTTCCATGTAATTTTATGTTAGTTGCACTAAACAAACTATGTATGCATGTATGCAAAATATGTAATGTATACTACAAATGCAGATATATTATAAATAATAATAAAACAAACATCAAATATAGTTATATATATATATATTATATTTATATGTTGATGTAATAAATTTGACAAGTAACTAATAGCCAACATATCAGCATTATACATACATGCCTGGGGGTCACAAAAGCAGGAGAAATAAACTCATTCATCACAGAGAGAGCTTGGGGAGACATCACAAAAGCCAAAAAGAAAAAAGTTACAGAGGGAGTTTGGCTATCATCTTTGGCAAAGCAAAAGTCTACACCAGGCAATGAAGCAAGTAGGTGACTTGGCAATGCACCCACCTAAGCCAGGAGCAACTGAAATAGGATGATATTCTTCACACCTTCACGGTAGAAAGGTGTTGGGTCAGAGAAGAATTTTGATGTCCATAAGGGGGAACCACCACCCGGGGATACGATAAATGCAAAATCGTGGAGCTCATTCTCTCTCCTAACCGTGGATAGTCAAACTAAGTAAAATGTGTGTGGCTTGCGAGCAAGTTTTCTCTTGCTTTGTGTTTTCCGTATTTGGAAACTCCTTATAATTTCTTCCTTTTTGATGTGAATGAAATTTGATGATATTTGATTTAAGCATTTTAATCTTCTTTTATTTTATTTTAAATTTTTTGACTGGAGGTGGATCAACGCGTACTCAATGGTTAGTGCTATTATTAATTGGGAACGAGTGGAACCCACTCAAATAAAATACCTCGTTCATTACACGAACAAAGGAATTTCTTGGCCGAATGTTTCGAGTGAATTTACGAGGATTTTTCCAAAATATACAAAGGAAATTATAAACGCTTGAAATTTTTGTCATCGATATACAAAAATACTGTACATATGTTGTATATGTACAACCATACATATTTGCTTCTTTTTCGTGGATTTAGCTTTAGTTAAAACTAAAATTTAAATACAGATACTAATATATACTATTGAATAATTTTTTCACATTTAGTTGCTTAGCATCACAGTAGTATATTTAAAAAGAATATAATAAGATTGAAACATATATTTTATCTCTAATAGAAATATGAATATAATGAAAATTTATAAAATTAATTTTTGGTCCTTGATTTAATGAAAATCAGGTCATAGAGGCCCAAAAAAATCGACCCAATTTTTTCCTCTTTTTAATAATGATAGAAAATCCGAACCCGACCCGATCGGGTACCCAAAACCGATTAAACCGAGTCGATTTGGTATAGGGTAGTAAGATTTACTAACCGAAACCCGAAAACGATTAAACCGAACCCAACAACCCAAACGCCCGCCCTACTTAACACCAATCGTTTATATATCACTATAAGTAGAATGAGTACCAAGGCCCCAAATTTATAATAAGAATATGTTGCGAAATAGTTATTCATTCGATATTACTTTTAGCATGTCCTTTTCAGTAAATTTTTCCAAGTTTGCCAATTAGACCTTATTCTACGAAAATCAAAAAATTATTTGTAGACAAGACCTAAGACCTTATAAGCTCTAAACACATTTACACATCTTATAAGGTCTAGAAGCTTATAAGCTCCTTAAAAAAGTTTAACAAAATACCATTCTGTACCTTTACATTGAGAATTAAAAGGTTTGACGAACTATTATCTTGAAAGAATGATTATTTGACAAAGGAAAGAAGAGAGACGTCAGTAATTTGCCAATGTACCTTTTGTAGTACCATCTGGAACTCAAGCAGCTCGTTATATGTTTGCTGCAACTTCTCACTGTTAGCATTTGTTTCAATTAGCTCGTGTTCATGCTCCGCAAGTTGAACCTAAAATCAGAGGAGATACAAAATAGTTTGACTCAGTTGCATGGAAGAAAAGAAAAGATATTTCTGGTCTGGAAATGTTAACTTGCAAGAAGAGCATAACAAAAGGAAATAGACCTCCAATTCTTCCAACTCAATATCAGGTTGGGAAATTGAATGAGGAGATGGCAAAAGACCAGCTTTATTTATCTGATCTTTGAGAAAACGTAGTTTTCTGGACATCTCAGCACATCGTTTAACCTGTGGACAATTTATGAGAAATAAAATCACTACAATCAAGCAGAATGGTGTCAGTGGAAATTGACTTCCTACAAACCAGCATAAGAGAATAAGTAGAAATTGACTTCCTACAAACCAACATAAGAGAATAATTGACAAACAACTCATTCGGTGAAAATTTTTGTATACAGAAAGCAGTTCAGTTCTTTTTCCAATAAGATCGAGAAAACAATTTACGGAAATAAGAAAACGTCTCTGTTGATTTTAAAAAAAGAAAAAAAAAATCTGTAAAATAAATATACAAACACTGAAATTATGACAAGAATTTCACTTGTTAACCCTCAGTAATAACGTAGCCTTGTACCTTCAATAACAAACTACTGTTCAAGGACACAGAAAAGCAACATTGACAAGAGCAAAGATGAGACACAAATCTGTTACATTATAGGAATGTATATATTTCGTAGAGATTTAAGGGATTTGATTGATTCCCTTTCTTTATTTAGGTTGTAGTTGGGTTTACTTTATAAAGAATCGTTCTGAACTTTTTTCCCACTTTATTGCTTTCTGTGCTGAAATTCAAACACATTTCATACTTCTGTAAGTATTTTGCGAAGTGACAATACCAAAGAATATTTTTCTAACTCCTTTCGCACTTACATGCTTAAACATGACATTCTTCATCAATCCTCATGTATTGACACACTATCTCAAAATGGTGTAGCTGAAAGAAAAAATAGACACCTGCTTGAGATAGTCAGAACACTTTATTCCAAACACATGTCTCTGAATGTTTTTGGGCTGATGCTGTCTCAACAGCCTGTTTTCAAATTAACCGCATGCCTTCTTCTGTTCTTCATGGTGAGATCCCTTATAAAACTCTTTTTCCTACAAAACACTTGTTCCAAACCTCACTTATTTGATAGTGCTTCTTTTGTTCGGGATGTTCGTCCTCATGTTACGAAGTTAGATCCCAAAGGCAATAAAATGTGTTTTACTGGGTTACTCAAGTTACAAAAAGGGTACCGGTGTTATTGTCCTAGTTTTAACAAATTTCTCATGTCTGCTGATGTCACCTTTATGGATTGTTCGTTCTTTCTAGCGTCGTCTAATCCTCCTGCCAATAAGGGGGAGAGTGATGATTTGGTAGTTTATCATATCACCTATCAGTCACCATTGCTCCTCCGACACCACCTCATATCCTCCACCTAATCTTCATGTCTATTCCAGACAACGGGGTCTTCCTATTACATGTCCTGAAAGGTTTCTACTTCACCATCAGACAATGCCCATGATCTTCCTATTGCTCTTCGTAAAGGTAAACGACAATGCACTTATCCATTTTTCTTTTTGTTTCATATGATCGTTTGTCATCTTTGTTATGCACTTTTGTTCCCTCCCTTGATTCTGTCTCTCTTCCTAAGACTCTTCATGAAGCCTTGTCCCATTCTGGCTGGCATGGGGCAATGTAAATAGGCTTTTGCAGTTAAATTAAATCTTGATGGAACTGTAACTCGAATTAAAGCTCGCCTTCTTGCCAAAGGCTATGCTCAGACATATGGTGTAGAATTACTCTGACACCTTCTCCCCTGTGGCTAAATTGTGCCTAAATTGACCTCTGTTCGTCTATTCTTGTCTATGGCTGCCACTCATGATTGGCCACTACATCAATCAGGTATAAAAAAATGTCTTCTTACATGAAGACTTATTGGAGGAAGTTTATATGGAGCAACCACTCGGGTTTGTTGCTCAGGGGGAGTGTGGGAAAGTTTGTCATCGTCGAAAGTCTTTATATGGTTTGAAACAGAGCCCTCGTGCTTAGTTCAGAAAACTTAGTCAGTCGGTTGAAAAGTTTGGCATGAGCAAGAGTAAGTCTGATCATTCAGCGTTTTTATAAACACTCTTCGTCTGATATTATTCTTCTTATTGTGTATGTGGACGATATCATTATCACAGGAAGTGATACTATAGGAGTATCATTTCTAAAGTTCTTCTTCATAGTCAGTTTTACACAAAGGACTTAGGGTCATTAAAATACTTCATGGGAGTTGAGGTGACAAGGAGCAAAAAGGTATTTTTTTTTATCACAGAAGAAATATGTGCTTGATTTATTAACTGAGACGGGAAAGTTAGGGACTACAACTCCCAAAAGAGGGAGACTTATTTGAAGATCCTGAGAAGTATAAGAGATTGGTTGGGAAGTTGAACTATCTCACAGTAACTTGTCTCATTGCATATCGCATATTCTGTTAGTACAGTGCGTCAGTTAATGTCTACTCCAACTGTTCATCATTAGCCTGCTTTAGAACAGAACTTGTGTTACTTGAAGGGATCTCCTGGACGAGGCATACTGTATAAGAATCATAGTCACACTCGTATAGAGTGTTTTTCAGAAGCAGACTGGGCGGGATCTAAAATTGAGGAAAATCCATTATAGGTTATTGTGTTTTCTTTGAAGGAAATTTGGTTTCCTGGAAAAGCAAGAAACAAAAATGTTGTATATCGCTCCAGTGCAGAATCAGAGTATAGAACTATGACGCAATCTACTTGTGAAGTAATGTGGATATATCAATTACTAATTGAAGTTGGTCTTAAAATCTCAATGTTGGCGGTGTGATAACCAAGCATTTCTTCATATTACATCTAATCCGGTATTTCATGAACGAACGAAATATATTGAGATTGATTGTCATTTCGTCGTGAAAAGGTACAACAAAGTTTAATTTCTACAGGATATGTGAAGACTGAAGACTAATTGGGAGATCTGTTTACAAAAGCTCTAAATGGGGTTCGGGTTGGTTATCTTTGTAACAAGTTTGGCATGATTAACATCAATGCTCCAACTTGAGGGAAAGCATTATATTATAGGAATGTATATATTTCGTAGAGATTTGAGTGATTTGATTGATTCCCTTTCTTTACTTAGGTTACAGTTGATGTATATAAATAGGTTACATATCATTGAATAAGATAATAAATTCTTCTTCTCGAATTACAAAGTCAAATAAAATTTAGGACACTACATAGCTGAAAGAGAAAGATCATTAGTTCAAGTACAAAGAGAAAGATTCCGTGTAGCTAATCGTGTCGGACATCGAGAAATGTAACATGCGGACTTTGGTCTTAAGGTAAACAGTCTAACTTCATAAAATAAATACTTAAATTTGAGAGAAAGTGAATTTTGATAATGAGAGAGTGAATTTTGAAAATGTAACACTATGTTTTGTTTGGAATATTTATTTTTCACAATTTTCTATAACCCCTAAACTCTAGAAAATATGAAAATAGCCCCAACCATGGCCAAAACATGTCAAACGAGTCCCATGTCGTGTCAAAATTTATTTATTTTCCAATCCTCGGAATGCCAATGACAATGGCTGACTGATGGTTTGTCCAACACGCCGAAAACATCAATTCAAGTACAAAAGGAAATATGTATGTGCAGCTAATGGTGTCGAACGTCAACTAATGTGACATGTGGACTATGGTGTGTCAAGAACAGTCTAACTTTAAAAATTAAATATTTAAATTGAGAGAAAACGAATTTTGGTAATGCAACACTATCTTGTACTTATTTTTAGGAGGATTTTTCTTAATTTCTATGACCCTTAAGCTTTAAAATTTGAAATAGCCCCAACAGTGACCAAAACTTGTGGAACATGCCACCAGCTGTGTCCGTTGTTGTGTCGGATTTTTTTTTTTTAATCCTGGAAATATCAATGCCCACTGTTGATGGCGTGTCCATCACTCCGAAAAATCTCCATGTTCCGCGTTGGACACGTGTCCATCATCTAACCTAGTGATTCTTCAAATTGTCCATGCATTATAGGAAACAACTAGCAACGGAAAAGGACATCCATGTGGAAGAAAGTGCATAAACAGAACGTGAATGTCCTATTTCTCTAATAATTGAAATGTAAATGCAGAAAATTCAGAATACAATTTCATGGACATCCTGATATTTAACTGCAAACGACTTTCTTCACAACAAGATCACCACCAACACAGACAATCTTGAATTAAGGTTCATGTCTGACTTCCTACTTCTTAGATCAATACATAATTAAAGAGAAAGTACATACTCTAATAAATTTAAGAATAAACGTCAACAAAAAAGAGAAAAGAAAATTAATGTCATTAACGTGGGAAGATATGCTAATACTAATATTTCTCAGATAAGGCTCTATTACCTATTCATTGTATAGTGAATCCAATCCTTCTATGCAAACTACCAATAGATGAAGAGCCGAGAATAAAATAATGACAGAATACTTGCTGCCATTGACTCAGAGGTCTGAGCTCCCGACCATCAAAGTTAGCGAAAGGGATGGAAGCTGCTCAAGATTCACATTGCTCTGATGAAGCAAAAAGTATTCCACACATCCTTTAAGTTGACCATCTTAATGAAGGAACTAGTCTTTGGTATGGTTAAGAAAAAAGAGAGAGGAGACTTAATGCCATAAAAAGTGGGGGGATATGTGGATACCAACATTTCTGGGCCAACTAACAAAAAATGTCAATAAATTACCACATAAGTTTCACTAACCAGCAGGGAATAGAATCAGTACAGGGCAAGCAAAGGTAATGCTGTTAAGTATTATGCACAAAAAGCAAATGAATTTCATAATGAGCTCATGGCATTCAAGCAACACTGTTGACAATTTCGCACGTAACCATGGTGTTAAATTTCGCCCGAAACATCGAAATTTCTATCGAAATTTCGGGTTTCCGGGGGTCCAGAAGCAAAATCGAACTTTCAATCCAATTTTGCAGAATATCTTTCGAAATTTCGACCGAAACCCAAAATTTTCCGAAATTTGAAATAATATCTGCTAAATATTCGTTGAAATTTTGACCGAAACCCGAAATTTCCCGAAATTTAAAATAATATTTATTTTTTTATCTTTCTAAATATTTTATAGTTAAAAATTAGGGTCAAATAATCATTCATATTAAAAGAAAATATAATAAATGACCAATTATGTAAACCAATAAGCAATAAATTTAAATACGAATCTGAAAGTGATATTAGGCAATAAATTAATAAAAATCCGAATCTGAACACAAAAATTATTTAAATAAGATCTCATAAAATCCTCTTAGAAGCTTGATGTGGTTTTGAATAATGATTTTTACTAAAATTGTGGTACACTTTATTTTATTGAAGTTCTTATGATATTTGATTATTATTTTACTATCATTATTTCATATTTTTCACAGCAGGTTTTAGTCATTCTATTCAATAACATTTATTATGCATATATTATACATGGAATATTATTAATGTAAAAAATGCATATTAATGATATTTAAAGTTACACAAAGTTTCATTGTATATAAAGTGGGAGTAGTCTAGAGTAACCTGTCAAATTTTGGTGAAGCCATTCCTATTCTAAAAATTTGACAAGTGTCCCAAATAATTATTTCTATCCCTCTCTCCTGATATTTCTTACTTCTTTCACCTCTTTTCATACACGTTCTTTCCTCCTCATCTCTTTATTATCTTTTCTTTTATATTTTATTTACTTTTGCTTATTAAAAAAATAACAACTAAATTATTTTATTTTATATTAATTATTTAATTGTTTTTACTCGAGAATAATTTTAACCTTTTCTTTTTCTGGACATGCAACGAGTGTTCTACGTCGACTAGTTTTTAGAAATTTCTATGATTTCTTTAAAATCGAAACCGATATTTTGAATATTCCCGAAATTTCCATCAAAATTTCCATAAATTTACTACTCCGATATTGACACCGATACCAAGATTTAATACCTTGCACATAACCTACTATTACCTGAAGTAGTATTTCTCAATCGGATACTAGATTTTCTATTTCTAAAAAGAAACCAACAATTGAATTTACTGATATGCATTCTTACATTATTTTCACTAAGATATCACTCTTAATAAAAATTCCATTGACCGTAAAAGTCGAACCATCCCATGTGCTTTGAAATGGAGGAAGTATCAAAGAATGCAGATATTTATTGTCAAATGAACTTAGTTCATATCCAAGTGTAACAATCAAATTCTGGGGTGGAAATTAACTGACTAGTACTTGTAAATGTCTAAAACCAATAGCAGTTCATGCACAGTACCTGATTGACAAATGTTCTCTGGAAAGGGCTTTTATCATCATTTAACTGCCAGTGAAAAAACACAGTTGAGTGGGTCATTATGTACTAGCAAAACACAGAATAAACACACTCTACCATATTCTTAGAAAATACTTCTACAAAATGATTTGAACATAACAATTCCAGAAGAATGTCCCAGAGTAGTTGCCTTATAGAAAACCTAAAACAAAAAAGATCTTTATGTGAATACACACATTGTTTAAACCTTTAAGAATCATAAGCCATGTCAAATGCTCTCAACAGAAAACTGCATAACTTTTTCAATTGGTACGCCCTTCCTCTTTTACATGTCCCAGTAAAATACCCAAGTCGTTCCTGATATATATTTTTATTTCATTACCGAAACTGTTAACTGATATAAATTTGTTGAACCACAGGGAATGAAATTAACTACAAACGCATCCATGAAATGGCTAAAATGCATTCTCCCACTCCCAAAGGGACAAATTGATATAATTAAAATTTCTTCGATAAGGATGGATCGTTCCAGGCTGCTAACGTTATACGATTGGCACCCTAATAACCTACACGCATATGGACTTTACAGTAAATTGTTCCAACATTTCCAGTCTAACAGCATACTGTTATATAGCAATTCAACACTTTTTAAATTAAATCAAACAATGGATCCATAACCTAAAACTCAACCAATGTAAAAGGTCAGGCATGTACTAATTGACAGTTTAACTAAAATCTACACAAAAATAGAGTGAAATAGAAAAAGATACGAACATACATCGCGGAATTGGAGGAGACCGAGTTGACCGAGATAAGAGACGGCGCGGTGAGCGGACTCGACGGGGATAATGAGCTGCGCAAACATCATCTTCTCGGAGCGCATCAAATCCATGCTTGGCAAATTGTCTATGTACTCCATTTTTACATCCACAGTCGATGTTAATCGGATCACAATCACTCGCACTCGCACCTCTTATTCAGATCTGAATTCGATAAAAAGTAACGTAAGAGTGAGTGAGTGCGAGAGAGGGATTTAGTGCGGAGTGAGTGTGTGTGTGTGTGTGTGTGAGTTATACGTATATGTTGGCAGTAGTGGTGGCAACTGCCATCACCGTGGGGGAATTCGGCGTCGTTTGTGGTGAAGAGTGAAATGGAAGGAAAAAATCGAATTACTGTTTACGCCAAGCTTACCAAAGAAAACTAAATTGATATGTCTTTTATTTGTATAAACGTGGAAAATTGAGGGGTATGTTAAATGAATTACCCAAAAAAGAAAAAGAAAAAGGGGGTATGTTAAATGTTGATCCCACATTACTTTGATAATTACCATTTTTTATAAAATAATCTTGCTTAATTGAATTTTAAATTCCTTTTAAGAATTATATTACCAGCACTAATTTTCTAAATAACTTCAATGGTTAAAATGAGGGTTAAAAACCAGGAGTGCCCACTAGGGGAACTCGAGCGAGTCAAAGTATATGAGTTCGAGACCAGATCGAGGTGCGTCAAGACGAACTTGGAAAATAAAATAAATAATATTCATTATTATTTCTGTATTAATATATGTATATATGTATATATATATATATATATATATTACAAAATATAATCATGAAACACATCAAAATATATCACTATGTATATATGTATATATAATATTATAACTATATATATATAGTAATAAAATATTGTTTATTGAACAGGTATATTGCTTCGAATTCGGCACGTTGAAAAGTTTCAATTCAAGCTCGAATCAAGCTCTACTTAAACCAGCTCGACTTGATGTTCACTCCTATTTTAAACTAAGAAAAATTACTCTCTTATTGAAAATGAATTGTCTTGTGTATACTTGTACACAACCAAACTTTTATGTTTTTTACCGACATATTATGGTAATTTTTTACTAGTTTCTTAAAATCATAATATTTGTGAATAGACATTGAAATTTTTTATTTTATTATTGTATTTTAAAAAAATTAGTTTTGATTGATCGGCCACATCAACAATCAACATTAGAGAAATGGCTATTTGCACCAATTTTTTTGTGATTTATGATTGTGAAAGAATTGGAGCGCAAACAAACTGTGCTTGACCAAATTACTTGGCTTGAACTCATTATTGGGCATAAATTCAAATTTGGGTTGAGTTGAGTCAAGCATGAAATTAAAAATTTATTGATAATAAATACATAATTATTATAAATGTGTATATACGTACATATGTGTATATATATTATATTAAATTATATATAAAAACTAGATATAACCCCGTGCCAAGGCACGGGATATTGAATATGTAAAAAAATATTTCAAAATATGCATCTATCATTACATAATTTATTTATATAAAATCTACAAAAAAAAAATGTAGTACATTGTTGGCAAATTTAACAAAGAAAATATTAAAAGATAAAATGAGAGGCGACCATCATCATTAATAATTTGACTCAACTTGTTAGTTATCATTGAAAAATTAAACAAAAATGGGAAAAGAACAAAATATAAAACAATTTCGGTAATTTGGACTTAAATAATTATGATGAAGAGAATTTTATAATTACTATATTGAATTTTAATAAAAATCCTTAATTGCTATGTTGAAGAAAGTCAAAATATATTGTCATATATTGATATGCATGGGTGAAAAGGAGAGAATATGTTTTTATCATGTAAAATTGAAAAATAATAATTTATCAAACAAAAATATAAACGAAAGAGATTACCAAATTAACAGTTACATAGCTCATCCTTGTTTTGCAAAGTACTTGACATTTCAAAAGTTTATAAAATTGATACGTATTCCCAAAAATGCTACAATAATTAGTTTTACACATAAATATGAAGTCTAAACAAGATAAATGCTGCTAAAGTTTTTAGTGGAGCTTGATAAGTTATGAACTTTGATTGAAAATAAAAACGTGGTATGCTTTGAATTCGAATAAAAGCTTAAATTTTGGCATGATAATAGAGCTAGAAGCGGATTTAATTAAGTAAACATAGTAAAATATTTAAAACTTGATTTTAATTATGAAATCAGTTTGATCTATGATTTGGGGAATATGTGGTGAACTAACTAATTATGATAGACTAATGGATATCGGATACCATTCGAAATTTGAATAATAAAAGAAATTTCAAAGAATTCACCAATCAAAACAATTCTTGATAATTAAAATTTTCAAAATTCTAAAAATTAGTATTAATTAAAGTAATAAATGGTCGATTACGGTCAAACACTGCTTTGCTATATATATATGTGTGTGTGTGTGTGTATATACACACACAGAGATAGAATTATAATATATATATATATATACACAAATATATCAAGTGAAAAAAATTGAAGAATATCAAATCTATTCAGCAAAGCAAAATATGATGAAAAGAAAGTAAGATAAATCGATCCAAGTGAAAAAGAAAATTAAAATCACACATTAATAAACCACTTTCAAATATAGAAATCTCCATAAAAAATAATCCAACTTATATATTATGAATGAAAAGCTAAGATAAATATATTAAAGTGATAAAAATAAATAAAAAACACAAATTAAAAACTTCATAAATATGATGAATAAGAAACTAATATACGTCAACGTAAAAATTTAACGCAATCACATATTAAATAGATACGAAAACAGGGTAAATATCTAAGATAGCAACAATTGAATATACAGACATAGTAGACGAACTTGGAGAATAATAAACAATACAATAATAAAAAAATACATATTGAAAGAATATGGCTTTCAAAACTGGGTAAAGCTCATAAGTGGCGAAATTCAAGAGCATAGAAAAGAAAAGGAAAGCACACTTTTGGCAAGATGACCTACAAAGTATGCAACTGGCATATGATATATGTGTTGTTATATGGAAAGAAAAGGAAGATGGAGATTTAAAATTAATGAACTAATAAAATCAAATTTGTATAGTTACCAAACTATATACAACATAGAAAAACGGAATTCAAGACTCTACTAAAATTTGTCAAAGATTAAAAATGGTGACCGTATCAATGATATGAAGTGTCACATAGAAATGATATGAAGGGGCAAGATAAAAGTGAAAAAAATGATAGGCAAAAGTATAAAAACTATGTATATAAAATAACTATCAAAATCCATTTTAAAATATACTATATTGATAAAGTAGTATGAAAATAAAAGGAGAATATAGCAGATACCCCCCTAACCTATGAGGTAATGTGCACTTTGCCCCCCAACCTATTAAAAGTTGCACTTAACACCCTAACCTATCATATATGTGCACTTAACCCTCTCGATCAGCTTCAGGTAGCACACTGGGGGCAAAGTGCTACAAACTGCATAGGTGAGGGGGCAAGGCGCTCATCACCTCATAAGTGAGGGGGCAAAGCGCACATCACCTCATATTTGAAAATTATTTTCATATTTAAAAATTATTTATTTCAAATCTAGAAATAATATTTCAAGAAAAATCCAAATAAATCACAATATGCATGATTTAAATTGAACGATGAATGGGTAAATTTTCCCGAAACTGACCGAGGGGGGTTAAGTTAATATTAAAAATATTTGAATTAAAAAAAGAAGAAGAGAAAATAGCAGATACCGCCCCCCCCCCCTCAACCTATGAGGTGATGTGCGCTTTGCCCCCTCACCTATGGGTTTGTAGCACTTTGCCCCCTGTGTGCTGCCCGAAGCTGACCGAGGGGGTTAAGTGCACATATATGATAGGTTAGGGTGTTAAGTGCAACTTTTTATAGGTTGGGGGCAAAGTGCTAATCACCTCATAGGTTGGGGGGTATCTGCTATTTTCTCAAATAAAAATATGATCACTTGGAGATCAAAAGAAGAAAAATCATTATGATGAAGACAAAAAATAAAGAGGAAAAATCAAATTTCGTCATTTGGAATTCAAAATGCACAAAAGAATAATTAAAATTTGAAAAGATTGAATTTTGAACTAAAATAATTCAAATTTTAAATTATCATGAATTGTGTAGGCCAATAGAATTTTTTCTTTATAATTAAATAACTCAAAGTTACAGAAAATTAGTTAGTCTAGCTTTATCCAAAAAAGATATGAGGTTGTTAATATATTTGGATAAAGATTGATAATTATATATTTTTGAATTTAATAGATATTTATATATTTAATTTTGCTTACATGGCAAAATTGAGTTCAATTAGGTCATCCATATATACGCTTACTTGGATGGCTTCAAAGGTTGTATTTTATTATATATAGATTTGTTTGTTGGCTCACCAGTCTACATTGGTATAGATGCATCCAATTTAAATCAGCTAGCAAAACTCAATGCTAATCTGTATGAAAGAAACGTACCCTTTCCAAAGGTTGGAACTTTTAGTATATTTTACACAAAATGGTTTCTTAGATGGCTTTATCTATACTATTTATTAAGTGAAAACATTTTAGAGTAACCGCTTTGGTACGTCAGAAAGTAGAAAAATAACCCCATCTAATTATAAATTTTCTGCCTAAAGTTGTAATTTTCAATTGTAACTGATTTTTGACGGTTTTTGGCTTCTTTTTCTTTTAACATACGGTTTTTGACTTTTTCCACATTGCAACTCCCACCCTTCTATTCTAATTCTACATGTAGTATTTTGTTTTGAAAGAAAATTCCATCAAAAGGGTCATTCTCCACATTTATATGTACCCACTACTTTCTCAATCTTCATTTTATGTTCATGGAGAGACTTCAACCTTTCAAATTGTGTTGGTGTAAAAGGTGATATGACAAACTAAATAACATTTAAATCCAATCAAGATTCCATCTAATGCAGAAGAAAGTTCAGTTATTCAAGTTCAATTTAAGGTCCACGACTATATTATTTTTATTTCTATTTCTACAATTTTCCTTCCCATTGCTCTGCTTTTATGTTTAATTTTGTTCTAGATTTAGTCAATATTTGTTTCTATTATGTTGACTAAAAGAACACTGAATATTTTAATATTCCCCTTGATTGACAAACGTTGTTACAAAAACGAAAACTAAGAACAATGTAGTTTTGTGAAAAAATAAACTTATTGCCGAAAGAAAGAGTGTTTGACTGGATTTTGTTTTTAATCTCCCCGTTTGTTGATGAAATTTTTATTGTTTCAAGCAAGAAATTTTGTTCATGCATTTTTTTATGCACATGCATCGAGTGTACTCCGATTACTAATTTTAAGATTAAACTGGATTTGTTGCAAATCAGAGAAGAGTACTTGAAAAGAAAAAAGAAAAGAAAAAAGAAAAACTAATAACCTCTTATAATAAAAACCAGTTAATATTTCAACAATTGAGAGTTAAATCCCCAATCAATAATTCAATTTTGTGATTAGTCCCTAGTCATATTTTAAAGGTCCGCAGTCCCTAATTCTAAATAAAAGTTAGGATTCTCTCCCTACTTCTAATGAAAAGATTAAAATGTCCCCAACTTACATTAAAATTATAAGTGACCCACAACACTCTCTTTCTTCATATTCTCTCTCTCTTCCTTCCTTTCTCTTTCCTCCTTCTTCTTCATCCTCTTGTTCTCTCTCTTCCCTTTCTGCCATTGTTGTCCGATCACCCCGCTGTAATTTTCGGTTGGCAAAAAGAGCTTAAAGGAAGTAAACCAGTTAAAATCCATTTGAAATTAACCTATGTTCCCCTTCCTTGTTATGAAAAACTCTCTCCCCGCTAACCCAAATGCAGTACACCAACTCGAATTCGGGATTGGCGACACCTTCGGACGCTCAGGCAGTCAAATCTCTCAATAAATCTTCTAGTCCTTGTCGGTTTGTTGTATGTCCACAAATACATATTTGATTTCTATATTTATAAAAAAATTATCATTATTAGTGTATTAGTGATTGAAATTCTGATTGTAGAATCTGTGTGGGCGTGTGATTGTGTCGTAGAAGTTGCATAATGGGTTATTTAACAAACTTTCGTGCCTTATTAATAAACCCATTTAAATCGCAAGTGGTTCCTAAAAAGTTGCATAATGGGGTATTTAATTCCCAGGAATCGAATACTTTGGTGTTGGAATCTTTGAAAGTGGTTTTGATGGATAAAAGGGTTTCAAGGTCATTGGAGTTTATGAGGGAAAGGAGGCAGCGGGTGGTGAAGAGGGGGAAATTTCGCTGGAAAATGCTCGCCACCATTTTGAACAATTACATCTCCGGCAACAAGGCTCAGATCGTTTTTTGGACATTTTAATTCAACTTGTTAAAACATATTTGTACAATTTTTAAGACGTTTCTTAACAATTATTACCATTTTTTTAACAATTATTACGACGTTTCTTAACAACTAATTCAACATATCTGTACAAATATTACGACGTTTCATAACAACTAATGTGACATATATAACAACGAATATGACGTATCTGTACAATTATTACGACATTTATCAATTACTAATACGACATATCTGTACAATTATTACGGCGTTTATTAACAACTAATACGACATATCTGTACAATTATTACGATGATTACTAACGACTAATACGGCGTATCATTACAACTAATACGACGTATGATAACAACTAATACGATGTATCTATACAATTATTACGACGTGTCTTAACAACTTATACGACATATCATTACAACTAATGCGACGTATCTGTATAATTATTACAATGTTTGTTAACAATTATTACGACGTTTATTAACAACTTATACGAATTGGAGATAAATTGTAGCTTACATTTGAAGCAAAATCTATTTTATACTAGACCTTTTTTGATAATGTGTCATATATTTCTAGAAAACCCTATGTGTCTACTATGAAATAAAAGAATAATTTATGATTCTGAGCATTGTACAATACGTTAGGGACTTTCTCGTGAAGTCGTGCAAAATTGTCAATAAATTTAAGCTTACGTTTGAAGCCAAATATGTTTTATACTAGAATTTTTTTGATAATGTGTTATACATTTATGGAAATATCTATGTGTCTACTATGAAATAAAAAAAACTGATTTATGATTTCGAGCATTGTATAATATAGTGAAGTCGCGCAAAATTGGTAATAAATTTAAGGTTACGTTTGAAGCCAAATCTGTTTTATATTAAACCTTTTTTCGATAATGTGTCATACATTTCTAGAAAGCCCTATGTGTCTACTATGAAATAAAAAAAATGGTTTATGATTTCAAGCATTGTACAATACGTTATGGATTTTATCGTGAAGTCGCGCAAAAATGTCAATTTATATATAACCATAAATCATTTGATATGTAGCAATACGTCACTTTATATGTAAGCATACATGAATTAATATGTAGTAATACGTCAATTTATAAGTAGCCATAGGCCATTTGATATGTAATAATATGTCGATTCATATGTAATAATACAGTATTTTATATGTAACCATACGACAATTGATATATAGTAATACGCCATTTTATATGTAATAATACGTCAATGTATCTGTAACCATACGTCATTGGATATGTAATAAGATGTCAATTCATATGTAATAATACGACATTTAATAGATAAGAAGAATCTACAATTTTTGTGGGGAGGCTCGGATACGAAACGTAAAATGTACCTTGTCAAATGGGATACAGTTTGTAAGCCAAAGAAACAAGGGGGGCTGGGATTAAGACAGACGAGAATTACAAAATTGGCTCTACTTGGCAAACTAGGATGGCAGCTGATGAATGATGATGATGATAGCTTGTGGGTCCAGGTATTCAAACACAAATATATTTTGAGGCACAAAACTAGAGCAAAGAATGCTACATCGGCTACATGGCGTAGCATTCAGTCCATGATCCCTCTCCTTAAATCAGGAACTAAATGGATACTAGGGGACAGATCTCGCATTAGATTCTGGGAGGATGTCTAGCTCGGTGAGGACCCATTAGTCCTCCATACCAAACAATCTCTTTAGCCGGAGGAGTTACGTAGCACGATTGATAAATATTGGATACTGGGAATTGGCTGGGATTGGGCCGCATTACAGGGATTGCCAGAGGATGTTGTAGTTCATCTGCAAGAGGTGGACCTGGACACACTAGTAGGGCAAAAAGACAAACCACGTTGGCTTTTCTCTCTGGATGGGAAATATAGTTGTAAGAGTGCTTATGCAGCACTAACTCAAGCATCCGAGATAACAGTGGGCTCAAAATGGTGGGGAAAAATATGGAGAATACCGGGTGCACACCATCGTCGAATGTTTCTATGGTTACTCCGTCATAATAAAGTGACTATGACCTCGGTGTTGAAAAATAGGGGATTGTTCATAATATACCTGCCCCATTTGTGGAACCGATTCGGATACCCCTATACATGCCGTTAGGGATTGTGATTGGACAAAAAAAGATTGGCTCCAAGTTGTGCATCCTAATTTTTTTAAGTCATTCTTTTCAGGTACCGCGAAGGAATGGATCGACTGGAATTTGTCACACAAGATAAACAGGTATGATTGGTATGATAAATGGGATATTGTTTTCGCTGAAACTATTTCGTTTCTTTGGCAGGCTTGAAATGAGGTGATTCATAGGGTTCGTGATGAAATCCCTACTGGGGAAATTGACGTGTTACATAAACGAATTGACGGGTACTCAATGCCCTTAACTTTTATCAGGACAGGATGGACCAAACCGGCACCCGCCTACATTAAATTAAATATGGACGCTGCAGTGACATCGGGTGGCCGAACAGAGGTCAGAGGTACTCTTCAAGATGAGCATGGAACATGGTTAATGGGGTTTAGTGGTCACATTGACTCGTGCTTGTCACTGGAGGCTGAGATGCGTGCTATCCTGTTGGGACTAGAGATGGCATAGGCCGCAGGGATAAAGAAATTAATTGTGGAAACTGACTGTCGAGCCGCACTTCATAGCATTGTGGATGCCTCCAAGGAACATCACCACTTTGAGGTGATTTCTCGCATCCGTAGTGTGTACACTTGAGATTGGGATGTCTCTTTTCAGCTCATTTATCGGGAAGCAAACTAAATTGCTGATACTTAGCAAAAATGGGTATTAATACCCATATGCACCACATGGATGTACCATATTCACAAATTTATCAGCTATTAGACAATGATAGGGATGGCATTACATGGCCTCATTTTGTGACTATTAGCCTGGGTATGTCGGGCTAGCGAACTATTTTTTGGGTACCCCCGCCCCTCTTGGAATAAAAAAAATGATTTAGGTTGATTTTGCGGATCGAACGTACTTGGTCAGTGACTTCACTTGAGTTAACCAAGCTTCCTACGTACCTCTGAAGGGATCAAGTCTAATATAGGTGCTATGTTAAATATCCTTCCATTACTGTAGTTATGGTTCGTATGCGAGATGTAACAAAATTTATGTTATAGAATCATATTGTCGAGTCTATAGTCTCAATAAATGAAAACATGATGCTAGCTACGAAGTATGTTAATTGCTTGTATTCTAGTTCCATGCTCTCCATAAATGCATGTGTTTATAGCATTTCCACTCTGTACGGATCAGGAGTTGATAGATGGGACATCACAATAGGATGATGACAAGTGTACACTTCAGACGGTTTGGATGATACCTCATTGGGCCGGGTCGTGGGTTGATCCGCCTCGGATTAATGAAATCACGCGGATCTTGTAACGTTGTGTAATTATAGTATCCTTTAAGGTCCTTTCAGGTAAATACTTATACGATATACAGAACTTGTATAGTTCAGTCGTGATCCCACTAATGGTGAGTGGGTACAAGTCTACGAGCCCTCAACCTAGACTTATATGTAACCCTACAAGGTCATGGTTCAACTTATAGCGAGAGGGTACGAGGTCACGAGCCTCGATCCGAATCGATGTATATTAGTAAAAACTTGGGGAAAATTACACCAACACCCACTGCTATATAGGTAATTACACAAACTTACCCTCTTATACTTGAAATTACAAATACCTAACTCACTACAATTAAAATTACATTTACCCCCTGGAAACACTCGGTCAATAATCAAATAATACTAAATGACATTTTTGCCCTTCACTTAAATTATTAAAAAAAATAAAAAAAGTCAGAATAATATTTTTGTTACGGCCGTACCCCCTCTTATAATGTGTAATTACCAAAAAATCCCTCTTGTTTTTGAAATTGCCAACACCCATACAGGGGGCTAATTGTAAGGTTTTTAGGGGTTAAATTTTAAGAATTTTTTAATACATAGGGGGGGCGATTGTAAGAAGTGCTTTATAACAGGGGAGGTTTGTGTAATTTCAAAAATAAGAAAGGAGGTTGGTCTAACTTTTCCTAAATGACATTTGGACAAGGGCATTTTTGGAAGTTCACATAATGACGTCATCAAAAAACTGATTTCAGGGGGCAAATATAATTTTCAATTATAGTGAGTTAGGTATTTATAATTTCAATTGTAAGAGGATAAGTTTGTGTAAGTACCTATTATAGTAGTGGGTGTTGGTGTAATTTTCCCAAAAACTTATCATGGTTCTTCTTATCTCTTTCCAAACTAACTACTGTTGTCATTTAGTTTTTGGCTTTTTTTATCAAATTTTTGCCTAATTGAATATGTGCAAAGCATGGGTGATCGTGTCCTTACAACCAATATTTTAACTTTCAAAATAAAATAAATTCAAATATATTTGGAAAAACAATCGAGGGAAAAAGTATGGATTTTTCTTTTCTAAAGATTGCTAGTGCATTTTCGGCCTAAAAAGGAAGAGAGGAAATAGATGAAACGGCGAGGAAATAGATGAAACCGCGATATATTTACATATCGTCTAAGAAAACGTATGAGATTGTAAAAACAAAGTATTGTTAATTGTTAATTTGGAGAATAAATTATATTCCATGCACTATTCTTTAGAAGTGAATTATACGTTAGGAATTAAATAGAGGTGGATAAATCCGAGTCATTCTATGTATTGGTCTCGGTCCATAATACACCATTGGATCCCCCAACAAGGGGGTCATTTATTAAAACATCCTCGGTCTCGGTCCATAATACACCATTGGATCCCCCAACAAAGGGGTCATTTATTAAAACATCCTCGGTCTCGGTCCATAATACACCATTGGATCCCCCAACAGGGGGGGTCATTTATTAAAACATCCTCTCATCCAATGGTGTACACTACATCGGGACCATTGATACTTATGTAGCATAGAATTTCTCGATAAATCCTAACGAAAGACATTATTTCTATTTTCAAAGATGAAAGTGACTGAATATTTGACTTTGTGAAAGGGTTTCATTTTACGGTGATGAGCCAAAAATTGAAAAAATAGTCTTTGAAAAAGGAAACTAACAAAATCTACTGCAAACTGAAAAAAGTAATTAGATGTGTGTGTTGTTTATTTACTTATACAGAAGTTTATTGGTTCTAGTTTGTAATAGATAATTTCTTATTAATGATAATTAAAATGATATATGATGTAATGATATAATCGTTTCATTAAAAAACAAATTTATGGCAAATTGTTAAGGTTTCCATTTCAATTTGTATTCTATTATCTTCTTTGTCCTTTTATTCTTCCTCTTTCTCTCAACTGAAAAACTCTTAGAATTGATGGAAATCCTAGTTGTGATTCCCCACTAAAGATTGATGTGCATAGAAAAATTTCCAACTTGGAAACTTTATGTGCACTTTCAATCTAATTGGTAGAGTTTATGCTCTTTAATTGGTACCATTAGTGTGCACTTTCAATCTAATTGGTAGAGTTTATGCCCTTCAATTGGTACCATTAGAAAACTGGTTTTGAAAATTAAGGTGTCGGTGTAGGTCTGATCAATTATTTAAATGTTCAGTAAAATTTATGAAATTTTATTGGTTAAGATTAATTTAAAAAATTAAGATGAATTTATTGTATTCAATTATTCAGTTTTGTCGATGAAGCTTAGTTCTACTGGAGAATCTGAGGTCCCTATATATAAGAGTCTTGTGTTCTATTTTTAACGACAAGTTGTGCGTCTTTCTCTATTTTCATAATAGTTATTAGTTGGTTGAATAGTTGTCAGTTGATTATGGAATGGTAGATTTTATTCATGACATGTATCATGCAGTCAATTTATTCAATTTTTTTTACACTTAAAATTAGTTTTCAAAGTCAACACTTTAAACCGAGTATATAGTTAAAACTACGTGAGAATGTGAAGAGCCAAACATTAGTTATCCACATGAGAATTTGAAACAATTGTATGTCCACTTTATATAGTCGAGGTTGGTTATATGGATCGGGTCTTTGGGCATCGAACTTTTATGGAAGAATGGAGGGGAATTTTAAATAAATAATACGAAAATAAATAAAAAATAAGAAAATAATACAACAAAAAATAGGTATCAGAAAATAATAAATTCTGCGCCCGGGCAGCGCGGAATGTAATTTTTTTTATATATATATATTTGACCCATTCCGCGCTGCCCTCCTTATTTCCCGCTCATTTTTCTCCTTTTTTCGTGTATTTTTGAGTTTCGACTTGAACATATAAATTGTAGATTTTCATATAGACTTTGTAATCACACAAGAATGGACTCATTCCGATACCCGAATGAAGAAATATGACAAGTTAAAAAGGACACATTAGAGCAATTTTTCAAAAAAAATAATAACGTTGTCAATGTTTCCGGCTCATTTTTCTCCATTTTTCGTTCATTTTTTAGTTTTGACTTAAACACATAAATTGTAAATTTTCATATAAACTTTGTAATCATCCAAGAATGGACTCATTCCGATACCTGAGTGAAGGAATATGACAAGTAAAAACGGACACACATATACGAATTTTTCAGAAAAAATTATTTTTTCGTCATCTTCGTGATGATTTTTCGACCTTTTTTGTACATTTTCAGGCTTTGACTTCAACACAAAAAATGTAGATTGACTCACAAAGTTTGTAACAGTATGAGAATTGATTCATTTCGATATTCAAGTGAAAAAATACAACATGTTAAAATGGAACGGATTTTTTCGAAAAAAATATTTTTTCGTCATTTTCGGGATGATTTTTCGACCTTTTTTGTACATTTTCAGGATTCTACTACAACACAAAAAATGTAGATTGACTCACAAAGTTTGTAATGGTATAAGAATTGATTCATTTCGATATTCGAGTGAAAAAATACAATATGTTAAAATGGAACGGATTTTTCGGAAAAAAATATTTTTTCGTCATCTTCGGGATAATTTTTCGACATTTTTTGTACATTTTCAGGCTTTGATTTCAACACTAAAAATGTAGATTGACTCACAAACTTTGTAACGGTGTAAAAATTGATTCATTTCGATATCCGAGTGAAAATATACAATATGTTAAAAAAGACATATATATACGAATTTTTTGGAAAAAAAATAATTTTTCGTCATTTTCGGGATGATTTTTCTACATTTTTTGTACATTTTCGGGCTTCAACTTCAACACAAAAAATGTAGATTGACTCACAAAGTTTGTAACGATGCAAAAATTGATTTATTTCGATATTCAGGTTTAGAAATACAACATGTTTAAAAACGTCTTTATTAAATTTAATGTATTTTTTCATCCGGATATCGAAATAAATCAATTCTTACACCGTTACAAATTTTGTGAGTCAATATACATTTTTAGTGTTGAAGTCAAAGCCTGAAAATGTACAAAAAATGTCCAAAAATCATCCCGAAGCTGACGAAAAAATATTTTTTTTACAAAAAATCCGTTCCGTTTTAACATATATTTTTTTTCACTCGAATATCGAAATAAATCAATTCTTATACCGTTACAAACTTTGTGAGTCAATCTATATTTTTTGTGTTGAAGTCGAAGCCTGAAAATGTACAAAAAAGGTCGAAAAATCATCCAGAAGATGACGAAAAAATATTTTTTTAAGAAAAATCCGTTCCATTTTAACATGTTGTATTTCTTCACTCGAATATCGAAATGAATCAATTCTTATACCGTTACAAACTTTGTGAATCAATCTACATTTTTTGTGTTGAAGTCTAAGCGTAAAAATGTACAAAAAATGTCGAAAAATCATCCTGGAGATGACGAAAAAATATTTTTTTTCCGAAAAATCCGTATATGTGTCCTTTTTTTACTTGTGATATTCCTTCACTCAGGAATTAGAATGAGTTCATTCTTGTGTGGTTACAAAATTTATATGAAAATCTACAATTTATGTGTTCAAGTCAAAACTCAAAAATAAACGAAAAAGAGAGAAAAATGAGCCGGAAACGTAGACAAAGTTATTGTTTTCTTTAAAAAATTGCTCTGATGTGTCCTTTTTTACTTGTCATATTTCTTCACTCGGATATCGGAATGAGTCCATTTTTGTGTGGTCACAAAGTCTATATGAAAGTCTACAATTAATATGTTCAAGTCGAAACTCAAAAATGTACGAAAAAAGGAGAAAAATGAGCTGGAAATAAGGAAAAAAATATAATGTAATATATATATATATATATATATTGCATTCCGCTGTCAAGGAAAGCGGAATGCAATAAAAAAATAATATTTATGCACGTTCCGCGCTCGGGCAGCACGGAATGGGCATCTATATTTTAAAAAAAATGAAAAAGTTACATTCCGCACTGCCCGAGCGCGGAATCTACCCATTCCGCACTCGGGCTGCGCGGAATGTGCTATTTTCTGAACCTGAATTTTTGTTGTATTATTTTCTTAATTTTTATTTATTTTTATATTATTTATTTAAAATTCCCCCGATTCCGCTGCGTTTTTATTTTATTTTCCCAACAGTGGTATCAGAGTCAAACCATGGGGTTCGGCATATGTAATTTACGTGTAAATATGTGATTAGATGCATGATTTACAATCTTTAGCGATGCATGATTAGATATATAGATTTCACGTTTTTGTGTTCTTGAGGAATTATTAATTTATTTTATTTGTTAGAAATTAATAAAATTGGATTTTATATAATTTTGATGTGATAAAATAATCAAGAAAAAACGGGGATTAGAAATCCCCATTTCCGGCAGTGAAACCTGTTGCCGGCTGCTGGGCCAGCGCACGAGCAGACTGGGTCTGCCATGTGCAGGCCCATAAATGGGCTCAATGTGCGAGCCCATTCCACACAGCAGCTGGGCTATCGTGTGCGAATGGGCCGCACAGCGACAGCCCACGCTGTTGGGCTCACACACGCACAGCAGCCAAGCCGCTATGCTGCTGGGTTCCGCAACGAGCCCACCCGTGTGTTTTAACACACGGACCGGTCAATACGACCTGGATTGACCCGTGGGTAACCCGACTATATTTTTAATAAACAAATATATTTAGTTTTTTTATTAAAATTGGATTTTAATGCAAAAATAAATAATATTGTTTATTAAAATAGGATTTTAAAATTCTTAATTATCTAATTTTATTAAAGTTGGACTTTAAATTAAATTGGATATTTTCTATTATAAAATTAGTTTTAATAAACTTAGATGTTAATTTTTATTAAAATTGGATTTTAATTTAAAATTATATTGGAGTTTATTAAATTGGACTTTCTAATAGAATCAAAGAAATTTATTTTACTCAAGAATATGAAATCAATAATTAAATTTAGAATTTAATTAGAAATTAACATATATATTTTTCGTGTGTTATGTGATATATCATCTTTGACATGTTATGTGATGGGAGACATGATTCATGGACTTAGGCTCGTTTTTATCTATGTATTTCTTTTTTTTTATGGGTTGTAAAGGCCATTTTGAGCCTATGTTTATTTTCTTTCTATAGAATTTTGTATAGGTTGATACTATTAAATTTGTAATAGTTAGAAATAGAATAGGCCCAAAGAAAAAATTCAAGTCAAGCCGAGGAGATACAAGAAGGAGCTTTGGAAGCTTTAGTATAGTTTCTTTTTCATTAGTGATTGAGGCATTGACTTGGCTCAATCTAGGATTAAGGTCCATGAATCATGTTGTTGGGTTTCACAGCAGCAGAAGTTTTATAATTTAAACCCAAAGTGAATTCTTTGTTTGCATAGTTGAATCAATTAATCACGAAAATGAATAATTACTTACCTGTTGAAGCGAAGTAGTTGAAGACTCAATTCCTCCTTCAAAAATTCGAACTATGTTGACTTGATGACCTCAAGAACACGTGCAATCCAATCTTCATGAATCCTTGATCTTTTCTTGAATTATTGATCCAAACAACGAACGTACGTTGTCTCTAAATTATCACAAGGATTGATCAGACGAAAAATCCCACTTTTTCTCTATGGAGGCTGACGGATAGAGTGTATAGAGAGAGGGACGAGTTTTTCCTTCTTTTCTTTTCTAGGAGAGTTATGATTTCATATGTCCAGTTTAGATCAATGAGTCCTTTTATAATCACTTGACTTATTGACCAAGACAAACAAAAAGAGACCTCGTTGGGCATCAAAGTGGACGCCCAACTTACCCTAGTAAGCGTCCAAATGGATTCCCCATCTAAGCCTGGGATTCCCTTTTGTTTTAATTAATTATCTATTAATTAATAATTTATTATATCCAATAAATAAATAAATTAATCAAATAACCAAATTAATTAGATAAATTAATTCATTAATTTATTTTTGTAAGAAATTAATTAATAATTAATCTTATCTTTATAATTAATTATTTCATCCAATGAGTAATTAATTAATTATTTAATTTATCCAATAAATTAAATCTCCCATAATAAAATAGAAAATCCTTTCATTTTTCTTTATCAATTCTTTAGTGCGACTCTTTAGGTTCATTTTGTTTGGCAATGAGAGGAATCCAAAGGAAGTGGGTAACACCTAGCCAGTCACGTGGCTCACTTCGTAGCCCAAACAAAAAACGAATGATTGGATCATTCCACAACCTTCCAATTGTAAATACCGTATAAGTATAAACCCTTTGTTCACGTGTCCCAGTCAAATGAGAGTCATGGTTATGTCAAACTCACTGGACTTGACCATATGTATTAATTATAATAATCGGAGAACATTGAGATCGATTTAGTGCCTCGCACAATCGTCTCTTTTGCTTTGGCCAAAGACTTTGATCTCTATTTATCTATAATCACATAGGGTACTTTCTCATTCACCTATGAGAGAACAAATCCCATATTAGATATCAGCTAAGACTACCACTTGCCCATCAAGCCGCATTTCGAGGTCGAGCCCACCAATGGGTGAATTGGGTCTAACTACTCTAGTGAAAGACTTGACGTCACAAGTGCATCTTCTGCCTGATACTTCAGGTCAAAGGTTCACTTATACCTATTACGCATAATCAGTCTGTCATTGATAAGCACAGAGTGAAAACCCATATGACAGAACCGATGCGAGTCGTGTTCGAGCATATGAGTTCCACTGATGTGCCTATAGTCTTAAGCTCCCACCATCACATCGTGTTCGACTGACACTCCCATGTCAGAGCTAAGATTGTACAAGTGTTCTAAATATTTATTTGTCCATTAAAGACTTCATATTACTTGCCAACGAGTTTAACTAATCAAGATCAGTCTCTCTAGTGTCAATCTTCCTATCCCATAGGAAGTAGAGGGATTGCACTGAAAGCATGGACAAAACGTTTTACACTACTTATAGATGCAGATCAGATTTAAGTGAAAACTAAATAATGTCTTTTATTATAAATAATAAATAAGTTTATTACAAAAAGATGCCCTATCATTCTATCCTCTATGGCATCTGAGGGCATAATCCTAACACATGTGTTGTTAGCTTTCTAGGCTTGCTTTCAATTATTATTGATTCATGTTTATGTGTTTAATATAAAAGGATTAATGTGCAAAGTGAGATCTATTAAATAATTAAATTCCACATTGAAAAATATTAAGTTGGTAAAGGGTATTAGGTATCCTGTTCTCCACTGAACTTAGGAAAAGTTAAAATGGTATTTAATATATAATATCATCCCTAAACAAAGGGGGTTATATATAAAAATATATTTTAGATTTTTCTAAGTGCATGAAATGCCATTAGTCGAAACAAATTTCACCCCACATACCAGCAAAAGGTTGCAAGGTGAAATTCAATTATTAGACTAATACATAGTCAGTGGGTTAAACTTAAATTACTCATAAATCAATATGACCGTTAAAAGGTTGAGATTTGATGAGTAATGAACAAAGGGATTGAATCATCCATTTGATGAGTTGATGTTGGACATCACTTTAATCGTTTAATTAGGCTACATAACAGCAAAAGGTTGTAACTTATTAAGCTAGTTAAAGAAATCAATCACTACTACGAAGTCTTTCAACAAAGACTTCCGAATTCTACAGTGGGAGTGTGGATTTTCAAAAAATGTAGTGGGAGCCGAGTTTATTTTAAAAGTCCTTGATTTAAACTTGGAACAACAATTATGATAAAATCTAATAAGTCTTTTTGCTTTTCTGCAGTTATTTGCATATTATCTCTCTCATTATGATTATCAACCCGTTATCTGTACTACTTGAAAAGAACACCTTAACTGGTCCAAACTATGTGGACTGGCTCCGAAATCTGAGGATAGTCCTCAATATGGAGTCACTGGGATATGTATTAGATGATGATATCCCAACTGTGCCTGTAAGGACGTGTGCTAGTGAGGAGGAAGTTGCGGCTCATGAAAAATGGGTCAAAGACGACGTCCGGGTTCGTGGGTATATGCTGGGCTCAATAACTAATGAGTTACAAAGATCTTATGACAAAATGGTCTCAGCGAGGGCTATTTTGGCACACCTGATGGAGCTCTATGGTGAGCATAGGCACACTGCTCGATATGAGATATCAAAAGAGCTCTTTGGAGCCAAGATGAAAGAAGGTAAGAAAGTTGGGGATCATGTACTTAAAATGATCTCAAAAATTGAGAGGTTAGAGGCCCTCGATTTCAACATGGACCCATAACTGCACACTAACCTCATCTTACAGTCACTTCCAGACTCCTTTTTCCAATTTGTAATGAACTTCAACTGCAATGAGATATAGTGCAATCTAGTTGGGTTGATGAACAAGCTTACAACTGCACAATCTCAAATAAAGCCAAAAGGAAAAGAGGCAGCCTTAGTCATCACTTCTAATACCAAAAAGAAGCCCCCTAGCACTCCGGGTGCACATGTTAAAATAGACAAGGGAAAGGGTAAAGCTCTAAAAGTGATGAAGAGCAAAGGGCAAAAAAAAAAAAACGGATAGGTGCCTTCACTGTGGTGAGCTAGGACATTGGAGGAGGAAGTGTCCTAACTTTGGCAAGGGTACTGCAGGTATGGAACTTTTTATTTTAGAAACCAATTTTTCTATAATTGTATTTTCCACTTCGTGGATATTTGATTCTAGAGCTAATGCTCACGTTTGTGTAATGAATCAGGATTTGGAGCGAAGTAGGAAGCTGGAGCATGGAGAGGTACTGATTAGTGTTGGCAGCGGGCAGAGTGTCATGGCTTCTCACATTGGATCAACTTCTTTATGTTTATTATCTGGATATGTTTTAATTTTAAAGGATATTTTAGTTTTGCCCAATGGGCTTAAGAACATTATTTCAATTCCTATGTTGGTTAGGAATAATTATGTTTTTAATTTTATTGGCAGTACTTGCAACATTTTATATAATAATAAGATTGTTGGCGCTACTACTTTAGTCAATGGCCTTTATTATTTAAATATGCAAAATGAATGTGTTGTGAATGTTATCTCAAAGAAGCGTGGTAGACAACGTCCTAACCTTAGCTTGAAATGACATCTTAGACTAGGCCATGCTAGTGAGTAAAAGATACATAAGATGGAGAAAGATGGGTTAATAGACCCATTGGGATCGGATCCCTATCTAACTTGAAGCCTGCGATCAGGGATATGAAATCGCGCCCCTACTTGATCCATCTATTGGGACTCGAGAGCACCCCTTCTCCCGAAGTTACGGGGTCATTTTGCCGAGTTCCTTCGACATGAATCTTGTCTCAAAGGTAAAATGTCTAGATCTCCCTTCACCGGGACTTTTGAAAGAGCCACCCAAGTATTAGGACTTGTGCACACTGACGTTTGCGGACCATTTGGAGAAATGGCTCGTGGAGGTTTCCACTATTTCATTACTTTCACTGATGACCATTCAAGGTATGGTTTTGTGTACTTAATGAAACACAAGTCTGAATCATTTGAGAAGTTCAAAGAATTTAAAGCTTTAGTGGAAAATCAAACTGGACATCGATCATATAAAAGTACTATGATTGGATCATGGAGGTGAATATATGAGTGACGAGTTTG
The DNA here is from genome assembly GCA_019426215.1 of Buddleja alternifolia. Classification (NCBI taxonomy): domain Eukaryota; kingdom Viridiplantae; phylum Streptophyta; class Magnoliopsida; order Lamiales; family Scrophulariaceae; genus Buddleja; species Buddleja alternifolia. The sequence goes on along the minus strand of CM033402.1, from coordinate 17,032,972 downwards.
ATGCATTCCTAAAAGAACATGGGATAATATTACAACTCACAGCACCAGCAACTCCACAACTAAATGGGGTAGCAGAGCGCAGAAATCGAACGCTTTTAGACATGGTTAGATCTATGCTCAGCTACACTGATTTACCCATTTTCTTGTGGGGACATGCACTCCTTATTGTTGTTCACATCTTGAATAAATGTCCTCCAAATCCGTTCCTAAGACTTTATATGAGATATGGAGGAATAGGAAACCAAACCTTAAATATATTAGGGTTTGGGGATGCTCTGCCTACATCAAGAAAACGAAGACAGAGAAATTGGAAGCAAGGCCCCTTAAAAGACGTTTCATTGGTTTTCCTGAGGATTCTTTGGGATATCTCTTCTACATGCAAAATGATCACAGGATCATTGTTGCACTGCAAGCGTACTTTCTTGAAGATGAGTTTATTCAAGAAGGTGGTGCAGGTAAAAAGATTTTTCTTGATGAACAAAATGAAACACCTGAGGAGACAACAGATCAAGAAACACATACTAAACCTGTTGAAACATAACTAACACTACGAATATCTGGTAGAGTACCGCATCAACCTGAAAGGTACTAAGGGTACCTACTACAAGAGGAACTAGGTGTCCACACTACAGCAGTGGGAATTCATGGGACGACCTTTCTACTTATGATCAAGTAATGTTGGACATCAACTCTGCAAAGTGGCAAGAAGCTATGCAAGCGGAGATAGACTTAATCATTCCAACCAAATCTGGACTCTAGTAGATCGTCCCGAAGGTATAACACCTAGAGGGTGTAAATGGATCTACAAGAGGAAGATAGGCCCAGATAGAAAAGTTGACACATATAAGGCAAGGCTTGTAGCAAAAGGTTATAGTCAAAAGGAAGGAATTGACTATTAAGAAAACTTTTCACCAGTGACAATGATCAAGTCTATTCGTATTCTGCTTGCAATAGCTACACACATGGACTATGAGATATAGCAGATGGATGTGAAGACAACCTTTCTGAATGGATTCCTTGAAGAGGACATCTATATGGAACTGCCTAAAGGCTTCATATCTAGGTATGATATCTATAAGGTGTGTATGCTTAAGAGATCCATTTATGGACTTAAGGAAGCCTCTAGCAGTTAGAATCTTCGTTTTGATGAAGCTGTCAAAGGATTTGACTTTATCAAAAATAAAGATGAACCATGTGTTTACAAGAAGGTTAGTGGGAGCAAGATCACTTTCCTAGTCTTATATGTAGATGACATTCTACTCATAGGAAATGACGTAGAAATGTTGACTTCAATCAAAATGTGGCTTTCAAATACATTCTTCATGAAAGACTTGACGATGGTGCAGATGGAAGAGTAATCAATCTTGACGATTACATTTCAGAGAGCACGAATTGAGGTCGTAGTGAAGCCAGAAAAGATGACAGAGGAGGATGGGGTCAGTTAGATCACCAACCAAAGAAGAGTAATCCCCGTTGATTGTTAACGTGAAAACGTGGAAAATCGTGGTGCTAGCAGATAGGCAGATCCATAGCAGTAGATCTAGTTTTGTGTTGCTAGGTGGGTAGACACGAAGCCAGTGGGAGCAGTTGTGGAGCCGGAGGCAGATTCGTAGAGCCAGAGGTCAGAAAGAAAATCAGTGTTGTCGAGAGGGATCGAACGAGTTGCTAGAGACTGGGGGGGCAGAGTTACAGTGCCAAGAAAGCAAATCCACTGAGCCATAGGTCAGAGTGACAGAACAGGTTGCCGAGAGGGCAGAGCTGTGTAGTCAAAAGATCAAAGGGCAAGGTTGTAGAGGCATGACTACATAGAGAGAAACTATAAAGGCAGGAAGCGGCGTCGGGATGGGGTGACCGTGGAGTCGAAAGTTATGGAGGAAGGATGTGAAACCGGGTAGGTAGATTCGCAGAGCAGTGGGTTTTTTGGTAGAGGGATGTGACATAGCTCGTGGAGTGAGAGCATCAAGCTGGTGTGTCAGTGACCCGAGTTGGCCAACCAAAAACCAAGTAGGCGGATGGATCAGACATAGCTCATGCACGGGCATGGAACAGATATGTGAGAGATCCGAGGTTGCTGTTGGAAAAAGTCCTTGGTGGAAAGATGTCTGTGGACGGGTTGATCGAGGTAGTTTGGGTTTGTCATGTTCCAGGTTTTGGAATAACTTATATCCGAGGGTCTGTTGGACTGAGATGGATATGCCACAGTATGCAGGAGTTGGCTAATCACCAAAAGAATAGGGTAGTGGCGAGAGTTCAAAGAGAGGGAACGATGTTCACAGAGAGAGTTCGTAAAGTGGGTGACACTAGAGGACAAATGAATTAGGGAGACATGGAGAAGTCTCAGGATATTGCTCTCCATTGGGTTTGGGGATGCGTTGACTAGACTAAGATTCACTTAGGAAAAATGAAGTGGTGGTTCAAGTTGAGTTTGAGAATTTGAAGATCGTTCTCCAAGTGGGAGATTAATGGGTTTGTGTGGAGATGATTTCAAATAGCCAAGGAAAATGCCAAGAAAATTGACCCAAAAGGAAGACAAAATAGAGCCAAGACGGAGTCAAGATGAGTCGGAATAGACCCGGGGTTGTGTAGGGTCGGAATAAACTGGGATCGAGAAAGAGTAAAAAAATAGAGTTAGAGCAGTGTGAGGCGCGACCAGTTGTGTCCAGACGCCTAGAGGTGGCGCCCAGGCGCCAGTATGGGCGCCCAGGTGCGCGCCGGGGCCTGGGCTATATGTGTGTTTTGACGAGATTTGGCGAGTTTTTTGTCTTTAGGTGCAAGTTTGGCGGATTTTAGCATATTTGAGTCCTAGTTTGATTAGAATGATTTTCTATTGTGTTTAGAAAATATTCCCTCTGTTAATTAGGACTGTTTTCCTAATTTGTTAAGGTTTAGACTTCTCCACTAGTATAAATACGAGAACTCTCCTTGTAATGCATTGATGTACTTGATTCACTCATTGAGAAATAAAGATGTAGTCTAGAAAAGCTAGTGGATGTAGGCAAGTTATGCCGAACCAAGTTAAATCCTCATGTCGTTATCTTTATGTTTAAGCTTAGTTTTATTATTTATTGATTATTTCGTCGTGCTCTGATGCTACCATCTCTAATATTCAGAACATCCTATAGTGTGTTATAGATGTTTTCGTGAAGTTGCGCAAATCTGTCAATCTTTCATTTGAAAACACTTCAACTATGCACAAAAAATACTTCACACATTCCTTATCGATACTGCAATGGCTATACATAAAAAAGTTTGCAAAAATATATATTTCTTACTCGAAATATGGGCAATATGGATCTTCATTTGCTCCTTTCGTCGTGAAAAATAAGACGGTGTCATCTTTGAACACATTCGATCGTCGGAAAAGATTATGTAATCAGATTTGTGGTGAAGGTGAAAAGGAAAAAAAAGAAGAGAGAAGTGGAGAAGAAGGTGATTAAAAAAATAATGGACATTTTCATCTTTTCAGGTGGTTAGGGAGTGAATCCAAATTTACATTATGAACTAGGGAGTTTATCATGTAAAATTATGAGTAGGGACTGATTTTTAATTTTAATTAGGAATTAGGAATTTTTGACTAATTTTTCCTTGTTTTAATCGGAGGGAGAGGGGTTATATATAATATAAATTGTGAGTTACAAAACTAGAAGTTATTTTGATAGAAAGAGTTTTATATATGGATGAACATATAGAATAGAATAATATTATCTCCAACCTTTTTTCGGAAATGTAGAAAGCTATGATGAACAAAATCTCCTAAAAATACTTTAATAAAGTGTCGGATACTCGAGGGACATGGATACCCCTCAAATGCGCGTGATATACATGTCAGAAAGGCCACATGGCGTGTCCGTAAATATAAAGAAAAAGGAAAAAAAAAAGGACATGGTATCGAACCCAGCAAAGGGCGCGTCCGATACGTTTTAGGATACGGTGGGGTTCATTTGTAATTTTCAAAACTTGAGTGGTTAAAATATTTAAAAGTTAAACCTTTGAAACTAAAAACCACGCTTCAGAGTTCACTATTTCAGTCTTCTATCGTCTCTTTTCACAGCGACATGCTCTTCATTAGGGCTCTTCTCGTTTCTTCTTCTGATCTTCTCCAATACTTAAATTCAACCTCAGTTATTTGATTTAAAATAGTAAACACCTAATTTCACAATCCTTATACCAAATTTATTGCTTTGGGAGTTTGGAATTTTTGCTTGATTCATTCGCTTGTTTCTCTATCAGGTAATTTTTTTTTAAAAAAAATGGTGTTCTAGTGTAGAAAATTATGTGTGAAATTATATGAACTTATGTGTAGAAATTATATAACCTTATTCATCCTCCAAGTGTTTGATGAAATACCTAAGAAAAGGAAATACCCATGATTGATCGAGCCAATTTCAAATTCTTATCAAACACAGCTATTACCCTGTTGGTTTGATTTGCTTCTGTTGTGCAATGAGAAATTGATGGAAATATGAACAGCATGCATATGCCATCTAATTATCCACACATATATCTTATTTTCTTTCTTGGCTGGCTTCTTAAGAATATAATTAGTTAATGCCACCTAAAAGTACATTGTACGACATGGTTAGTTTAATTTGAAGATTCCAAGAAACAAGATGTGTGTGAACTTTGAAATCATATAAGGTTTATTATTTTCTGTATTATTAATACACAAATACACATTTATATATATATATATATAGCCGTATCCCACGTGTCGTATCCTAAAATTTTTGAAAATTCATGTCGCCGTATCCATATCATGTCGTATTCTATATCACTGTATCCGTACCTGTGCATCCTAGGTAGAAAGTAAAACAATGAATGCCACTGAAATGTATACTATATACTATGGATAACTAATAGCCAAAGTCTTGTGGTCCTATAAAAGAATTTTTCCTTTAAATCCGTCTCTGGGTATAAGTGCTCACTCTTCCGCTTCCAGTAAAAACATGTTACTTGTGCCGCCAAATAACCTTCATTCTTAGAGTGTACCCAGCCACCTTATGGCTTACGCTACTGAGTTCGCGTGTGATCAGAGGCCACTGCATCTCATCTTCCGGTTAATGTGCGCAACCATAGCATGTAAACATATCATGTCTCATAATCTTAACTTTTTAATTGATGATGTCATATACGATGCGGATCCGCTTTATTCTGTTGAACATTACATATTCGATGAAATGTTTCAGTGAAATGTTCTTTATGATGTATGTATAATTTTTCTTACTGTGCGCTGTTGCTATAGTACCTTTCACCTTCTTTCCATCTGTATCTAGGCTTTAGGACTTGCTTTTTTTATGAAATTGAATCTGTTTCACCACGTTATTTTTAGTGATGCACAACTCTGGCGTTGGAAACAATTTGATACCTTCGTATTTGAAATGACTTTATGAATCCAATTGTATTGCTGCAACTTAAAAGTCTACGAGGCGAAAACAAATACTAACAGGTGGTTTACCGGTGCTTTAGGCGTGCAGATGATTCACAATTGCTTTTCAGATTACAATGGCATGGCTAGTTAATAAGATGTTTTAGTTTTGATCAGGATCTTATGTTAGCCTTTAAAGTTTTCAGATTTTGATCAGGTGCATAAAAATGTCAAGGATCAAGAGTCTCCCTGTTTCACCATTTTCGCCTCCCTGAATTACATGCTTTCCTAATATTGGTTGTCATTGAGAAGATAATCATTTGCATTTCAGCTGAAACCTGCATCACAGAGGTATAGTGTCTGATCAAGATGATTATTGACTGTTAAATCTTACACGTATACCCTTGCAATTTGGACCACTGCCTAGGTCTTAGTTGAGTGTAACTGTGCCAGTAAACTGCCCTCTTGTCTAGTTGGAGTAACAAATGGAGGCTCTCTTGATATACTATCATACCATTTTTAACTTCATACTAAAATCTATGTTCTTCCGTATAATCATTATACTAAAGTCAACGTTCTTACTAATAACGAGCATCACATTTTATTCAGTTCTATTATAATTATCTTCCTCTTACAGAAATCATATCTTCTACTTTCAGGTGCTGATTTACATCTCGAACATGGAAAAAGAAAATGCCGACGACAAAATCCTCAGCTATAACGATGTGGTGCTTAGGCGATCTGATCTCGACATTCTGAACGGCCCATATTTTCTCAATGACCGCATCATTGAATTCTATTTTAGTTATCTCACATCCTGCTATCCTTCCAATGACATCCTTCTCGTACCACCTTCAATTGCTTTCTGGATAAAAGAGTGCCCAGATGTTGCAAGCCTGAAAGATTTTGTAGAACCCCTTCATCTACCTCAAAGAAAGTTAATAATCTTCCCCATCAATGACAATGCTGACGTGACCATGGTAGAAGGTGGGAGTCACTGGAGCTTACTTGCGTTTGAGAGAAATGCTAATGTGTTTGTGCATCACGATAGCAGTGGAGGCATCAATAACGCAGATGCCAAGAGGGTGTATAGAGCTGTGATTTCTTACACTTCATCTGATGCCTCTTATGCTGAGTGCTCCAGTACCCCAAGACAAATGAACGGTTATGATTGTGGTTTACATGTTACAGCTATTGCCAGGTCAATTTGTGAATGGTATGGAAGTGATGGAGCCAAGGATGTGAAGGAGTTGTGGTTTTCTGATGTTAAAGAGAAGTGTACGCCGTCTATTGTTGCTAAGATGCGAAATGAAATCCTGGAGCTTGTGCTGAGTCTGATGGTTAAGCAGTGAAATTGCATTGGTTTTACAGTTTCTGTTTGCATACTTTTCTTGTATTGAGGAAGTGGGGATCTTTGTTGTGAAATAATTAGCTACTAAATTCTGTCACATTGCTCTTTGACATTTGTGGAAAGGTTTTGGGCATCCTTTCATGTCTTTCTCCTTTTTTATTTTCATTGGAGGAGACAGGACAAAGGCATGTACCTTAGTCTAATTGCAAGATTGTATCTGGAAATGGAGGAGAAAAGTTGTACTAAAATGAATTCTAGTTTCTGGACTTGGATCTTAAGTCCAACTCCTGGATTTCTTTAGGACTCCAATGCCTTAACGAGAAAAAGATTCGATTGGATCTCTAATTGGGTTTAGTTTCGTTTGATAATAATTGGATTTGATTTTGGCTCGAATAGCGAGACTGAATAGCGTTGCACGGATCCATGTTTTGGATGAGGAGATGAATTGAATTGCAAAGCTAGTTAGGAGAAGACTTTAGTGAAGAGCCCTATTACGATGTAAGAATGTTATTTTCATAAGATAAAATACGAGAGGACTATACGGGAAGCCATTAAAAGATTACTCTCAAGTCCACTAGTATTTTTTTTTAACTCGTCATAAACCATCAGTCTAAATAATTTATTGATGTAAAATTTAGAAATATCTAGGTACGACAGGTGAGATAATACTCATTTGAATACTGTAGAAGTGGGATTGTGACATGATTTCATTATTTTTACTTTTAGACATATTATATTCTCAATCTGACGATTCCCAAACCCATTTGTAATAACCAAATAGATAGAATTTCCTTGGTTAAACAAACTGATATATATAGCAAACAAATGGATATATAGAGGTACAATTCATAGGAGTCATTTGGTTGGAGGGTTTATGTGGGTTGGCTAATTCTGACACATGCAATTTGTTATTTGGTTGGCTGGTCACAATAAGCCAACAAACTCAAGGCCCAGTCCTAGAACCCATATACCATGGGTATTCCAACCTACCTATTTAGGTGAGTTGGAGTAAACCCATCAGCTTGGTTTAATACCACATACTGTGTAAAGACCATTTTACCCCATCTATAAATAATCCATTCCCACTTTCCTTTTCCATTTTTTATTACACAAATCACGTTCTTTCTCCCACAATTCTCAGCTGCATATTTTCTCTCACACAAGCTTCGAGCTGCCATTGATAAAAAATTAGAGATCTGACACTTTTTTAATATTTTCTTCATATTCATCCAAGAAAAGGTAAGTATGTTGATGATATACCTATTTCATTTAAAAAATATATGGATGTTGTGGGTGGATTTAATTATTTGTTATGGTGATAGAAAATTAGGGTCTCTTGTTTACACAAAAATTAATAGGTAAATTTTCTTATTACATGTTCATATCTTGTAATTTAAATACATGGTTTGGTGTTTTAAACATTTTCAAAAAACCTTGTACAAAATTCAGTAGTTGTTTGAGGATAATATAAATGGCCAAAATCTTGAATTTTCTTTTTATTCTTATTCTTAAAAAACCTTGATTTTGTCTAGATTTTTCTTTTTCTTTTTATTCTTATTCTTAATTTTGTTTTTCCAGCAAGGGAACCAATGTTTCAATCTAGCTAAATTAGCAGGTTTCATATAGGGTTTTTTTTTTTTTTTTAATTATATGATTAGTATATTTGACTAATGTGTAATCTCTAATTGAGATTGGTTTGCACTTAAGGAAAATGTAATTAGCAGGTTTCACATAAGTTATATAAAACTGGTTTGATCAACTGAAACTGAAACTGAAACTTAAGGTATGTTACAAATGTTATCAGAAAGATGATGTAGAAAATGTATACGTAAATAATTATATTATATCAAATATATGAGTATTTTTTCTTAAAAATTCATTAGTCATTCAAGAAAGTAAAGAGTGTTGTTTTAATATACCTCAATCACCATCTTGTTTTTCTTGTGCTCATCTTTGGTGAGGTAAATCATTCTTCAGCGTTCTAGTTATTATTAGACTGAGATTTTGAAGCTATATTGGAGGATTGCTTAGAGTTGTTTGTGGAAAAGTCTTTACACAGAGAAATTTAGTTGCAATGTTTAAGCGGTTAGTCTTTGTGATAGTTTTTCTCCTCATGTTCTCTGATTTTGCTACCTCCTTTTGTTGTGACGGTTCACTATTTTGAGATTAGATGTACAGAATTCTCGTATGACCCAAGTGATTGAAATCATCAAACATGAAGTTCCTGTTGGATTGAATGGTTGAGTAATCTAGATTGGTTGACTCCCACTGTTCTATATGGGGCATTCTAATATCCTATTGTCGTACAAATGGTTGAGTAAAAATGCACTTCATGCAGAGAAGAAAGATGACCAGAAGGCCGTGATGCTCCATTATTGAAGGCAATTGAGGCTGTTGCCGACCTAAAGTCGTATTTGGGAGCAAGGTTCTCAATCAAGGGTGGCTTGAAAGTTGAAGAAACCTCATGAGTTGATCTTCTATAGAGGATTTTGATTCTTTTATTTGTGCTGAACCATTTCATTTTGATTTAGGCTTATGCAATCGCATAATGCTTGATGCAGCTGAGACAAATCAAGAATGTATGAAATTTTCCAGCTAATTATGGATATTTACTTTATCATTGACAAATCTAGACAACAGGCGGTATTGCGACTGAAGTTGACGTGTTTAAATGTGCTCTACTAAACTATAAGTACATCTTAAAACAATGGACATTTGGATAGACTTTCACGAAAAATGAGCATAAACAAGTAATTTATGACTGCCATTATTAAAATATGTGAAAAATAATTCAAAAGAAGTTTATGAATGGTTTTATGAATTTTTTTTTCCTTTTTTGGTAATTTCTGAATTAAAATTTTTGAGTGGAAGAAATGGAATGAAGAAGATGGTTATAAAGCATGAAAGTCTTGGATAAAAGTTTAGAGCCCTTGTAATTTAACCTGCTAAAATTTGGGGTTGTGGGTAGTGAGTTATTTGGTGTTTTTTTTTTTCACTAATAAATGAGATATGTGGGTGGCTGGAATATTTTATGATTACTAGGGTAAAATAAGGTTTAAAGTAAAAATGAGGGATAAAAGTGTAATTTACCATCAACTCAACCTATGCAAACCACCCAACCAAATATATAACAACTTGTGGGACCTACTTAAATCATTGGGCCAAAAATAACAACCAAACATGTTTTTAAAGATGTGGTTTCAATAGAGTATAGTTTCAAACCCATTGACTATTGAAACACATCTAAACCCAACCACCCAACCAAACGACCCCTTATTGGTTAATATTCTATTTTGTAAAAAAAAAAAAAGAATTAAATTTTAGGCAAAGGGGTATACCCTAACCCGACAAACTCAGCCGATAATTTTTAATCACGTGCCACACAGATCCTATAACACTCTAAATAAGAAGAGATTAGTCATAACATGTGATAGCTTGGAATTGAACCCAGAAGCCCTCACATGAAAGTGAAAGTTGATAACGTTAAGCGAAAAAGCTTGGTGTTCTATTTTGTATATTAAAAGGATGATTTTTAGCATTGAGGAGAAGAACTGGAGTCCAATTGAGCCCAAAAGAAGTAGAGAAACTAAACAAGATTTGTGATGGTAATAGCTTGTGAAGAACTTAAACACACGTTTAGCGACTGAATTACATTTTAATCTCATAGGGGTCGTTTGGTTGGGTGGTTGGGTTTAGATATGTTTCAATAGTCAATGGGTTTGAAACTATAGTCTATTGAAACCACATCTTTAAAAACATGTTTGGTTGTTATTTTTGGCCCAATGATTTAAGTGGGTCCCACAAGTTGTTATATGTTTGGTTGGGTAGTTTACATAGGTTGAGTTGATGATAAATTACACTTTTATCCCTCACTTTTACTTTAAACCCTATTTTACCCTAGTAATCATAAAATATTCCAGCCACCCACGTATCTCATTTATTAGTGAAAAAAAAAACACCAAATAACTCACTACACACAACCCCAAATCGTAGTAGGTTAAATTACAAGGGCTCTAAACTTTTATCCAAAACTTTCATGCTTTATAACCATCTTCTTCATTCCATTTCTTCCACTCAAAAATTTTAATTCAAAAATTACCAAAAAAGGAAAAAAAATTCATAAAACCATGCATAAACTTCTCTTGAATTATTTTTCACATATTCTAATAATGGCTCACCCAATGGCAGTCATAAATTACTTGTTTATGCTCATTTTTCGTGAAAGTCTATCCAAATGTCCATTGTTTTAAGATGTACTTATAGTTTAGTAGAGCACATTTAAACACGTCAACTTCAGTCGCAATACCGCCTGTTGTCTAGATTTGTCAATGATAAAGTAAACACCCATAATCAGCTGGAAAATTTCATACATTCTTGATTTGTCTCAGCTGCATCAAGCATTATGCCATTGCATAAGCCTAAATCAAAATGAAATGGTTCAACACAAATAAAAGAAACAAAGTCCTCTATAGAAGATCAACTCATGAGGTTTCTTCAACTTTCAAGCCACCCTTGATTGAGAACCTTACTCCCAAATACGACTTTAGGTTGGCAACAGCCTCAATTGCCTTCAATAATGGAGCATCACGGCCTTCTGGTCATCTTTCTTCTCTGCATGAAGTGCATTTTTACTCAACCATTTGTACGGCAATAGGATATTAGAATGCCCCATATAGAACAGTGGGAGTCAACCAATCTAGATTACTCAACCATTCAATCCAACAGGAACTTCATGTTTGATGATTTCAATCGCTTGGGTCATACGAGAATTCTGTACATCTAGTCTCAAAACAGTGAACCGTCACAACAAAAGGAGGTAGCAAAATCAGAGAACATGAGGAGAACAACGGTCACAAAGACTAACCGCTTAAACATTGCAACTAAATTTCTCTGTGTAAAGACTTTTCCACAAACAACTCTAAGCAATCCTCTAAGCTTGTGTAAACCCTCCAACCAAACGTCCCCTAAGAGTAATATGTAGGCCAATCTGATAAAAAAATCAACCAAAGCATATGTAAATGAGGACATAAAATCTAAAGTAATTGTGACCTTACCGGCCCCTAAACTTTGGCAATTCCAACTTGGAAGATTCACGTCTACCAGCGGAGATTGCGATTGACAAATGATCATCCTCATTTTCTGAAGAAATCATCATCCTTTGGTATGATGTGATTGTAGAGGTTGATGTAAGGGATTAAGAAGCCAAAGAAAGGGGAAGAAAAACGTTCAACAACAAAACTTCGCAATGTTATGCAGAGAACGTCTTGGCGTTGCAGACAGAGCTGAACACCGCGGCATTGCAACTGACAAAAAATTTATCTTTGCTTTATGTGATCTAGTTTATGTTTGGCATACTTTGACTATATTAGAATTATATATCCTATGTTGACTAGGAGGAGAAATGTGTTCCATATATATCCAAAGTAGCTTAGATTTTTTGTGCTCTCAAGTCTTAACCAATAAATATGGGCATATCACATTATATCTTGTATCAATTCATAAAAAGCAATAAAAGACATCTAGTGATGTCACAGAAGTAGCCATTTTTGGCCATGTGAAGTCTTTGTATCATTTCAGGCTGAAATTGTTCTTGTTCTTGTTTATTCTTCGGATTCCATGACAACTAGTATCAAGAACATATGTGTATAAATATGTAAGACGTCTTGGATCTAAGATCTGCGAGAAGCAATTATGGTTAGTGGGACTTTGTAATGGAAGCGATGGCTGGAGATGAAAGAAAAGTTGAGATCGACAAGTTCAATGACAGAGAATTCGGATTCTGGAAGATATTGATGGAGGACTATATGCACCAGAAGAAATTGCACGAGTCAGATGTCTGAAAAGGAACATGAGAAAATGATAGAGGAAAATTGAGAACTATAAGATCCCCAGGCTTTGGGAGTGATTCATTCAGTGTTGTTGACAAGGAATGTTGTGTTCATCATTATCAAGAAGAAAACGACAACAATATGATGAAAATTCGATACGCGTCGAACACACCAAAATCTAAAACTAGTACTCTCGCAAGAATTTGTAGTATTCGTGAGTCAAGGTCGAACCCTAGACTATGTTGATTAATTTAGACATTTAAAAATGGGGGGGGGGGGGGGGGGGGGAGGTAAAGAATTTCTGGAAATATTTTTGATATATAAACCAACATTTATTTTCCATAATATTTTCAAACTACATTCATCAACGGGTACATATTTTGAACAATAGATTTAGTTCAACCTTTAGATAAGAGCTTGAAAAATACAAGTTTCTCGTATAGTTAAGTAGAGGTCCGTATAAAGAGACACTATCAATTTCATTGAAATAATTTTTTTTTTCTAAATTCCAATTTTAGGAAATAGATTCCAAAAATAAGATCAATACTAAATTTAGGAGAAATGAAGTTTAATATCTGACAATAATTAATAATATTTCTTTTTTTTTTGTTTACAATGGGGGATTCTGACAATAATTATAAGCGAATATTTTTAAACAAAATATGACATCATCTTGTAGCTTGGTAAAATGGTTATACAACTATTGCAATCTCATGTTTTTCCAAGGGTCGATTAACTAGAAATACAACCCTTAATCCCACATTTTTGGATACATTCTTTTAGTTATCCTAAATGCAAGTACTTTTCTTTCTCAAAAAAGAAGAAAGTTCTCCTCATCTCTTTCTAAACACTGGTCCTTCTTTTTTCTTCTATTTTCCTCCGTCGACGATGCCTTGGAGAATCAGTAGTTTACTTCACCACTGTTACCACTAGGGGTGGCAATTTGGGTCCAAACATATATTTCCAACCTAACCCAACCCAACAAGGTTTTAGTTGAGTTGGGTCCTAAGTTTTTTCTCTTTGGTTCCAACTGGGTTGGTTCCCACTTATTTTTATTAATAAATGGGTCAAATTGGGTTTTAAGTTGAGCCCAATATGGGTCCAAATTGGGTCCAACTTAGTTTTCACACACAATATACACGTTTTACACACGCTACACACTTTTTTACACACAATGCACATTTTTTACACACACTACACATATTTTCACACACAATGCTCTCTTTTTCACACACTACACACTTTTTACATACACTACACACTTTTTCACACATAATGGACATTTTTTGCACATACCACACATATTTTCACACACAATGCACATCTTTTCACACACTACACCCTTTTTACACACACTACACACTTTTTCACACACAATGCACATTTTTTACACACACTACAAATATTTTCACATACAATGCACACTTTTTACATGCACTACACACTTTTTCATACCCAATGCATATTTTCACACACACTACACCTTTTCACACACAATGCACACTTTTTCACACACTGCACGATTTTTACACACACTACATGCATTTTCACACACAATGCACATTTTTCACACAAACTACACACATTTTCACACACAATGCACATTTTTTACACACACTACACATATTTTCACACAATACACACTTTTTTACACACATTACACACTTTTTCACACACAATGCACATTTTTTACACACACTACACATATTTTCACACACAATGTACATTTTTTTACACACATTACACACTTTTTCACACACAATGCATATTTTTTACACACACTGCACATTTTCATACACAATGTACACTTTTTACACACACTACACACTTTTTCACACACAGTGAAATTTTTTTACACACGCCACATTTTCACACACAATGCATATTTTTTCACACACTACACACACTACAAACCTTTTCACACACAATGCACATTTTTTAAACATACTACACATATTTTCATACACAATGCACACATTTTCACACATTACACACTTTTTACACACACTACACACATTTTCACACACAATGCACTTTTTTTGCACACACTACATATTTTCACACACAATGCACACTTTTCACATGCACTACACACTTTTTCACACACAATGCACATTTTCACACACTACACATATTTTCACACACAATGCACACTTCTTCACACAATGCATGATTTTTACACACACTAGACATATTTTCACACACAATGCACATTTTTTACACAAACTACACACATTTTCACACACAATGCAAATTTTTTACACACACTACACATTTTCACACACTATGCACACTTATACACACACTACACACTTTTTACGCACACTACACACTTTTTCACACACAATGCACATTTTTTACACACACTACACATATTTTCACACACAATGCAAACTTTTTACACACACTACACACTTTTTCACACACAATACACATTTTTTACACACACTACACATATTTTTACACACACTACACACTTTTTACACACACTACACACTTTTTCACACACAATGCACATTTTTTATACACACCACACATTTTCACACACAATGCATACTTTTTAGACACACTACACACTTTTTCACACACAATGCACATTTTTTATGTGTAGTGTGTGTAAAGAATGTGCATTGTGTGTGAAAATATGTGGTGTGTGTAAAAAATGTGCATTGTGTGTGAAAAAGTGTGTAGTGTCTGTAAAACGTATGCATTGTGTTTGAAAATGTGTAGTGTGTGTAAGAAATGTGCATTGTGTGCGTAAAAAATGTGTAGTGTGTAAAAAGTATGCATTGTGTGTGAAAATGTGTAGAGTGTGTAAAAAATGTGCATTGTGTGTGAAAAAGTGTGTAAAAAGTATGCATTGTGTGTGAAAATGTGTAGAGTGTGTAAAAAAATGTGCATTGTGTGTGAAAAAGTGTGTAGTGTGTGTAAAAAGTGTGCATTGTGTGTGAAAATGTGTGTAGTATGTGTAAAAAATGTGCATTATGTGTGAAAATGTGTGGTGTGTGTAAAAAAGTGCGTAGTGTGTGAAAAAATATGGATTGTGTGTGAAAATGTGTAGTATGTGTAAAAAATGTGCATTATGTGTGAAAATGTATGTAGTGTGTGAAAAAATGTGAATTGTGTGTGAAAATATGTGGTGTGTGTAAAAAATGTGCATTGTGTGTGAAAATATGTGCAGTGTGTATGAAAAAAGTGTGCATTGTGTGTGAAAAAGTGTGTATTGTATGTAAAAAATGTGCATTGTGTATGAAAAAGTATGTAATGTGTATAAAAAGTGTGCATTGTGTGTGAAAATGTGTGTAGTATGTGTAAAAAATGTGCATCATGTGTGAAAATGTATGTAGTTAGTGTAAAAAGTGTGTAGTGTGTGAAAAAGTTTGCATTGTGTGTGAAAATATGTAGTGTGTAAAAAATGTGCATTTTGTGTGAAAATGTGTGTAGTGTGCGTAAAAAGTGTGTAGTGTGTATAAAAAGTGTGCATTGTGTGTAAAAAATATGCATTGTGTGCGTGAAAAGTGTGTAGTGTGTGTAAAAAGTGTGCATTGTGTGTGAAAATGTGTAAAAAATGTGCATTGTGTGTGAAAATATGTGTAGTGTGTGTAAAAAGTGTGCATTGTGTGAAAAAGTCTGTGAAAATATGTGTAGTATGTGTGAAAATGTGCATTGTGTGAAAACGTGTGCAGTGTGTGTAAAAAGTGTGCATTGTGTGTGAAAATGTGTGTAAAAAATATGCATTGTGTGTGAAAAAATATGTAGTGTGTGTAAAAAGTGTGCATTGTGTGTGGAA
Source organism: Buddleja alternifolia (assembly GCA_019426215.1). NCBI lineage: Eukaryota > Viridiplantae > Streptophyta > Magnoliopsida > Lamiales > Scrophulariaceae > Buddleja > Buddleja alternifolia. The sequence continues at coordinate 17,016,638 of CM033402.1, read as the reverse complement.
AAGTGTGTAGCGTGTGTAAAAAGTGTGCATTGTGTGTGGAAAAATGTGTAGTGTGTGTGAAAAAGTGTAGTGTGCGTAAAAAATATGTAGTGTGTAGTGTGTGTAAAAGGTGTGCATTGTGTGTGGAAAATTGTGTAGTGTGTGTGAAAAAGTGTAGTCTGCGTAAAAAGTGTGCAATGTGTGTAAAAAGTGTGCATAGTGTGTGAAAATATGTGTAGTGTGTGTAAAAAATGTGCATTGTATATGAAAATGTGTGTAGTGTGTGTAAAACGTGTGTAGTGTGTGTGAAAGTTTTGTTGTGTAGGACCCGATTGGACCCAACCCATTCTGAGTCCAATTTGGATCCATTCTGGGTCCTATTATAATACACATGTTTTGTTGTGTAGGACTCGATTGGACCCAACCCATCTCGACCCAACCCATATTGGACCCAGTTTTCTTGGACCCAGTTTGGACTCGACCCAATTTGAACCCAACCCGATCCACCCATAGTTACCACCACTATCGTCGGCGAATTGGGTTGGAGCACCCTTCTTCTAGTTGCATATTTTCAAAACTGATGAGTCGGATATGGATTTAATGAGAAGAGAGAGATCTTACGAGATGAAGATAGGTGATACATAAGTTTTTATATAGCATTTTAGATACTTTGTTTAGTATTTTATTTTTTCTCTCGTATGATAATTTGCTTTTTCTCTCGTATGATAATTTGCTTTTTCTCTCGAATGAGAGTTTCGTCTCTCCTTGAATAGGAGTTGCACAAGAATTTTCTTGTGTTCGTTTGTGAGTTCTTAAGATTTGTTATCTTCAAGAAACTTGATAGTTGGTGTTTCAGATGTTTTTACTACATCGTTTGAGTCGATATGAATTTGTATTGTTCCACGCGCTGTAAACTTTCGATTAAATGATATATAAGACCGATTTTCCTATAAAAAAAGTACTCTTCTTTTACATGAATAATCACCTTTGGACAACATACAAAATTTAGAACTTTTGCAAATTACATCTCTCGCGTTTAGTTATTTCTAATTTATTAGAAACCAATTTATATTTTTAGGGGAGGAAATTATCCTCCCCAACCTAACAAAAAAGGAATATATGCAAATATTATATTATGTCTCTGACATAAAATGATTAATAATTTCAAATTTCTTTATAAGTATCCTAAATAATTGAAATTTTAAAAATATTAGTGGAAAATAGAAAAATGCATTGAGAAAAATCAAACAAACATGGATCACTATTTTTTGTCCGATAAATAGCATTTCATAATATAGAGTTACTTTAATAAGTTAATAACAACAAATTAAATTAAAATAATGAGAAAAATAGGGAGAAATATACTAAAATGAAAAATAAAAAGAGAAATATAATATTTTGTGATCAATAAATAATATTTCACCATTAGACTTCTTCATAAATAATGAAAATGGGAATTATATTAGACTGTTTGATTGATTATGACAAAAGAGAAAACACACAAATTATTTGTCTGTTAACATTTTGCAAAGTGGGCCACCATCGTTCAACAATTGCAACTAAAAGTCTCAGGTGTAAAATCTTCTTTGCTAGTTTTTCAAATTTCAAAAGCTAGAAGAAGAGCGCTCACTCTCAAAAAGAAAAAAAGATAGAGAGCTAGAAGTGCGCAATTGCTCGTTAATTAATCAAAAGTTAGTATCACGTCGAGGTTCATTTCGCAAGAAAATTTTTAGGTATACCCAGTCTTTTGTGTACCAAATGGCATGGAATATGCCACATTATTGGGTAATGTATGACTTTGCTAATGTGACAAATTAATTCTCATAATTTAATGTTAGATAATATAATATTTTTACATATCTTTCTAGTATTTATGTTAATTTATGTTTTTTTGTGTTTTCTTGTATTTATCTTTTATAGTTAGGGTTTCTTGTTTAACAAGTATATGTATCTTTATAAATATGTTACTCAATAATACAAGTTCCCTTCGGAGTTTTCTCTAATCTAACATGGTATCAGATTCATGGCTTCAAACCATGATCTCTCGATTTCTCGCTTCCGCCGCCATCCTCAAGTCACCGTCCCCATTCGGGCCCCCTTATCTAGTTTAGTTGTTTTTTATTTAATTTTTTTCCCTTTCTTTCTCCTAGGGCTGCCACCGCCGCCCTCTTTCTTGGTCACCGCCAGCTTCTTCTCCCTTATTTCGTTTTTCCTTCTTTTCATTTTCCTATGGCCTCCGCCGCCTTCTCTTTGGCTGCGGGCCGCTGCGCTTAACCGTCAATGCACCACCTTTGGCCGCCGCCGCCGCCGCCTTTAGTTTTGTTAGTTGCCGAAACTCACCCTTGAAAAACGAAGATTTGGAGCCGCCGCCTTTTCTCTTTGGGCTGCGGGCCACCATGCTTAGCCGTCGCCTTTAACACTTAATGCACAGGATTCATTGTACCTAAGAATCTTCTCATTTCACGCACAAATCTCCGGTTGAATTTGGTCTGCCAAATCTTTCCTGAGGTTGCTATCACTGAAAGTTTAAATTATAGGTAGAAGTAAAGCACCGAACAGACTCATCATTAATTAATTATTCCCCTCTTAACATTTTATCACATTTCAATAATCACTAAGATCTGCCTAAACATTAAAAACAATCATGACGGAATATCTTGAAACATGCAACTAGCACCTAACATCAATGGATGTAACTAATTCAGGTATTTTTCACCATCATGTTTTTGTATCCAATAACGTTTGATGTACCGACTCCATTGAACTCGATACATCTTAGAATCACTTATTTTTAACTTGTACTCTTGTAGTATATCTTTTTAATCTACTGTTCTCATCTTTTGAGATGTCCTCAAAGTAATTTTTATCCTGTAGTTTAATATAAAACATAACTAGTACTGATTTAAAGTTGGAAAATGCTAAATTATACGCAATGATCTAATATAATAGTTAAGTACTCTAGTTGGGTAATAATAGACATATTTCCCATAATAAGATTAAAGTAGTATGATATTAAATCAGGGGTGTGGTGAAGTGGAAAAGACTCCTCTTCCCTTAACCAAGTGGCGAGGGTTCGATTCTCGGCCTTGGGTATGGAAAGCTATTGAAAACTCTGGGTCAACCGTCCCACCCTTCGAGGTGCTTCCAATCAGCGAGGAGATTAGTAACTGCGGTCGGCGGTGGAAATCCTGGTGAAAACAAAAACAAAAAAAAAGAGTAGTATGACATTGTGGCAGACAAGAGATCTGCCAACTTGAGATAATCTGTTTAGGGTTTCGGACTTGACCTGCGTATGAAACATCATTTGTCAATTTCTCTGAATAGGCAAACAAAATTCCAAAGAACATTCCCACTTGGAAAGATGAATAGAACAAACTTATGAATTGAAAATTGAAAAAATTGTCACCAAATAAGAGACAGCAAAAGAACAGGAATGAATGATAAATATAATGATTCCACTAAAGAGGATCAAGTCCTTCTTACTACATAGTACAGACAAAAACCATAGCATTAAATTAAAACATATGACAATGAGTACAAAATATTCTATCAACTTGTTTTACTTCCCCCCCTCGCCCCTCGGCCGTATACAAACATAGACATCTCAAAAAAAAATTAGAAATCGGTTGCTTTTTAAATTCTGAACCAATCACAATCATTTAATTATAATTCATTAAACACACATGATTGTGATTGTTGTGATTCCGTGCGAATCACATGAGAGGGCTATTGAGAAGTCCATGCCAATTGGATGAGCCAATTCCATTCCAATTAACTCTATTTGAATCAAATTCCTCCATGTTTCCATTTTGACCACCAATACTTTGCCATGGTAATCCCCACAAACCTCTACTTTCACTGCACATCTCTTGCTTCATTGCTGTGGACATGATTTCATCACATTCCATTCCCACTCCACCATTTTCCATTCCATAGTACATATTCTGAAACCCTCTTGGAGTTTCATGAAATTCAAACAACCCATCACTAAGAGGCATGTTTGGATTCATGAGTGACATTGAAAAATCAAGATTATCTAATCCAAATTGCCCACCCCAACCACTTTGTCTTTGAAGCCTAGAAATTGCTAGTCCAAGTTCATTTGAATTATGATCATAAGACAAACTGGGAAATGTTGTGATTGGTTGATCTTGGATTCTCTTAGACGAAGCGGACGAAGACGATGACGATGGTCTTTTGTTTCTCCTGCACCCTCCACCCACAGGAACATTTCTCAGAGTTCCACCTTTAGTCCAATACCTCCTGCATGATTTACAGAAGTACCTTGGCTGAGATAGGCTGTAATTGTTGTAGTAACAAAACTTGGTGTTGGTGGAGTCACATCTAGGGCATTTCTGGGCTTGTTCATCAGCTGGTTTTGGTTTCTTTTCTTGCTGTGATTTTGTGGAAACCAACATGCTTTCTAGTGTTTCAGACCCCATTTCCTGAAAGGGATTGTGAGAGTTTAATTTGAGAAATAATTCAGCAATTAAGGGACATATATAAGTTTATATAAATGTAGAGTAATCTATATAGAAGAGAAAATGATTGTGGAATTCTGAAAATGACAATTATTAACCAAATCTATAGCTAGATTACTAGTGGTTGCATATATATGGGATCTTCTTGGATTATGTAGATTCTTGTAGACAATTAAAATGAAACTGGGATAATCACATGTGCAAAATTAATTAATAGCATTTGACATTTTAAAACTATATTCTTAAGATTATCATGAATACATTTAAGGCTGACGCAAGCAATTTGCAAGACTTATGCCATTTCACAAGCTTAAGACCTTGAGTACCAACAACACATTTAGTCATGTACTTTAGGCACCAAATTCAACTACTTTATTTCTCTTGGAAGAGTAAATTGACTGTTTAATTTAACTTGATTTAAGTGAATTTGAATCCATCCATATTAACATGGTAATACATGAGAATAACATATATATATATATATATATATACATATATAAAAGAGTTGAGTACTAACTGAAGTAGTTGAAGAAAAGAACGTGAAACTCAAAACACTAAATTGCTTCATGCTTTACTGTCATGAACCATAAAATTCAAGACGGTGCAGCTTTCTCATATCCTTAACTCAGAAATAAATAAAATTAACTACTGTAAACACAGTACCTGCTGGTGATGGTGTAAGTGTGCAGTTGAAGAATCCATCCCCATATACATACGCAACAACACTTTTGATTAATTTCTCCTCACCCTAGCTAGCTTCAAAGAGTATTTACCTTCCACTTACTTATACAATAAACGATATATATATATATGTGTGTGTGTGTGTGTGCGCAGATAGATAGATGGATGGATGAAAATATATGCTACTGCTATATATATAATTATTAATTAGTATGTAGGAATCATGCAAAGCTTTCTTTCTGTTAATAGGGCAGCAGCTTATGCATACACCTCTATATATATATATAATGCAGATATAGAGAGAGCAGACAAGGTGGGGTAATCTAGAGAGAGAGAGTGAGTGTAATGATTACAGGATATTTACGGGGATATGTGTATGTTGGCACGCCATAATTAAAGGAATCTCACCTCATCTCATTCATTCATCTACCAAAAAAACGTTAGAGATTTTCGTTAAGATTTCTTCAGCCAGTTCTGTCAGTGGGTCCCATAGTGGCTACTCTCGAAATGCAATTCCTTAATTTGTGGGCTCCAATATTGGGATGATTCTGCCGATGCATTTTTCACTAAACAAATACTTGAAGTGGGGTAGGGTGATTTATATTGGAGTAAGTGAGTGTGAAAATCACCTCATTCATTGAATGTGATGGGTGATAAAATTAACGCAAGCACACACACTCCAATTCACACAAAAGTGACAAGAACAATCGGTTCTTGCCCCAAGCCAAAGCTTCCAATAATATTGATCAATCGATGATAAACGTCCAAACCTCCTTACAAGAATATTAATACTGCTGCATAGTTTAATCCTTACCAAAATAGACTCCTAATATAATCAAGCTACTGCCTTAATTAACAGACTCCTACTATAATCAAACTACTGCCTTAATTAACATTTAATTAATTAACAATAACAAAACAATAATAATAATAAAAGTAATGCCATCCACTCCTTTACGCCGCTGTTGGTTCCACCCCCTCACCCTTCGACTTCTTTCTTCTTACGTACACTTGCCACGGCCCCGACCTTCGCGGTTCACCGATCACGTGCTCGTCCGAACCCTGTTCCACATCAACTCCCTCCCCCTCAAAAACGACCTTGTCCTCAAGGCAGAAAGAAGGAAATTGAACTCGCAATTCGTCCACCGAAATCCACGAGGAGTCGTCTTTAAATTTCCCCTTCCAAACCACCAGAACCTCTCGCACATCCCCATTGGCACCCCGCCGGACCCGCGCCTTCAACACCATTTCAGGTTCAAATAAGTCCATTCCACTCACCTCCAACGATTCCGGTAAAGTTGTTTCAATGGGATGATGTCCTCGAGCTCGTTTTAATTGAGACACATGGAATACCGGATGAATACGAGACGACGACGGCAACTGAAGCTCATACGCGACCTTCCCCACCTTACGAATAATTTCAAATGGACCATAGTATTTAGCTGCAAGCTTGGTGTAATTTCGATTAGCCATCGAAGTTTGCCTATAAGGTCGAACTTTCAGAAAAACGAACTCCCCAACCTGAAACTCGATTTCCCGCCTATGTTTGTTCGCATACTGCACCATCCGCTCTTGAGCTTGCAATAAATTAGACTTCAGCTGCTGCAATACGGCATCTCGGTCTCTTAACACCTCGGCTACTGAATCAACTCAACATTCGTCCGGTAAATATCTTTGAAGGGATGGTGGGGGTCGCCCATAGACTATTTCAAATGGTGTAATCTTCGCCGAGGTTTGAAATGAAGTATTATACCAATACTCGGCCCAAGGTAGCCAGCCTACCCACTTCCGGGGCTGCTCGGAGGTAAAACACCGCAAGTACGTCTCGAGCACCCTATTTAATACCTCGGTCTGACCGTCCGTCTCGGGGTGGTACGCTGTACTAAAATTCAACTTCGTTCCCTGCACCCGAAATAATTCTCGCCAAAAAGAACTCATGAAAAGAGGATCCCGATAGTTCACAATTGATCGTGGAACACCATGCAATCTGACAACCTCTTTCGCAAAAGTTTCAGCCACTACACGGGCGGTAATAGGCGCCTTCAAGGCCATAAAATGTCCATACTTTGATAGTCGATCAACCACCACAAAAATACACGAGAAACCAAGCGATTTGGGTAGCCCGGTGATGAAATCCATCGATATGTCTTCCCAAACCATGTCGGGAATCGGCAAAGGTTGGAGAAGTCCTGCCGGTGATTGCGAATCATACTTCGACTTTTGACACACCAAACAATTCGCGACATATTCTTTCACTCTTCGAAACATCCCACGCCAATATACACTTGACGCTATTCGACGATAAGTTCGTAGGACCCCCGCATGGCCACCCTCGGGAGTGTCGTGAAATTCACTCAAAAGCCGAGGTATCCACATCGAATTATCCGACAATACTAACCGACCCCTGAAATACAGTCGGCCTTCCCGAACCGAGTACCCCGGACGACTATCTTTATCCCGTTGCACAGCCTCAATAATTAATCTAACACGAGTATCTTGCTGCTGCTCTTCTATTACCTCACTTATAGTGGTCCAAATCGGTCTACTCACTGCCATGCACACGCCGTCCATTTCCACCCGTCGTGACAAGGAATCAGCCGCCTTGTTGGATGGTCCCGTTTTATACTCAATCACAAAGTCGTATCCGAGCAATTTGGCCACCCAATTTTGCTGCGCCGGGGTCGCAATCCGTTGGTTCAATAGGTGTTTCAAGCTATGATGATCAGTCCTCACCACAAATCGACGACCCATCAGATACGGCCGCCAATGCTGTACTGCTAGCACTAATCCCATCAACTCTCTTTCATACGCCGATTTGGATAGCGAACTCTCTAGCAAGGCCTTGCTAAAGTAAGCAATCGGCCTCCTTTCTTGCATCAAAACAGCCCCGATTCCCGTCCCTGAAGCATCACACTCAACGACAAATTCTTTCGTAAAGTCGGGCATAGCTAAAACTGGAGCCGAAGTTAAAGCCGCCTTCAATGCTCGGAATGCGGCGTCGGCCTTGTCCGTCCAAATAAAGCGAGGCGGCGCATCCTTTCTCAACAAACTGGTCAAAGGCCGTGCAATCACCCCATAATCTTTCACAAACCGCCGGTAGTATCCGGTTAGTCCCAAAAATCCCCTAACCGCCTTTATCGATTTCGGGACAGGCCATTCTAATACGAAGTCAACCTTAGCCGGGTCCATGGAAACCCCATTAGCCGAAATTATGTGGCCTAGATATTCAACTTGCGTACATCCGAATGCGCACTTCTTCTCATTGGCTTTAAATTGATTCTCACGCAGGATAGTCAATACTAACGAGAGGTGCTCCGTGTGCTCGAGAATGGAACGACTATAAATAAGAATATCGTCAAAAAACACTAAAACAAACTTACGTAGTAAATTCCTGAAGAGATCGTTCATTGTTGCTTGGAAAGTCGCCGGTGCATTAGATAATCCGAATGGCATCACGAAGAACTCGTAATGACCACTGTGAGTTCTAAAAGCGGTCTTCGGTACATCGGTCGGACTCACCCTAATTTGATGATACCCGGACCTCAAGTCGATCTTTGAAAACACCATCGCCCCCGATAACTCGTCCAACATTTCCTGAATAACCGGAATAGGATACTTATCAGGGATTGTCACCTTGTTTAACTCCCGATAATCCACACAGAACCGCCAACTCCCATCTTTTTTCTTCACTAGTAACACCGGACTAGAAAATGGGCTCGAGCTCGGCTGAATAATCCCTGCTGTCAGCATATCTCCCACCAAGTGCTCAATTTCATCCTTTTGCAAATGCCCATATCGGTAGGGTCTTACTGATATCGGACTGGCCCCATCAGCTAGCTCAATCTTGTGATCCGTCTCCCGGCTAGGTGGCAGCCCCTCTGGCTCCCCGAACACGTCGGAAAACTGGGCCAACACACGATCCACCCCATCATGGCTCGCCTTCCCCTCGGCAGCCCCCTTCGTCACCGCCCAACACTCATGTGAGCCAACAACCACCGCAAATAATTCCGGCTCCTCAGTATGCAACAAGCTTTTCAATGTAACTTGTGCTCGACACGACGATCGGTACCCAATGAGTTGAATAGGCCGCCCGTCAACCATAAAACTCATGGTCATTTGCTGCCAATTAACCATGATATTGCCCAATCTAGCTAACCACGCGATACCGAAAATTAGGTCCACGCCTCCTAAAGGGAAATTATAACAATTGGCCTTGACCGAAATCGACTCCAACTCCACCGTCAAGTTCTGACATACCCCCGCCGACTCCTGTCGCCTACCATCTCCGAGTTGGACCCCAAACCGACTGGTAGGAACCACACGCAATCCCAATTGAGCCACCAATTTCTCCGATATGAAATTGTGACTCGCGCCACTATCCACTAATATCGTAACTTCTCGGCCAGCCACTCGACCCTTGAGTCGTAATGTTCGTGGCCCCGAGAACTCGGCTGCTGAACACAATGACAGCGCGGCTACTTCGAATTCTCCCTCTCCTACCGGTATAGGTTGCTCCTCGGTTTCACCCGCCATCTCCAGCTCTTCTAACTCTAACAGTGGCGCCTCGTCATCCGACACCAACAAAACCCGCAAGTGCTTCATAGGACAATCGTGCATGGGATGAAACGGAGACTTACACCTGAAACACAAACCCTTGTGACGTAGCTCATCCCTCTCCGAGTCAGGAAGGCGCCGAAAGGGGGCTTTTACCGGAGCTTGACCCCCTCCGCCGGGCCTGTTATTGGCCGGAGGCCGCTGTCCCGTCACGGCTGGTGGAGCGGGTAGTGCCAACCGTGGCGGCGGGCCGGTGATACAGTTGCCCGACGACTGATTTCGGAACGGCTGCGATCCAGACCGAATGAACCCCGAATTTCCCTGCTGAACCCTCAACACCGTCTCAATATTACGAACCATCTTCATCGCCAAATCTAAATCCCCCGGGTCCAGTACACGGACTTGGCAGCGGATATTTTCGTGTAATCCGTTCATAAAGTAACACAAGTAATGTTCATCCGATAATCCGGGAATTTGATTCACCAATCTAGTAAACGCGTCAATATATGACCCCACACTATCCGTTTGACGAACTGCCGCCAATCTTTCATACGGGTTGCCGTCACTACTCTCATCAAAACGGGTGATCAACGCATGGGAAAATTCAGTCCATGAGAATCGTGGTTTCCTATGTTTCAACCACCTAAACCAATGAAGGGCGGGTCCCTCCATCGCCACCATCACAAGTTGAAATTTCAAATCCTCCGCGCATGGATAAATATCATAGTGTTGATCCGCCCGCGCCAGCCAATTAATGGGATCCGTCCCATCGAAAGTAGGCAACGCCGGGGCTGTTGGCGTTGCCCCCGTCTCCATTACTTGCTGTTGCTGTATGGGAACAGCCGCAGCCGCCGGCGTCGCCGTTGCAGAACTGTTGACGCCGGTCGACGCGGCTGCCTGGGCAGCCGTTAGCAAATTAATTCCGTTCAACACTTCCGTCATCTGTCCTTGCAGCGCGTTAATACTCCCCTTCATCTGAACCTGTTCCTCCGTCAAAACACTCATCGCCTCCTCCAAAGCTTGGAGACGCCCGTCGCTAGTACCTGGTCGTGTCTCAACCATTGTTCTCTCGTGGGTGGGATCCGGCAGGTCGGACCAAATTGATGGGTGATAAAATTAATGCAAGCACACTCACTCCAATTCACACAAAAGTGACAAGAACAATCGGTTCTTGCCCCAAGCCAAAGCTTCCAATAATATTGATCAATCGATGATAAACGTCCAAACCTCCTTACAAGAATATTAATACTGCTGCATATATAGTTTAATCCTTACCAAAATAGACTCCTAATATAATCAAGCTACTGCCTTAATTAACAGACTCCTACTATAATCAAACTACTGCCTTAATTAACATTTAATTAATTAACAATAACAAAACAATAATAATAATAAAAGTAATGCCATCCACTCCTTTACGCCGCTGCTGGTTCCACCCCCTCACCCTTCGACTTCTTTCTTCTTACGTACACTTGCCACGGTCTTACGTACACTTGCCACGGCCCCGACCTTCGCGGTTCACCCATCACGTGCTCGTCCGAACCCTGCTCCATATCAGAATGTGTAGTGTAAAATGAATCCATAAAAACACTCCCACCCCATCTTAAAATTTTCCCCAATATTGTCCATTATATAGCGATCTATTGTCTTCAAGTTTTCGGGAAATAACCAAATACTCGCCGGCCTCTCTTGCTACAAATATATGATGAATTGATGATCATAATATTGCTTTCCATCATGTGTTTCTTGTTTAATTTTGTCATCGGATATAAGATTATGTTTTTGATGGAATTTGTGAGGGTGTTCATGGTGCCATTTCAAATTTTATCAAACGCAATTGTCAGTTGTCACGTGACATTTTGTACAACATCAATTTAATATGTTAGTTTTGTTAACCAAAATCGATTGCACATTAATTTTGTTTGGTTCATAGAGCAATAAACGGGTTTACGAAAAATGACAAACTTTTATCCATAATATTTTTCTTCGACACATTATATGCACTCATCCTGAGATGGTGCTTTTTAAGGAATTTTGCAGGGAATAGTTGTAATGATCCCCTCTGTATGTGGGATCCGTACTCATTTGTAGATTTCCTCTCAAACATGAAAATCGACTATGACTTTGATCCATCAACGTCCAAATTTTTTCTCTTGAAGTTGGATTTTGTTAGCTCAATTCGAGTTCTCGTCATCTGGTAAATTGCTTCACACTTGATGTAGACCAAAAATGTCTAAAGGCATTATGGTAATTTAGCATGTCATCGGCTCGGGTGGTGGTGTCGTTAATATGCTAGTCAAGCCCAAAAAGGGCTGGCGACCCATTACAAATACAAAAGCTGTTTATTAGCTTAAAAGTAAATATAATAGACTTAGTGGGCTACTGACAAAGTAAAGCCTACGACCCATAGCTCATTATCAGCTCCCTATAAATACCTCAAAGACACTAGGAAAGGTTCATTATTTGCTCTCCCCATCAAAAAGAGTGCTAGACAGAAAGCAGCTGACTATCATATAAGATTACCTACTCCCCTAGTAAAAAATCACTGGCTATTGTCGAACTACGAATAGACTTGATCCCAGCTATCTGGGTACGTAGGCAGCTTGCCATAGTCGAGTGCAGTCTATAAATCCACCAACCCCCGCCTAGTTTGTCGTGTGTTGGATCGGTTCCTTCACCCCACGTGATTAATCACGTGACAAATATCATTTGACGAATTTTGACATCATCAACACTATATTGCTGGATTTGCACAAGTCTAGCTGATATTAAAATCAGTTTTGAAAAGGCAAAGCAACTAAGGAAACCTTTTTTTTTGAAATCTTAGGGTAAATTTTCGCCAGTCACTCAGCAGAGCAAACCTGTCCATACGCAATAGCCCGCAAATTACGTATGAAGGTAATCTGCCCTAGGTTACCCATAGGCGATAGGCTCAATAAGCGCAGGGCCTCCAGGGGAGGATGTAGGAGTAAACCCTTCATCCCCTTCTCCTGGATTTTGAACCCGGGTGGGTTCTCACAGCTGAAAGCCTTGTGACCACTAGGCCACACCCTTTTGCTTAAGTAAGGAAAACCTTACATGAGTTGAAAGTTACAAAAACCAAACCTTAAACTATTCCCCGCACCCTCGGACCCCTCACTCTCTCTCTCAAGCGCACAGTTGATGGTAGAGAAAAGAAGAAGTAGAAGACCAAAATTCTAATTTTAAGAATTAGTTGATGATAATTTGATTAAGAAAATAACTTAGGTCCTATACCTTTTAATATATTTATTTAATCCATAAATAAAGGTTATTTGTTGTGTAAGTAAACAATTTAGAGAGAACAAAAAAGAAAAAAAGGAGTTGAGAAGAGACTTACCCATGGTTGAGTATACACCTTTGAAACACCTAATTTATTTGAAATTAAAAAAGGAATCCTATATAGTAACTAGCTAGTTTGACAATAATACTCCTTTTTAATTTGATTTCACTTTTTTTCTTTTGTCTATTATTGATATGTCCTAAAATCGTATAACATAATCCCTGTAATTGCTCCCACTATAAAAACTAGATTGATTAATTAACTATTAATAATGAATCATTGAATGAATTTTCTTATCCATTAAGATAGCAAATCAAGCACACATGCAATCCACTACAATGATATATAATCAAACAATCAAGAAAATTTTATGAGCAGACAACTCACAAGAAATTTTATGATAAATCGAAAGTGTTGTTTCAAGGTATACTTTTGTGTTTATATTTTTTATACATCTCTGAAAGAGATAAACACAAAAAATAATACTAACTATATAACATAGTATTATCCTATCATTAGAAATTCTAAAAAAAAAAAAAAAAGAAACCTTGTATTAGTGGGAAAATCAATATTGTCACCCAACAAATATTCTAACTTGTCATCATCTTGTAATAAACAAACAATGATTGATCCCACTCTTCATTATCTTGGGATCCAACGAGACAATGGCTTATGCCTTCCTCTATTTATTGGATGGGCCCACATGCAAGACACTGTGGGGCCATGGGTCATATTTGGGAAATAGGCGTGATTCAAATTTGTTGACCGGTCAACATTCATTTCAGTCAAATAAAATAGATAGAAGAGTGAGGCAAAGTTAAAGTAAGGTTGGGGAACTGTGCCATATAACATATTGGAATGGTAGCATATCTGTCAAGGAAAGAATCTGCTTTAGAAACCAGATATATCTATAGGGTTTAGCCATTTCTGATGTTGAAGCTTCTTTATTTTGGGATGTTGTGTCAAAGTGGACCATGGATCGCCACTCATTGATGAACATATATATATATTTTGGTTGTTCACCCAATTCATTGAAGCTTTGCCTCGATTCCATCCGGATCCGATACGGGTCGCACACCTGACAGTGGTGGGTGAGTCTCCCACCGGAGATTTTCTGCATTCACAAAGTTTCGAACCCAAAACCTTACTTAAGCGGAATCGAACTGTTTACCATTCGGACCAACCTTCGTTGTATATATATTTATAGATATAACACTATACCAATCAAATTCTCGTGTACTATATTTACGCTTACGGACATTAGTGCACTTTTATTTGAATAATTTGTTTGTGATTGGACCAATAAAATATAATTAAAGTAGGGATTTGGAGAATTAGTAGTTAGTAGCATAGGAATTGACATTAGACTAAAACCTGTACTATAGTTGTGGTAGGTGTTATGCCTTCTATGCCATTGATGAATTAGATTTAAGGGGACGTTTTATATATATTGTATGAACATTATTATTGATTAATAAAAGATATTGAGTTTTTTCTTATAAATCTAATTGTGGCATTGAATGCATTGAACAAATAGGTCCTTAAGATCGGGGTATACTCATTACTGCTTATTTGATAAGTAGGAGCACTGGTGGAGTTAAGTATTTGATCTTATAAAGACGGTTCGCGAGTTAAAGATTTTAAATTGGGCGTTTAGATTCGACTCGTATGACACTTGCTTTGACAAGAAAAGTGCTAAGTCTCACACTGATTGGATAGTGGGAGTTGGTGTCATGAATATGGTTAACGGAGTTAACATGTTCGAACACGAATCATTGTAATCCTATCACATGGGTTTTTACTCAATGACAGTCAATGATGAGGATTACCGTTATAATAGTATGAGTGAAGTTTAAACCTGAGGAGTCATTTACATTGTGCTCGTACCGTTGAATAAGTTATTAGAGTAGTTAGACCCATTCACCTGTTGGTGGGGTGGACCTCGAAGTCCGATTCAATTGGTACGTTCGACAATGGGAAATGGACTGCCAATAGGGGATTCACTGTCTTGAAAGTAAACGAGAAGAAACTTGTACGTCATAGGTGTTGTGAAATTAAAGTCTTTGGCCAAAACATTAATGACTAACTTATATTGGATATGAAGGGCAGTTTCATAATTTCACATCAGTATGATTATAAAGTACAGTATCAAGTTGTATGAGTTTGACGTTCCATGACTCTGACTTGATCAGGTTGCGTCAGTGAAGAGTTTATACTCATATGGCGAGACTATGGTGGGATCACCAAAAAATTGCCGTCGGTACGCCGACCACACACGCACAGCCGTGCTGCACAGCGCTGTGCTTTCAATCGCACGACACCGGTCCATGCACGTGCATGTGTGTGTGTGTGTGTGACGGCTGGCGCTATCAGCTAGGGCAGCGCATTGTAATTTTTATTTTTGTCGGGCCAAGCCAAGACATTGGAATTTTAATTGGGGCTTGGCCCGTTTAGTCCATTAGATGTATATAGAACCTAGTGAATGATTTTAAAAATAAAATTGGGCTCAAGACCGATTAGCATTTTTAAAATTATTTTTTTGTGGATTAATTTTAAAATTTAAAACCCCATAAAATCTTTTTCAATTTTAAAATTGGATTAATTGAGAATTAAATTAGATTTAACTTTTATTACTTTATTTAAAATTGGATTTTAATTAAGATTAAATTAGATTTAATTTTAATAAGTTTTTTTAAAAAATTGAATTTTTCTACGGCCAATAATTGAACTAAGAAAATTAATCATCAAATTTAATCCTTGGTATTTAAATTGGATTTAAATGAACAAATAAAGCTTGTTGGACTTGTTTTATTTCATGGATTAAATAGGGTTGACCCAAGTCAATTTGGAATTTGATTTAGATTATAGTTTAATTTTGCTTTTAAATTATTTCACCCATAATTGGGTTCTATTTAATAAAGTCCACTTTAATTGGATTAAAGTAAAATGTTTGGGCTTGGCCCATTAACATTGAAGTTCAAAACTGGATTTATTCTTGAATATTAATTAAATTGGATTTAATTAAATATTAAATAAGATTTAATAATAATCACATATGTGCTTAATTTGATTATGTGCTCCTTTTATCATTATGTGATGGTGACACCACGTATGGGCTTAGGGTTGGTTTCTTTTTATTATCTAGGTTGTATTGGGCTGGAATGTGAGCCCCCCAGTTTGTATCTTTATTTTTATCTAGATCAATTGTATAGGCATGCATCATTGTAATAAAAATGTTAGAGAGGTCCAATAAAAGGAGAAGACGGTGGCAAGATTGGAGCGGAGTCAAGAATCTCTTTTGTAACAGATTAGAACCCCTCCCCCATTGACTCGTTAGCCCGAGACAATCTAGATGAAAGCCCATACGTGTATGTGTTGTTAGAAATTGCTAGGCGTTTTTCTTATGCATTTCCATAAATAGTGCTTAATAAATTAATGTGCAAAGTGAGACCCAAAATAAAATAACTATCAAAGTTATTAAATCTCCATATATCAAATGATACTTAGTAAGTAAAGGGTCTTTGATATCTTGGCTCACCATCAAACTTTAGAACGAGATGGCTGCAACTTGTATATGGCACCGTTCCGGTATTAGGGGGTCGTATATAAAGGTAATATGCTTGATCTTCTTTAGTGCATTAGATGCCTTTGGTCGAAGCAAATTTCGCCCCATATATCGAAAAAGGTTGCAAGGCGAGATTAAATTGTTAGACTGATTTGAAAATGATGGGAATAGACTTAGATGAATCACCACCTATATATCGAAAAAGGTTGCGGTTAAGTGATTCATGAGCCAAAGGGATTGAATCGTTAAATGGTTTAATTGGCACTAGGCGCCACCTCAATTTCTAGATGGGCCATATATCGAAAAAGGTTGCAAACTAGTGCCACAACCTTCCAATCGTACATACCGTATATGTACAAACCCTTCGTTCACGTTTCACGGTCAAGTGAGAGTCATGGTTATGTCAAACTCACTGGACTTGACCATATGTATAAATTATAATAATATGAGATCATTGAGATCGATTAAGTGCCTAGCACAATCGTCTCTTTTACTTTGGCCAAAGACTTTGATCTCTATTTATCTATAATCACATAGGGTACATTCTCATTCACTTATGAGAGAACAAATCCCATATTAGTAATCTGCTCAGACTACCACTTGCCCATCAAGTCCGCATTTCGAGGTCGACCCCACTAATGGGTGAATTAGGTCTAACTACTCTAGTGAAAGACTTGACGTCACAAGTGCATCTTCAGCCCGATACTTCAGGTCAAAGGTTCACATAGACCTATTACGCATAATCAGTTCCGTCATTGACAGTCACAGAGTGAAAACCCATGTGACAGAACTGATGCGAGTCGTGTTCGAACATATCAGTTCCACTGATGTGCCTACAATCTCAATTTCCTACCATCCCATGATACTAGACAGGTACTCCCACGTCAGAGCTAAGATTGTACAAGTATTTGAAATCTTTATTTGCCCATTAAAGACTTCATATTACTTGCGAACTAGTTTTAGTAATCAAGATTGATCTCTCTAGTGCCATTCTTCCTATCCCATAGGAAGTAGAGGGATCACACTAGAAACAAGAACAAAATGTTTTACACAACTTATAGATGCAAATAAAAATTAAGTGAAAACAAAACAATTTCTTATATTATAAATAATATTTAAGTTCAATATAAGATAGATGCCCTACTCATTCTATCCTCTATGGCATCTAAGGGCATAATCCTAACAATATCTCACCTGCACTTAATGCCACTCATTGTGGTATCTTATACCCATCCTTCCAGGTATCGGTCCAAAACAGCTTGAGGTAGTGGTTTGGTGAACGGGTCATCTATATTGTCAGCTGAGGCCATTTTTTGCACTGCTATCTCTCCTCTGCCAACGATCTCTCTGATGATGTGAAATCTTCTCTCACTGTGTTTGGACTTGTTATGAGACCTTGGTTCCTTGGTTTGCGCTATTGCTCTATTGTTATCACAATAAAGTGGTAACGGGAGCTGAGCACTAGGGACCAATTCAAGTTCTCCAAGAAACTTTCTCATCCAAACAGCTTCTCAGAGGCAGCCACATACTCCGCTTCAGTGGTGGAATTAGCGGTTGTGCTTTGCTTGGAAATTTTCCAAGACACCGCTCCACCATTGAGATTAAAAACAAACCCTGAAGTGGATTTTCAGTCATCAACATCAGACTGAAAGTCTGAATCAGAATAACCTTCCATCTTCAGGTCTCCACCTCCATAGATGAGAATCATATCCTTAATTCTTTTGAGATACTTTAGGATATTCTTCACAGCTATCCAATGCTCCTTTCCTGTGTTTGCCTGAAATCGACTCACTATGCTTACAACATAGGCAATGTCGGGTCTAGTACACAACATTGCATACATCAGGCTACCAACTGCAAAAGCATAGGGCACGTTACTCATCTCCTGTTTATCTTCCTCACTTTGAGGACATATAGACTTGGATAAGTGTACCCCATGCCTCATGGGAAGAAACCCTTCTTAAACTTGTCCATCCTAAACTTCTTTAAAACCTTTTCTAAGTAAAGGGCTTGGGAGAGACCTATCATTCTATTCGTTCTATCTCTACAGATACGAATTCCCAGAATATATGTCGCTTCTCCCAAGTCTTTCATGGAAAACGTACTTGAAAGACATTTCTTGACTATGGTGAGCATTCCTACGTCATTTCCTATAAGCAGAATGTCATCCACATATACTACTAAGAACTAGAGTTTGTTCCCACTAGTCTTCTTGTAGACACAGTGTTCATCTCCATTCTTGATGTAGCCATATTCCTTTACCACTTCATCAAAATGAAGATTCCAGCTTCTAGATGCTTGCTTGAAACTGTATATGGACCTCTCAAGTTTACATACTTTGTGGATATCGGTCTCGGATACAAAACCGTTTGGTCGTTTCATATAAATATCCTCCTGGAGGAATCCATTCAGGAAAGCCGTTTTGACATCCATTTGCAATATCTCATAATCTAAGTATGCAACTATGGATAACAGTATTCGGATAGACTTTATCATGGCCACGGGCGAAAAGGTTTCTTGATAGTCAATTCCTTCTCTTTGACCATACCCTTTCGCTACAAGCCTGGCTTTAAAGATGTCAACCTTGCCATCGCTACCTATCTTTATTTTGTAGATCCACTTACATTCTATTGGTTTGATACCTCTAGAACGATCTACCAAAGTCCGAACTTGGTTCGATTGCATAGAGTCTATCTCTGTTTCCATGGCTTCTCGCCATCTTGAAGCGTCAACATCCACCATCGCTTGATCATAGGTACAAGGATCATCTTCATGACCCTCTTGTACTACAGTGTGAAGCTCTGGCTCCCCCCTGCAGTAGATACCCATACCTCTCAGGTTCATGTGGTATTCTACCAGATCTACGTAGTGGTTGTGCTACTATTGGTTCAGGCCTTGGTTCTTGGATAGATGTCTCTAAGGGAGTTTCATTTTGCTTTTCTAGAACAATTTTCCTACCTTTGCCCCCTTCCAAGATGAATTCATCTTCAAGGAAGTGGGCTTGTAGGGCCACGATGATTTTCTAATCATCATGCAGGTAAAAGAAGAATCCCATGGAATCTTCAGGATAACCAATGAAACGTCCCATGAGGGATCTTGTCTCCAATTTTTCCACTTTAGTCTTCTTGACATAAGCGGGACATCCCCAAATCTTAATATGATTAAGATTTGGTTTCTTATTATTCCACATCTCATGCGGAGTCTTAAGGAACGGATTTGGAGGGACATCTGTTCAATATATAAGCAGCAGTAAGGAGCGCATGTCCGCACAACAAAATGGGTAAATCAGTGTAACTAAGCATGGAACCAACCATTTTCAACAGAGTTCGGTTCCTTGACTAGGCTACTCCATTTAGTTGAGGGGTTGCTGGCAGTGTTACTTGTAATATTATTCCTTGTTGTCTAAGGAATTCATCAAACTCGGCACTCATATATTCTCCTCCACGATTCGATCGTAGATTTTTTATATTTTGCCCAGTTTGATTTTCTACTAAGGCTTTGAACTCTTTGAACCTTTCAAAGGATTCAAACTTTTGCTTCATCAGATACACTTGACCATATCTTGAATGGTCGTCTGTGAAAGTGATGAAGTAGTAGAAACCCCCACGAGCCATTTCTCCAAATAGTCCGCAAACGTCGGTATGCACTAACCCTAAGACTTGAGTAGCTCTTTCGGAAGTCCCGGTGAAAAGTGATCTAGCCATCTTGCCTAAGAGACATGATTCACATGTTGGATAGGGATCCGACCCTAGTGAGCTTAAAAGCCCATCCTTTTCCATTTTGTGTATCTTGTGATCTCTGTCATGGCCTAGTCTAAGATGCCACTTAAGCCTTAGGTTAGCTTCTTGCCTACCACGTTTATGAGTTACAACATTCACAATAGATGAATTAAGGACATTTAAAAAATACAAATCATTAACTAAAGAAGCATTGCCAACTAATTTATTTCTATAATAAATGTCGCAATTTAACTTAGAAAAACGGAATGTATACCCAATCTTAACTAAGATGGGAATAGATACAATATTTTTAAGCTCCTTGGGCAAAACTAAAACATCATTCAATAATAATAAATGTCCAGAATTCAAATAAAGAGAAGTAGATTCAATCCTAGTAGCTGCGACGCTTTCCCCGCTGCCTACTTTGATCATCACTTCTTCTCGGCCCAGCCTTGTACTTCTCTGCAGATCCTGATCCAAACAACAAACATGAGCACTAGCCCCTGAGTCCAGAATCCACGAAGTAGACAAGACGGTCATAGAATAGTTAGTTTCAAAAACAAAAAGTTCCATACCTTTTGTGCCTTTGCCTAATTTGGGATAGTTCCTCTTCCAGTGGCCAAGTTTACCGCACTCGAGACATCTATCCGTTTTCTTAGGCCCTTTGCTCTTTTGGCCATGTCCTAATTTCTTTTGAGTTATTGTGGATACTTTCTTTTGCCTTTTTCTCTTTCCATTACGTTGATCATCAAATGAATCATTCGTTAAATAGATAGAAGAATCCCTCTTCTTATTCGTCCTTAAGCGAGCTTGTTTGATTTCAAGCTTCTTTGTCAGCCCAGCTAATGAACAATCGATATCATTGATATCAAAGTTCATGACGAAGTAGTAGAAGGAATCAGGGAGCGACTGTATGATGACATCAACTTGAAGATGAATATCCATATTGAAATGCATTGACCTAAGTCTTTCCATTAGGGTCATCATCTTGAGAACGTGGTCCCCCACATTCTCTTCCTCTCTCATCCTCGCCCTAAAGAGTTCTTTTGATATAAAATATCTTACGGTCCTACCGTGCTCTCCAAACATTTCTTCCAGGTGAAGAACTATGTCCTTTGCATTGATCATTGTATCATGTGAACTTTGCAGTTCACTGCACATTGAGCAACGAATGTATCCCCTAGCTTTATAGTTGTCTCAAGTCCAATCAAAGTGAGCTAGTTGAACCTCTTCATCCTCATTCCTCTCAGGAACAATAGGACGATTAGTTTCCAATACATATTCAATTAACTCTTCACTTAGGACATTCCTTAAGATCGCGAGCCATTGCATGTAGTTGGGTCCAGTTAGAACATTTCTTTCGAGTAATTTCAAAAGTGGGTTTGTCATATTTGAGAGAGATAAATGTGATAATAACTGCAGAAATAAATCAGATTTATTAGATTACTTGTTTTGACTTAACCAAGAAAATTAAGGACTTAAAATTAATCTTAGCTCCCACTGCATTTTTCGAATCCCACACTCCCATATGAAAGTCGGGAATCATCATTGACATTGATTTCACATCAGGTATTGAGGTCCTCAATTAATTAGATGGGTTGCAACCTAACCGGTTTCTGGCCCATTAATTATTTGAAGTGATATCTAATATCAATTTATCCAATAAACATTTTAATACCTTTCCCCATAGTTCATCAAACTGCAACCGAACAGGTTTCTAAGCTCGTGAACTACCTGAGTTCATTCCCACTAACTCCTATAATCTAACATTTGAATTTCACCTTGCAATCGAACAGGTTTCTAGGGTGAAATATGCTTCGATTAAGGCATTCCATGCACTTAATAAAATTTCAAATTATTTCTAAATGCATAAACCCCATAACTGGGATGCATTACACATTTACAGTAATTTTAATTTTAGAAAGCTTAGTGGGGAAGAGGATGTCAAACATCCTTTACTAACTCGATATTATTTATTTGGGAGAATTTTAATTCGTCAAAAGGTTTTGGTCTCACTTTGCACATTATTCAATTTATATAGTGCTTTTATTTAATATTGATCATGCATAAAAATACTACTAATAATCATGCCTTTCAATATAAATAATCATGGAATTTAAATAAATAAATCCATCAATCAATCATGGACTTTACTAGAGGTTCCGAGCCAATGGGCCATCACGAAAGGCATAAATTAAAACCTATTTAACATTCATGGGCCTTTTGACTTTATCAATATTGAATTATTCTATTTCAATTTCTAAAACAACTCATGCATTATTTCTAAGAATATAATAAATAGCCTCAAACTTGATAACTCATAAAATATAAAGGTAAGACAAATAAACCTAAGTCCATGATCGGTGTTTCAATCTCATAAGACATGCTCACATCAATTAATACATGCTCGCAATATACATTCGATATTTTAATTAAAATCATTATTGTGTTAGGATTATTTTCTCAGATGCCATAGAGGATAGAATGTATAGGGCATATATATCTTGTATTGAACTTAAACTCTTCTTAAATGGAAGACATTATTGAGTTTTCACTTAATTCTTATCTGCATCTATAAGTTGTGTAAAACGTTTTGTCCATGTTTTCAGTGCGATCCCTCTACTTCCTATGGGGTAGGAAGATTAGCACTAGAGAGATCGATCTTGATTACTAAAATAAGTTCGCAAGTAATATGAAGTCTTTAATGGACAAATAAAGACTTCGAATACTTGTACAATCTTAGCTCCGACATGGGAGTGCCTGTCTGGTATCATGGGATGATAGGAGATTAAGATTGTAGACACGTCAATGGAACTGATATGTTCGAACACGACTCGCATCAGTTCTGTCACATGGGTTTTCACTCCGTGACTGTCAATGACGAAACTGATTATGCGTAATAGGTATATGTGAACCTTTGACCTGAACTATCAAGCTGAAGATGCACTTGTGACGTCAATTCTTTCACTAGAGTAGTTAGACCCAATTCACCCTTTGGTGGGGTCAACCTCGAAAGGCGAACTTGATGGGCAAGTGGTAATCTTAGCAGATATCTAATATGTGATTATATGGGATTTGTTTTCTCATAAGTGAATGAGTATGTACCCTATGTAATTATAGAGAAATAGAGATAAAAGTCTTTGGCCAAAGTAAACGAGACGATTGTGCTTGGCACTAAATCGATCTCAATGATCTCGAATTTATTATGATTTATACATATGGTCAAGTCCAGTGAGTTTGACATAATTATGACTCTCACTTGACCGAGGAACGTGAATAAAGGGTTTATACATATACAGTATTTACGATTGGAAGGTTTCGGAATGATCCTATCATTCATTCTCGTTTGGGTTACGAAGTGGGCCACGTGACTGGCTAGGTGTTACCCACTTCCTTTAGTTTCCTCTCATTGCCAAATGAAACAAACCTAAAGAGTCGCGCTAAAGGATTGACAAACAAAAATGAAGAAAAAAGAATTTCTATTATTTCTTCTGGGAGTTTTAATTTATTGAATAAATCAAATAATTAATTATTCATTAGATGAAATAATTAATTATAATGATAAGATTAATTATTAATTAATTTCCTTGTGAAATATATTAATGAATTAATTTATCTGATTAATTTGGTTATTTAATTAATTAATTAATTTATTGGATACAATAAATTATTAATTGAAATAAGAAATTAATTAAACAAAACAAATCTCAGGGCTAAATAAGGAGTCCAATTGGATGCCTACTAGGCCTCAATGTGGCGTCTTTGAGAGGCCACATATTAGGGCTCTTTTGTTTTGACTTGTTCAATAAGTCATGAGGTATATAAGGACTCTTTGACTTAGAACAAGTAAGAAGAATACACAACTCTCATAACTCTCAATAGAAAGAAAAATATTCCTCCCCTCCTCTATACCTAGCCGTCGACCATAGAGAAAGAAGAAAGGGGATTTTTCGTTTGTTGATCTGTGCGTGACGATTTAAAGACGACGTATTTTCGTTGTTCGGATCAAGTTCAAGTTTGAAGAATCAAACCAAAGGATTGAAGATTTGGAAGTTTCAATATTTCGAGTTTGGAGAAGAAGAAGTTTTTCTCCATGATCATATTCATATTAACAAGTAAGTTTTATTCGTTATACGCTTTTAGATTCAATTATGCGAATTAGAGTACCAATTGGGTTTTCGTTTTAATTTTTGAAATCCCTTCCGCTGCGTTTATGCTTTTTCGAACGAAATCCCAACATCTAGTCCAACTAGATGACTTAGATATATGAAATTAAAAATTAAGTATATCTACCTTTAATTAAAATAATATTAGACCTACTAAAAGAATACATAAAATATGGAATTCTATTTTGTTATGATTTAATCCCATCTTTAATTGGAAATGCATTTATTTGATCAAAGAATTAATTATTAATCTCTAAGAAAAATAATTTATAGTCCTTATTCAAATATTAAGTAATTTCCAAGTCGAGGAAAAATAAAAATATTTAATCCATAAATTAATTATTAATCTCTAAGAAAATTAATTAATTAATTCTAATTAAATATTTTATTCCAATTAATCTTATTGGGCTCGATTTCATCAAACCCATGTCACCATCCTTTTGGTCCACTTGGATTTAATTTAATTGGGGTCAAATTAATTCATTCGAAAAAACATGCACGTTTCATTAATTTCTTATTGGGCTAAACTTAATTTAAGTCCAAATCACCAATCCAATTAGCCCATTTAGATCTAATTAAATTAAGTCCAAACTAATTAACAAATCGAAATTGGATAATTTTTAATTGGGCTTAATTTAAATTATTCGGGTCATCATCCTTTTGACCCACCCGATTAATTAAACTTACCCAAATATCAATTTCGACCTAAATATAGCCCGTTTTAAGACCCGGTTCAGCGGATTGGGTGTCAAAACATACGACACGTCGGACCATGCACACGGCTCGACGAGCCGCGACTGGGTGGCCAGGCCTGTGACCCGCTGCGCGCAACAACAGCATCCGCAACGCGCAGATTCTCGGGGCTCTTTGAGCCCCCTTTTTCCTCGGGTTTTTTGATTTTTCAATATTGACAAATATTCCTAAATTTACAATAACTAAAAAATAAAAAATTCTAGGCAAAAACCATAAAACAGAGATTTAAGAAAACATAAAATCCTGCTTCAAAAACAGGATCTTAAATCACTTAAACAAGATTAAATATGCAAATCAAAGATTGGCTTGTTGGGTTTCGCAAAAAAACTCATAAACGCAGCGGAAGGATTTCAAAAATTTAATTAAAACCCAAAATGTTCTCTAATTGCATAATTGAATCTAAAATAATTTAACGAATAATTAATCTTATCCGTTGAAGCGAAGTGGTAGGAGAATCCAATTCCTTTTTAAAACTTTGAATCCACAAACTCCTTGAATTCTCCAATCCTTATGTTCTTCAAGTCTTGATTTCTTGAAGTTGATGGTAGATAAATCCAAACAACGAATCACGTTGCCTCTAAATTATCACACACGAATTGATAATGAAAAATTCCCTTCTTCTTGCTCTATAGGGCAACGGCTAGTGTATTATAGAGAGGGAGGATATTTTTCTTCTTCTTTTCTTTTTGTAGAGTTACAATGAATTGTATCTTGTATGTTGTATGTCTAGGTTAAAGTCAAGAGAAGTCTTTTATACCTCAATGATTTATTGACCAAGACAAAACAAAATAGACCACCTTGATCATCTTTCTAGACCTAATGGGCGTCCTCATGGATGCCCCATATGGGGCCCGGAAAATTTTTCTTTTGCTTTTAATTAATTCTTTATTCAATTAATAATTTATTTTATCCAATAAATAAATAAATTAATTAAATAATAAAACTAATTAATAATTAATCTTATCCATTTAATTAATTATCTTATCCAATAAGTAATTAATTAATTATTTAACTTATCCAATAAATTAAATCTCTCCAAATAAAATAGAAAACAGAAAATTCTTTTCAATTTTCTTCATCAATTCTTTAGCGCGACTCTTTAGGTTCGTTTCATTTGGAAATGAGAGGAAATCAAAGGAAGTGGGTAACACCTAGCTAGTCACGTGGCCCACTTCGTAGCCCAAATGAAATACGAATGAATGGATCATTCCACAACCTTCCAATCGTAAATTCCGTATATGTACAAACCCTTCGTTCATGTTCCCCGGTCAAGTGAAAGTCATGGTTATGTCAAACTCACTGGACTTGACCATATGTATAAATTATAATAATATGAGATCATTGAGATCGATTAAGTGCCTAGCACAATCGTCTTTTTTGCTTTGGTCAAAGACTTTGATCTCTATTTATCTATAATCACATAGGGCACATTCTCGTTCACTTATGAGAGAACAAATCCCATATTAGTAATCTGCTAAGATTACCACTTGCCCATCAAGTCCGCATTTCGAGGTCAACCCCACCAACGGGTGAATTGGGTCTAACTACTCTAGTGAAAGACTTGACGTCACAAGTGCATCTTCAGCCCGATACTTCAAGTCAAAGGTTCTCATATACCTATTACGCATAATCAGTTCCGTCATTGACAGTCACAGAGTGAAAACCCATGTGACAGAACCGATGCGAGTCATGTTCGAGCATATCAGTTCCACTGATGTGCCTACAATCCCAATCTCCTACCATGCCATGATACTAGACAGACACTCCCATGTTAGAGCTAAGATTGTATAAGTATTCAAAGTCTTTATTTGCCCATTAAAGACTTCATATTACTTGCGAACTAGTTTTAGGAATCAAGATCAATCTCTCTAGTTCCATTCTTCCTATCCCATAGGAAGTAGAAGGATTGCACTGAAAATAAGGACAAAATATTTTACACAACTTATAGATGCAAATAAGAATTAAGTGAAAACAAAACAATGCCCTATATTATAAATAATATTTAAGTTCAATACAAGATAGATGCTCTACTCATTCTATCCTCTATGGCATCTGAGGGCATAATCATAATAAATAGTGGGAGACAAGTAATTATACAAGTCCTTTATGATTACTTGTTTTTAACAATATAAAACATCTAACTGATAATCTTGGTATTTTTTGCAGTTTGATAATTACTCTCTATAATGGTTAATCCACTCAACATTTTGCGTGAGAAAAATGTCCTCACTGGACATAATTTTGTCGATTGGCAAAGAAATCTAAGGATAGTCCTTAGTCTTGAAAGGCTTAGAATATGTGCTTGATGAAGAGAAGCCTCCCAGTCCCAGATACTGAAAACTTCGAGGACCGACTTGCCTATGAAACAAGGGGCAAGGACAACGTCAAAGTTAGAGGTTACATACTGGGTTCGATGAGCAATGATCTCCAATGTTCTTAGGAGAAAATCAAGACATCTGGGGAAATCTTGCTGCACTTGAGGGAACTCTATGGAGAACACAGTCGGACTGCTCGATATGAAATATCGAGGGAACTCATTGGAGCTAGAATGAAAGAAGGAGAGAAGGCTGGGGATCACATCCTCAAAATGATTTCTATGATTGAGAGACTTGAAGCCCTTGATTTCACCATGGACTTCCACCTTCAAACTGATCTCATTCTCTAGTCGTTCCTAAAATCTTTTTTGCAATTCATTGTGAATTTCAACATGAATGGCATTGAATGCACACTAGTTGGGCTAATGAATAAGCTGATCAATGCTCAGTCATAGTTGGAGCCAAAGATGAAAGAAACTGCTCTAGGTATTTTTACTGATTCTAAGAGAAGTCAGAAAAAGAAAAGAGGTAAGAAGTAGCTAAGAGTCTCCAAATCATTAGGTAATGACAAAGCCAAGAGGGTCAAGAAGTTTAAGGGTAGGACCCCAAAAAAACGGACATCTGCCTCCATTGCAAGGAGCTAGGGCACTGGAAGCGAGGTTGTCCTACGCTGAAAGCTGAAAAAACAAGTATAGAACTTTTTGTTTTTTGAAACTAATTGTTGTATGACTATTTTCTATACTTCATGGATTCTAGATTAGGGAGCTAGTGTTCACATCTGTGTTTTGAACCAGGATCTGGAAATAAGTAGGAAGCTGGGAGAAAGAGAAGTGATGATCAATGTGGGAAGCGGGTACAGTGTCGCGGTTGCACACGTTGAAAGCACTTCTATTACATTAATGTCTGAACATTCTATTAATTTAGATAATTGCCTCGTTTTGCCCAATGAGCTTAAGAACATTGTTTCTATTCCTGTGTTGGTTAGAAAAGGATACTTGTTTACGTTTAATGACAATGGTTGTGATATTTATTTTTGAAATAAAAACGTTAGCTCAACATCTTTAGTTAATGGATTGTATTATATTAATGTTCAAAACCATTGCATGGTTAACACTATGACTAAGAAGCGTAGTATGAATGGTACTAACCAAAGACTTATGTGGCATCTTAGACTTGGACATGCTAGTGAATTCAAGGTTCACGAGTTGGAGAAACGAGGGCGTATCGGCCCTCTTGGATCTGATCCATGTTCAACATGTGAATCCTGTCTGAAGGAAAAATGACTAGGTCACCCTTCACTGGACATTTTGAAAGATCCAAGGAAGTTTTGGATTTAGTTCATTTAGATGTTTGTGGGCCCTTCAGGGATGAGATCTATGGAGGTTTCAGTACTTCATTACATTTACTAATGACCATAGTAGATATGGACTCGTGTACTTAATGAAACATAAGTATGAAGCTATTGAATTGTTCAAGGAGTTCAAGACTATGACTGAAAAACAAACTGGGCACAATATTAAGGCACTGCGATCTGATCGTGGTGGCGAATATATGAGTGTTGAGTTTGATGAGTTCTTAAAAGAACACGACATAGTGCTACAACTTAATCCTTCAGTAACCCCACAATTAAATGGATTAGCTGAACGCAAAAATCGTACTTTATTGGATATTACAAGATTTATGCTTAGCTACACCGATTTACCTATTTCATTGTGGGGACATGCTTTGCTTACAGCAATACACATATTGAATAAATGTCCCTCAAAATATGTTCCCAAAACACCATATGAGTTGTGATGTGGAAGAAACCTAATCTTAAGTACATAAGAGTGTGGGGTTGCCTCGCATATGTCAAGAAGACTAAGGTAGAGAAACTACAGGAGAGATCCCTCAAGGGTCGATTCATAGGTTTTCCCACTGACTCCATAGGACACCTATTTGACCTACCAAACGATCATCGGATAATCATGGCTTTGCAAGCATTCTTTCCCGAAGGCAAGTTCTTTAGAGAAGGAGGTGCAGGTAGGAAACTTGTTTTGTTAGAAGAACTAAATGAATCCCCTTTGGAGACACCAATTCAAGTACAAGGAACTGACCCTGAAACTCAAAAGACACAACCGTCACTATGAACTCTAGTAGAGTATCTCGACCGCCTGAGAGATATGGTTACCTTCATGAACAACAATATTTGTTTGATGTTGGAAATGGAAGTCATGGATATGATCTCTCTATCTACGAGCAAACAGCGACTGATATTGATTCCACAAAATGGATGGAAGCTATGAATGTAGAGATGGATTCGATGTATTCGAATCAAGTCTGGACTCTTACTGATCTCCCTGAGGGTGTACGGCTGATAGGGTATCAATGGATCTATAAGAGAAAGATTGGTTTAGATAGCAATGTAGACACCTATACGGCCAGACTTTTCGCGAAAGGTTATAGTCAAAAAGAGGGCATTGTCTATGAGGAAACCTTTTCGCCTGTAGCAATGTTCAAGTCCATTCGAATCCTGCTCACTATCGCAGTGAACCTAGATTATGAAATCTGGCAAATGGATTTGAAAACTGCATTTTTAAATGGATACCTCGAGGAGGACATTTATATGCAGTAGCCCAGAGGTTTTATGTCTGACCCAGATTCTAAGGTTTGCAAACTAAATAAGTCCATTTATGGACTTAAGAAGGCGTCTCACAGCTGGAATCAATGGTTCGATCAAGAAGCAAAATCTTATGGATTCATTAAGAATGAAGATGAACAGTGTATCTATATATTATCCAGTGGGAGCAAGTTGACATTCCTAGTGTTGTATGTAGATGACATATTACTAATGGGGAATGATATAGGCTCATTGACATCAGTCAAGGAATGGCTTTCAAGCACACTTTTCATGAAAGACTTAGGAGAAGCAACCTACATACTTGGGATTCGCATCTACCGGGATAGGGCAAATCGGATGCTAGGTCTCTCCCAAGCGCTCTACCTTGAGAAAGTCCTTAAGAGATATGTAATGAGTAAATCTAAAGGAGGACTTTTGCCCATGGGACATAGATTAAAACTCTCTAAGTCTATGTGTACAAAATTAGATGAGGACAAACTAAAGATGAGTAATACCCTATATGCATCAGTAGTGGGAAATCTCATGTATGCAAAGTTATGCACGAGACCTGACATAGCTTATGCTGTGAGTGTAGTTAGTCGGTTTCAAGCTAACCCTAGTGAGTAGCATTGGATGGCTATGAATTCTATCCTTAAGTATCTTATAAGAACCAAGGATATGCTTCTAATATATGGAAATGGAGAGATGAGAGTAGATGGATATTCTGACTCAGACTTTCAGTCTGATGTAGATGATCGAAATTCTATGTTTGGGTTTATATTTACTCTGAATGGTGGAGCAGTGTCTTGGAAAAGTTCCAAGCAAAGCACAACTGCGAACTCCACATGTGAAGCTAAATACATAACTGCCTCTAAGGCAGCTAAGGAAGCTGTTTGGATAAAGAAGTTCATGGTTGAACTTCAAATGGTTTCTAGCATGGAAATGTCGTTGCCACTATGGTATGACAACAATGGAGCAATATCACTAGATAAAGAACAAAGGTCTCACAATAAATCTAAACAGCTGGAAGAGGGAGACATCACCGTGCAGAAAGTTATCACATAATACGAAAAATCGTTGGAAGAGGCGACATCACCGTGCAGAAAGTAGCCTTAGCGGAAAACGTAGCTGACCCACTCACTAAGCCTCTATCATCGGCACTACTAGAGAAACATCTTGAGAATATGGGACTCAAATACAATAGCAATTGGCATTGAGTGCAAGTGGGAGATTGTTCGGTGTTATGCCCTCCATGCCATTGATGAATTAGATTTAAGGGGGCATTTTATTTATATTGTATGAACATTATTATTGATTAATAAAAGGCATTGAGTTTGTTCTTATAAATCTAATTGTGGCATCGAATGTATTGAACAAATAGGTCCTTAAGATCGAGGTGTACTCACCACTGCTTATTTGATAAGTAGGAGCACTGGTGGAGTTAAGTGCTTGATCTTATAAAGACAGTTCGCGAGTTAAAGAATCTAAATTTGGCGTTTAGATTCAACTCGTATGACACTTGCTTTGATAAGAAAAGTGCTAAGTCTCACACTGATTGGATAGTGGGAGCTGGTGTCATGAATATGGTTAACAAAGTTAACATACTCGAACACGACTCGTTGTAATCTTATCACATGAGTTTTTACTCAGTGACAATCAATGATGAAGATTACCGTTATAATAGTATGAGTGAACTTTAGACCTGAGGAGTCAGTTACACTGTGCGCGTATCGTTGAATAAGTTATTAGAGTAGTTAGACCCATTCACCCGTTGGTGGGGTCGACCTCGAAGTCCGATTCAATTGGTGTGTTCGACAATGGGAAACGGACTGCCAATAGGGGATTAACTGTTTCGAAAGTAAACGAGAAGCAACTTGTACATCATAGGTGTTGTGAAATTCAAGTCTTTGGCCAAAGCATTAATGACCGACTTATATTGAATATGAAGGGCAGTTTGGTAATTTCACATTAGTATGATCATAAATTACAGTATCCAGTTGTATGAGTTTGACGTTCCATGACTCTTACTTGATCGCGTTGCGTCAGTGAAGAGTTTACACTCATATGGTATTTATAACACAAAGGTTCATGATGAAATAATCATCTCGTACTTGATTGGGTTTCGGTATAGATTCACGGGATGGCTTGGTGATAACTATATCCTTGGAATCCTCCCAATGCCAATTAAGACGAGCGTAGAGAGTCGCGCTATGTAAAGATGATATAATAAAGGAGTTTTACTGTTTGAAGGGTATTTTGGTAATTTCAGTTGGAGTGAAAATTATCAAAAGCGATAGGTATTGATTATAATAAATATATTTAATTATTGTAATTAAATTAATTTTATTCAATCAATATTAATAGTATGGTATTATTAATTTAGAATTAATAAAGTACTATTAATAAAAGGAGATTAGTATTTAATTAATTACCAATTAGATTTGACTGGGAATATTAATTAAATACTTAACACTGGGCTTGGAGTAAGAAAAAGCCCAGTACTCCTATCCCTAGGTCACAATTCGGCCGCCCCCCTTAGTCTCCTTAGTCAAGTAGTAGTCTTTTATTTAAACACTGGGTGCTTAAGTACTAAAATCATAACTCAAGTCAGTTTTTCATCTAGAATGAAAAATAGAAAAACACAAAATCCTTTTCCTCCACATAAACCCTAAGGCACCCAACCCAGTCTGAGGTGGAGGAGGTCGAGCTTCAAAATTTGAAGATCATCTTTCGCGTGATATAATTTTTCAAAGTTTGAAGTTGCCGAATAAGCGCTGTTAACTTATCACATGTCTCATCTTTGGAGGAAATAAATTCCACCCAAGTAAATCCAGAGAAATCTATTATCACTAAAGTATACTTTTTACCGCTCACACTGATCGTTTGAACAGGTCCAAACAGATCCATGTGAAGTAGTTCAAGTATTCTAGAGGTAGATAGACAAGGTTTTCTCTTGAAAGATGATTTAACTTGTTTTCCCATTTGACAAGCATCACAGAGGCGATCCTTATGAAATGGTCCTTTAGGTAATCCCTCTACTAGATTTAAATTTATAAGCTGAGAGATTGTCTTAAAGTTGAGGTGATTCATTTTTCTATGCCATAACCAACCCGTTTTAGATTCACTTTTAGCCACAAAACATATAGGGTTGTTATCTATTGTTGAACCCCAATCTACCAAATACACATTGTTTGTTCTTTTACCTTTCAGTTTAGTAGATTTAGTCTTAGCGTCATTTATATGGAAACAGGCAGTTGAAAATTTTACTTCAAAGCTATTATCATAAAATTGACTTATGCTTAACAAATTATGCTTAAGACCCTCAATTTAATAAACATCACTAATCAGGATGTTCCCCCTATGCATAGTACCTATACCTTTGGTTTTACCTTTGTAGTTGTCACCAAATACAACCTGAGGACCATTGGTAGCTTGATAGTTGATCAAGAGATCCTTGGAGCCTGTCATGTGCCTTGACGATCCACTATCGATGTACCATACAGATGTATCGGCTCTAGCTCTAGGTACCTGCAATCAAAAAGGGAAGTTCATTTCTTTTTAGGTACCCATTGTAACTTGGGTCCTTTTACATTAGTAGCGTTAGTCTGAATTAGAACTTTAGGAACCCATATTTGTCTAGTCTTCATTGCCGGAGGATTGGCCTATTTGGGTTTCACCTTGTGTTGTGTGTGCTTCTTAGGTGTATAATACTATCCTCGATTATAATAGTAATCATAATCATAGTCATAATCATAATCATCATAGTATCGATAATATGACCTTGACTGTTGTGGATATTGACGCTGGTATTTCCTTAGCGCTGGCTTAGGGTGCACTTTTGGTGCTTGACTCTTAGTGCTTGATTCACAGTGGTAAGGTTTATCCTTAGCCTTTTGAGCGTTTGGATGAACCTTCCTTTGTGAATCATTTGCTTCCGTCTTTCCCTTTCCTGAGTCCGTATTGACTTTCTCATTTAGCCTCGTACCATTGTCTTTCAGTTCATTAGGTGTTTGACTTTTTGAACTTTCTCAACAAAGAATACACCTTTTCCTTTGTTGTTTGCCGTATCACTAGATTTATTTGGTTGTTTACCAAATTTATTGCATCCTAAGCCGGTCTTTTCACCAAATAATCTTGTTACTTTAGTCACATTGTCTAGTTTTCTTGACGCTTTAGACAATGATGAGACGAGCTGCTTTGATTTAGTAAGTCTAGCAATCAGCTCAGCTTCTCTTTGACTAATATATCAAGATCACTTTTTAAATTAGTTATCTCACTCTCAAGTGATTTGTTTTTCTCAATGCATTGTTGCTGAACTTGCAACTCTGCTTTGAGCGTCACATTATCACTTTTGAGAGTTGATATTATATCGAAGTGATTTTGATATAATTTGGCGGCAACTTGACAATCGTTATAATATTCTTTTACTTTGTCAAGTAATTCTTCATAAGAGAGATGATAAGCAACTTCAGTGTTTACCTCAAGGGATGCTTCATCATCTCTGGCCATGAGACAAATAAGCGCTGAGTCATCCACTTGGTCATCATCATGACTACTCTCCTTTGAAGACTCCAAATCTTCAGGTGTCGACGCTGATTCTGACTCCGCTAGCAAACCTTGTTAGCGAAGGTTGCTCCTGAATTGGTTTCTATCCAAGTAATCCTGCCTTGATGGCTTAGATACGTTTAGATAAGGGTAATTTACCTAGTAGTGCCTTGGTGTCCTGCAATTATAACAAAGATTAGTTTTCATCTTTTGTTCTTTTGTTAACCTTGCAGTTTGTGGTTTTGAAACCATTGGCACTGAGAGATCTTTTCGACAAGACGGTTGGTACTGAATCGGCGCTAAGGGAGAAGGTGCAGAATTTTGAGGCGCTTGGTACTGTTGTTGAACTGGAGGATGCGCTTGGAATAAATTATGTCCTTGATGCTTAGGACCTTTTCCTTTCTTTTCATATCTTAGGAACTTTCTGGATCTATTCAATAGCGCTAGTTCCTCTTCCTCACTTATATCTGACGTTTTTCCTTTGATACTTGATTTACCCTAGATTGATGCCATTAGCGCTCTAGACTCTATCACTGGACTGCTAACTGCATCACTTGCTGAATTCAACTCAAACTCAAACTCAAACGCTTTGAGTTCTGAAAAAGCATCTTCTGGAGTTAGAAGATCCAACATGTTTGATTCTCTCATTGCTGTTGTTTTCATCAAAAATCTACTGGGAAGACTTCTGAAAATCTTGACCATCATTTCTCTATTTTGTAAGTCCATGCCTAAAGATGTTAATTCTGTAACAAGAGTAGTAAATCTTATATCCAGTTGCTCTAGCGTCTCATTGGGCAACATCTTAAAATCATTAAATCTTTCCTTGGCAATGGAAAGCTTGTTCTCCTTGATTTGTGCTAAACCACCACATATAGTAGCTAACTTATCCCAAATTTTCTTAGTCGTAGTACACGACTTGACCTTGTTAAATAAGTTATCATTGTCACTGATAGCAGTATATAGAGCGTTCTGACTAACATTTTCTAGATTAGCTCTCCGACGCTCATCCGTAGACCACTCGTGCTTTGGCTTCTCTACATAGCCGTTAGGTGTTTCCTATGTGGATCCAGGTGCTCTAGTGATGACTTTTAATATTTGAATCGGACCATCTAAAATGATATCAGACATTTCATCATCACATGAGCACAAATAAGTAAAAGCTTTGACCTTCCATGAAAAGTTTTAAAGCAACTAATAATTAAAAGAGGACCTAAACAAGCAGTTATGCTTGGAAAGTTTAAAATTTCTACTTCAACCGCTCTGATACCACTTGTTGGTCCTAAGTGGCATATAAAAGGGTCTAGAAGGGGGGGGGGGGGGGGAGTTGAATAGACCCTTAACTTCTTTCCGAATTTTAAGACTTGTTTTTGTAAAGTTAACTTAGACATTAGTTTTGAGTATTTGATCAAAATGGATCAAGGGCTCAGCACTTATATCAAGGTTAGCACAGCGGAAGATTTTCACAAGTCTAAAAGATTAGGTGCTTAGAAAGAGTTTAGTCGCTTTTAGAGATTTGATAATGTATGCTTTATGATAATACATGAAAATAATAAACAATAAAGCAATAAAACAGTAAGTAAGTAGACACGAGAATTGTAAGGTTCATTGGGTTTGTGTAATCCCAGCTACGTCCTTCTACTTCTTTCCACACAGGGGGAATTCACTAAAATGAATCACGAACCTTCACAAAGACAACTCCAACACAATAGCAAATGGTGAAGACTTGATCTTGAGTTCCCTGGTCACAAAAATTTTAACTCGGCTAAGATCTGCTTTTGACAATGCTTCTCTCACACAGAAATAATGCTTTGTCTTCAACAACTTCGTCACTCAGATTGAAGAGGTTGATGGCTTTTTATCACAGTTTGTTTGTTTTAAAAAGTTCAAACACTTTTTTAATATCTCTTTAAAAAGGATGGTTCTTCTAAGAAGAGGTAAGAGATATTGGTTTGGCTGTGGGAATGTATAAAAGAAATTTTGGCTATGGTGATTTTGAGGTTTTTGGGATGAATATAGATTTCAACAGTGTAAGTGTATATCAAGTCTTTGATAATAATTCTTGGTGTTTAGGGTTGAGCTTTGAGTATCTATTTATAGAATTTTCTCGGGATTTGTAGGTTGGACACATGCAGGAGCATGTGAAACACGAGGCGTGTAAAACAATCTTTTTCTGACATCTCTGAAAATTCTGCTGCACAGAGTTGGTAGCAGACCTACTTTGAGTTGACAGCCAATGGGGAAGGCTTATCCATACCGTCAGTAGTCCTTATCACATTTAATGCACTTATCAAGCAATTTATGCATTTGAATTTATTTCCCGTTTGAAATAAATGTCCGTTGATGATTACTTTTAATCGCTTATTGATTTCAGATTAAATTCAGGTGACGACAGGCGCTTGTGGCATTATCGTTCTGGATTGATTCTCAAGCGCTTTGACAGCCGCTTAAAGAATCTTTCATCTTCAAAGTCTCGAGACGCTGATCTTCGATTTCACTTTGATGGACTCACTAAGAAATCTATCATAGCTCAAGCACTACATAGTAGTCTAAAACTATAAAGATAAAAGCCTTAACTAAAATTACAACTCGATAACTTTAAACGCTTATACATATTCTAATAAAGGTAAACTTACATATCTTTGGGGTTTAACATTAAACTTATCTTGTCATCATCAAAATATCTAACATGAAATTTCCTAACAGCAATTTTTAGCTTCGACCCCTTGCCGTGGCGGCGTCTGCGGACGGCGGTAACGGAGGGCTGCGTGCACATGGCTGGGCTTGTGCGTGCACAACACCTGATGGGCTTGCTGTGCGAGCTCATCTCTCTCGGCAGTTGGGCTGCCAAGAGGGATGGGCTGCACAACGCAGCCCATCAGCGACAACGAGTCCAATTGCAGGCAGCTGGGGTGCCGTGCAATTGCAGCCCGACCCGGGTCACCCATGGGTCGACCCAGGTCAATTATTAAATAATATATTATTTATTTTTGATTAAAATTAGATTTTAATGAAAAATAAATAATATTAATTATTTAATAAGGGTATTTTTATTTTCATTTAATTTAATGTTAATTGAAGTTAGACTTTGAATTAAATTGGATTGCTTCTATTGTGAAATTAATTTTGATGAACTTAGAGATTAATTTTTATTAAAATCGGATTTTAATAAAAAATTAAAGTGGCGTTCATTAAAATTGAATTTTCAAATGGAATTCAATAAATTTCCTTGAAAATGTGAAAAACAATAATTAAATTTGGAATTTAATTAAAAATTAACAAATATGGTTTTCGTGTATTATGTGATATATATCATGTTAGACATGTTATGTGATGGGAGACATGATTTATGGACTTAGGCTCGTTTTTTATTTTGTATTTCTTTTCGTTGGGTTGTAAAGGCCTTTTAGAGCCTATTTTTATTTTCTTTCTAGATAAATTTTGTATAGGTGGCTTATATATTGAAATGTAATAGTTAGAAATACAATAGGCCCAAAGGAGAAATTCAAGTCGAGCCGAGGCGATACAAGAAGGAGCTTTGGAATCTTTAGTGTAGTTTCTTTTTATTTTGATTGAGACATTGGCTTGTTTCAATCTAGGAATAAAAGTCCATGAATCATGTGTTGTTAGCTTCCTAGGATTGCTAATTGTTATTATTTAATCCATGTTTGTATGAATGATATAAAATGGATTAATGTGCAAAGTGAGACCTAATAAATAATTTAAATTCTCCCACTTTGAAAAATATTAAGTTAGTAAAGGGTATTAGGTATCATGTCCTCTAGTGAACTTAGGAGAAATTAAAATTATATTTAATATATAATATCGTCCTTAAGCAATGGGGGTTATGTATTGAAATATATTTTAAATTTTTCCTAAGTGCATGAAATGCCATTGGTCGAAACAAATTTCACCCCACATACCAGCAAAAGGTTGCAAGGTAAAATTCAATTATTAGACTAATAGATAATCAATGGGTTGAACTTAAATTATTCGTAAATCAATAAGATCGTTAAAAGGTTGAGATTTGATGAATAATGAACAAAGAGATTGAATCATCCATTTGATGGGTTGATGTTGAACATCACTTTAATAGATTGATTAGGCCAAATACCAGCAAAAGGTTGCAACCTATTAATCTAGTTAAAGAAAAATCAATCACCACTATGAAGCCTTCCAACGATGACTTCCGAATTCCAAAGTGGGAGTGTGGATTTTTGAAAAATGTAGTGGGAGCCAATTTTATTTTGAAAGTCCTCGATTTAAACTTGGAACAACAATTACATTAGAATCTAATAAGTCTTTTTACTTTTTTCCAGTTATTTGCTTATTAGCTCTCTCACTATGAATGTCACCCCTTATCTGTACTACTTCAAAAGAATACTTTGACTGGTCTAAACTATGTGGTCTGGCTTCGAAATCCGAGGATAGTCCTCAATATGGAGTCACTGGGGTATGTATTGGATACTGATATCCCAGCCGCATCCGCAAGGATGCGTGCTAGTGAGGAGGAAGTCGCGGCTCATGAAAAATGGGTCAAAGGCGACGTCCGGGTTCGTGGGTACATGCTGTGCTCAATTACAAATGAGTTGCAGAGATCTCATGACAAAATGGTCTCGGCGAGCGTACATTTTGGCATACCTAGTGGAGCTCTATGGTGATCACAGTCGCACTGCTCGATATGAGATATCGAAAGAGCTCTTTGGAGCTAAGATGAAGGAAGGAGAAAAGTTTGGGGACCATGTTTTAAAGATGATTTCGAAAATTGAGAGGTTAGAGGCCCTCGACTTCAACATGGACCCGCAACTAAAAAATGATCTCATCTTGCAGTCAATTTCAAACTCCTTTTCCCAATTTGTGATGAACTTCAACTACAATGAGATAGAATGCAATTTAGTTGGGTTGATGAACAAGGTGAATACTGCACAATCTCAAATGAAGCCAAAGGGAAAAGAGGCGGCCTTGGTCATCACTTCTAAGCCTAAAAATAGGAAGAAGAAGAAGAAGAAGAGGAAGACTAAGAAAGCTACTAGCACTCCGGGTCGACAAGGTAAGACAGACAAAGGAAAGGGAAAAGCTCTAAAAGTGATGAAGAGAAAAGGACCAAAGAAAACGGATAGGTGCCTTCATTATGGTGAGCTAGGCCACTGGAGGAGGGAGTGTCCAAACTTTGGCAAAGGTGCACCAGGTATAGAACTTTTTGTTTTAGAAACTAGTTGTTCTATAACTATTTTTTCCACTTCGTGGATACTTGATTCTGGAGCTAGTGCTCACGTTTGTGTAATGAATCAGGATCTGCAGCGAAGTAGAAATCTGGATCATGGAGAGGTGTTGATCAGTGTTAGCAGCGGGCAGAGTGTCGCGGCTTCTCACATTGGATCAACTTCTTTATGTTTATCATCTTGACATGTTTTAAATTTAGAGGATGTTTTAATTTTGTCCAACGGGCTTAAGAACATTATTTCAATTCATATGTTGGTTAGGAATAATTCTTATTTTAAATTCATTGACAGCACTTGCAGCAATTTATTTAATGATAATATTGTTGGCACTGCTACTTTAGTTAATGGCCTCTATTATTTCAACATGCAAAATGAATGTATTGTAAATGTTATCTAAAAGAAGTGTGGTAGGCAAAGTACTAACCTAAGCATAAAGTGGCATCTAAGACTAGGCGATGCTGGAGAGCGAAAGATACACAAGATGGGTTGATTGACCCATTGGGATCGGATACCTATCCGACTTGTGAATCTTGCCTCAAAGGCAAAATGGCTAGATCTCCCTTCACCGGGACTTTTGAAAGAGCCACTAAAGTACTAGGACTTGTGCACACCGACATTTGCAGACCATTTGGAGAAATGGCTCGTGGAGGCTTTCACTATTTCATTACTTTCACTGGTGGCCATTCAAGGTATGGTCTTGTGTATCTAATGAAATGTAAGTCTGAATCATTTGATAAGTTCAAAGAATTTAAGGCTTTGGTGGAAGAACAAACTGGTCATCATTTAAAGACACTGCAATCGGATCGTGGAGGTGAATATATGAGTGACGAGTTTGATCAATTTGTAAAGGAACATGGGATAATATTGCAACTCATACCACCAGCAACTCCACAACTGAATGGTGTAGCAGAGCGTAGGAATTGAATGATTTTGGATATGGTTCGATCTATGCTCAACTACACTAATTTACCCATCCTTTTATGGGGACATGCACTCCTTACGGCTGTTCATATCTTGAATAGATGTTCTTCCAGATCCGTTCCTAAGACTCCATATGAGATATGGAGAAATAGGAAACCAAACCTTAAGTATATTAATGTTTGGGGATGCCCTGCCTACATCAAAAAGACTAAGGCAGAGAAATTGGAAGCTAGGTCCCTTAAAGGACGTTTCATTAATTTTCCAGAGGATTCTATGGGATACCTATTCTACATGCAAGATGATCAAAGGATTATTATTTCACTGCAAGTGCACTTTTCTAAAGATGAATTTATTCAAGAAAGTGGTGCAGGTAGAAAGATTGTTCTCGATGAACAGATAAAATAGCCAGGGAGGCGACTGTTCAAGAAACACACACTAAACCTGATTAAACACAGCCAACCTTGCGAAGATCTGATAGAGTACCACATCAACCTGATAGGTACTATGGGTACTGATAAGAGGCATTTTTTACGTGTTTTAAAGCCCCTTTGCGTTTATGTCTTAGGTTCATTTATCGCTTGATTCTTGCCACATGTGCGTTTAATTCGTGCATTAAGTGATTTCAGGTCTTAAATGGATACAATCAAAGAACGGGATGAAAAATGACGTATAAAACAAGTTTAGGCCAAATTTCTACGCACCCCTATGCTCAAGCGCCTAAAAACCCACGGCCAGGCGCCGGACAAGATGGAAATAACGTCAACATTCTGCTTACCACGCCTAGGCGCCATCTTGCCCACGCCCGGGCGCCGTATCTACACCACTTTCCACGTTCGAGCGCTATTTCCGTATGTTTAGAGGCCGAATTGGATGAAGTTCCCTTCTAAAATGTTATAGAACTATGTGTTAGCTTCAAATGAGGACTTGAATCATCCAAATCGGAGTTTCGTGGAGAAAGTTATGAATGAAATACGATTGCTGCGCAGGATACATTGCATTTAATTTCAGCATTCTGAATCCCGCGCCCAAGCGCCGTAATGCCACGCCTAGGCGTGTCCACACCCGAATTGAGATTCTTTTCAGCCAAAAGATCATCATTTGATGGGGGAATGGAACATTTAAAGCCAAGAGGTCATCACATGTATGAGAGGGATGTCATAAGTATGTTTCTTAATAGATCTACTTTAGGGAATTTTATACTACTCACTTTAAGAGTAGTGGAGGACACACTAGGGGAGACACACACTAGGAGCTGATTTGTTGTGGTCTTCTTAAGGCATCTTCTTCACACTTGACCGATCACATCTTGGAGGAGGGGAGAGAGAGAGGCATTTTTGGCCATCACTTTTCACTCATCACCATTCTTGATCACTTTTGGAGGGGAACAAAGAGAGAGGAGTTAAGGATTGAAGTTCAAGAGAAAGGATCCATCATCAATCAATTGAGGGAGTTTTAATTATTTGCATTTACATGTTTATTTCCATGAGTATGTATATGTTTGTATTAGATTTTCTTAAGGCTTTGATGAGAGGCTAATATTGTAGAACTAAGGCCATGTGAAAGCCAATTTATGAATCAATATATGTGAAGTGAATTTTCGTATTAATTCTCATATTGCTTTGTGTGTTGATTTTGAGCTTTTATTACAATCATGTGCTTGATCACCATATGCTTGCTATCTTGCCTAATCTAGTCATTCGAGAGAAGATAGGTTAGGGTTCAAATGAATCAACATATCATCCGAAACTAATGTGAAATTGCTCCTAGAAATAGGTAAAGATTTTCGGGTGCGGTTAGCCGGATTTATCCGGGGAAACTCTAGAACGTTAATGCGTGGTTATTGATTAGATTCTCGGATAGACATATTTAGAGAACCATCAATTAATCATAGGATTATTATGTGCCGAGACATCGGGTAATAATTATCTGAGGAATTTCCACCAAAGCAATAGGAGTCTAATAATTCGAAGAGTAGCTCATCTATATTGACGAGTAGATTCGGTTGTAGCATGTGCCTTAGTCATTTTATCATACGTGAGATTTAATCTATAGTTCGTTTCTTTTTGGTTCGTCACTAGCTTACTCGTTTTATTGCAATCTACTTTTGTCCATTTTCATTAATCATAAACTAAAATTCAAGTTTCCGTGGTTCGACAACCCGGAATTTTTGTCCACTTATTACTACATACGTCTAGTGCACTTGCTATTATAGCACGTTAGCTTTTAGCGTGTCAGGTACCTGCTAAAAGAGGAACTGGGTGTCCATACTATAGCAGTGAGAGTTTATGGGGACGACCCTTCTACTTATGAT
Source organism: Buddleja alternifolia (assembly GCA_019426215.1). Taxonomy (NCBI): domain Eukaryota; kingdom Viridiplantae; phylum Streptophyta; class Magnoliopsida; order Lamiales; family Scrophulariaceae; genus Buddleja; species Buddleja alternifolia. Next base: position 16,973,529 of record CM033402.1, on the reverse strand, counting down.
CAAGCAATGATGGACATCAACTCTGCAAAGTGGCAAGAAGCTATGCAGGCAGAGATAGACTCGATGCATTCCAACCAGGTCTGGACTCTGGTAGATCGTCCTGATGGCATTGCACCTATAGGGTGCAAGTGGATCTACAAAAGGAAGATAAGCACGGATGGAAAAGTTGACACATACAAGGCAAGGCTTGTAGCAAAAGGCCATAGTCAAAAAGAAGGAATTGACTGTCAAGAGACCTTTTCACCTGTGGAAATGATCAAGTCTACTCAAATTCTGCTCGCAATAGCTACACACTTGGATTATGAGATATGGCAAATGGATGTAAAGACGGCTTTCCTAAATGGATCCCTCGAAGAGGATATCTATATGGAGTAGCCTAAAGGCTTTTCATCTGGGTCTGATATTCATAAGGTGTGCAAACTTATGAGATCCATTTATGGACTTAAGGAAGCCTCTAGGAGTTGGAATCTACGTTTTGACGAAGCTGTCAAAGGATTTAACTTTGTTAAAAACGAAGATGAACCATGTGTTTACAAGAAGGTTAGTGGGAGTAAAATCACTTTCCTTATCTTATATGTGGATGACATTCTGCTCATAGGAAATGATGTAGGAATGCTCACATCAGTCAAAAGATGACTTTCAAATACATTCTCCATGAAAGACTTGGGAAAATCGACCTATATTCTAGGAATTCGTATCTACGGAGATAGAACAAATAGAATTATAGGACTTTCCCAAGCCCTTTACTTAGAGAAAATCCTAAAGAGATTTAAGATGGAAGACTCTAAGAAAGGTTTCTTGCCCATGAGACACGGGGTGCACCTTTCAAAGTCTATGTCTCCTCAAAGTGAGGAAGATAGGAAAAAAATGAGTATGGTGCCCTACGTGTCTGCAGTGGGTAGTCTGATACACGTCATGTTATGCACACGGCCAGAGATAGCCTACGCAGTAAGCGTGGTAAGTCATTTTCAGGCTAACCCGGGAAGAGAACATCGGATTGCTGTAAAAAATATCCTCAAGTATCTGAAGAGAACTACAGATATGGTCCTAACATATGGACATGGAGATTTGAAAGTGGATGGATATACTGATTCAGAATTTCAATCTGATGTAGATGATCGTAAATCCACTTCAGGGTTTATATTCACGCTCAATGGTGGAGCGGTGACTTGAAAAAGTTCCAAGCAAAGAACAATCACTGATTCCACCACTGAGGCAGAATACATAGCAGCTTCAGAGGCTGCTAAAGAGGGTGTTTAGATTAGGAAGTTTCTTGGAGAACTTCAAGTGGTCCCTAGTGTAGAGCTACCATTGTCACTTTATTGTGACAATAACGGGGCTATTGCACAAGTAAAGAAACCAAGGTCTCATAACAAATCCAAGCACATAGAGAGGCGATATCACATAATAAAGGAAATCGTTGGAAGAGGCGAAATAGTTGTTCAAAGAGTAAATTCAGCAGACAACGTCGCTGACCCATTGACCAAGCCTTTGACACAAGCTGCGCTGGATCGACATCTTGAAAAGATGGGTATTAGATACCATAGTGATTGGCATTGAGTACAAGTGGGAGATTGTTAGGTTAATGTCCTCAAATGCCACCAGATGATTAGTAAATGTTAGGACATTATTAATTTGTAATTGTTTTGAATTCTATCAATAAAAGGTAATTAGTTATTTACTATTATATTGGCATTTATATATTGTAATCATCTATAAGTCCATGAACACAAGAGTTAACACTCTAAGGCACTAGAGGAGTTTGATACTTGTGTACTAAAATAGTCTGCAAGTCAATGATTTTCAATTGGGCATTGGAAATCATGAAGACTAGTATGATATGAGTTTTGACGAGAAAGGTGTCCGTCAATCACTAGGAAGTAGTGAAGAACTGACATCATATGTGCATTGATGGAGATAGTGGCAATCAGACATGACTCGCATCGATTCTATCACATGGGTTTTTTACTCTTTGACAGTCAATGACAGAATTTATTAAATTGTAATAGGCGTGTTTGAACTTTAGACTTGAGGAATCGAGTTGAATATATACTTGTGATATTAGGTTCGTCATTAGAGTAGTCAGCCCCAATTCACCTGTTGGTGGGGTCAACCTCGAACTGCAACCTAATGGGCAAGTAGTAGTCTTAACTGATTTCCAAGATAGGATTTGTTCCCTCGAAGGTGAACGACGAATTATCCTATCCATTTATAAGTAAGTTAGATCTTAAAGTCTTTGGCCAAAGCATTCACTGATCTAAACTCATTATAACTATAGCATAGAGTCAAGTCAGTGATTTTGACTAAACACCACGACTCTCACTTGACCGGGATAAGGAAACGAAGAGTTTATATTCACACGATATTTGCAATAGGAAAGGTAAAAATGATCTAATCATTTCATCTTATTTGGGTTAAAAATGGACCACTTCACTGGCTAGGTGGGACCCATATTCAATGGAATCCTCCCGTTGCCAAATATAGATGAACCTAAAGAGTCACGCTTAAAAAGGAAAAATCGATAGAAAAATAGAATATTTCTTGTGGTGATATTTTAAGTATTGAATACTTAAAATTAATTAAATGGAATTAATTATTTGAAAAATAAGTTAGTTCATTTATAGTTTAATTAATATATTATTTCTTGGAGAAATAAAATTAATTAAATGTATTCTCTATTATTTAATTAGATTAATTAATTGGTTTGAACTAATTAATTAAATAATGGATTGGACTAAACTCAAATTGGTACACCAAGTGGCACACCAAGGCCTACATAGGGTGGCCAGTAGGCGCCTTTTATGGGCTAATTTGAGCCCAATGTATTAACTTAAGTGATATAAATATATCACATTGGTTAAGACCTAGGTCATAAGTTAAAATTGACTTAAGCCACAAGAAAAGAAATCATCTCCCTCTCACTTTCCTAGTCGTGGGTCATCACCAAGAAGGAGGAGGAGATTTTTCTCATCAAGTTTTTCCGGTGAGACAATTTCGAGGCAGGACTCGTGGACTGCTCGGATCATCAAGTTTTAAGCCAGAGTATTTTCGCGAAGAAGTTGAAGGATCAAGCTCGTGAGTTTTAGCCAACCACTTTGCTACAACGGGTAAAGTTTATTTTACCCTATCGTACATAAGTCTGATACAACCCTGGGATTGATCCTGTTATGGGAAAATCAAAATCAATTTTTAACTTCCGTTTCCGCTGCATTTGGTTATTTTTCCCCAACAGATACACTCCAGGAAACAATGATGGGTACTGTGTCATTGGGTGATGGTTCTACTTGTAAAATCATGGGTACATGAGTGGTGAGAATCAAAATGTTTGACGGAGTAGATCGTACTTTGGGAAGTGTGGCATATGTCCAAAAGATGTGAATGAATTTTTACATGAGCCATTGGAGTCCGAGAGCTGTGAGTATTCAACTGGAGGTGGAGTCCTTAAAGTTACACTTAGCGGGGAAGATCTAATGAAAGGAGAGAAGAATGAAAATTTGTATCATCTGCTGACCTCAAAGGATGAATGAAAGTGGAGCTCGCCGAAAAACTTCCAGTGTGCAGACGGGTGTGAATGGAATTCTACTGGGCGAGAGAATGAGTTGAGGTCGTCCCTCTCGATAGTCAACTAGCAGTGTTAACTGGGTTGCATGTGTGCATTGGCCTATTTTGAATCAGATGGAGTTAGGACCTTACGGACTCGACATGTGCAGCGAATTGATTGACTATAAATATAGCCCTTCATTTGCTCATTTCAATTGTATCAACCAACAGGGAGCCAAAAGGAATAGGAAGAGCAAGTGTGCATCAAGAGAATTCATTTTGAGAGTCAAATTGCGAGGTGCAGGAAATACTTGTGGATTATTCTTTTGGGGCAATACAAAAGGATTGAGAGAGTGTTTTATAAAACTTTGAGAGTGGTTGTACAAGAATGATTTTCTTGAGTTTGTCTATAAATCAAGTATATTTTTTTGTACCGATAAATTTCTCTCATAGTGGAAGAACGAAAACTCTCATGGACGTAGGCAGATTTTGCCGAATCACGTAAATCTTGTATGCATTATATTATATCCTTCCGAATAATATTTTATCATCAACTTGGTGGAATTTGTCATATCCTAATAAGTTAAATCTCGGGTCCAAACTTCTGTTGTGTCCAACACAAAATTGGTCTTTCTAAGACCCTCTTCAATAGGGGTGTAAGTAAACCCGCCCGAGCTGATACGCCCAAAAACTACCGGTTTAAAATTATTAAATAATAGTGGCGAGTTGAAAATATTGCAACCCGCCACTTTCGGGTCGGGTGGTGGGTTTAATAATTGTAACCCGCCTAACCCGCAACCCGACCGCTAATCATTTATGTTATAAGTATAAATATATATAGTTAAAGATTAACACTAAACTCTGAAAACTATATATGCATATATACTCTCTAATAAGAGTGGTTTATTTATATTAATGTAACATGCTTTATTTTTCATTTGAGCAAACAAATTGACTCGTTTGAACACTTGTTTTTATTTAATTTGAACGAAAAATTTATATGTATATATATATTTTGATGATAAACTTATAAAGAACATTAATTTTATTAATATTTTAGAGTTTTTCACTCCTTAGAAATCATGATAATATGAATTTTATTTAATAACACCTCCTATTTGTGTATTTCTCACCAACTCAATTTTTTTTATATAAATGTACAACAAGTATAATATTTAATTTCTTACTTACTAGTTATAACTAAAATTAAGTTGTAAAAATTATAACTATAATTTGATAACCCGCCAACCCGCCAGCTAAAACATTAAATCCGACCGACCCGAACCGCTCGGTTTGAAAAGATAATTATGCGTTTTCTGTTTGATATTTTGTCAACCCGCACATGTCGGGTCGGGTTAATTTTTTTTCTAAAACTGTCCGAACCCGACCGTGTACACCCCTACTCTTCAATTATATACATAGAATAGATTTTTTATTTTTGGTGAAACATATGTAGTAGAATAGATAGATATGAAACTTTGAAGCATTATTTACAAAGGCAACCAATACAGCTCTGAAAAGCATTTGATGGCGCCTTTTCATTCAAAAGAGTTAAAAAGCAATATTTACCAAATAGTCTTAAGATCTTATAAATTGTTGGAACCATAATCATTTTATTAGCACGAAGAACTTATTTACTCTTTATCACTTTGTTGGATTCATTTTTTTTTCTGGTGAATTGTTGGATTCATTAATTGCTAGAGATTTATCAATTTTAAATGAAGAAAGATGCTTGTTTTCCTTTTGAAGTTCAAACACAAAAGTTCTACCAAAAAAAAAAAGAAACACAAATGTAAAAGCGATTGGAATAATCTCCTAAACTAGTGTGTTTCAAGTTGAACCGACTATTTGGACTTTGCAAATATTATGATTATATTTGATTATGTTTTGGAATGATATTTTGGTAAAAATTATTGGTGAAAAATTTATAAAAATACATGCATATTTAATGAGATTGTATTTTGCTTTATTTTAAAAATTGATATTTTAGTATTTTTTTTGTTGAAATAATGTTTAATTTTGTTTTCAGAAAAAATAAAAGTTACGTAGCAGTCAAATTATAAAATTTTATCTGTTAATGATTAAAAGTTGGGAGAAAAGAGACAAAAGTAAGGAACATGTGTTGTAGATTTTCAAATAAATCATCATTGTTTTTTCTTTTACCAAAAAGCTAATATATTTTTTAACTAAAATTCTGTTAACAAAACATAATTGAACCAAAATTTTGGACCAAATTGAGTTTAAATACATATCCAAACATAGCCTATGATTTTGGGTTTTCCATGAGATTGTTCAAATCTCTGGAGCAGATGAATAACTAAATAGTACATATTGACCAGTCTCAACAAAACTTCATTAATCCACTTTATCATTAATTAATTTTAAAATTGTTTAACGGATTCAAATTATTACATAACAAATAGATTATAACATGATTGGTGTAAATATTTACGAAATAAATTGCCTAATACTTAAGGTAAACACAATTTCACTTAGCTATGATACAAGTTCAAACTTAGCCCAACTGAATTTAGGTCAAAAAAGAAGAATAAAACCAATTCACCCTAAATCTAAAAAATGGTTAATTGCATAAAATCTCCTTGTATTATTTTGAAAATACTAAAAAAACTCTATATTAATGAAATAGGCTAATAAACCTGTATTCTTAAAAAGTCTAAAATAAAATCAAATTTTATTAAAAAGATTTTATATTTTATAAATAATATATAAATGACAAATGAATATATCAATAAAGGAGTATATAAATAACAAATAAATATATCAATAAAAGTGAAAAATATAAAAAATACACTCCTTTTCTAATAAAATTTGGCTTTAGACTTTTTAAAAACAGCAATTAGCCTATTGTTAACACGGGTATTTTCTCACATTTTCAAAATAACAAAGTGGAATTTTATGCAATTACCCTAAAAAACTTTACCGAATTAGTTATTCTAAACTAAACTTATGTATGTCTCATCACCACTGAGATGCGAAACCCCATTTGAGTAGAGTAACGCATAAAAACAGAGCGAAGATAACATTTAAATATGAGTCCATTAGCATTCAAAACAGCTCATTACCCCCACTTAAGAGGGCGCTCATCTGCTTTGCCAAGATGGACTTGAGAATTAACTCACAAAACAAACAATCCCTTAACACCTAATAAGCATTTGTTTTTCATTTCAAGTATAAAATAATTTAAAAAAAGTCAATTTAAAGATGTTTCATCTCTACTGATCTGCAACCTCACATCTTTAAAGAAGCTAAGAACAGTTTAGAGCGAACATTTGATATAAGTCCATTAGCATTCAAAACTGCTCACTGCCCCTTTTTCAAAAGGCTCTTCAGCTTTGCCAAGATGGACTGCAATTGCTAAACTTTCACTACCACAAATTGCTAAAAATAAAATTTGATAAGCACAAAACTAACATCTCCAAATAAATAAAAGAAAATCGTGAAGAAGACAGGACATAAATGAAAAGCCAAAAAAAATCAAACACAGATTAGAGAGCAAGGCAAAATAAGAGAGGCGCTTCTCAGCTTCCTCTGCGGAGAGAGGAAATTGAAACCCTCGACTAGTGTGAGATTTTATAGAGAGGCAGGAGGGTTTTTCATTGTTTTGGGCCGGGCCTAATGACTTTATTTCGGTTTATATTTCTGCTGAGCCATTTTGGTGGTGGTGGTGCAAATAAAGTCATTAGCCGGCCCAAATGACTTCATTTGCACCCCTAAGATTAGAGGAGGGTGTTCGAATCGGCTTATTCGATTTTCTAACTGATCAGATCGGTTTCGGACTATTTGAAATGGATAAACCCAACTTTTTATTTTGATATGTTCAACCCAAAAAATATCATATAGAGGCCCAAAATTACATTCTTTGGATTTTTAGGCTGCTATTTACATAGACCCAAAAACAAAAAAAAAAATTGGCCTCCATTTTTCAAGAATATTGGCCGAACGGGTACCCGAACCCGATTGTACCCGAATAAGGGGGTATTCACTAAATCGGTTGGATGCGGTTTTACATTTCACTACTCAAAACCGAAAATTTGATCCAAACGCCCACCCCTAACCCAAGATGACCTAAGGTCCTAAGGTTTAGGAAGTGTGGGTTTTTTCCAATCCTTGTGTTATCTAAGGGTGTGTTTGGATTGATGGATTCGGACTTGTGGAATAGATTTGGACAGATATAATTAAAAAAATATTTCAAAATGTGCTTAGAGAGAATTGCTTAACTATCATTATAAAGTAGAGAAATGTATCACCCAATAACTATTAGAATTTTATATGAATATATATATATATATATATATATATATATATATGTTGCAATTGTATCTCCATTTCCAATTGTTGCATCATATTTATATCTCGAATTCTCTTATTGGTGTATTTGGATGGAGAGATTTTAAAGCTATGAATTTCAAATTTATTAACAAATCCACTGAGTTTGTTTGTATAATTTAAAGTTGTAACAAATTTCAAATCCATTAGTGCTCATTTTGAGCTATTTTCTCAATCAGTATAGTAGATTTCATTCATTTTAAAGTCATTTGAAATCCTTCCCTCAAATCCAATTCCATTAATGCAGAGACAGCCTAAAGTAATGCGCTCAATATTTTTATCTACTAAATATCTTCTTTTGTGAAATCAAAAGATTGGATAAGTTATATTACCACATTGTATAATTTCTTGTTATGAATTATCTTTTCTTTAAAAAATAAAAATGAAGCATGAATTAGATGTTGTGTTTGGTGGAGTCAGATCAAAAGGATCAAAACGAGAGCTAAAAATAGAGTTGAGAAGGTCACAAAATAAGAGTCAAAAGAAGCTGGGGGCAAAAACACATGAAATGGCGCTGCAGTGCCGTGCAATGGCCACGCTGCAGGGAGGAGAAATGGCATTGCAGCACTTGCGCAGGCTCTACAGCGAGCGGCTCACTGCAGCGTGGGTTTTGGCATGGTTTGATGAGTTTTTCGTTTATTGGTGGATTTTGACATCCTTTTCAGTCCTAGTTTGTGTGAAATTGTTTCTGAGTTGATAGGATTTATTCCTTAGTCTTTTAGGAATATTTTTTCTAGTTTGATTAGGGGTTTGACTCTTTTTACTCTTTAAATAGCAGAACTCATCTTGTAAACTGTGAATCACTTTGAGAGTTAATATGATCTAGTTGGAAGGTGGTTTTTTTTCCCTTGATTGGATTTCCACCAAGAAAGTATGTCTTCTTTATTGCTTTTGATTTTCCTTATGTTTATTAATTTTCCCGAGTATCTTCACCATTGAGCCGTTGTGTTCCTAACAACTAGTATTAGCAGCCTAGGTTGTATTAGCTTTAAGATTTTTGTCGAGTGAGAGCTATGGCTGGTGATGGGGGAGAGTTAAGATAGATAGGTTCGATGGCAAAATTTTTGGATTTTGGAAGATGCAGATTGAGAATTATCTCTATTAGAAAAAATTGCATGAACCGTTGATGGAAAAGAAGCCGGCAAAGATAATAGGTGATGACTTGGTGTTGCTCGATTGTCAAGCTTTGGGTAAGATTCGGTTGACGCTGGCGAGGAATGTTGCTTTCAACATTATCAATGATAAGACTACAGTGGGTCTGATGAAGGAGCTATCAAATATGTACGAGAAGCCATACACCTTGAATAAGATATTTGACGCTTAGGTTGTTTAGTTTGAGAATGAGTGAGGGTGGTTCTTTAACAAACCACATTAATGAGTTTAGCGTAGTTTGGACTCAGTTGAGTTCGATTGATATTACATTTGATGATGAGATTTAAGATTTGATCCTACTGTCTTCTCTGTCTGATAGTTGGAGTGCTATTGTGCAATTTCAATCTTGGAGGAGTTTGTTCGGGTTAGCGAAGGAAAGACAGCCTCTATTACATAACCTTTCTCAGTGTCGGGCGACTGTGGTTAGCAACTCATTGGTGGACAAAACATTGAAGCTTCAGGAAATCCTTAATATGATTCTGAGCGAGGAGGTTCGTAGGAGGGAATCTGGGGAACTTATGGCAGGAGCCATAAGTGTCGGTAGAAGAAGTAGTCAACAAGGTCACCAAAGAAAACGCAAGGAGAACATAAATTGTTTCAATTGTAGAAAACTCGGGCACTACCAAAATCGGTGCAATGTGCCAAAGAAAGAAGGGAAGAAAAAGCAGGATGGGATCAACAAATTCAATGGCGGAGGAGAAAGCTTATTATTTGGAATGTTGTACAGAGGATCCAAGGGGTACTTTGATTTTAGATTTTGGGGCATCTTATCACTCTACACTATGGAAGAGAATGTTAGCTAACTACATTTTTGGGGAGTTTGAAAGGTTTGTCTAAGTGGAGACGAAGCCTTGAGCACAGTGGATAAGGGTGATGTTTGTTGGGAATTATTCGAATAAAACACAGCGGAAAGTAAATTTAATTCCCAAAGCCCGAATCATCTCTAATCCTCATTTTTAATTGTGTATAGAAAAATTACCGTTCTCGCGTATGTTGATTTCTGAACGTGATCCTTTTCTCTAACGCCGAACTTGCCAACTTCTCTAATTCGTCATGCCGGAATCAAAAACGTAAAACTCCTCCTTTCTTCCTTGTCAAAGACGGCTAGAGAGAGAGAGAGAGAGGTGGGAGACTTTTTCTTGGAGAGAAAGTTATGTAAATTATCTTTTGTTATTTTTCACCTTGTGATATATTTATATCATTATGAAACAATAACCCTAGCATGCAAGAGCCCTATTTGGCCGCCCCTTAGTGGGCTCGGAAGCCTTCGGGCTTTCGTCTTGCTTGCTAATTAATTAATCAGAAATTTATTTCTCCAAAAAATTAATTAACTCAATAATTTAATTAATTAATTAAATTATCCAATAATTAATTAATTAATTATGGCATCCAATGCCGTGAATTTCTTTCAAATCTTTTTCCCATGTTTTTCCTTTTGCACTTCCTTTAAGCGCGACTCTTTAAGTTCGTCTCAAAAGGCAATTGGGAGGAATCCAAAGGGGTGTGAGTGGCACCTAGCCAGTCTCGTGGCTCACACCGTAACCCAATTGAGAATGAATGAATAGGATCATTTCCAAACCTTTACGCCCTGAATACCGTACGTGTATAAACCTTTTATTCTTATATCCCAGTCAAGTAAGAGTCATGGTTTAAAGTCAAACTCATATAACTTGACCATATGCCTAAGCTCATAATAAGTCGAGGTATTTAAATGCTTTGGCCAAAGACTTTCATCCTCATTTATTCATGATCGCATATGATATTTTACTCATTCACTTATGAGAGAATAAATTCGATATTGCAAATCAGTTAACAATGCTACTAGCCCATCAAGTCGCACTTCGAGGTCTATTCCATCAACAGGTGATTTGAATCTAACTACTCTAATGACAGACTTGATGTCACAAGTACATCTTCAACTCAATTTCTCAGGTCAGAGGTTCACACGGACCTATCACTACTTATCAGTTTCATCATTGACTGTCAATGAGTGAATACCCATGTGATGAACTGATGCGAGCCATGTTCGAACATATCAGTCCAACTGACACGTCTATGATATAAGTTCCCACTACCATTTTCATAGTGTACGATTGACACTTTCTCTGTCGAAACTTTCATCATACAAGTCTTTATTCACTATTGATGCCCAATCAATATTTCTTAGACTTGCGAACCCTTTTAGATGTCAAGGGTCAAACCATTCTAGTGCCTTTCCTCCTATCCCATAGGAGGTAGAAGGTTCGCCTTGTTATCAAGGACTTTACGTTGTTTATTCACACCTTATAAATGCCTATAAGAAAACAACAATCAACTGCCTTATATTAATAGAAAAACCATAGTTTAGTTACAATGTTTATGCCCTATAAATCTATCCTCTTTATGGCATTCGAGGGCATATACTCTAACAATGTTGATATCGAGGGTGTCAATAGAGGGAAACTTAAGTTTCGAGATGTGAGACATGTTCATGGTCTCATAAGAAGCCTTATATCCATGGGTCAGTTGGACCGAGAGGGATATACCACGGTATTCAATGGTGGATCCTGGGCGATCACCAAATAGAATAGAGTAGTGGCGAGTGGTTTGAGAGAGGGAACATTACACACAGTTGAAAAGAAGAGAGAGTCTATTAGGTGAGGGTCACTGGATCTAGATGAATTGATGGGGCATGGAAATGCCTCGATTAATCTCCATTCCGTTTGGAGATATTCCAACTAGATCAGTTTTCACTTGGGAAAAGTGAAAAGGTATTGGTTCAAGTTGAGTTCGGGTTATTTTTTTATCAATCTCCTAGTATGAGATTGTTGGTTTTGGTGGTGTCAGATCAAAAGGATCAAGACAAGAGCCGAAAATGAAGCCGAGGAGGTCACAGAATAAGAGTCGAAAGAAATCGGGGGTAACAAAATGTAAAACAATGCTTCCGAGCACAGCGCGCCGGGAAATGGCACCACAACACAGCCTCGCTATAGGATGTGCACCCATGCTGCATTGAATGGTTTGGCTAACTGCAGCGCAGGTTTTGGATTGGGTCGACGAGTTTTTTCATTTTTTGGTGGATTTTGACATCCTTTTGAGTCCTAGTTTGTATTGAATTGTTTCGTAGCTGATAGGATTTATTCCTTAGTCTTTTAGGAATGTTTTTCATAGTTTGATTTGAGTTTTGACTCTTTTTACTCTTTAAATAGCAGAACTAATCTTGTAAATTGTGAATCACTTTGAGAGTTAATACGATTTATTTGTAATTTGGTTTTTTCCCTTCAAGAAATCCTGTCTTCTTTATTGCTTTTGATTTCCCTTGTGTTCTTTAATTTTCATGAGTATTTTCACTATTAAGCCATTGTGTTCCTAACATTAAACATTTTGCTATTTAAAATTAGGGGTGTAACTGTTGTTATTACATATAATTGTTAGATATATGCCCTAGATTCCAATGAGGACAAATAGATTGTATTGGGTATCAAATTATGTTGTACGAATTTATCATTAATAAAGGCATTTATTTTTTTGTTCATATAATGCTTCATGGCATTAACAAGTATTGAACAAGCAGTCCATGTGAATCAAGGTTGACTCTTCGCCCTTTATGAAATAAAGACGTGGCACAGGGAGAGTTTGACACCTGATCACTTAAAAGGGGTTCGCAAGTTAAGGAATCTTAATTGGGCGTTAAGATTCTACTTGTGTGACACATGCTCTGACAAAGAGTGCCAGTCGAAGACTATTGGATAGTGAGAGCACATGTCATAGATATACCAATGGAATTGATATATTCGAACACGGCTCGTAGTAATCCAATCACATGGGTATTTACTCAGTGACTGTCAACGATCGGATTACAGGTCATAATAGTATGTGTGAGCCTTAGACCTGAGGGGTCATGATCAATGTACTTTTACTGTTGAATTTGTTACTAGAGTAGTTAGGCCCAAATCACCCTTTGGTGGGGACAACCTCTTAGTGCGATCTCAATGAGTCAAGTAGCACTTGTGAAGTGATCGCCAAGATGGGATTCACTGTCTTGATAGTAAACGAGAAAGTATCCTGTGCGATCATAGGCAAATAAAATTATAAGTCTTTGGCCAAAGCAATGAAACTAACTTGTGTAAGACACGAAGGGTAGCTTGGTAATTTAATCATGCTATGATCTGATGCACAATATCAAGTATTGTGAGTTTGACATAAACCATGACTCTCACTTGATTGGAATACATAAGGGCTTATACTCATAAGGTATTTATGATCCAGAGGTTCGTAAATGATGCAATCATTTCGTACTCGATTGGGTTACGATGTGAGTCCATGAGACTGGCTAGGTGGCACTCACATCCTTTGGTATCCTCCCATTGCCAATCGAGACGAATCTAAAGAGTCGCGCTATAAGAAATAAGCAGGATGTCTTTTTGTGTAAATAATTTATCTTTTGGAAAGACAAATTAAATAGGACGGATTGATTTAATTGGTAAATCAATAATTCAAAATATTTAATTAGATTAAATCATTTGAATTTAATTAGTTAAATAGAATTATTTAATTTTATATATATTTATTTGGATTGGATTTGAATTAAATACATACATTAAAAGATGGACTAAGTTGAGTGGGCCAACTTAGCCCATCATGGACGTCCATTAAGGGGCTTGGGAGGCGCCCACTGACGCTTAGGGTTTGAGGATTAATTAATCCTCAAACTGTTAAGCTAAACCTAACCCTAGCACACAATACACAAAAAGAAAAGGAAAATCCTCTCCCCTCTACTCTTGCTAGCCGTCCACCTGTTGGGATCGGTACAACCCCTGGGGACGCCGGCGCAGTGCAAAACATATAATTTAAAAAATAAGCTATCATCCGCGAAATTAGGGCTAGGTCGACATGGTACCATCGAACCAAAACTATCCTAGAAGATGGTTTACTCGTGTTTACCTCTTGTAAACCTTAAAGCAGCAACGTCTTTTTAAGCTACTCCCTGCTACAGTCTTCGAATTGGATTTGTCCTAGTGCCCCAAGTGTTGGGCCTCTGAGATGTATCCACACCCTAGCTCGTACCCTCGATTATCTCCACCAGTGCTAGCCAAGAGAATACTGAATTTTGGCTTTTTGAGGAAAAAGGGTTAGGAATTAAATTTAGTGTTCTTCACACTTAACACATGAGTTTGAAGAATTCTTGTGAAGGAAAAAGGGAGACAATAAATGAAAAGGTCTTGTATGATTTTTTATCAATCTTTTATTAATTTTCAAAGAGGTGGAATACATATATATATATATATATATATATATATAAATAGAGTTCACCTAGGGTAAACAACACACACACACACACACACATACGCCTCTCTCCCAAAAATTAGGGGAGGCGTGCGTGTATGTATATATATATATATATTGTATTTTTCTTTTCTTGTATTCTCTTTCCTTAGTTAGTTGGACTCTTTCCAACTAATTAGATATTACCATATGTATTAATACCCTAACATATATCTCATAAGATCTTCCCTTTTTAATTAGTTACCCTTAACCAATTAAAAGATCCTACTAAATACATTTATAAGATATATATATATATATATATATATATATAAACTTGGTGAGCAAGATAAATTTTTCCACCAAATCCTCACATACACATACACACACGTCACAAGTGCACACATGTATATATATTATTTTATTTCTTTCTCTTATTAATTAATTAGTCCTTCCCGATTTAATATTTCAATATTAATTATAGGACCATTAATTAATACCATTAAATTAATTTCCTTTCTTGATATATTAAATCCAATTAATTAATCCTTCCATTCATTCACAATGAATTAACTAGCCAATAGGTACTACACTGAGTTATGTGTGTGGCCCGTCAGGCTCATTGACAAGCTAGCAATAAGTCCCCATAGGCTAGATTAATTATTCTAAATAATTAACTAGACCTTGGATTAATTTCACCAAATTAACCCAAGGCACCTATTGGTCGTGGTTCGATGTCTAGCAACGTCGCCACGACTTCCTAGATATCAACTATGAAAAGCAAACCTATGCGAGTTATTGACACGAAAAATCTTTACGTGTATAAAACAGCAAGTGGACTGGTCGTGTGCAGTAATAAAGTGGATTTTAAATCCGAGTTATCGATCCCACAGAGACAAGATTATTGAAAGCTAAGAATTTAAAAGCAATTAAAATTAAATTAAAAGATTGTGATTAATTGATAGTAAAAAGGTGAAAACGAGACTTGGCAATTTAACTGAGATTTTTGTGCGAGAAAACAACTAAGGCACATGCTTCAGCCGAATTACTTACTTAAATATACAAATTATTAGACTACTCTTGCTTTGGTGAAAAAAACCTTAATTAATTACTACCCGATGTCTTGGAAATAATAATCCTATGATTAATTGATGATTTCGTAAAATATCTCTATCCGAGAATCTAATCAACAATCATGCATTCAAGTTCTAGAATTTCCCCGGATTAATCCGGCTAACTGCATCTGGGAGTCACTACCTATTTCTTGGGGCAACTCCTTATTGTTTACGGATTATGTGATGATTCCTTTGAACCCTAACATATATTGTTTCAAATTATTAAGTTAGGCAATATGATAAACATATGGTGATCAAGCATATGCAAGTAATTAAGCACAAAATCAATACACAAAGCAATTGTAGAATTAATACGAATAACAATATCATATATATAAAATCATAATCCCGCCTTCACATGGCCCTAGTTTGATGGAATTAGTTCATAATCGTAATGCGAAAAACAACAAAAGATATAGAATTATTCATAGACAAATAAACTAAATCTAAAAATCTCCTTATTACGGATTGATGAATAATCTCAGTGTAGAATCGTCTTTCTCCTTGCCTTGGCTCATCTCCTTGCTCGAAGGTCTCTCAAAGTAGTGAATTTTCAAACCCTTTTGATGTTGGAAGAGGTGGTATATATATGAGAGGCTCCCCAAGTCTTCTACTTGAATTAGGTATTTAAAACTTTCCAAGTTGCTAGTACGTACTTGACAGGTCTCGAGTACGTACTTCAAATGCAGTTTCATTTTGCCTTTTGCGTAGAAATCTTGTTTCCTTCATAACGTTTTCCTCCGATCTCAGATTTAGGTGATTCAAGTTCCCACACAAAGATAAGAAATAGATCTAAAACTTTGTAGAAGTACAATTCCTCAAATTCAGACTCTAAACATAATAACATATTAAATTTTTGTACATTGTTCCTCGATTGTTATGACTTTCACCCTGAACTCATTTAACACACAAATAAAAACCACAAGTAGTAAAATTCATACATAATCGACCCTAAACCATGCAATTATCGACCTATCAATTGTGTAAAACTCACACTTATCAACACCCCTAAATTGTTCGTCCCCGAGCACTAAAAAAACTAAGACTTAAGGAAGTAAGATCAAGACATCATTCTAAAACAAAACAAAAACAAAAATAAAGATAACTCACTTTCGTAGAGTGCACGATTGCACTTAGCATGTGCAACAAGCCTTTAAACCTCAAAGTCACCAGAGATGAAGAGTTTAGTCTCGTGAGGGTTTCAGAAGATATACTCACAAAATTCAAAAATTTTCAGCCACAACCAATCAACACAATTCAACAAAATTAACAAGATTCAATGGCACAAAATCAACCGTTAAAGCTCACAATTATATTCACATATCAAATACTTGCTCATGTTACACCTCATCTCGAAGAGACCTCCAAAGGGTGTAGTGGTTGTAAGTCTAAGGCATTATAGACGACATGCATCCTTACCACTTTTCAGATATTAATCTCATATTTACTAACCGTCGATCGATCATAAAGCACATGCCTCATAGAAAACTCCATAGCCACTTAAATTTCATTACTTATCCAATTTAGACTTTAAACTCACATGAAACTTTCATTCAAATTCATTAAGGTTAGGTCATGTGCAATGTTCTATTCCCTTAGGCATTTTATGACACCCATGTATCGAGTTTTAGATCAATGACTCCCAAACTAGATAGTTTTAGGGCATTAAGTGTCCAGACACTCCTTACGAATTTAATCACTCGAGTGTCAAAGGCCACGAAATAAAACTAGACCTTTCGTTCACTTTAACTTTACTTGGCTTGAGCAAGCTCAAATTACCATGACAGTACAGCTTTTCACCTCCAGTACATGTCAGCCTGACTTTATAGTCATACCAATCATCACTCTTATTTATTAATTATTAAGCATATGAAGCAACTACTCGACTCATGACCTTAAGAAGAATCTAAATGAATATTTTTAGGAGAAATTCCTTAAGTGTTTTAGAATGATTATCCAACTTAACTCCTCTACCATCCACTTATTGTGCATTTGTGAATCATCTAAGGAAAATCTAATCTTATCTAGGGTCCCACGAGCAAAGCAAAGATACGTATATTCCATTAAATTCCAAATTAATCAAGAAATCATGCCATGGTACTCAAGTTAATCCATTTCATTGCATTAATTGGTGGCTAAAGAAAAAAACAAATTCATGCTCGATTTTCTTAAATTTCTCAACATAAAGCACAGAAGCACTATCCACACCCCCATACTTAAACCTAACATTGCCCTCAATGTTACATCTAAACTCAAAATGCAAAAAAGGGAAAAAGAGTACTTACAACCAAGGATGTTGAAAAGCAATCCT
Source organism: Buddleja alternifolia (assembly GCA_019426215.1). NCBI lineage: Eukaryota > Viridiplantae > Streptophyta > Magnoliopsida > Lamiales > Scrophulariaceae > Buddleja > Buddleja alternifolia. The sequence continues at coordinate 16,955,820 of CM033402.1, read as the reverse complement.
TCATCTCATATGCGTTTCAAAACAAGCTCATCTCATCCAATTATGGTAAGCATCTCACAACAATGGGAAACCGCTACTATCCATGCTCACTATACTCAAACAACTAAACCATCAAGTAGAAATAGACACATGCCAAAAGTGAATGCTCAGAAAAATAAACAAAAAGGAAAACTAAGAAAAAACTAAGCAAAACAAGAAACAGAAAACAAAACAAAAACTTACAAACTTGGGTTGTCTCCCAAGAAACGCTTGTTTATAGTTAATAGCTTGACTGTTCCGCTCCTTGAGGTTTAAATGGGTGGCCCATTTAGCATGACAATATATTTGTCATTTCTCTCTCTATCCTCTAGTTGCATACCCCTCTTTGTTGCCAAATTACAGCTTGAATCCCTTCTTCCATGTATTACCCTAGTGGCATCGTCCGGACCAAATGGATTTATAGGGTAAAGCTTCCTCCATTCATATTGAGGTTTTTCGTGTTTATCCATTTCACAAACACCTTGACATGGTTTAATGTCTTTCATACATGTATCTTCTTTTCTCACCATGTCCCGTTTCTTATTGGGAATGTCCTCGTCCAACTCGTGAGCACCTTTAGCCTTGCCACTCTGACATTTCTCATAAATCAAAGGGTTAAGAGCATCGATATTTAAACAATTATGTTTATCCATAGATTGTTTCTTATTATCATGAACATCGAATATAACTTTTTCCTCTCCTACCTTCAATGTCAACTTACCCTTGCCAATGTTGATCTTGGCCTTACCAGTGGCTAGGAAAGGTCTTCCTAGGATCAGAGGAACATCACTATCTCCATCCATCTCGAGAACCACAAAGTCCACCGGGAAGTAAAACTTGTCTACTTGCATGATCACATCCTCTAGGATTCCTTTCGGGTGTTTTATTGACCGATCTGCAAGTTGGAGGCTCATTGAAGTTGGTTTCAGATTTTTCAAGCCCAGTTTCTAGAACAACAAAAAAGGGAGAAAATTTATGCTGTTTTCAGAATCACACATCACTCTGTTGAATTTGAGTTGCCCAATAGGCATGGGATTGTGAGGCTCCCTGGATCCTTGAGTTTATGTGGCAACTTGTTCAACACCACTACTGAGCATGCTTCAGTCAAGCACACCGTTCCATTGCCTTCCCACTTCTGCTTATTGGAGAGAATATCCTTCAAGAACTTGATGTAATTGGGCATTTGCAAAATTGCATCAATAAAAGGAATATTAATTCAAACTTCTTGAAGAATTTCTAAAATCCTAAGAAAACTCGTATCCATGTCTTTCTTGTTCTTTTTATGTGCTAGGGGGAAGGGAAGACGTATTTCAATAGGATTAGACGAAGAAGGAGTCAAAGTTTCAGAAGGGCCCCTGTCTGCCTGTGAAGTACGAACTTGATCCTGCCCCAAGTACGTACTTGAGCTGTGTGAAGTACGTACTTGGGAGGCAGATTCGGATTTTCAAGTTTTTCCAAAGTTCGAACTTTGTCCTCTTCGAGTTCGGACTTGGACTACTGGGGAGGTGCACTTTTCAATTCTTTGCCACTTTTCATAGCGATGGCATGGCACTGCTCTTTCGGATTTTTCTCTGTATTACTCGGTAGTGCACTAGGAGCTCTTCCACCCACATTCATTGATAATTGCCCAATTTGACGCTGCATCTCTTTCATTCCCATGTAAACATCCTTCAGCATCAATCGAATATCGGCGAATGATTCGTCCGATTTATGCAAATGAGCATCCAATTTTTCTTCGACTATAAGAGGTCTCTAAGCTTGACCTTGTGGTTTAAAATTTCCAGGCCTTTGAGCTTGAGTATTGTTAAATGGAGGCCTTGGTGCTTGGTAGATGCCCTGTTGTGTATTTTGTGCCGGATTTGGCCTTTTCGGAAAGTTCTCGAGTATGTGTAAGTTTACTCGAGGTCTCTTTGAATTTCAGACGTAATTCACATCTCCAATCGAGGGATCTTCCTCGACCTCTTCTTCTACCTCTTGAACATTGGCTACCCGTCGGGTTTGGGGAAGGATCTCATCATCATCTTCAGGGTAAAAGTTCAACCTCCCTTGCCATCTGCTCGAGCCTTGCCCATACTGTTCTGCTATCAAGGCCTAACAGATCACCATCGACTCCAGCATTGAGTCGGTGTCGAATCCGAGATTGGACTCCATTGTAAAAGTGCTGAACTCGCTCATCACGTGTGTAGTTGTGATCAGGGCACTTCCGAAGTAGACCTTTGTATCTTGCCCATGCTAATGCCAACGACTCATCCCTTTTCTGCTTAAATCCCTTAATCTCACTTCTGAGCTCATTAATCCTTGATGGAGGAAAGAACTTGTTGAGAAAATGCTCGATTAGATTGCCCCACGTTTCAATTGATTGTGGAGGTAATGACTTATACTAGAGGGTGTAGTGTGTATGCCCTCAAATGCCATAAAATGGATAAATTTATAGGTCATTGATTTATAACTAAACAATATCTTTTCATAATAAGGCATATTCTTGTTGTTTACTTATAGGCATTTGTAAGGTGTGAATGAACAACGTAAAAGTCCTTGACAATAAGTCAAACCTTCTATTTCCTATGGGTTAGGAAGAATGGCACTAGAAGAGATTAGATCCTTATTGTCTAAAATTAGTTCGCAAGTCAAAGAGAGTATTGACTGGACATCAATACAGAATAGAGACTTGTATGATGTAAGTTTTGACAGAGAAAGTGCGAGTCAAACACTATGGTAATGGTAGTGAGAACTTATGTCATAGACACCTCAGTTAGACTGATATGTTCGAACATGGCTCGCATCAGTTTTGTCACATGGGTTTTCACTCACTGATAGTCAATGACAAAACTAATAAGTTGTGATAGGTACGCGTGAACCTTAGACCTGAGGAATCATGTTGAAGATGTACTTGTGACATCAAGTCTATCATTAGAGTAGTTAGATCTAATTCACCCGTTGGTGGGATCGACCTCGAAGTGCAGCTTGATGGGCAAGTAGCAGTCTTAACTGATTAGCAAAATGGGATTTATTCTCGGGATAATTGCATATCATACCCTTGTGAAATATGAAACCTGCACACCCCCCCTGTGTTAAAAAAATAGCCTGAAATAACCCTATGATTTTCAAAACCCTGCATGAAACCCCCAATCCGTGTTAAATCCGTGGAAGGTAGCATTCACGCGCAATGTATTTGAAGCAGGGTTGGGGGTTTCGTGCAGGGTTTTGAAAAACATAGGGGCATTTCAAGCCATTTTTTTTAACACAGGGGGGATGTGTGCAGGTTTCGTATTTCACAAGGGTACAATATGCAATTATCCCTTTATTCTCTCATAAGTGGATGAGCTAAATATCCTATGCAGTCATGAATGAACGAGGTCAAAAGACTTTAGCCAAAGCACAAGACATATTCATGTTAGACATGAAAGTATACTCAATGACCTCGATTCATTATGAGCTAAGCATATGGTCAAGTTCAGTGAGTTTGACTAAACAATGACTCTCACTTGACTGGGATATGTGAATAAAAGGTTTATACTCGTACGGTATTCACAGCGTAAAGGTTTGGAATGATCCTATTAATTCGTTCTCAATTGGGATACGACGTGAGCCACAGGTCTGGCTAGGTGTTACTCACATCCTCTTGGTTTCCTCCCAATTGCCTTTTGAGACGAACCTGAAGAGTCGCGCTTAAAGGAATTGCAAAAAGGAAAAATCATGGAATTGACTTGAGAGATTTTTTGGTATTGAATATCGAGATTAAGTAATTCATCAGATGATTTTATTAATTAATTAAGTTAATGTATTAATTAACTTTTTAGAGGAAATTAATTATAGAATTAACATGGATTTAATTAATTTACTTATTGGATAAATAATATTAATTAGTTAATTAATTAAATGAATAAAAGTGGACTAATGCCCGAAGGTTTTAAAACCCCTAAAGTGGGCATCCATATGGACGTCCATATAGGTGAGTTGCCTAGGGTTATTAATTTCTAGTGTAGTATAAATATACTATTTGGTGAAATTAATAACAAGCCTCCAATTCATAACTTACTCTCCAAGTCAAAAGTCTTCCAACTCTCTCTCTCTCTCTCTCTCCCTCTAGCCGATTTCAAGGAAGAAAAGGAAGAGGTTTTTTGCTTTTGATTCTGGCATGGCAGTTTAGAGACAACGACAAGTTTGCTGTTCAAAGAAGGATTGTGATTTCTGGTTCAAAAACTAAAAATTCGCGAAGAATGGTACATGGTTCTATTCACGATTTAAATACTTGAAATCGACAAGAACCACTTGGGAGTTGTTTAATTTACGCTGCGTTTTATTGTTAAAAACCCAACACAGGGTCCCCTTATCCTTCAGAGAGAAATGGAATAGTCTGAGGTGGATTGCATCCAAATCTCGTGGGTGGAATTGCATGGTAAGTAGCACATTCTCGAAGTGCTCCAGATGGTCATGAGGTGAGTCATTCGGGTCACCATAAAACGGTTCAGCCTGGACCATGGTGAACATGTGAGAAGGAATGTGAAAGTTCGGTGTAACAAAATTTGGGAGAATTATTGGTCCTGGTGTAGTATGCGCACGGGGTGGATGATTACCACGAACAGATGGAGGTGGGGCTGGTGGTGCCAGTTGCATAGCTTGGAAGAGATTTTGCAACCATTCCCTATTCTCGGGCAGATTCATATCAGGGAAGTTGCCAGCCATAGCTCGATTTCTCTGGTTTGCACGAAACGTACGCTCGATCTCAGGATCAAATTCCTCTAAAGCCTCTCTTGAGGCTCGGGTCATTCACCAAAAGATCAACCTGCTCGAAAAAACAAAAGAAAAAAGCAAACCAACAGAAATTCTTACTTGTATAAAATAGCAAGTGGACTGGTTGTGTGCAGTGATAAAGTGGGCTTTAAGTCCAAGTTATCAATCCCACAGAGACAAGATTATTTAAAGCTAAGAATTTAAAAACAATTAAAATTAAATTAAAAGATTGTGATTAATTGACAGTAAAAAGGTGAAAACGAGAATTGGCAATTTAACTGAGATTCTTGTGTGAGAAAACAACTAAGGCACATGCTTCAGCCAAAATACTTATTTAAATATACGAATTATTCCTCGAATTATTAGACTACTCTTGCTATGGTGGAAAAAACCTTAATTAATTACTACCCGATGTCTCGGAAATAATAATCCTATGATTAATTGATGGTTCCCTAAAATATCTCTATCCAAGAATCTAATCAACAATCATGCATTCAAGTTCTAGAATTTCCACGGATTAATCCGGCTAACTGCATCCGGGAGTCTCTACCTATTTCTAGGGGCAACTCCTTATTGTTTACGGATTATGTGATGATTTCTTTGAACTCTAACTTATATTCTTACAAACCATTAAGTTAGGCAATATGAGAAACATATGGTGATCAAGCATATGCAAGTAATTAAGCACAAAATCTATACACAAAGCAATTGTAGAATTAATACGAAGAACAATATCATATATATAAAATCATAATCCGGCCTTCACATGGACCTAGTTTGATGGAATTAGTTCATAATCGTAATGCGAAAAACAACAAAAGATATAGTGTTGGTCCCAAGTGGTATACGAAAGGGTCTAGAAGGGGGGGGGGGTTGAATAGACCCTGAAGTCTTTTTTTGACTTCTTAAAAAAATTCGTATTACTTTGAAGTATTTGAACGCTTGACAAGTTTAAGCGCTAGATGTGGCGCTTGAGAAACGTTAACTTAGACTCGGTGATTTCAACGCTTACCAGAGTAGGGCAGAGTTTAATCACTAATTCAGAGTTAGCACAGCGGAAGTATTTTATAGCTTAGCGTTCAGTTCATTATTCGAAAGTAGTCGCTTAGTTGTTTTAAGACTTTATCAGAATGTATGCAGTAGGAATAGTAAAGCAGTAACACAATGAATGCTTAAAGAGGTAAATGACACAAGATATTTGTAAGGTTCACTGGGTGATGTAATCCCAGCTACGTCCTTCTTCTCCTTTTATCAGGGAGGTTTTCCACTATGATGATTATCGAAGAGTCACACAGAGACTTTTACAAGATAGAGGGAGATTGGATATGATCTTGGAACTCCTTGGTCACACAGATTTCAGCTCCACTAAAGATCTTCTATCCCCTTGCTTCTTTCACTCAGAAATGGTGCAAGTTACTCTTGATCTCGGAACTCCTTGGTCACACAGATTTCAGCTCCAATAGAGATCAACTTCAACAAGCTTCTTTTACACAAAAATATTGCTTGCAAGTCAACCAGCTTTCTCACTCAGATGAAAGGTGTTGATGGTTTTGGTCACGGGTTTGTTTGTTTTTGGAAAGTTCAAACAACTTGGGGATATCTCAATGGTAGTATAGGTTCTTCTTAACAAGAGATTTGAGATATGGGTGACTGTCTCTGGAATATTTGTGAAAAGCTTATATGGATATTTGGCTATGATTTTTAGTAAGCTTTTCTTTCAACAAGGTAGGTATTTTTGTGTGTCACGCACGCTTTCTTGTATTTTGAAAGAGCTATTTATAAGGTATTGGTGTTTTTTGTCCGTTTGACTCGGTTGGAGTCTCGTTTCCCCAAACATTCCTTGAGTTCAGACATTTCTAACTTTGGGTATATTTAATTGGTTAGGCATGGTCTTGGTTTCATAAATCTGACAGTCTAGGTCAAAGATATGGCTTGCCCATAAGTTATAGTGCTTATATTTTAATAGCACTTATCCGACTTTTAATGCATCTTGTCTTATTTCCGTTGGAAATAATTCGTCCGTTTGATTCATGCATTTTTTAAGTCTTTGGATGGTTTTGGGTTTGAATTCTTTTCAGGTTACGTTCTTTGTAGGTTGTGTTGGTTTAACCTTTTTGGACGCTTGCTGAAGAGAATAGTTATTCTCGTGTATTGGACAGACGCTTGGACTGATCTTGTCTTTCTTTTCTTTATTTCAGACGCTTACTCTTCAATCTTGTCTTGATGGTCTCACTGAGAATTCCGTCATTTCGCTTGATGTTGAGTATTCGGCCTGAGTTATCCATTCGTAGTTTGATCACTGGGGTAATCCCTAAAGCGTTTGACGGACGCTTCAAGCTATCTTTATCCATTGTAGGTTTAGACGCTTGATCTTCACCTTTATCACTTGGTAGACTTACTCAGAATTTTCCTAAGTGTTTTAGTGTTACATACTTAGTCTAAGATAAATAAGCTTTCAGGTACTTATACATAACATTCTATGAAAGCGTTTACACTTTTCAGAATCTAACAGAAAGTCCTATTTGTCATCATCAAAACATCTAATATGAAATTCCTAACATATAGAATTATTCATAGATGACACGCTAAAAGCTAACGTGCTATAATAGCAAGTGCACTAGTCGTGTGTAGTAATAAAAGTGGACGAGAAGTCCGGATTGTCGAACCACAAGGACTTGAATTCTAGTTTACGATTTTATAACAACAAAGATCAATACAATAAAGGTAAAATGAGTGTGAAACGCGTAAGATAAGAACAAGGTTGCACAAGTGATTTAAAACCAATTATAAAGGGAGACTAAGGCACATGCTAGGTCCAAATTGATCAAATATACTTATAAAGGCTCTTGTTGTAGAATTACTCTTATATTGTTATGGTGAAAACTCATAAGGTAGAGAATAACTGATGTCTCGCGTATAAACTCCTATACTTAGATCGTGATTTCCCAAATATCCATATCCGAAAATCTAACCACTAAACATGCATTAATGTACTAGAGTTCACTCGATTTGAATCGAACGACTTCACCCGGGAATCTTTACCTATGTCTAGGGCAATTCCTCATTAGTTGCGGGTCATGATGTGAATTTCTTGCACCCTAAGTCAATTTTCTCCCGAAATATTAACCTAGGCATAAGATTCTAACATATAGTGATCAAGTATATGCAAGATAGACAAAAACACAATTCACATCACATAACAATATAAGAACAACCTCAACAATCATCTATTGTAAGCATATATCACAATTTGGCCTTACATGGCCCTAGTCTTACGAATTTAATTCATAATTGAAAGCATAAAAGACATAAGAGGAATATTCATAGACATAAATGAAATGAAAAGCTCTTAAAAACTCCCTAAATGGTGAATGATGATGGATCTTGAAGTTGAGCCTTCAATCCCCAAGCTCTTTTCCTTCCTCTAGTTTTCCCCTCCAAGAGTGATGAAGAATGGTGATGAATGGTGGAGAAATCAGATTATGGGCTGCCCCCCCTCTCCTCCAAGAATCTGAAATTGATAGTGAATGATGAAGAGTATGGGTTCCCCCTCCTTTTATAGCCAAAATTCCACTAAAGTATGCATTAAGAATTCCCATTAAAGTTTCCCAATGAGAATTCCACCTAAGGTGATGCTTAAAGTTTGGCTTTTAAGATTCCAACCAGCTAAAAAATGCTAAACTTTCGGCCCTTAAGAATTCCACCAGCATAACCATGTGAAAACTTCAACAAAACACATGCATGCTGCCATTTTCTTGCTTTCCAGCGCAGTCTTAGTATTTTCCTCATAAAATTCTCCACAGATCTCCAAATTGGATGATTTAAGTCCCCATATTCAGATAAAACATAGATCTACAACTTTCTAGAAGGACATTTGGTCCAATTCATTCGCTAAGTATACCTAAATTATGTTTCAATATGGAGGTTGTTTATGATTTGGCACCCATAAAGTAAATCTACCAAGAAACACACTTATGACAACCCCTCAACACATGTGCTGAATTATGGCCAAAAGTGATTCTTACCCATCATATAATGCTGGAATTTAGGCTGAAAAGGAGTAACATTCGGACTATCCATGCCTAGGCATGACTAGGAGGGCGTTGGGGCGTATCCTGGCACATGTACTTCTCTGTTCGGCGCAGCAATCGTATTTCCTTCACAATTATCTCTATAGACCTCCGATTTGGATGTTTCAAGTTTCCATTTGAAGCTAAGACATACATCTAAAACTTTGTAGAAGGAAACTTTGTCTAAGTCGGTCTCAAAATGTACGGCATTATCGCTCGAATGTGGTAGGAGATGCATAAACCGCCTAGGTGTTGAAAAACATGTTTGAACTTGTTTTGTACATCGTTTTTCTTCCCTTTTCTTCATGTATTCTCATTTATTACCTGTATTCACTTAACACACCTATTAAATGCAAATGTGACATGATTTAAGCAATAAGTGAATCCAAATCATAAGAATTACGGTCTTAAAAACGCGTAAAAACACCTCTTATCAATAAGCAAATAAACTAAATCAAAAAATCTCCCTATTACGGATTGATGAATAATCTCAGTGTAGAATTGTCTTTCTCCTTGCCCTGGCTCGTCCCCTTGGTTGAAAGTCTCTCAAAGTAGTGAATTTTCGAACCCTTTTGATGTTGGAAGAAGTGGTATTGTTGGATTTTTAGCAATAAAACGCAGCGGAAAATAAATAATCCCAAGTGGTTCATATCAATTTTACATATTCAAATCGTGTTAAGAATTCGTGTACCTTTCTTCTTGTATTTTGAATTCTGGACCAGCTTTCGCGATCCTTCTCTGAACAGCAAACTTGTCACTGTCTCTAAATCACCACGCCGGAATCAAAGTGAAAATTCCCCTTCTTCTTCCTTCTAATGGACGGCTAGAGAGAGAGAGAGAGAGAGAGTTTGGAGTGTTTAACTTGGAGAGAAAGTTATGAATTGAGGCTTATTATTTTACTATGTAGTATATTTATACTACACTAGAAAATAATAGCCCTAGGCAACTAATCATTATGGACGACCACCTTAGGCGTTTTTAAAGACTTCGGGCTTAGTCCTATTTTAATTGTTTAATTATTCATTTAATTAATATTATTTATCCTATAAATAATTTCCCTAAAGAAATTAATTAACATGTTAACTTAATTAATTAATAAAATCATCTAATGACTAATTAATTAGTTAATTGCGATATCCAATATCGAAAATTCTCTCAAATCAATTCCATGATTTTTTCTTTTGCAATTCCTTTAAGCGCGACTCTTTAGGTTTGTCTCAAAAGGCAATTGGGAGGAAACCAAAAGGATGTGGGTAACACCTAGCCAGTCCCGTGGCCCACATCGTATCCCAATTGAGAACGAATGAATATGATCATTTCAAAACTTTTACGCTGTGAATACCGTACTAGTATAAACCTTTTATTCATATATCTCAATCAAGTGAGAGTCATGGTTTAGTCAAACTCACTGAACTTGACTATATGCTTTGCTCATAATGAATCAAGGTCATCGAGTATACTTTCATGTGTAACATGAATATCTCTAATGCTTTGGCCAAAGTCTTTTGACCTTATCCATTCATGACTGCATAGGATATTTATCTCATTCACTTATGAGAGAATAAATCTCATTTTGTTAATCAGTTAAGACTTCTACTTGCCCATCAAGCCGCACTTCGAGGTCGACCCCACCAACGGGTGAATTGGATCTAACTACTCTAATGACAAACGTGATATCACAAGTACATCTTCAACATGATTCCTCAAGTCTAAGGTTCACGCGTACCTATCACAACTTATCAGTTTTGTCATTGATTATTAGTGTGTGAAAACCCATGTGACAAAACCGATGCGAGTCATGTTCGAACACATCCTTCTAACTGAGGTATCTATGACATAAGTTTCCACTACCATTTCTATAGTGTTCGACTGACACTTTCTCTGTCAAAACTTATATCATACAAATCTTTATCTAGTATTGATGTTCAGTCAATACTTTCTTCGACTTGCGAACCAATTTTAGATAATAAGGATCAAACTCTTCTAGTGCCATTCTCCCTAACTCATAGGGAGTAGAAGGTTTGCCTTATTATCAAGGAATTTACGTTGTTCATTAACACCATACAAATGCATATAAGAAAACAACAAGAACATGCCTTTTTATTATGCAAATATATTGTTTAGTTACAAATCAATGCCCTATAAATCTATCCTCTTTATGGCATTTGAGGGCATACACTCTAACAATCTCCCACTTGCACTCAATGCCATTTGCTATGGTATTTTATACCCATCCCTTCCAGATGTTTTTCTAGCACCGCCTGTGCCAATGGCTTGGTCAATGGGTCAACGACATTGTCAGCTGAGGCTATTTTCTGAACAGATATTCTCCTCTTGCAACAATCTCTCTTATGATGTGATATCTCCTCTCAATATGTTTGGACTTGTTGTGAGACCTTGGTTCCTTTGCTTGCGCTATTGCTTCGGTGTTGTCACATTAAAGTGACAATGAGAGCTTTATGCTTGGAACCACTTAGAGTTTTTCTATGAACTTCCTAAGCCAAACAATCTCTGTAGCTGCCTCAGAGGCAGCTATGTCTTCTGCCTCTATTGTGGAGTCCACGGTTGTGCTTTGCTTGGAACTTTTCCAATTCACCGCCCCACCGTTGAGGGTGAATACGAATCCTGAGGTGGATTTTCGATCAACGACATCTGATTGAAAATTCGAGTCAGTGTACCCGTCCACTCTCAGGTTGCCACTCCCATAGATAAGAATCATATCCTTAGTTCTCTTCAGATACTTTAGGGTATTCTTCACAGCTATCCAATGTTCCTTGCCAGGGTCTGCTTGAAATCGACTAACAACGCTTACTGCATAAGCAATGTCAGGTCTAGTACACAACATTTCGTACATCAGGCTACCCACTGTAGATGCATAGGGTACAATGCTCATCTCTTATCTATCTTTCTCACTTTGAGGACACATAGATTTTGATAGATGCACCCCATGTCTCATTGGTAGGAACCTTTTCTTAGAATCCTCCATCTTATATCTCTTTAGAACCTTTTCTATGTAAAGGGTTTGGGAGAGCCTTATCATTCTATTTGTTCGATCTCTGTAGATTCTGATAAGTCCATATTTTACAGTATTTTATGCCCCATTGTAATATGATTTGATCGTTACTTTGATCATTTTTTATCCCTCATAATGCTTTGATTGGTATATATTTTGTTTTGTAGGATAAAAGTTGATTTACGCATGAAAGACGAGAAAAGTGATCCAAATTGAGCTTGAAATTGAAGAAAGAAACAAAAGAAGATAGTTGACGAAAGATTTTACACAATGCTCATATATAAATGAGTTTTTCGTCCTCTTACAGGCCGAATCATACTAAGGTTTCTTCTTCAATATTGTAGATCTATTTCTTAGCTTCGCGTAGCAACTTGAATCAACTCAATCCGACATTTGTAGAGAGAGAGTTATGATCAAAATACGAAATCTGTGAATTCTGCGTCAGAGGACCGCGGTCTGATAAGAGTTTGTGCCGCGGTCCAATTCTCCCGAAGCCCTAAAATTAAGTCCGCCGTTTTCTCCCTTTATAACACACTTTTCTCTTGGAAAACAGTAAGAAATGCTCTAAAACACCAAGGGGAAGCCATGGGAAGTCCTAAGGAAGCTTGAAGAGCCATTATCATCCTCATCATCATCATTTTCATCATCAAAGCTTGGATTCACGCTTTATAATAGGGAGTAATTCAACTCTTTCTCTTGATTAGTATTTCAATTATGTCTTGTAGAGTTGTTGAATCACTTGTTGTTGTAAGTATGAGCTAAGCATCTTTGTGGTTGGGTTATGTGAATACTTTGTGATGTTTTGTGTTTAATGAATGATTAATTTCCGGATTTATTACATTCTTGTTACATGTTTGATTTTATGCTTAATGCTTTCACATGAATGATCACCATGTGTTTGATATAATGCTTTGTCTTGAGACCGAGAGGAGATAGATAAAGGGAGATCGAAAAATCAAACATCATAACGTAACAATTGACTAGAGATAGAATCGATTGCGTTGTGTGGCTTTTTGTGATAAGATGACCCGATTGAATGTAGGATCTTCGTAAACAAGGAATTCCTTTGAACCTAAATGCATGTTAGTTAATTCAATCTTCACTATAGAGATATAGGAAGTTGTTAACTAGTATAGGCTTGTTATTTCAAGAGATTGGATAATAAATACATTAGGGGGTTTCGCCATAACAAGAGCGTTCTAAAAATCCGGATAATTGAGAATTCATGAACATAGAATAGAACATAGTAGGATCATAACCCAATCACCTCTTTCCATTTGAGTTATTACCTTGATAATCATTTTAGTTATCTTTAGTTATTTTCATAGTATAAACACCTATCATCTTATAAATTGATTTAGCTTAGAAATAGGTAATATAGCAATTACGAGCATTGAATCCAATTGTCCCTGTGGAGACGATACACCCCGGGCTAAATAGTCCACTTTATTACTTTGCACGACCTAGTATACTTGCTAGGATTTCGCGTGTCAAGTTTTTGGCGCCGTTGCCGGGGACAATTGCGTTATTTGATATTGTAATTCACTTATCTATTCTAAGACTAAGTTGCTGTTTTTATGTTTTAAGTTGCCGTTTTTGTGTTTTTAGTTGCTGTTTTTGTGTTCTAAGTTGCTATTTTTGCATTTTAAGTTGCTGTTTTTGCATTTTGCTTTGCTGTTTTTGCGTCTTAAGTTGCTGTTTTTACGTTAAAAGTTGCTGTTTTTGCATTGTGCTTTGCTGTTTTTGCGTCTTAAGTTGCTGTTTTTACATTAAGAGTTGCTGTTTTTGCGTCTTAAGTTGCTGTTTTTACATTAAGAGTTGCTGTTTTTGCATTTTTGCTTTGCTGTTTTTGCGTCTTAAGTTGCTATTTTTACGTTAAAAGTTGCTGTTTTTGCATTTTGGTTTGCTGTTTTTACGTTTTAAATTTGGTTCTTTTGATTCTATTGCTAGGTTGATCTCTTTGAGTAGTGCATGACCCGCACATCTCAAAGAAACCTTGAAGATTTTGATTCTGAGATCGAGCGCACTTTCAATAGAAGAAGACGAGCTCAAAGCCGAAACGAGAATCAATTTGAGGCAATGGAAGGGAACAATCCCATCAATTTAGAGGACCCGGGAATTCAAGCCTTGATTCAAGCCGCTGTTGCTGCCACATTAGCACAAAGACAAGAACAAACTCCCTGTCCTTTACGTGATTATATGCAACCCACTCTTCATGGAGCCGCTGGTGCTATCGTACTACCCACGGTAGAAGCAAATAATTTTACAATCTCACCGGCTATTCTTCAACTCATTTCCAATGAACAATATCGGGGTACGGCGGATGAGTCACCACATGCTCACATTACCAAGTTCCTTAGCTATTTGAGCACATTTCGACAAAATGGGGTGACCGATGATGCTATTAGAATGAGACTCTTTCCGTTCTCATTGAGGGATAAAGCAAGAGCTTGGCTTGACTCATTGCCAACGGCATCCATTCATACTTGGGACCAGTTGGTGGAGAAGTTTTTGAGTAAGTATTTTCCACCGGGGAAAACAGCCACTATCAAAGTTGAGATACAAGGTTTTCGACAAATTGAGGGAGAGTCACTTTATGAAGCACTTGAAAGATTCAAGGAACTTCTCCGAAAATGCCCTCACCATGGTTTTGCAGTTTGGACTCAAGTGACCATCTTCTATCAAGGCCTTGGACCCGGCCTTCGCACTCATCTTGACGCAGCTGCGGGTGGTTCACTCATGAATTTACCACCACAAGCGGCTTGGGAAATGATTGATAGGATGTCGGAAAACAACTACCAATGGCCTACCGAGAGAGTAATACTTCCAAAGAAGGCGAGTGGAGTTTATGAAGTGGAAGCTTCCACTTCACTAGCTAATCAGGTAGAACTTTTGCACAAGAAATTGGATGCTATGAATTTCTCGGTAAACCAAGTGCAAACGTTGTGTGAAAATTGTGGTGGAAATCATCGCCTTACGGAGTGTCATCATGGCAGTCAATCCTATCAATCCGAATGTGTTGAAGATGTGAATTATGTGCAAAATTCGAATAGGACACAAAATGACCCATTTTCTGAAAAATATAACCCGGGATGGAGGAATCACCCGAACTTCTCATGGAGTAACAACAACAATGTGGTGAAACAACCTCCCGGGTTTCAAACACACGGTGATAGACCGCCATTTCAATGCCAGGGGGGTTTTCAACCCAACACATTTCACAGACAAGGAGGTTACCAACCACAGGAAAAGAAACAGAGTTTTGAAGAATTGATGCTCCAATATGTAAAGAAAACTGATGAATATATGAGGAGAAATGATGAACGGTGTCACAACCTTGAAATTAATGTGAGCAACATACAAACTCAATTGGGACAATTGGCTAGTCAACTTTCAGGTAGAACACCGGGATCGCTACCTAGCGACACTGAGAAAAACCTGAAAGAACAGGTTCAGGCCATCGCATTGAGAAGTGGTAAAAACGTTGGTGCTGAAAATCTCCAAAAATCCGACTTGAACCGCGGCACTGCACCGCGGTCTGAAATTCCAGTGTCCAATTTTTCAGAACAGGACCGCGGTGAAAGACCGCGGCACAACTCCGAACCGCGGCCCAATGCCGTGGCACAGTCACCTGTTTTGGAAAACAGCGAATCTGTATCCCGCACCGCTCCTGAACCTGTACAGCCACGACCACCTTTTCCTTTGGCACTAAAAAGGGGAAAACTTGATGCTCAATTTCTCAAATTTATAGAAATGTTTAAACAATTGCGCATTAACATTCCTTTTGCAGATGCTATTCTCCAAATGCCAAGCTATGCTAAATTTCTCAAGGAAATTCTTTCGAACAAACGCAAGCTTGAAGAACATGCAACCGTTGCACTCACCGAGGAATGTTCCGCGATACTTCAGAATAAACTTCCCCCTAAGCTTAAAGATCCAGGGAGTTTTACAATTCCTTGTCAAATTGGTTCTAACAATTTTCCTAAAGTTCTATGCGATTTGGGAGCGAGCATTAACTTACTTCCATTCTCACTTTTCAGGAAATTAGGATTTGGAGAGCCAAAGCCCACCACCATTTCACTCGAATTAGCTGACCGATCCATAAAGTATCCAAGAGGGATTATAGAGGATGTCCTCGTAAAAGTTGATAAGTTCATCTTCCCGGTGGATTTCATAGTCTTAGACATGGAGGAAGACGTGGAAATGCCTATCATACTAGGTCGACCTTTCCTAGCTACATCTGAAGCCATTATTGATGTCAAGCGTGGTAGGCTCACATTTTCGGTTGGGGAAGAAACGGTAAGCTTTAATGTTTTCAATGATTTTAAACCGTCTTCTTGAACTAATGGTGTTTCTCAAGTTGATTTTATTAGAGGAGTTCAAAGATCGTTCAAGGAAAGTGGTTGCACGATGACTTGGTCAACAACACCCATGAAGGGGAATCCTGACACTGACCCTAATGGTGTTGGTTAAGCACATCAAAGGAGTCGAGCTAATGACTTAAAACAAGCGCTTCGTGGGAGGCAACCCACGTTTTACATGCTTTCTTTTGTTTCCATATTTTTTTTTTGTTTTGTTTTTGTCGTTTTATGTGTTCTTAGTTACCATGATGATGTTTTTTTGTCTCTTCTTGTTTTTCTAACTTCACAGATGGCTAGGCTTTATTGTCAGACTCTTCGCCTTGTTGCTCTTTCGCTTTTTGGACATCACTTAGCTTCAAACATCAGGGACGTCTTTCCTTCCTTTACTTTACATGTGTATGTCCGCTCATTGGGGACAATGTGCTAGATTAGTTGGGGGGGTGGGGTAGACGTCCTAATTTTATTGTGATGTGGTGATATGGTGTAACTTGTATTCATTTGTTAAGTTTCATGCTTGATTTTGGATTAGAAAACTGTGATAGTCAATGATTTGTTATACTTTTGCTTGGAGTATGATTCGTTTGAGTGTCTCTACTTCATCTAAGATGAAATCATTTGTCGTATTTTATATGTGAAAGCCTTTTTAGCCATGCTTATGTGAATTGTTGAGGATTTAAAGCATTGAGCGTTCAATTTTGTCAACTTTGAAATGTGTGTTGAGTGTGCGAAGTCATGAAATGATTTAGGCCATCTTTCATTTTCTTTAACCTTACAATTGGCCTTCACGATATTACATAATCTCTAGACCTTATTTTGAGCCGTATTGATAAGAATGGAGTGTGTTTAGCACACTAAAAACCACCATTCGATTTTCTTTCGCAAGCCACACCAACCACCCTTTAGCCTAAAAGAAAGAAAAACAAAGTCTATTTCCCAAGTAAGAGAGCATATAACTTCATATCATTTGGCTTTAATTTGGGTTTATGCTTTGTTTTGGGTGTCGAATCTCATGGATTAATGGGTTAAAAGGTGTGTTTGTTCTTGAGGATTTTGAGAAATTTTGAGGTCTTGAGTTTATGTGAAATAAAGAGAGGAAAATAAAATGTTGTAAGTTGGCTAAAGAGTCAAGAGATTGGAAGTTACCGAAAAATATATTATGTGAGCTCTCTCTCGACTTGGCTACGAACTGAGCTTCAATGTGATTTATTTGGTTTGGGAATCATTTTTCCACCCCTAGCATCAAAAGAAACAAGTTTTGGGGTTATGAGTTCAAGGGGAAAAGAAATCAGAAAGCTATAAGTGGCGAGATGTGGAGATTTATTCGGTTAATAAGTGAGTGTTTAGCTCGATGATATTGAGTTGTATGCTTTCTTGAGTTTAGTCACTTTATCCATATATTCCCGTCCAAGCCATTACCTAGCCTTACGTTACAAGCCAAAAAGACCTTTTGATCTTGACTTTCACATTTCATGCACACCGATAGGTTAACAAGTTTTGAAGTGTTTTAATGTTTTTATTATCTAATGAGTTTGCATAATCTTGTTTAAAGTGTGCTCTTGGCATAAAAATGGATATGGAGTTCATGATTTTGAGATGGAATCGAAGATGTTTTGGAGGCTTTCAAATTGTTGAGTGTTCTAGGTAAAGTGTAACTTGTCATAATCATTTTCGAGGGTTTAATTCGTGTACGTGCTTGATTATTGCGACATAAAACTTTTCAAGATCCCAAAGCAAGTTGTAAAATCTGAACTTATGAGTACTTGTTCGCCAATTATTGATCGAGACGATCATAGCCTAGTTGGGGGGTAGTTGATAAGTCCATATTTTACAGTATTTTATGCCCCATTGTAATATGATTTGATCGTTACTTTGATCATTTTTTATCCCTCATAATGCTTTGATTGGTATATATTTTGTTTTGTAGGATAAAAGTTGATTTACGCATGAAAAACGAGAAAAGTGATCCAAATTGAGCTTGAAATTGAAGAAAGAAACAAAAGAAGATAATTGACGAAAGATTTTACACAATGCTCATATATAAATGAGTTTTTCGTCCTCTTACAGGCCGAATCATACTAAGGTTTCTTCTTCAATATTGTAGATCTATTTCTTAGCTTCGCGTAGCAACTTGAATCAACTCAATCCGACATTTGTAGAGAGAGTTATGATCAAAATACAAAATCTGTGAATTCTGCGTCAGAGGACCGCGGTCTGATAAGAGTTTGTGCCGCGGTCCAATTCTCCCGAAGCCCTAAAATTAAGTCCGCCGTTTTCTCCCTTTATAACACACTTTTCTCTTGGAAAACAGTAAGAAATGCTCTAAAACACCAAGGGGAAGCCATGGGAAGTCCTAAGGAAGCTTGAAGAGCCATTATCATCCTCATCATCATCATTTTCATCATCAAAGCTTGGATTCACGCTTTATAATAGGGAGTAATTCAACTCTTTCTCTTGATTAGTATTTCAATTATGTCTTGTAGAGTTGTTGAATCACTTGTTGTTGTAAGTATGAGCTAAGCATCTTTGTGGTTGGGTTATGTGAATACTTTGTGATGTTTTGTGTTTAATGAATGATTAATTTCCGGATTTATTACATTCTTGTTACATGTTTGATTTTATGCTTAATGCTTTCACATGAATGATCACCATGTGTTTGATATAATGCTTTGTCTTGAGACCGAGAGGAGATAGATAAAGGGAGATCGAAAAATCAAACATCATAACGTAACAATTGACTAGAGATAGAATCGATTGCGTTGTGTGGCTTTTTGTGATAAGATGACCCGATTGAATGTAGGATCTTCGTAAACAAGGAATTCCTTTGAACCTAAATGCATGTTAGTTAATTCAATCTTCACTATAGAGATATAGGAAGTTGTTAACTAGTATAGGCTTGTTATTTCAAGAGATTGGATAATAAATACATTAGGGGGTTTCGCCATAACAAGAGCGTTCTAAAAATCCGGATAATTGAGAATTCATGAACATAGAATAGAACATAGTAGGATCATAACCCAATCACCTCTTTCCATTTGAGTTATTACCTTGATAATCATTTTAGTTATCTTTAGTTATTTTCATAGTATAAACACCTATCATCTTATAAATTGATTTAGCTTAGAAATAGGTAATATAGCAATTACGAGCATTGAATCCAATTGTCCCTGTGGAGACGATACACCCCGGGCTAAATAGTCCACTTTATTACTTTGCACGACCTAGTATACTTGCTAGGATTTCGCGTGTCAGATTCGAATCCCTAGAATATAAGTTGTCTCTCCCAAGTCTTTCATGGAGAAAGTACTCGAAAGTCACTTCTTAACAGTGGTGAGCATTCCTATATCATTCCCGATGAGTAATATGTCATCTACATATAACACAAGGAATGTTATCTTGTTCCCACTAACCTTATTGTAAACACATAGCTCATCTTTGTTCTTGATGAAGTCAAATCCTTTGACTACCTCATCAAAACGTAGATTCCAGCTACGAGATGCTTGCTTAAGTCCATAAATGGATCTCCCAAGCTTACACACCTTATGAATGTCATTCTTGGATACAAAACCTTTAGGCTGTTCCATATAGATATCCTCTTCTAGGAATCCATTTAGAAAAGCAGTTTTAACATCTATTTGCCATATCTCATTGTCTAGGTGAGCTGCTATTGCAAGTAGAGTCCTTATTGATTTGATCATAGCCACTGGCGAAAAGGTTTCTTGGTAGTCAATTCCTTCTTTTTGACTATACCCTTTTGCCACTAGCCTGGCTTTGTAGGTGTCAACCTTGCCCTCAACACCAATCTTTCTCTTTTAAATCCATTTGCACCCAATTGGTTTTACCCCATCAGGCCGATCCACAAGTTTCCAGACTTGGTTTGAAAGCATTGAATCGATCTCAATTTGCATAGCTTCACACCACCTTGTAGTATCCACATCCACTATCGCTTGATCAAAGTGGAGCGATCATCTCCATAACCCTCCTCCATTACAGAATGGAGACTTAGCTCCCTCTGTAAAAGGTATCCATACCTCTCAGGTGGTTGAGGTACCCGACTTGATCTCTGCGTTTGTGGTTGTGTTAAAGAAGGTTTGGTTCTCACTTCCTATGTAGATGTATCCAGTGAATTTCATTTTGTTCTTCCAGAACAATCTTTCTACCTGTTCCTTCTTCTTGAATGAACTCGTCTTCAAGAAAGTGGGCTTGTAAAGCTACGATGACCCTCTGATCATCATGCAGGTAAAAGAGGTATCCCATGGAATCCTCAGGATAACCAACGAAATGCTTTTCAAGGATCTAGCCTCCAAATTGTCTACTTTAGTCTTCTTGACATAAGCAGGACATCCCCAAATCTTAATTTGATTAAGGCTTTGTTATTTATTTCTCCATATCTCATATGGAGTCTTAGGAACGGACTTGGATGGACATCTATTTAAAATGTGTACAACTATAAGCAGCGCATGACCCTACAGTGAAATGGGTATGTCAGTGTAGCTGAGAATGGATCGAACTATATCCAACAAGGTTCAATTCCTTCGTTCTGCTACTGCATTCAACTGTGGTGTCGCTGGAGGTATGAGCTGTAATACTATACCATTCTCTCTAAGGTATACATCAAACTCGTCGCTCATATATTCTCCTCCTCGATCAGATCGAAGAGTTTTTATTTGTTGACCAGTTTGATTTTCCACTAAAGCCTTGAATTCCTTGAACTTTTCAATGGATTCAGACTTATGCTTCATCAGGTACACTAGACCATATCTTAAATGGTCATCAGTGAATTGTTAGGATTATGCCCTCAGATGCCATAGAGGATAGTATGAATAGGGCATCTATCTTGTATTGAACTTAAATATTATTTATAATAAATGGCATCATTTAAGTTTTCACTTAATTCTTATTTGCATCTATAAACTGTGTAAAACATTTTGTCCATGTTTTCAATGCGGTCCCTCTACTTCCTATGGGATAGGAAGAGTGGCACTAGAGAGATCGGTTTTGATTACTAAAACAAGTTCGCAAGTAATATGAAGTCTTTAATGGACAAATAAAGACTTTGAATACTTGTACAATCTTAGCTCCGACATGGGAGTGCCTGTCTAGTATCATGGGATGATAGGAGATTAAGATTGTAGGCACATCAGTGGAACTGATATGCTCGAACACGACTCACATCGGTTCTGTCACATGGATTTTCACTTTGTGACTGTCAATGACAGAATTGATTATGCGTAATAGGTATATGTGAACCTTTGACCTGAAGTATCAGGCTGAAGATGCACTTGTGATGTCAAGTCTTTCACTAGAGTAGTTAGACCCAATTCACCCGTTGGTGGGGTCAACCTCGAAATGCGGACTTGATGGGCAAGTGGTAGTCTTAGCAGATATCTAAGAGGGATTTATTCTCTCATAAGTGAATGAAAATGTATCCTATGTAATTATAGATAAATAGAGATCAAAGTCTTTGGCCAAAGCAAACGAGACGATTGTGCTAGGCACCAAATCGATCTCAATGATCTCGTATTATTATACTTTATACATATGGTCAAGTCCAGTGAGTTTGACGTAACCATGACTCTCACTTGACCGGGAAACGTGAACGAAGGGTTTATACAAACACGGTACTTACGATTGAAAGGTTGTGGAATGATCCATTCATTAGTATTTCATTTGGGCTACGAAGTGGGCCACATGACTGGCTAAGTGTTACCCACTTCATTTAGTTTCCTCTCATTGCCAAATGAAACGAACCTAAAGAGTCGCGTTAAAGAATTGATGAAGAAAATTGAAAAATGGGATTTTCTATTTTCTATTTTATTTTGGAGAGATTTAATTTATTGGATAAGTTAAATAATTAATTGCTTATTGGATAAGATAATTAATTATTGGATAAGATTAATTATTAATTAATTTTTTAGAGAAATATATTAATGAATTAATTTATCTAATTAATTTTATTATTTAATTAATATATTTATTTATTGGATAAAATAAATAATTAATTGAATAAACAAAATTAACAAAACAAAAGAATTTTGGGCCCTATATGGGGTGTCCATGAGGATGCTCATTAGGCTAGGTTGGATGATCAAATTGGTCTCTTTTGTTTTGTCTAGGTCAACAAGTCATTGAGTTATAAAAGGGCTCTCTTGACTTTAACTTAGTGAAGGGAATACATTACATGAATTGTAACTTTCCAAAGAATAGATGAAGAAAAATATCCTCCCTCTCTATACACCAAAGCCGTCGCCCCTATAGAGAACAAGAAGGGAATTTTTCGTTATCAATTCGCACGTGATAATTCAGAGGCAACGTGATTCATTGTTGGATTCATCTACAACTTCAAGAATTGAAGAACACAAGGGTTGAAGAATTCAAGAAGTTTATCAATCTAAAGTTTAAAAATAAGAATTGGATTCTCCTACCACCTCGCTTCAACGGGTAAGTCGGGTTTTCTCGTTAATGCATGTTTGAGATTCAATTATGTGAATTAGAGTACACTTTTGGGTTTTTTAATTAAATTCTTGAAATCATTCCGCTGCGTTTATGTGTTTTTACACGAAACCCAATAGTGGTATCAGAGGCAATCTCTGATTAGCATATTTGATCTCCTTTTCGTGATTTAAGAATTGCAAGTTATGTATTTTTGAAGCATGTTTGTATGTTTTCTTAAATCTGTGTTTTATGGTTTTTGCCTAAATTTTTTTGGTTTTAGTTATTGTAAATCTGGGAATATTAGATGATATTGAAAATCGAAAAATACCAAGGAAAAACGGGACTCAAAATCCCAGAAAGAAACGTGCGCAGCACTGCGCGCGCACTGTTTACGCGCACTGTTGAGCGCACAGCTGTGCGCAACAGTTGTTCACGTGGCCAGGCCCCGCCCAGTCACTACTCGTCGGGCCGTGTGCGTTGCCGGACGGGTCGTGTGTTTGACACCCAATTCGTTAAATCGGGTCTTAAAACGGGCTATGTTTGGGTCGAAATTGATTTTTGGGTTTTGGGTGATTTTAATTAATTGGGTGGATCAAAAGGATGATGACCCGAATAATTTAAATCAAGCCCAATTGAAAATTATCCAATTTTGATTTGTTAATTTGTTTGGACTTAATCTAATTAAATCCAAATGGGCCAATTAGATTGGTGATTTGGACTTCAATTTAATTTAGCCCAATAAGAAATTAATAAAGCGTGCATGTTATTATAATTAATTATTTTGAACCCAATTAAATTGAATCCAAGTGGACTAAAAGGATGGTGACTTGGGTTTGATGAAATCGAGCCCAATAAGATTAATTAGAATATAATATTAATTAGACTTAATTAATTATTTTTCTTAGAGATTAATAATTAATTTATGGACTAAATATTATTATTTTTCCTTGACTTGGAAATTACTTAATTTTGAATAAGGAATATAAATTATTTTTCTTAGAGATTAATAATTAATTCTTTGATCAAATAAAAGTATTTCCAATAAATAATGGCTTTAAATCATAACAAAATAAAATAGAATTCCATATTTTATGTATTTTGTTAGTAGGACTAATATTATTTTAATTAAAGGTAGATGTATTTAATTTTAATTTCGTACATCTAAGTCATCTTGTTGGACTAGAATGGTTTTAATTGAAATAGTGAATATATAAAACATTGGGAATTTTATGAAGGACTTTGTAGTTGGACTAAAATTTTAATAATCAACATAAGTGATTTAATATTGCGAGCATGTATTAAATGTTGCGAGCATGTATTAATTGATGCAAGCATGTCTTATGTGATTGTAACACTAATCATGAACTTAGGATTATATGTTTCACCTTTAATTTTATGGGTTATCAAATTTGAAGCTATTTATTGTAATCTTAGAAATAATGCATGAGTTGTTTTAGGAATCGAGATGAAATGGTTCAAAATTGATAAATTCAAAAGGCCCATGAATGTTTAATATGTTTAATCTATGCCTTTTTGATGGTCTATTGGCTCGGGCCCTCTAGTAAAAGTCCATGATCAAGTGGTGAATTTATTTATTTAAATTTCATAATTATTTATATTGAAAGGCATGATTATTAATAGTATTTTTATGCATGGTCAATATAGAATAAAAGCGCTATATAAATTGAATAATGTGCAAAGTGAGACCAAAATCTTTTGACGAATTAAATTCTCCCAAATAAATAATACCGAGTTAGAAAGGGATGTGTGACATCCTCTCCCTCCACTAAGCTTTCTAAAATTAAAATTACTATAAATGTATAATGCTTCCCAGTTATGAGGGTTATGCATTTAGAAATAATTTGAAATTTTATTAAGTACATGAAATGCCTTAATCGAAGCATATTTCACCCCAGAAACCTATTTGGTTGCAAGGTGAATTCAAATGTTAGATTATAGAAGTTAGTGGGAATGAACTCGAGTAGTTCACGAGCTTAGAAACCTGTTCAGTTGTGGTTTGGTGAACTAAGGGGAAAGTTATTGAAATGTTTATTGGATTAATTGATATTAGATACCACCTCAAATAATTAATGGGTCAGAAACCGGTTAGGTTGCAACCCATTTAGTTAATTGAGGACCTCAATACCCGCTGTGAAATCGATGCAAATGATGATTCCCAATTTTCACATGGGAGTGTGGGATTCGAAAAATGCAGTGGGAGCCAAGATAAATTTTAAATCCTTAATTTTTCTTGGTTAAGTCAAAACAAGTAATCTAATAAAATTTGGTTTATTTCTACAGTTATCTTCTCGTTTATTTCTCTCAAATATGAAAAATCCACTTTCAATTTTACTTGAAAGAAATGTTCTAACTGGACCCAATTACATGCAATGGCTCGCGATCTTCAGGAATGTCCTGAGTGAAGAGTCAATTGATTATGTATTAGAAACTGATTGTCCTGTTGTTTCTGAGAGGAATGAGGATGAAGAGGTTCAACTAGCTCACTTTAATTGGACTTGTGGCAATTATAAAGCTAGAGGATACATTCTATGCTCAATGTGCAGTGAGCTGCAAAGTTCACATGATACTATGAGCAATGCTAGGGACATAGTTCTTCATCTGAAAGAAATGTTTGGAGAGCACGGTAGGACCGTAAGATATTTCATATCAAAAGAACTCTTCAGAGCAAGGATGAAAGAGGAAGAGAATGTGGGAGACCACGTTCTCACGATGATGACCCTAATGGAAACGCATAGGTCAATGAATTTCTATATGGATATTCATCTTCAAGTTGATCTCACCCTACAGTTGCTCCTTGACTCCTTCTACTACTTCGTCATGAATTTTGATATCAATGATATCGATTGCTCATTAGCTGGGCTGACAAAGAAACTTGAAATCGAACAAGCCCGGATAAGGACGAATAACAAGAGGGATTCTTCTATCTATTTAGGGCTGATTTGGTATTGACTATAGGAAAAGTGGTGATAGGATGGAAATAAAGATAATACACTGTTCATTTGAGAGGGTGAAATTAATATGCACACGTTTGGTATTGACAACTAAAAATTCCATCAAAATGGTGGCCGTATGTTTGGTAATTATGATAATTATCATGAAATCTCTAATATTCCTATAATACACCTGCATTTAAAAACACATTGCACTTCTAGAAACACATTTTTACCTCAAACAAAAAAAAACCCCTCATTCTCTTCCACTTTTACGCGATAAGATGCAGAAATAGAGGAACCCTAACCTAGTCTCCTTCAATGGCTGATCTGTAGACTCAACGGCTCTGTAAACCATATCCATGGATCGACATAGACGGATAATGTAAGCAATTCCACATTAGTTTTGTCACCGATTTGTTGTATTTATACCTGTATATTGAAACTGCTAATCCCCTATTATCGTTTTTGTACAAATATAAACATAGAAATCCCAGATTGTGTTGGGTAAGCCTTCTTAAAATATATTTATGTGTATTGAGATGTTTTGTTGGGTAGTTGAAGCAGTAACTTTTTATTTGAATTTATCTTGTATTGGAACTTTTGTAGCACTATATAAAATAAGTTTAGCAGGTGATACAATTTGAATTGGGTATATGATTATCACAGGTTGCTGAGTTATTAGATGGATTCTTCAGTAAAAATTATTAATTATTCGTGGGTATTAACTGTGGTGTTGTTATTTCCGCCTAATCAAGTCATTGCCAAATCGAGTTTATTATTCCAACTGCTTGTTCATGAGTTTTTGTAGATAGGTCGTCAATAGAGAACTGATTAGTATTGTTGGGATTGTTTAATTTTTTGTTTATTACTGCTTACACTAGGTTTGCATCTATCATTTGTATTTTATATTTAATTTCAAAAAGTATAATGTCAATATTGTAGCGGGATCTTATCCTTGTTTAGTAAATTCCACAAGGAATTACATGTGGTCGTATATGACAATAGCTTAAATTTTTTGTTCACGTAGAATGACAAACAACAGTATTGGAGGGTCACGTAGCATGTGTAGTAGCAGTAGTTACTCATCCCGTAATTGCGTCGGTGCTGATGACGACTGTAAGTACTTTCATTGTGGAGTGTATTTGCATATTCAGACATCAAGGACGAAAAAGAACCCCGGTCGTCGTTTTAAGGCGTGCCCAATTAGAGGAGTATGTATTTTTTTATTATTATTATTTTCCCTCCCTATTACAATATTAATTTTGGGTCTTTCACTCATGTCTTACATTTTTGAACTACTGGTACTATTTACAGGATACCAGCTGCCAGTTGTTCAAATGGATTGATGATGAAATTCCTCCAAGCACTCTTCAAATCATAAGGCAGTTAGAAGACCATTCCCTTCAATTGGAGCATGAAGTAAACATTTTGAAGAACAAGTATCAAACTATGGTTTGTGTGGCTGCAATTAGTTTGATCATTTTATGTCTTGCAATTATTATCCCAAATGTAATCATTCAGAAGCGAGTGAACAGGTTGCCAATAGGCTACATCCTTTGACTATCCTAAGTGTGTTTGAACTATTCGACTTATAATTGTGAAATTAGGATTGCTATGTCAATGAATTGTTTTTGGAAATGCAATATATGATATAGTAGCTATTATTAGAACAATATTTATGTATCACCACATTAGTAGATAACCGCAATTACCAAATTAGGGGGGGTCCTTCTTCACCATTATGGGACCTAGTTTTGATGTACTACGATGTAAATTGCATTGTGTTGTTTATAGCAGATTGGGTTTGTAACAACAACATTGCTTAAAGTTGTGTAATATTAAACATTTACTTATGTACTCTTTATTTATATGAATAAATATGTTAGACCCTGAATGTTGTATGCCATAGCATTGATAACAATCACATCTAAAAGTTGGACAACTAAGTTTGACATTGAAAATTAAAGTAGTCAAAACAAAATTTTAAAATATCACAGGATTAATTAATTGTTCCAATATAGAAAAAATACATGGAACCATAAAACTTGACATTTACATCACCAAATCAACCAATTGGTTGCAATGCACTTTAAAATATCGCATGAATAAAGTATCAGAGTTCATCTTTTAACTTGTAAATTACAAGTGGTTTTATGTTATCAGATTTTAAACACATAAAAGGCCCCTGTGCTTAAGACAGATTTAAAGTAGTTATTGTTTAATGATGTTTTTCCAAAATTTGTTACAATGGTTGTTTAACCTAATAACATTTTATAAATTTTGTCTTAAAGATATAGCAATAGTGTTGTAATATATGGATTTTTACATAGTAATATTGTTTATAACCTTCATAGTATCCTTTTTATTAACATACGAATTTCACACTAGTAAAATATGATGTACAGTTTTGGCCGGGTTTATTTTAACCCCTACCATTATCAACATAAATTGTGTATAATTGAAAATTAATTTTGATAGTTACTCAACATATATGAATTGTACCAAATAAAAGATAAACAATGGTACTTTATTCAAACCTACAAATGCATATAAAACCCAACAAATTAAAAACATAATACACTGACTTCCCATTTTTCATCTTGTTCCATATGTGTAACTAAATTTTTTGTATGTGATTACCATATTAAATTTGATTACCAAATTAATTTTTTGTAATGGTTATTAATGTACATGCAACATAGTTCTCTTCTGTGGATGGTGGTTATGTTGTGGTTCATTGTGCTTGTTTGCTGTATCCAGATGTGTCAAAAAATTTAGCTCATGCAATATTTGGTTTTGCTTAGTTATGAGTGACTCAGTCAATATTTGATTGCTTACATTCTGGTGTTGCTAAAAGTGGATTGCTAAAGTGTTTGCATCAATGTTGCTATTTCCTTACACTCCTCTTTTTTTAAGTTGTTTTTATAATGGGTAAGAACGTTTTTTTCAACTGTTTTAAAAATGGCTAAACCTAATGACCTGGGGACACTAATTGATAAAATGCATTAGTTAAAATTAAACCTCATCTCAGATACATTTTGTTTCTGATCCTAATAAACGTTGTACATAGCTTTTATTGTTAATATGTACTATGTTATGTAATATTTTAAATAGATTTCTTTTGCTGTTGCATTAAATTGATATCCTAGTTAGTAAATGCACACTACACACTGTAGTAACCTATGTGATCCTAATTAATGGATACTACATACCTCATACAACTCATATCTCTTAGGAATAATCTTTTACATAGATTTGCAATGGAGTTGCATTAAATTGATATCCTAGTTAGTAATTGCACACTACACACTGTTGGATATATGTCCTTATGCCTCTATGACATATACATATATATATATGAATATACATGTATTTTTTGTATAAGAATTTATATTTGCATAATAAATAAAGGCCTTTGTCTTTCCTCCTAAAATGGTGAATCAAATTTTAGATACAAGTGCTATAAATTTTTTGACATTTGAATGATTGACAACCCACTTTTCTTCTCTCACTTGTATTTAATAGAGTAGTAGTTGGATTTTAATGCAAATGCATCTTAACAAGATTTTGATGAAAATATTTGGCAAATGAGTGTAGGCCAAATGAGTTTATTCCTTTATTCCTTATTTCTGCATTTTTGCCTTGTAGCTGCATTTAAAGCTTATTTGCTAGTTATTAAATGCACATCTCCATGAGTAGCAAGGGTCATTTAACAAAAATAAAAATAATTTTCCCTATTTTTTGGACACCACAACACAGTTATATGCTATATAACTGTTATAATACATCTTATTACACATGTATGGCCTATTAAATTTTCTCCTCAAATGGAAATACATTTGAAGGTTAAACCTGCTATAATATATATTAGCATTTCAATGATTGAAATCCCTCACCCGCATTTATTTCACTGCACTATTCATTCTGATGCACATGCGTATAAAAAATTAATGTTTTAGATCCTATAAGTGGCAAAAAATTTGATTTGCATTGTGTATCTATCTCCCCTCTCTTTCAGATTTGAAAGATAATGCATTTATGGGTATCCTACTTATAAATGCACACACACTTCATTAGTGTATATAAGAGCAGACAAGGCAAAAATTAGACATTGAACAATATATATATATATATATATATTTAAGAGTACTATTAGATATATTGCAAAAATAAAAACTTTGCCATCATTAATGGAAGTGAAGGAATTTAATGCGTTGTGTGAGTTATATCAGATTCAATATCTGACAATCTTATTATTCATCTTCTCTATAAAAGGCCTTGTTATTCCAAGAGAAAAAATAGCAACTTTACTCTCTCATATTTTTACAAACCGAAAATGCCTCCCCTGATGGTGTTCAATTAAGCTGATTTCCTATATGATGCTATTTGGACTAAGGAGATTGAGAACATGTTTATCGACCTCTTGGTTGATCAAACAATGTTGGGCAACTTTCATGTAGGTGCAAACAATGATCATACCTTGGAAGTTCTTAGATGGATCTTGAATGTTCACTTCCAAGTGGATTTGGGTGATTCGGATGTCACAAGTCATGTGAAAAACTGCAAAAACGTCATCGGGTGTTCGCTTGGCTAGTGGATATGGCTGGTGTTGTGTACGATGCTCAAACCAACACAATCATTGGTGTTCCATTCGTTTGTGATCACATATGCAAGGTAAAAGGTTTTGTTTAATTATGTATTTTATGATATCTCATACAACACAGTTTGCAACCTGTTAAAGCATTACCTCATTGTAACAAATTTGATTTTGTTTGGTAACTTTAGAAACAACCCTTCGCTTATGCCTATATGAGTGAAGGAGATCCAAAATGGCGGGAGCTGCAAATTATCTTCAATGCAATGGTTGAGCAAGGGGAGAAAGATCCATAAGAGCATGTCATCAACATTCCATCCAGTGATGAAGAAATGGAAATGCTACCGGCTGAAAATGGGCAATACCAACTAATGCCTTTCCTTGACGGGATCCCAGTCTATGATATCTCCTCAGGTGAAAATTTTGAAGACGTCATCAATTGTCAAATGATTCAAGATATACCTCTTATTGTGCTTCCAGATGATGATGCTGTTACAAGCCTCGACACACAGTTTTGGAAAGAGGTATTTGAAGGCTATGCAAGTGACACAGGCTAGGAGGAGTACGAGAACGACAATGGTCTCATGTTCTTTCCAATGCAAGATGCAATGGCAGGGAGCCGTAGTTTGGTTGATGTACCGCCACTTTCACCAAGAAGCCCCATCAACAACTCCCTCAACTACATCATCCCCAGCTCTTCGACATCGAACTCTCCAAGCTAGGGGTCTTAAACGGTGGGTTAAACAGCATGGATTTTCAATTGGCTATTATTATGTGTCTGTTATGTATGCGTATTAGGTGTGTCTGTTTTGTTGTAGTACAATATGGGCTACTATGTGTGTTTGTATTGTGTTTTTGAATTTATGTAAGGCTAATCACTACTATTGTATCCTCTATCAAGATGATATGGTATTTGTGTTGAACTTTTGATCAGGCCTTCATTACTATTGCATAGTAAATATGGAAGGTGCTCATTGTAGGAAACTTATTGCATTTCTGTAAGGATATGTAAGAAATGCAAATATTGTGTGTTATTATATAATGTGCTTGTTTTTGTCTTTGAGTTATAAGTTTAAATATTAATAAGTTACATTTTGTATTTAGTTTTTTTTAGTTGTCCCCCCGTGACTAGAAGCAGTACAAATCTGCAGCGAAGATCAATATCTTGCCTCTCTTAGTGACTTGCCGTATTCTGCAGGCTTTTTCAAGAGAAAAAAACAAGAAAAAATATTTTGACCATGATCTTTTGGACTGATTTTGGTACTTGTTCCCTGGTGAAATAGTTTTGGTTTTGAAAAAGATTGTAACATCCTTTCTTGAGGTGTTAGGAAGTGTTGCCTTTTACTCCCACACTTACCTAGATAGACAAAAAAAAAAAAAAAAAAACTATAAAATGTGTATTACTAATATAAAATATAGCACATGTAGACCAAAGGACACCCTCAATACTTTCTTTTCCTCTCCCCTACACATTAGCCTCACACAAGAAACAAAATTCACTCTCTTCATCTTCAGCCTCTCCTCTTCTGTCAAAGCATGGGTAAGTGTTTTTTTTTTTTTGAAAAGCAAAGCATGGATGAAATATTATTGTGTTTTCTTCACTAGTTTGTCTGACTTCATTTATATGTCACAATGTGTGGGTTTTTTTTTGGGGGGAGGGGGGGTTGCTTCCAAAATTTTTCGGATTTATTCCTACAATATTTGTGTTTCCTTACGAATTTTATGTCTTCATTTAAATAAAAATTTGACCTTCTAAAATATACAAAATGCATGGGTGTTTATGTACGGCATTTTTTTGGTTATTATAAAATTTTTGGGTTATTATTATTTTTTATTTGGCTTGCTTACAAAAATTTTCGTATATATTCCTACAATATTTGTGTGACCGTTCAAATTTTGTGTCATAATAAATATAAATTTGATCTTCAAAATTAAGATTTGTGTCATAATCCCACACATTCTATGCTTCCTTACGTTTTTTTTTCATAATATAATAAAAAGAGGAGGTTGGAAAATTATAAATGCATGGGTGTTTCTGAATGACTTTTTTTGCGTTATTACATTTCACACTTGACTCAGTTACAGAAGTGAAAAAAATTCCTACCATTTTTTGTGTTTGCTTATGATTTTAGTTTTTTCATATGACTCTGAAAGCAATGGCTGGTCCTTCACAATCCCCAAATGCGAGTTTGTCTTTTTACAAGATTGTGTTTGCACCAACTTCTTTCCATGAACTGGTGAGTTTATCTCACTTTTTATTACATTTCACACTTAATTTGTGCAGTAACTTGCTAGGGTTGTGATGATCGTAAGTCATTTTATTTTATAATATGAACTAGATGTTAATTATTTTTTATTACGTAGGCATTACCGCCGGAGTTTGTGAGGAGATCCAACATTTCAGCTGGAGACGTAATGACGGTGGAAACTTACTTGAAAACATTGACTTTTATAATTGAGAGAGTTGAAGAGCGTTTGATGCTACACCGCCATACATGGGAGCGTTGTGTGAAAGACCATGGAATTGAGGACAAGTGGTTCCTCCTTTTCCGCCACCAGAGAAATCTGCGTTTCAGATTGAGTTTGTTTGATCCAAGTGCATGCAACATTGAAAATGAGTTCCTTAACATTGCTAATGAAGGTTTGGGCAGTGGTGTTTCCCATTAAAAAGTGAATTTTGTATTGTATGACTTTATTGTCAAATGATTCTTAAAAATTTAACTTCGGAATTTAATTTTTGTAGATGAAAGTGGCATGGAAGAATTAAGTGACGCAGTTAGGGACAACTTACATGTTGATGACGCACCAAAGATATTTAGTGTGGAAATACCTCATTCGAGCGCATATGACTATCACACGGCTCGCCTTGGTCGCTTGGTATATTCATTACATGGCTTCGATTTAGTTAAAAATCCATTTCTTATTAATGTATTCAATTTTTTTAAATTTTTAATCACCACTTGGGCAGAGCATCCCCACGGAGGCATATATGAAGTACAATATGCTTCGCTTTACTAAGGCCATGTTGAGGGTGGCGTCAAATGAAACCGACAAATGGGATGTTGATTTGAAATGGGTCAGTAAGTCTATGGGCGCGGTTCTGATCAGGGAACATTTGCATTGAAAGAGGGTTGGGTCGTATTCGCCAAAGACAATGAGATTACGACGCAAAACACATGCCATTTTGAGATTACCGTGAAGGAAGGAAGCGTGGTCAATATGGAGGTGTGCATTGACAGGGCATTTGTTTGATTACAAGTTAGTGATCGTTTGTTTGGGATAAAGTTTATGTTATTTATATTTTGAACATGTTATATGTTGTGGTATTTTCTACTTTATGCACTGTCTTTGTGATTTGAAGAATGGTTGTGGATTTGAAGGTCCGTTGGTGCGTTCAAGGACCTTTTAGTTTGTGTGTTTTGATGCTGCAGCGAAGACCTCTTAGTTTTTGTGTTTTGTACTTCATTGTTGTAAGAATTATGTGTTATCATCATATTGTGTTTGGTATATGCATGTGTAATTGTACCCCGAATGATTCGCTTGTTTCTGTTCTATGAGGGTAGTACAATTTCGTGAAGAGTATTCATGTGAATAATGTATATTCATGTGAAGAGTATTCAGTACCTATAAATTTGAATTTGTTAAAAAACCAATGTATTACCATCCACATAAAAAGAAACACATATATAAAGACAAGATAAAAGACACACGACTGAAATAGATAGCATATTTTTAAACAACAAAACCGGCTGGAAATAACATTACCCAGGAACATACTAAAAGATAGGATGTGCAACACCAGCATAGAATATGTTGCACAACTAACCGACAGAAGAAACAAGAAAGTAAACATGCAATCAATAACTAACTAAAACCTATATGTAGGTAAATCAAGTTTAAACCCACATTGGACTTTAGTTCAAAACACATAAAATGTTATACAATATAATAATATAGCATACCAACACCCATCATGCAACCCACAAATTCATTTAAGCAACAGTGTCGTTTCCGGGAAACTTGCCTTCCAAAATCATTTTCACCATAGTTTTCCTTCCATTGTTTGGGAGATTGAAGAAGAGGTCCATATTCTTGGTATTTTTGACGATAAGTTGGGACACCATTATCATAGATTCCATGTCAAGTGAAGTAACCTCGCCAATTGCTTCAAAAATAGCCTTCCTAGAGATTGAAGCGTCATGTTCAAAACCGATACGTCTAGAGATGTCCCCGAGCCTATTATCAGTCTTGTCGCAAAATGAACTCATAAGGTTAATGAAACGAGCATCGTTTTCATCAACCAATTTCCTCTTCCTCTTATCACTCTTGCTATTACCACTTGTGTTAGCATTTGAGACAGACATGCTTTCAACCTCGTCAAAGCGAGAATTATTGAAAATCAGAACATAGTCTCCACCATCCTCAACATCCTTTCCTTGTTCCAAGTTAGCATCCTTGGTAAACAGTTGTTGAACAACGTCGGCGAATCCTTCAGCACCTTCCCCGGTTGCCCTATCCTTCCCAAATATCTCCACCCAATCCCCCAAACAATGGCCACGTTTTGAAGCGCATATTACGAGCATTACTGTCCGTCTATATTTAGGGGGGAAAAAATAGTCAAAAAAAGTTCATCATATTTAGTTCCCGACATGTTTATTACTATTGTTCCATTTAGTAATTTCATTACCTTGATGTAGTTGTCCCATACTTCTTGACTTTCAACAGTTATCATATTTGTGGTACTGTTGAAACCAAATCCACTCCTCGTGAGCATGGTCGATATGGATGCATAGTTTTTGCTCCAAACAGTGATTCGTGAATTGATATGAGGTTCGGCCTTAAGTGTGGTACCGGGAAATGCTTGCATCATGGCTTGTTCAAGTAGATTTTGGTAGCCACTTTTGAAACCGCTATCGGCCTTGTATCCTCGGACCACAAGATCCTTCATTGCGTCTGCCAAAGCTTTTTCTTCTTCAACAGTCCAACATCTCCTGCAGTTCTTAGAGGCAGACCCATTCGCAATTCCTCCCCTCATCCTATTCATCCTGTCCATACATAATTTATAATAACATACTAAAAACATAATAAAACATACTTAACATGCACAAATCATTTAGTCATAATTAGTAAAACCACAATTTCTCGGAATGCAAATGTCACATGAGGGCTAAATAATTCAATCCGACAATCAGAGCAATGCTAATTAATAAGTCACCACGTCAAATAACTGCATGTTAACAACAGTTGTTCTTAACAATCATTTAGATAATGTTTAAGTACACTACAAAAGCCTTCCACATGCGAAAAAGACTATGCAAATGGGTCTAGCGATGAACTCGCCACTCATCAAACATATTTGTTGCCAAATTTTCCCTCCAATTACTCCACTGTTGAGACGGCTCAACTTGACCAATAAATGCAACATCATTGTCATCTAATATTTGATCGTCAACCTCGGGGATCTCCGCTTCTAAAGGGTCATATGGCATCTCCGTGCGGATAAAATTATGAAGTAAACCACAAGCCATGATAATACGATTTTGGACTTTTACGGGGTAAAAAAAATTACTCCGTAATATTGACCATCTCCCTTTCAACAGGGCAAAAGATCTTTCAATTACATTGCGTGCCATAGCATGCACTTTATTGAATAACTCATGTGCATTTTGAGGGGGTGTTCTTTGTGAATTCCATTCTTGAATATGGTATCTAACACCCTGGTAAGGTGCTAGAAAACCTTGCCCATTTGTGTAACCCGAGTCACAAAGATAATAATTCCCTATTCACAAAAGATTGAACAAATTATATTCAAACTATATAAATGAATGAAAAATAAAACAACCAAAGTTTGTGTCTACGACACAGACCAAAAAAAAAGTGACATAAATACCATCGGGAATTCTAAAACCGTTAGCTCTAGTAATCGCATCCTTTAACACCCTGCTGTCAGCAGCCGAACCCTCCTAACCACATAGCATATAAACATAGTTCATGTTTATATCACATACAACAAATACATTTGTAGATATGTCCCCCTTTCTGTTTCTATAACGTCCCTTATCTTTTTGTGAAACTCGCAAAGGAATGTAAGTTCCATCTAAAGCACCTAAACAACCCTATCATATCACACAAATCAAAAACAAGTAATTTCATTAACCAATCAATTTC
This sequence comes from Buddleja alternifolia, assembly GCA_019426215.1. NCBI lineage: Eukaryota > Viridiplantae > Streptophyta > Magnoliopsida > Lamiales > Scrophulariaceae > Buddleja > Buddleja alternifolia. The sequence goes on along the minus strand of CM033402.1, from coordinate 16,919,476 downwards.
TAATGACTCGTTTAACGAATGATATAAATAATTAATTTAGAAAGAAGTGATCATTTTTACTTGAAACCATTTCCACCTATCATTTGTGCAGTGTTCTTCAATAGGCTGTGGTTTGACAAGAAACAATGTGTGCAACCTAAGCAATGCAGTTAGCACATTGTTGAAATGCGCACTAATTGTGTAGCCCGATCTTTTAAAGTCGTGTTTCACTACAACATTTTTCTTATGATGGGCTAGTATAGACAAGAAAATTCCCACTTGCTCTGTTATTTGAACATTTTTTGTGCTACATAGACCACCCACACTTTCCAGTAGGTAGCACAACCGACCAAAAGCATTCCTAGACATTCTAAGGTTCGCTATACATGTTTCATCATTGAAAGAGATTAAATCGTGTAAGTGCTCAATTTGTTTGTGAATTTTACTTTTTATAGTATACGCCGGAGTTCTAGAGGTTGGTGCGACTTGATCACGTAGTCGCTTAAGGGCTCTATACTCACGATAAAAAGCCAATAAAATGAAATTTATATCCGAAATGATCTCTCGCAATACCACAAAGAGTTGTTGATGATCTGTACAAACATCCATTTTCTAAAACTATCATTACAAAAATAATATCAACAATATCAATACAAATTTTGATGAAGGGAATATATTAGCCCACACAATTTTTGTGCACAAAAGATAAATAAGTAGTACAAAATAAGCTTCATCATTTTTACCCTAATTCATATTTCACCAATTCAACCCGCATCTAACAGAGACTATAGGTCATCCACACAATAAACACCAATAATTATCATCTATCACACTATAACAATATGATTTCTTCGATTTTCACAAAAAATTTGCATAATGAAGGTAAACAAAATCACATTATTGCATAAATCAATCTTCACAACACTACTAAACCCTAACCACAAATTGATTTGGACAATAATCAGATTAAACTACAAATTACCTCAAAATATGATCCTTCTTTGAAACCCACCAAACCTGTAATTATTTAACATGAATTCAGATTTAACCCCATCAAAAAATAATCACATTTTTGCGTCAAATGAAACATAAAAAAAAAGAGAAAATTTACCCAACTTAATACAGTATTTGACAGATATGTGGGATGGGTTCCCCGTTTGTTTTAGCTTCATTTATAGAAGCAAAAGTTGAGCACAATTGATTAATGAAGCTCCACCCACTGTAAATGATATCGAGCATGGGAGATTTTCAAAATCTAATGTGTGAAAGAATTTATTATATCTTATTTAATGCATGTTGTAATTAATAGGATATAAGAGGGCGAAATGGTCCCAATTTTTTTTTACTTGAGGATAAATGGGTCATTCACATATCAGCATTTATTGGGTGAAAATGGAGATAACATTATCGGACCCTCCCCCGGGAGATTACTTATCGCTGGTATTGAAGATTAAAAGTCGGGCCAATAATGGGCCTATTTTTGGTAATGGGCTTCCATCTCTAATACCAAATAACTGAAAAGCCCAGATTAAATTGTATTTCTCTCCTTTTCTCCCCTACCAAATGAGTCCTTAACGAATGATTCATTTGATGATCAACATAATGGAAAGAGGAAAAGGCAAAAGAAAGTATCCATAAGAACTTCAAGGAAGTTAGGACATAGCCGTAAGAGCAAACGGCCTAAGAAAACTGATAGATGTCTCAAATGCGGTGAGCTTAGCCACTGGAAGAGGAACTGTCCCAAATTAGGCGAAGGCGCACAAGGTATAGAACTACTTATTTTTTAAACTAACTGTTCTACCACCGTATTTTCTACTTCGTGGATTCTGGACTCAGGGGCTAGTGCCCATGTATGTTGTTTGGATCAGGATCTACAGAGAAGTAGAAAGCTGGGCCGATAAAAAGTGATGATCAAAGTAGGCAGCGGGGAAAGCGTCGCAGCTACTAGGATTGGATTTACTTCTCTTTATTTGAATTCTGGACATTTATTTAGATAATGTTTTAGTTTTGCCCAAGGGGCTTAAGAACATTGTGTCTATTCCTATCTTAGTTAAGATTGGATATACATTCCATTTTTCTAAATTAAATTGCGACATTTATTATGGAAATAAATTAGTTGGCAATACTTGTTTAGTTAATGGTTTGTATTATTTGAATGTCCATAATTCATCTGATGTGAATGTTGTAACACGTAAACGTGGTAGGCAAGAAGCTAACCTAAGACTCAAGTGGCATCTTAGATTAGGCCCTGCTGGAGAGCACAAGATCAACAAAATGGAAAAAGATGAGCTACTAAACTCACTGGGGTCGGATCCCACTCCAACATATGAATCAGGTCTCTTAGGCAAGATGGCTAGATCTTCCTTCACCGGGACTTTTGAAAGAGCTACTCAAGTCTTAGGGTTAGTGCATACCGACGTCTATAGACCATTTGGAGAAATGGCTCATGGAGGTTTCTACTACTTCATCACTTTCACATACGATGATTCAAGATATGGCCTAGTGTATCTGATGAAGCAAAAGTCTGAATCCTTTGAAAGGTTCAAGGAGTTCAAAGCCTTAGTAGAAAATCAAGTTGGGCAAAATATAAAAACTCTACGATCGGATCGTGGAGGAGAATATATAAGTGACAAGTTTGATGAATTCCTTAGACAACAAGAAATAATGTTACAACTAACACCACCAGAAACTCCTCAACTAAATGGAGTAGCCGAGCGAAGGAACTGAACATTGTTGGACATAGTTCGTTCCATGCTAAGTTACACTGATTTGCCCATTTTGTTGTGGGGACACGCGCTCCTTACTGTTGCTCATGTTTTGAACAAATGTCCCTCCAAATTCGTTCCTAAAACTCCGCATGAGATGTGGAATAATAGGAAATCGAGTCTTAATCACATTAAGATTTGGGGATGTCCCGCTTATGTCAAGAAGACTAAAGCGGAGAAATTGGAGACAAGATTCCTCATGGGACGTTTCATTGGTTATCCTGAGGATTCCATGAGATTCTTCTTTTACCTGCATGATGATCAGAGAATCATCGTGGCCCTACAAGCTCATTTCCTTGAAGATGAGTTCATCTTGGAAGGGGGCAAAGGTAGGAAAATTTTTCTACAAGAACAAAATGAAACTCCCTCAGAGACATCTGTCCAAGAACCAAGGCCGGAACCAATAGTAGCACAACCACCACGTAGATCTGGTAGAATACCACATGAACCTGAGAGGTATGGATATCTACTGCAGGGGGCTAGAGCTTCACACTTTAGTATAAGAAGGTCATGAAGATGATCCTTGTACCTATGATCAAGCGTTGGTGGATGTCGACGCTTCAAGATGGTGAGAAGACATGGAAACAGAAATGGACTCTATGCAATCGAACCAAGTCTAGACTTTGGTAGATCGTCCTGAAGGTATCAAACCTATAGGATGTAAGTGGATCTACAAAAGAAAGATAGGTAGCGATGGAAAGGTTGACACCTTTAAAGCCAAGCTCGTAGCGAAAGGGTATAGTCAAAGAGAAGGAATTGACTATCAAGAAACCTTTTCACCCATGGCCATGATAAAATCCATACGAATACTGTTATCCATAGCTGCATACTTAGATTATGAGATATGGAAGATGGATGTCAAAACGGCTTTTCTGAATGGATCCCTCGAGGAGGATATCTATGTGGAACAGCCAAAGGGTTTTGTATTCGAGTCCGATATCCATAAAGTATGTAAACTTGAGAGGTCCATATATGGTCTCAAGCAAGCATCTAGAAGCTGGAATCTCCGTTTTGATGAAGTAGTAAAGGGATATGGCTACATCAAGAACGAAGATGAACCCTATGTCTACAAGAAGACTAGTGGGAGCAAACTCTCGATCTTAGTACTATATGTGGATGACATTCTGCTTATAGGAAATGATGTAGGAATGCTCACCACAGTCAAGAAATGGCTTTTGAGTACGTTTTCCATGAAAGACTTGGGAGAAGCGACATACATTCTAGGAATTCGTATCTACAAGGATAGAACGAATAGAATGATAAGTCTCTCTCAAGCCCTTTACTTAGAAAAGGTCCTAAAGAGGTTTAGGATGGACAATTCTAAGAAAGAGTTTCTTCCCATGAGGCATGGAGTACACTTGTCAAAGTGAGGAAGATAGGCAGGAGATGAGTGATGTACCCTATGCTTCTACAGTAGGTAGCCTGGTGCATGCAATGCTGTGTACTAGACCCGACATTGCCTATGTTGTGAGCGTGGTGAGTCGATTTCAGGCAAACCCGGGAAAGAAACATTGGATAGCTGTGAAAAATATCCTAAAGTATCTGAAAAGAACTAAGGATATGATTCTCATGTATGGAGGTAGAGACCTGAAGATGGAAGATTATTCTGATTCAAACTTTCAATCTGATGTTGACGACCGAAAATCCACTTCGGGGTTTGTTTTTACTCTCAATGGTGGAGCGGTGTCTTGGAAAAGTTCCAAGCAAAGCACAACCGCTGATTCCAACACTGAAGCGGAGTATGTGGCAGCCTTAGAGGCAGCAAAAGAAGCTGTTTGGATGAGAAAGTTTCTTGGAGAACTTGAATCGGTCCCTAGTGCTCAGCTCCCGTTAACACTTTATTCTGATAACAATGGAGCTATAGCGTAAGCCAAGGAACCAAGGTCTCATAAAAAATCCAAACACATTGAGAGAAGATTTCACATCATCAGGGAGATCGTTGGCAGAGGAGAAATAGAAGTGCAGAAAATAGCCTCAACTGAGAATGTAGCTGACCCGTTCACCAAACCACTACCTCAGGCTGTTTTGCACTGACACCTGGAAAGGATAGGTATTAGATACCACAATGAGTGGCATTGAGTGCAAGTGGGACATTGTTAGGATTATGCCCTCAGATACCATAGAGGATAGTATGAATAGGGCATCTATCTTGTATTGAACTTAAATATTATTTATAATAAATGGCATCATTTAAGTTTTCACTTAATTCTTATCTGCATCTATAAACTGTGTAAAACATTTTGTCCATGTTTTCAAAGCGGTCCCTCTACTTCCTATGGGATAGGAAGAGTGGCACTAGAGAGATCGATCTTGATTACTAAAACAAGTTCGCAAGTAATATGAAGTCTTTAATGGACAAATAAAGACTTCGAATACTTGTACAATCTTAGCTCCGACATGGGAGTGCCTATCTAGTATCATGGGATGATAGGAGATTAAGATTGTAGGCACATCAGTGGAACTGATATGCTCAAACACAACTCACATCGGTTCTGTCACATGGGTTTTCACTCTGTGACTGTCAATGAAAGAACTGATTATGCGTAATAGGTATATGTGACCTGAAGTATCAGGCTAAAGATGCACTTGTGACGTCAAGTCTTTCACTAGAGTAGTTAGACCCAATTCACCCGTTGGTGGGGTCAACCTCGAAATGCGGACTTGATGGGCAAGTGGTAGTCTTAGCAGATATCTAAGAGGGATTTGTTCTCTCATAAGTGAATGAGAATGTACCCTATGTAATTATAGATAAATAGAGATCAAAGTCTTTGGCTAAAGCAAATGAGACGATTGTGCTAGGCACCAAATCGATCTCAATGATCTTGTAATATTATAATTTATACATATGGTCAACTCCAGTGAGTTTGACATAACCATGACTCTCACTTGACCGGGGAATGTGAATGAAGGGTTTATACATACACGGTACTTACGATTGAAAGGTTGTGGAATGATCCATTCATTCGTATTTCATTTGGGCTACGAAGTGGGCCACGTGACTGACTAAGTGTTACCCACTTCGTTTGGTTTCCTCTCATTGCCAAATGAAATGAACCTAAAGAGTCGCGCTAAAGAATTGATGAAGAAAATTGAAAAAAGGATTTTCTATTTTATTTTGGAGAGATTTAATTTATTGGATAAGTTAAATAATTAATTGCTTATTGGATAAGATAATTAATTATTGGATAAGATTAATTATTAATTAATTTCTTAGAGAAATATATTAATGAATTAATTATCTAATTAATTTTATTATTTAATTAATATATTTATTTATTGGATAAAATAAATAATTAATTGAATAAAAAAAATTAATAAAACAAAAAAATTTCGGGCCCTATATGGGGCGTCCTCATTAGGATAGGTTGGATGATCAAATTGGTCTCTTTTGTTTTGTCTTGGTCAACAAGTCATTGAGTTATAAAAGGGCTCTCTTGACTTTAACCTAAAAGAAGTGGATATATTACATGAATTGTAACTCTCCAAAGAATAGAAGAAGAAAAATATCCTCCCTCTCTATACACAAAAGCCGTCACCCCTATAGAGAGCAAGAAGGGAATTTTTCATCATCAATTCGCGCATGATAATTTAGAGGCAACATGATTCGTTGTTGGATTCATCTACAACTTCAAGAACTGAAGAACACGAGGGTTGAAAAATTCAAGAAGTTCATCAATCTAAAGTTTAAAAGAAGAATTGGATTCTCCTACCACCTCGCTTTAACGAGTAAGTCAAATTTACTCGTTAATGCATGTTTGAGATTCAATTATGCGAATTAGAGTACACTTTTGGGTTTTAAATTAAATTTTTGAAATCCTTCCACTGCATTTATGTGTTTTTACGCGAAACCCAACATGAATGTGATGAAGTAAAGGAAACCTCCACGAGCCATTTCTCCAAATGGTCCACAAACATCAGTATGCACTAAACCTAAGATTTGTGAGACTCTTTCAAAAGTCCCTGTGAAGGGGGATGTAGCCATCTTGCCTTTGAGACAAGATTCACAAGTAGGATAGGGATCCAATTCCAATGGACCAATTAGTCCATTTTTCTCCATTTTGTGAATTTGTGTTCACCGGCATGGCCTAGTCTAAGATGCCAGATCAATCTTTGGTTAATTCTCTGCCTACTACGTTTCCTTTGTATAGTATTTTCAGAACACTCATTCTGGACATTATGGTAATACAAGTCATTTACTAAAGAAGCAAAGCCCATTAATTTATTGGCATAATAAATATTGCAATGTTCATTAATAAAACGGAAAGTATAACCATACTTAACTAAAACAGGATTTGAAACAATGTTTTTAAGCCCATTGGGCAAAACTAAAACATTATCCAAAAATAGTAAATGTCCAGAATTTAAAAGTAATGAGGTAGATCCAATTCCAGTAGCTGCGACGCTTTGCCCGCTACCTACTCTTATCTTCACCTCATCACTGTCCAACTTCCTTCCTCGCACTAGATGCTGATTCATACAACAAATGTGAGAACTAGCTCCAGAATCAAGTATCCAAGATGTAGAGAAAACGGTCATATAACAATAAGCTTCATGAGCATAAAGTTCCATACCTTGTGTGCCTGGGCCCATGTTTGGACAGTTCCTTCTCCAGTAGCCCAGCTCACCACAGTGTAGGCATCTATCCATCTTCTGTGGCCCCTTACGCTTGCGATCCATAGGAGCTTTCCCTTTTCCCTTATCGACGCCACCCTGAACTCCAAGCTCGCCACTCTGCTTTTTATTTTTCTTCTTCTTGTTCTTAGCCTTTTTTGGGCCCAGAAGAGATAACCAATGCAGTTTCTTTTTCCTTGGGCTTCAATTGAGATTGTGCAGCGTTCAATTTGTTCATTAGCCCAGCTAAGTTGCATTCACTCTCATTACAATTAAAGTTCATGACAAATTGGGAAAAAGAATCAGGAAGAGACTGCAAAATGAAACCAGTTTGAAGTTGTGGGTTCATTATAAAATCGAGAGCCTCCAATCTTTCGATCCTTGAGATCATCTTAAGGACATGATCCCCAACTTTTTCACCTTCTCTCATTTCGGCTCCGAAAAGCTCTTTATATATCTCATATCTAGCAGTGCGACAGTGCTCACCATATAGCTCCACCAAGTGTGCCAAGATAGCCTTCGCAGTGGTCATCTTCTCGTGGGACCTCTGAAGCTTGTTTGTCATCAAGCCAAGAATGTACCCACGCACTCGGACGTCGTCCTTTACCCATTTCTCATGAGCTTAGACTTCTTCCTCGTTGGCACGTGTCTTGGCAGGCACAGCAGGGATGTCCGTGTCCAACACGTACCCCAAAGACTCCATGTTGAGAACAATTCTCAAGTTCCTCAGCCAATCCACGTTGTTGGGTCCGGTAAGGATGTTCTTTTCGAGTAAAATGGAAAGTGGGTTGATAGTCATTTTTGTTTTGAGAGAGATAAATCTATTAACTGCAGAAAATAAACCAGACTATATTAGACATTTGTAACTTAAACTAAATCCAAGTTTAAAATCAAGGACTTCGACTTATAACTTGGCTCCCACTACATTTTTCGAGATTCACACTCCCACTATGAAAAACGGAAGTGATCATTGTTTATTGCTTCGTAGTGGAGATTGTGTTCTTTAATTAATGTAATGGATGACAACCCTTTAACGATATTTGGTCCATTACTTAACTAAAGTGATGTCCAACATCAATCTATCCAATAGACGTTCCAATCTTCTTTTTCCCATAATCCACCAAAACCGCAACCCTTAAACGATTTATAGGTTTTGTGGACTATCTAAGTTCATTCCCACTAACTCCTCATAATCTAACATTTGAATTTCACCTTGCAACCCTTTAACGATATATGGGGTGAAATATGTCTCGATTAAGGCATCTAATGCACTTAATAAAATTTCTGAATTAAATCTTGATATATGACCTCCACTTACTGGGAAGATGCCATATACTAGGTTTAAATCTTAATTCTATTAAGTTTAGTGGAGGGAAAGGACGCCTGGCGCCCCTTACTAATTTAGTATAATTTTTGTTTGGGATAATTCATGTTCTAAACATTTATCTCACTTTTCACATTATCATATTTATATAGCGCATATTAACTACATACATACTTCATACAACTAATGAACATGCATCGAAAGCAATAAAATCAACACATATATCCATGGGCTTTTTCTAGAGGGCCCAAGCCAATGGGCCATCATAAAAATGAAAAATAAACCTAGCTATTCTTCTTGGGTTCCAAGCTCCTCTTCTTTTGGATTGATCTCTTCTTCAAGGCCTATTCTATTTCTATCTATTACATGAGATTATTTTAACAACCTATACATAATTTTTAGAAATAAAATAATGGGCTCAAAACCGGCCCTTACAATCCATAAAAAGAAATACATCCAAAAATAATACAACCTAAGCCCATGGATAATCTCACCATCATATAAAACATGCTCGCGTTTTATGGGTTGGTGATTAAGTTAATAATTAATTAGTCCAACTAATTAATTTCTCCAACAAAATTTAAAATTTTATTGATATTTATGATAATAAACCTCTAGTGAGAATCTGTTATTTAAATAAATAAATTAATAAAAGTTCTCCAAGAATAATTAATTAATTATTTTATTCAAATAATTAATATTCAATAAAAACAAATTTGTGCTCGATTTCATCAAACATAAATTACCAACCATTGGTATATTTAAATTCAATTAATTAAGCCCAAAACTAATTTATTAAATGTCCAATAATTTAATTAAACCTATTTGGGCTCTTTTAATTAAGATCCGGGTCATCATCCTTTCGACCCACCCGAATAACTAAAATAACCAAAAACTCGTTTATTCAAAAAATTGGACCAAAACATTTTTTGACCCTACCCGTTAAGACACGGGTCATGGACCCAGGCCCCCCGAGGCCATGCTGTGTACCCACCGTATGACACATGCACCCACGACGTGCGCGAAGGCCACCAGCTGCGCACGCAGACTGCGCACATCATGCGCATAACACACGTCTCGAGGTTTTTCACCCCTGATTCTCACACAATTTTGATTTTTCAATTCACATATTATCATGCTATAATATCCAAGCATAAACGCTGAAAATCATGGTTCAAAATCATAAATTTTACATCAAATTATCATGCTTCAAAAACATAAAAATCACATAATTCACGTATTCGATTAAATACGGAAATCAGAAATTGACTTTGATACCACTGTTGGATTTTTAGAGATAAAACGCAGTCGAAAATAAATAAACCCAAGTGGTTCATCTCAATTTCGAATATTCAAATCATGTTAAGAATTCATGTAACTTTCTTCTAGTATGTTGAATTTTGAACCAACTTTCGCGATCCTTCTCTGAATAGCAAACTTGTCACTGTCTCTAAATCACCACGCCCGAATCAAAGCAAAAAATCCCCTTCTTCTTCCTCCTAAAGGACAGTTAGAGAGAGAGAGAGAGTTTGGAGTGTTGGACTTGGGGAGAAAGTTATGAATTGAGGCTTGTTATTATTTTACTAAGTAGTATATTTATACTACACTAGAAAATAATAACCCTAGGCAACTAATCATATGGACGCCTACCTTAGGCGTTTTTAAAGCCTTCAGGCTTAGTCCTATTTTAATTGTTTAATTATTCATTTAATTAATATTATTTATCCAATAAATAAATTAATCCAATAATTAATTAAATCCATGTTAACTCTATAATTAATTTCCCTGAAGAAATTAATTAACGTGTTAACTTAATTAATTAATAAAATCATCTAATGACTAATTAATTAATTAATTGCGATATCTAATATCAAAAATTTTCTCAAGTCAATTCCACGATTTTTTCCTTTTGCAATTCCTTTAAGCGCAACTCTTTAGGTTCGTCTCAAGAGGCAATTGGGAGGAAACCAAAAGGATGTTGGTAACATCTAGCCAGTCCCATGGCCCACATCGTATCCCAATTGAGAACGAATGAATAGGATCATTCCAAACCTTTTACGCTGTGAATACCGTACAAGTATAAACCTTTTATTCATATATCTCAATCAAGTGAGAGTCATGGTTTAGTCAAACTTACTGAACTTGACTATATGCTTTGCTCATAATGAATCAAGGTCATTGAGTATACTTTCATGTCTAATATGAATATCTCTAATGCTTTAGCCAAAGTCTTTTGATCTTATTCATTCATGAATGCATAGGATATTTAGCTCATTCACTTATGAGAAAATAAATCCCATTTTGCTAATCAATTAAGACTGCTACTTGCCCATCAAGCCGCACTTCGAGGTCGACCCCACCAACGGGTGAATTAGATCTAACTACTTTAATGACAAACTTGATGTCACAAGTACATCTTCAACATGATTCCTCAGGTCTTAGGTTCACACGTACCTATCACAACTTATCAGTTTTGTCATTGACTGTCAGTGAGTGAAAACCCATGTGACAAAATCGATGCAAGTCGTGTTCGAACACATCAGTCTAATTGAGGTATCTATGACATAAGTTTCCACTACCATTTCCATAGTGTTCGACTGGCACTTTCTCTGTCAAAACTTATATCATACAAATCTTTGTCTAGTATTGATGTCCAGTCAATACTTTCTTTGACTTGCGAACCAATTTTAGATAATAAGGATCAAACTCTTCTAGTGCCATTTTCCCTAACCCATAAGGAGTAGAAGGTTTGCCTTATTATCAAGGACTTTACATTGTTCATTAACACCTTACAAATGCCTATAAGAAAACAACAAGAACATGCCTTTTTATTATGAAAAGATATTGTTTAGTTACAAATCAATGCCTTATAAATCTATCCTCTTTATGACATTTGAAGGCATAAACTCTAACAGGTATATATATGAGAGGCTCCCTAAGTCTTCTACTTGAATTAGGTATTTATAACTTTCCAAATTGCTACAGCCGCTCGTCAAGTACGTACTTCACAATCTCCAAGTACGTACTTGACTGGTCTCGAGTACATACTTCAAATGCAGTTTTATTTTGCCTTCTGCGCAGCAATCTTATTTCCTCTGATCACGGATTTAGGTGATTCAAGTTCCAACATGAAGCTAAGACATAGATCTAAAATTTTGTAGAAGGACACTTCCTCAAATTCGGTCTCTAAACATACTAAAGTATTGAATTTTCGTCCATTGTTCCTTGATTGTTATGATTTTCACCCTGAACTCATTTAACACACAAATAAAAGCCACAAGTAGTAAAAATCTTACATAATCGACCCTAAACCATGCAATTATCGACCTCTCAAATGTGTAAACTCACACTTATCAGTTACGATCATCATGTGAGTAGAATCCCTTCATTAGTTTCCCGTCTATGGTCCAGGGTATGGCGACGTTCGAACCTTAATAACCTTAGAAACTATGACTGTGTTGTGACATCTAATCATCCAGTTTTCTACAAGACCCCCAATCCCTCTTAGAAGACAATTTCTTTGATCAAAGACTTTATCGATCATTTAGATTCTCGCAAGAGCATAGGAAATACAGGGTACTCGTGACCTTGGATAAATCCCTCTTCGACTGCCACTTGTTCTGCTATACTATCAGACTATACCCAATATACACGCTGTATGACTCTCCTGGGTGCACGTGCATATCAAAGTGTGGTGGATAGCACCCTTTCCAATGACATCTCAGGTGTAAGGACTAATCTCACACTACGAAACCCAAGGACTCCATGTTCGACAGCACCAACTAGGAGTCCTTTAGTGGGGCCGTTCAATTCCATAATCAAAGTATGAATCTTTATACATGTATTGCCATACAAGCCATCGACAATGGAACACGTCGACCTCTTGGGAGAGTTACATGTATGAACAAGTCTTGACTAGGCCAGTGATATCCCACATCTCATAGCCTCTATGACTTGGAACATTATTTAGGATTACGGTCTTTGAGAGCATTTCATAGGTATCTCGATTGCTCCCCTAACCATATGTAATACATGGGATCTTTATCTATACTAACACTAGTTATTACAATAAAGAAGCATACCATAAAGAAATATTGAATATATTCAAAACAAGACTGTCATAGTGTTTTACATTTAAGATGCCAGAGCCCAAAACAAATGGCTCGCCGGGAACCAACACTATCACCACCTTCATCAAAGGAGAGTCCTGGGGAGCTTTTGAAGGCATGTTTCTCGTGAGGCTTTAGAGACAAGAATTCATCAGAGTTACTTTTACGCAAATTGCAGATTATCAAATCAATAAGGTATTTGATTACGTTTATTTTTTACAATTATTGAAAATCATCAAACCCATGTTAAAGAGATTAGACTCTAGGAGTCCTTTTTATTTTCGCTGCATTTTTCGTTCATAGGATTTTTAACAGTGGTATCAGAGCCGACTTTAACGCGTTTGGTGATTTTTTGCATTTGATATTATGATGGCTATTTTGATTTGGAATAAAAAACTGAAATTTTGCATGATTTATATTTGATAATGAATGAAATTTTGAAATCCATGTTCGCCTCGAAATTGCCACCATGCCACCACCGAAGCGCTGCCGCAGCACCGCCAGCGGCGCTGGCAGCAGCATTGCGACTGAACATTTGGAACGTGCAGCAGCGCCTCTGCTGCTATGGTGAGGAAAAAAAAAGGAGTTAAAGGGGGTGGCGCTTAACTAGTGGTAAAGGGGCGGCAGAAATCAGGTGTTGGGTTTGGCCCAGCACACGGATTTCTAGCCCAGCTGTGTAATTCTCGCGCTGGGCCTGATGTGAATAGCACTGGGTCATGCCCAGTGCGCTGCCAAGTGTGGGGAGCTGTTGGGCCTGGCCAGCGATTATTATATATATATTTATATATTTATATATATATATATATATGTATTAATAAATATTGGGATTGACCCAATAGACAAATTTGACCCGAATTTGTTAATCTTTTCCCCTATTAAAATTGATTTTGTTTTTCTAAAATTAAATCAGATTTATGATGTAATTAAATCCAATTTAATCATTAAATTAAATCCAATTTAATCATTAAAATTGATTTTGTTTTTTTTTTAATTAAAAGAGATTTAATTTAATGATTAAATTCTATTTAATTACATCATAAATTAATTAGACATAGTTTATCGTTCCACAAGGCGATACAATAAATTAGATTTATTCATGGTTGAAATTGGGTTTTCACAATTATTAAGAATAAGTTAGACTTAGTTCTCAATAATAAATTAGATTTATTTATTTATTTTTAAATTGAAATTAAATTCGTCCTTTTGTAATTAAATTGGATTTAATTGATTATAAATTCTTTTTCAATTTTTAAATTATTGCCAACATAATTTTGAATAGTTTATTTACATGCTTTGATGTATGTTATGGTGGATGAATCCCATGGGCTTAGGGTTTTTATCGCTTTGTATTATATGGGTTGTAATGGGCCGGTTTGTGCCCCCCAGTTTGTATTTTATTTTCGGTAGAATCATGTATAGGGTGCTTCTAAATTTGTAATTAGGAGTAGGACCTTCTAGAGCTTGGAGCCCGGAGCTTATCAAGATTAGATTTGATATAGGCCCCTATCCTCTGATTGGTCTATTGGCTTAGACCAATCTAGATTGTCCATGGAATGCATGATGATAGAATTTTTCTGTTGATTGTATGGTTCAATTCGCTTTATTCCACATATGCGCGTAATAAATTGATGTGCAAAGTGAGATCTTATAAAATTAATAAATTCTCCCACATTTAAGATACTAAGTAAGAAAGGGATATAGGATATACTGGCTCTCCATCAAACTTTGAGACATGGAATTATGAATTATGTATGGCATCATCCCAACTAATGGGGGTCATACACTAATTTCATAGATCAAATCTCTCTAAGTGCATTTGATGCCATCGGTCGAAGCAAATCTCATCCCATATACCGTTACAGGTTGCAAGATGAGATTCGATTGTTAGATAGATAGGAGTTGATGGGAAAGTACTTAGATAGATCACCACCGATATTTCGTTAAAGGCTGAGGTTAAGTGATCCATGAGCCAAAAGTAAGATTGAACCATCAGTTGGACTGATTGGCGTGGAACGCCACTTCAAAGATTCCAATGACCCATATATCGAAACAAATTGCTACTCATTGAAATTTTTGAAGAACTCAATCACTCACTACGAAATCTATCCAACGAGATTTCCATTCATTGCAGTGGGAGTGCAATGGTTCAAAAAGTGTAGTGGGAGCCACGTCAATTTAAAGTCCTAATTTTACTTGGGTACAACATAATCATCTAATGAAATCTTGGTTTATTTTCTGCAGTTCAGTATATCTCTCTGAAAATGGTTAACCCACTCTAAACAATGCTTGAGAAAAATTTCCTCGCTGGACCAAACTATAATGAATGGGTCAAGATGCTAAGGGTAGAGCTCAAGAAGAAATCACTTGAGCACATTTTGGAGCAAGATGGTCCAACTTTGCCTTGGGCCAATGAGGGAAAGTCTGCTCTGAAAGTATACAAGAGATGGATCTCTGATGCTCAAAAGGTCACTAACTACATGTTGCATTCCATGAGCAATGATTTGAGACATATACATTTTGATATGGAAAGTCCCAAGTCAATCATGCTTCACTTGGAGAAAATGTTCGGAGAATATGGAAAGTCAACTCGGTATTATTTATCGAAAGAACTTTTTCAAGCTAGAATGAGAGAAAATGATGAAGTTGCTAATCATGTTTTGAATTAGATATCCATAATAGGAAGACTACAATATCTAGGAAGCTACATGAATTTTCGTCTGCAAGTGAATCTCATTCTTCAATCTCCTCCTAGATCTTTCTCTACTTTTGTCACTAACTTTGAGGTAGATGACCTGGGAGGATCCTTAATGGATCTTAAAGATAGACTTGTATTATGCAAGCACAATTGAGAATGGAATGGGATGATGATTCTCCACCTTCAAATGGGCTGCTTGGAGTAAGGATTGCTTCTAGGAACTATAGGCAAAGGAACAAACGACTAAAAGTTGCAAAGACATGTATGCACTGCCAGGAAGTGGATGATTGGAAACGTGACTGTCCCAAGCTGAAAGCGGAGATTGCTTCAGGTATAGAACTTAATGTTTTAGAAACAAATTGTTCTATTACTATTTTTTCTACTTCCTGGATTCTAGACTCTGGAGCTAGTGCTCACATATGTGTTTTGAATCAAGAACTAGAAAGAAGTAAGAAGTTGGAGGACAAAGAAGTGATGATCAATGTTGGCAGCTGGAATAGTGTAGCAGCCACACACATTGGGACCACTTCTATTAAATTATTTTCTGGACATTGTTTACATTTAGATGATTGCCTTGTTTTGCCCAATGGGATTAAGAATATTGTTTCAATTCCTGTCTTTGGTCAAGAAGGGCTATTTATTTTCCTTTATGAACAATTCTTGTGACATTTATTTTAGAAATAAATGTGTTGGCAGTGCATCTTTAATAAATGGTTTATATTATGTTAATGTCCAAAATAATTGCAATATTAATGTTGTAACAAGAAAGAGCAATTTGCATGATATGAACCTAAGAAAACTATGGCACTTAAGATTAGGTCATGTCGGGGAACATAGACTACATGAGTTAGAAAAGGATGGAGGCATAGACTTATTAGGATCGGATCCCTATCCCTCTTGTGAGTCTTGTATTCAAGGCAAGATGACCAAATCCCCCTTCACTGGGAATTTTGAAAAAGCCTCTGAGGTCTTAGGATTGATTCATATTGATGTGTGCGGCCCTTTTGGAAATGTGGCCCTCGGTGGTTTTCAGTACTTCATAACATTTACCGATGACCATTCTAGGAATGGCTATGTCTATTTAACGAAGTACAAGCCTGAATAACTTGAGAAATTCATTGAATTCAAGACTTTAGTGGGAAAAAAAACCGGGCAACATATCAAAACACTTCGGTCTGACCGTGGTGGTGAATATATTTGTGTCGAATTTGACTAGTTCTTACGAGAACATGGCATATTGTTACAACTTACTCCTCCAGCCACTCCACAATTATATGGCGTAGCAGAGTAAAGGAACTGAACATTGTTGGACATGGTTCGATCCATGCTCAGCTACACAGATTTGCCCATTTCATTGTGGGGGCATGCGCTTCTCACAGGTACTCACATTTTGAACAAATGTCTCTCCAAATTTGTTCCTAAAACACCGTATCAGATATGGCGTGGAAGGAAACCTAATCTGAAATACATAAAGATATGGGGTTGCCCAGCTTATGTGAAAAAGACGAAGGCAAATAAATTGGAGGCTAGAAAGGACGATTCGTTGGTTATCCCGAGGATTCCATGGGATACCTATTCTACCTTCATGATGATCAAAGGATCATAGTAGCCTTATAGGCAATCTTTCTCAAAGAAGAATTTATTCGAGAAGGTGGAACTGGTAGGAAAATTGTTTTAGAAGAACAGAGTGAATCTCCTTTGGAAGACACTATTCAAGAGACCCAACCTGAACCAGAAATGACACAGCCCTCAACGCGAAGGTCTGCTAGAGTATCTCAACCGCCTGAGAGATATGGTTATCTGCTACAAAGAGAGCATAATCTGTATGCAGTAGCGGAAGGAAACTATAGAGAAGGTCCTTCTAGCTATGACCAAGCAATGGCGGACATAGATTCTGCAAAGTGGCATGAAGCTATGAAAGTAGAAATGGATTCGATGTATTTGAACCAAGTCTGAACTCTAACAAATCGACCCAAAGGTATTGTACCCATTGGATGCAAATGAATCTATAAGAGAAAGATTGGTCCGGATGGCAAGGTAGATATCTATAAGGCCAGGCTAGTGGCAAAAGGGTATAGTTAAAAGGAGGGCATTGACTATGAGGACACTTTTTCGCCTATAGCTATGATCAAATCCATTAGAATTCTACTTGCCATAGCTGCATACCAAGATTATGAAATCTGGCAAATGGATGTAAAAATCGCGTTCTTAAATGAGTTCCTCGAGGAGGAAATCTATATGGAACAGCCCAAGGGTTTCATATCAGACGCGGATTCTCATAAGGTCTGTAAATTGAATAGGTCCATTTATGGACTTAAGCAGGCCTGTCACTGTTGGAACCTTCGTTTTGATGAAGAAGTACGACGCAATGGCTTCATAAAAAACGAGGATGAACTATGTGTCTACAAAAAGGTCAGTGGCAGCAAGATCTCATTCTTGGTGCTATACGTAGATGATATTCTACTTATAGGGAATGATGTAGGTCTACTAACTTCGATTAAGACATGGCTTTCAAGCACATTATCCATGAAAGGCTTAGGAGAAGCTACCTACATCCTAGGAATTTGCATCTACAGAGATTAATCAAATAAGATGATAGGTCTTTCCCAAGCCCTCTACTTAGAGAAAGTCTTAAAGCATTTTGGGATGGAGAACTCTAAATGAGGTTTTTTGCCCATGAAACATGGAATTCATCTCTCTAAAAAGATGAGTCCTCAAAGTGAGGAAGATCAAAAGAGATGAGCACATTTTCCTATGCCTCAGCAGTGGGAAGTCTCATTTACGCAATGTTATGCACGAGACCAGATCTTGCTTATGTTGTGAGCGTGGAGAGTAGGTTACAAGCTAACCCGGGCAAAGAGCATTGGATTGCCGTGAAGTCTATCTTGAAGTACTTGAGAAGAACAAAAAATATATTCTCATATATGGCAATGGAGAAATGAAAGTGGACGGTTACACCGATTCTGATTTTCAATCTGACATTGATGACTGAAAGTCCACTTCTGGGTTCATATTCACTCTAAACGGATGAGCAGTGACTTGGAAAAGTTCCAAGCAAAGCACAATTACTGATTCCACTACTGAAGCTGAATACATGGCAGCCTCAGAGGCAGTCAAAGAAGCTGTTTGGATTAAGAAGTTCATGGCAGAACTTCAAGTTGTTCCTAGTGTGGAGCTGCCGTTGCCACTTTGCTGTGATAACAATGGAGCCATCGTGCAAGCTAGTGAACTAAGGTCTCACAACAAATCCAAACAGATAGAGAGGAGATATCACATTATTCGAAAAATTGTTGGAAGATGCGATATTGTCGTGCAGAAAATAGCCTTAACGGACAACGTGGCTGACCCACTCACTAAGCCATTGGCGCAGACGGTACTAGAGTGACATCTTGAGAAGATGGGTATTAGATACCATAGAAATTGGCATTGACTGCAAGTGGGAGATTGTTAGGTATATGCCCTAGATGCCAATGAGGATAAATAGATTCTATAGGGTATCAAATTATGTTGTACGAATTTATCATTAATAAAGGCATTTATTCTTTTGTTCATATAAAGCTTCATGGCATTAACAAGTATTGAACAAGCAGTCCATGTAAATCAAGGTTGACTCTTCGCCCTTTATGGAATAAAGAAGTGGCACAGCGAGAGTCTGACACCTGTTCACTTAAAAGGGTTTCGCAAGTCAAGGAATCTTAATTGGGCATTAAGATTCGACTTGTATGACACATGCTCTAACAAAGAGTTCAAGTCGAACACTATTGGATAGCGATAAGAGGTGTTCTTATGTGTTTTTAAGCCCATGATTTGATGTTTTTGGATTTATTTATTGCCTAAATCATGCCACATTTGCGTTTAATCGGGGTGTTAAGTAATTTCAGGTGATAAACGAGAGCACACGAAGAAAAGGGCGAAAAACGATGCACGACACAATTTCAAGCCTGTTGACCACGCCCAGGCGCCAGTATGACCATGCCCGGGCGCCGAGCAAGAAGCAGCAAGTTCAGCATCCTGTTGCCCACGCCTAGGCGCCGCCTTGCCCGCGCCTAGGCGCCGACTTGTCCGCACCCGAGCGCCGTTGTCACCATGCCTGGGCGCCGCCAGACTTATCCCCCAAGAAAGATACTCCACGTAGGCCCCGCCTAGGCGCTGGCATAACCCTTTTTCAAGTGTATAAAAGCCAGATTTCAGCAATGAAGAGGGGTCAGAAAATCTGGGGAAGGAAGGCAGTTTTCTGGGATTTTGAGCCGAAAATTCATCAATCTTGGAGGGAGAAGAAGGGGAATTAAGCTAGAGATTGAAGTTTCAAGCTAGGATTCATCATCAACCAAGCCTTAGGGAATTTTACGTGCTTTCATTACATGTTTATGTTCATAATTATATATATGATTGTTCTAGATCTTCTTGAGCTATTGATGATGAGCTAATTTTGTAGAACTAAGGCCAAATTTATGAGTCAATATATATGAAGTGATTTTTTGTATTAATTCTCCTATTGCTTTGTGTGTTAATTTGATGCTTTTATTCCAATCATGTGCTTGATCACCATATGCTTGCTATCTTGCCTAATCTAGTCATTCGAGAGAAGATAGGTTAGGGTTCAAGAGGATTAACACATCATCCAAAATAAATGAGGAATTGCCCCTAGAGATAGGTAAAGATTTTCGAGTGCTGTTAGCCGGATTTATCCGGGGAAACTCTAGAATGTTAATGCGTGGTTATTGATTAGATTCTCGGATAGACATATTTAGAGAACCATGAATTAATCATAGGATTATTATGAGCCGAGACATCGGGTAATAGTTAACTAAGGAGTTTCCACCAAAGCAATAGGAGTCTAATAATTCGAGGAGTAACCCATATATATTGACGACTAGATTCGGTTGTAGCATGTGCCTTAGTCATTTTAACTCACGTGAGTTTTAATCTATAGCTCGTTTCCTCTTTTATCCTTCGTTTATTCAATCAATTCTTGCACGTTACTTTAATTGTCTTTCTTTTATTGTTCATCATAAACTAAAATACCTAGTCCTTGAGGTTCGACAATCCGGACTTTTAGTCCACTTATTACTATCACGACTAGTGCACTTGCTATTCAAGCACGTTAGGTATTAGCGTGTCAGATAGTGAGGGCACATGTCATAGATATACAATTGGAATTGATATATTCGAACACGACTCATAGTAATGCGATCACATGGGTATTTACTCTGTGACTGTCAATGATCGGATTACTGGTCATAATAGTATGCGTTAGCCTTAGACCTGAGGGGCCATGATTAATGTATTTGAACTATTTAATCTGTTACAAGAGTAGTTAGGCCCAAATCACCCTTTGGTGGGGCCAACCTCGAAGTGCGATCTCAATGAGTCAAGTAGCACTTGTGAAGTGATCGCCAAGATAGGATTCATTATCTCGATAGTAAACGAGAAAGTATCTTATGCGATCATAGGCAAATGAAATTATAAGGGTATATTTGGTTATGTTTTCAACTCATGTTTGGTCCAAAATTCCCACCAAACAATGTTTGGCTCGCACAATATTTGGTAAAAAATACACTACTTTTTTGGTCCAAAAAAAATATAATAATTATTTTTCATCTTTCTATACCTAATTTGTCCTTACAATCCTCTCTATGTGCTCTCTCTCTTTTTTCTCCTCTCTATCAGACAAAAGTTTCATGATTTGACTGCTACAGTAACTTTTGTTCCCTCTGGAAACAAAACGAAACATTATCTCACCAAAAACATACACCCAAAAACCAACTCCCAAAATAAAACCAAACACAATCTCATCAAACATGCACGTGTTCCCATAAATTTCTCACCAAAATACTATCCCAAAACATAACCAAACATAGCCTAAGTCTTTGGCCAAAGCAATGAAACTAACTCGTGTAAGACACAGAGGGTAGTTTGGTAATTTCATTATGCTATGATCTGATGCACAGTATCAAGTATTGTGAGTTTAACATAAACCATGACTCTTACTTGATCGGGATACGTCAGTGAAGGGCTTATACTCATACAATATTTATGATCCTGAGGTTCGTAAATGATGCAATCATTTTGTACTCGATTGGGTTACAATGCGAATCCACGGGACTGGCTAGGTGACACTCACATCCTTTGCTATCCTCCCATTGCCAATCAACACGAACCTAAAGAGTCGCGCTATAAGAAATAAGCAGGATATTTTTTTGTGTAAATAATTTATCTTTTGGAAAGACAAATTAAATAGGACGGTTTGATTTAATTGGTAAATCAATAATTCAAAATATTTAATTAGGTTAAATTATTTGAATTTAATTAATTAATTAGAATTAATTAATTATATATATATATATATTTGGATTGGATTTGAATTAAATATATACATTAAAAGATGGACTAAGTTGACTGGGTCAACTTAGCCCATCATGGACGTCCATTAAGGGCTTTGGAGGTGCCCACTTAGGCTTAGGGTTTGAGGATTATTTAATCCTCAATCTGTCAAGCTAAACCTAACCCTCGCACACAATACACAAAAAGAAAAGGAAAATTCTCTCTCCTCTACTCTTGCTAGCCATCCACCTTTATCAAAGGAGAGTCCCGGGGAGCTTTTGAAGGCTTGTTTCGCGTGAGGCTTTAGAGACAGAAATTCGTCAGAGTTGCTGTTACGCGAATTGCATATTAACGAATCAATAATGTATTTGATTGCATTTATTTTTCGTAATTATTGAAAATCATCAAACCAATCAAACCCACGTTAAAGTGATTCGATTCTAGGAATCCTTGTTATTTCCGCTGCATTTTTCGTTCATAAGATTCCTAACTATAATAAGTACTAAAATTCTTGTCCCACATTGAGTCTCACATGCATGCATTTGTCCCACATTAGTTTGTCAAGGTTCATTGGAGCTCAACTTACACTATAAATATGTGTAGTGTTGAACCTTTAAAGACAAGCTCATTGGGAGCTCCACTACTTTATGGTTGGGCACCTATAGTAGCTTTAGTCTTTTGTTTTATATATATATATATAAGAAAGAAATAAATAAAATATTAATTAAATATTAATATTAAGGTCTGAATCGGTTCTTTTGAATCAAAAGTTTGGCTTCTAATTAGTCTAAACTTTTCAGTCACTTGAGATGGTCAATGCACCATTTTGGACCAAGTGAGTTCTTCTTGGCTGAAAGGGTATCATCATTTGGTGACTTACTATTTCAATCGAGTAGGTGCCTTTTGGTGGCATCTTGTGGAAGTCTATAAATGCTTCCTCCTTTTGGCCGGAAAAAAGATATAAATATACATCAATTATTTCTCTCTTTCTTTCTATATTTTCGAGTCTTTTCTTTTATGCATGGTTGAGTTTTGCTCTTAAGAATTTCGAAGGAGTGTAGCCTTGCGGAATTAGTTTAATAGGCTTTGTATCCTAGATGTGTATTTCTTGAGACCATCTACATCTTAAGTGGGAAAAATATATACCTTAAAGATAGCGTCTTTAAAGGTGTGCCTAGCCTATTGTTTTCAGAAGAATTATTCCATACCCACATTTTATACAACAATTTTAAGGTATAAATTTTCTGTAATGGAGTTGGTTCTTGTGAAAACACAATTACATGAAGGAGACAAACTCGAACGTCTCAATGGGTTAAATTACAAACTTTGGAGTCTCAGGCTTAAATATCTACTGACGATTGCTAAGATGTTCTATGTTCTGTCGGATCCGTGTCCAACCGAGGCTTCAAGTTCCAATCAAAGTACCGGACTAAATTCTGGTCCAAGTTCTGGTTCTGTTCCAAGTACAGGACCAAATTCTAGTGTTAGTTTCGGTTCTGCTACTAGTACCGAACCAAATTCCAGTGGAAGTTCCGGTCTTGCTAACAGTGTTGCTGTTGCACAAAAGACGGAAGCAGAAGCAAAAGTGAAGAAGTGGAAGGATGATGATTTCATTTTACGCTATACTGTTCTCCAGTCGCTCAACAACACTTTGTTCAACGTGTTTCACATTCACAAAATAGTCGGGGAACTTTGGAATGCTATTAAACGAAGGTATGCAAATGAAGATGTTGGAAATAAATCTCTTTTGGTTAACAAGTATGTGGAATACAAGATGGTTGATCTAAACTTGTTATTTATCAAGTTAATGAACTTAATGATATCACAACAGAGTGTGCCGATTCGGGTGAACCCATCACCAAAACTTTTCAAGTTTCTACCATCATTGGAAAACTTCCACCTTCATGTAAGGATTATCAAAAGAAGTTGAAACACAAGAAGAAGTCCATCACTTTAGAAGAACTTCTTCAAGGCATCCAGATTGAGACCGCAAGTCTCAAAAGAGATGGTTCAACTAAGGAGAAAAATGATGGTATAAACTACTTAGAAGAGAAAAATGATCCTGGAACTTCCAAGGGAAACCATGGAAAGTTCAAGGAAAGGAAGAACCTTTATTCTAAGAGGAATGATGGGAACGCCAAAAAGAAGAAGAAGATTTCTTGCTATGTGTGTGGTAAACCGGGACATTTTGCTAAAGAATGTCATTATCGCAAAGTAGTAAAGAAAGAAAATGAGATAAACATGATTATAGCAGATGATCTTGTTGGTATGCTTACCAAAGTTTGTCTTGTTGGTCAAGCCGACACCGATTGGTGGTTGGATTCGGGCGCAACATGTCATGTTCAAATCAGAGCTTGTTCAAAACATATGAAGAATTGGACGAGGTTAAAACTGCTGACATGGGTAATTCTTCAACTAGTGTGGTTTTGGGCAAAGGAACGATGGAACTTCCTCTCACTTCCGGGAAGACATTAATTTTAAAAGATGTTTATCATATTCTTTCTATTAGGAAAAATCTTGTAACGGTCCCTAAGTTGAATTCTAATGGCTTTAAAGTGACTTTTGGATCTCAACAAGTGATTATTACTAAGAAAGAGTCATTTGTTAGGAAAGGCTACATTAAAGACAATATGTACTTGTTGAGTATCAATAAATCTATTTCTAGTTCTTCTTACTTTTATTGTTTAAATATTAATTATGTAATTGAGCATGATAGGCATGATTTTTGGCATCATAGATTAAAATATATTGGTTTAAATGCTATGTCTTGCATGATTAGTTGTGAATTAATTCCTAGGAATTCAGCTTGTTATTCTATGAACAATTGTGAATGTTCTGAACAATCTAAGTTAACTGAAACTACTTTTAAAAGTGTTAGGAGAACATTATCTTTTCTTGAATTAATTTATACGGATTTATGTGATAATAAAGAACATGTCACTAGAGGCGGAAAATGTTACTTTATTACTTTTATAGATGGTTTCTCTAAGTTTACTTATGTGTACTTACTTAGAATAAAAGATGAGGCCTTTGATAAGTTTAAAATCTTCAAAGAAGAAGTTGAAAACCAAACTGGTTTAAGGATCAAAAGATCAAGATCCGATAGAGGTGGTGAATATCTCTCTAAAGATTTTAAAGAATTTTGTTTACAAAATTGTATTATTAGAGAGTTTTCGGCACCAAATACTCCTTCAAAAAATGGAGTAACCGAAAGGAAAAATCGCTCCTTTAGGGAGATGGTTAGTGCTATGATGATTCATTCGGAACTACCAATGAGTTATTGGGGTAAAGCACTATTAACCTCTTGTTACATTAGTAATCGAGTTGTGAATAAAAAGCATATGAAAACTCCATATGACTTGTTTGTTGGGCACAAACCTAACATTAAACATTTCAAAGTATGGGGTTGTATTGCATATGTCTTAGATGCAACTTTGAAAAGGCCTAAACTTAGTTCTAATGCCGTGAAATCTATTTTTATTGGTTATTCTCAAATGAGTAAGGCCTATAGATTTCTTAATATTAGTTCTAATAATGTATTTAAAGCTGCACATGCTATTTTTTATGAACATTTAAATGTTAAAGATGCGGATAAATTAGAACTAGATAGTGAATTATTAAAAGAACTTGAATTGGAATCTAATGTACCTAATTCACATGGTGGAATCTAGTACACAAGTACATGATCCACAATTAGATGTAAATTTAGACAAGAAAGAAAATGATGAAATAATTGAGTTAAGAAGGAGTAAGAGATGTAGAATTGAAAATAATTTTGGTCCCGGTATGTTGACAAATCTTTTGGACGAGGATCATAAATTTTTTCAAGAAGCTATGTCTATGTCTGATGCGGACATGTGGAAAAGAGCCATGGATGATGAGATAAAATCAATTCATGATAATCAAACATGGACTCTAGTTGAGCCTCCTCTTAACACTAAACTTATTGGCTCTAAGAGGGTTTTGAAAAAGAAACTCAAAACGGATGGTACTATTGATAAGTACAAAGTAAGATTGTACTATTGATAAGTACAAAGTAAGATTAGTAGCCACAGGTTTTAGTCAAAAAGAAGAGATTGATTATTTTGAAACATTTTCTCCTGTTAATAAATTCACGTCCATTAGGACTATGTTTGCGATTGCTTCCATTTATAACCTAGAGGTTCATCAAGTGGATGTAAAAACGGCCTTCTTGAATGGTGATCTTGAAGAAGAAATTTACATACATCAACCCGAGGGTTATGTTGTTCAAGGTGAAGAACACAAAGTATGTAAATTGAATAAGTCATTTTATGGTCTTAAACAAGCACCTAGACAATCGTATAAGAAATTCAAGAAAGAAATTAAGAAATTTGAGTTTAAAAAGGTTACTTCTAAATATAAAGTGCTTGTGACTTTATATGTAGATGGTTTGCTTATTTTGGTACTAATATGGATTGCATTAATGAAACCAATAATTACTTGAGGCAAGCTTTTGACATTAAGGACTTAGGTCCGGTAGATGTTATTTTGGGGGTCAAAGTTATCAAAAAGGGTGGAACTTTTATTCTAACTCAATCTCATTACATAGAAAAAATATTAAGGAAGTTCAATTACTTTGATTGCAAAGGGAGCAAGAGCCCAATTGATCCTCACGTGAAGCTAACTCCTAATGAAGAAGAAGCTATAAATCAAGAAGAATATGCCAAAATTGTTGGAAACATAATGTATGTGGTGAATCACACAAGACCCGATCTTGCGTGTTCAATTGGCATATTGAGCAGGTTCACTAATAATCCTTGTGAAGAACATTGGAAGGAATTGAAAAGGGTACTAAGGTACTTGAAGTTCACAATGAACTATGGCTTACATTATAAGTGTAATTCATCTCCACTTGAATGTTACAGTGATGCAAATTGGGCATCCGACACAACCAACTCAAAATCAACGAGTGGTTGGTTACTCACCATTGGTGGTGCCATAGTTTCTTGGTCTTCAAAAAGGCAAACTTGTGTTACTTTATCATTTAAGGAGTCCAAGTATATTGCAATGTCTATTGCGAGCAAAGACATTATATGGTTTAGAAGATTCCTTAGAACTAATCCTTTTATTGATCCTAAAAAGGGTCCTATTACTTTGTATTGTGATAACCAAGCCACAATATACAATATAAAGAATGAAAGAATGTCTAGCCGTAGTAAACATATTTCTATGAGGTATAATCACATAAGAAGTATGGTTAAGAAAGGGAAGGTGGTGCTTGAATACCTTCCTACAAATCAAATGTCAGCGAATCCACTAACAAAACCATTCTCCGGAGAAAATATAGCAAAGGTTATGAGAGATATGGGACTACTATCAATCAAAAAGTATTTTAATTAAAACCAACTCTATCTTAAGGTACAAGTCACACATTTGTCACCTTAACATAAATATTGAAAAGGCAATTCAATACAAGATATTAGCTAAATGGAAACATGGATACATTTCAACTGCATAAATTAAGAAATAGTGGGGATGACACTATTTCAAAGTTCCATATCTAACCTATGCACTAATTACCACAATGAGTTTAGGATGAGTTTAATTAAATTCTTAATAGACTTATAGCAAGTGGAATGCGTGTGGACATTCTTGATGAGTCTACCTAGTCAAGTAGAGAAGTGAGAGGCCGCTTCTTATGGATTACCATCGTAGAATTCTAGAATACTTGTGAATACTAGGATCGAGCACAAAGCCATTTATAAAAGGTGCCGCCAAGAAAGAAGAACAAAAATAGTGAGAATATGTCTACTTAATGATTCATATTCAATAACCATAAGTTAAAGGCTTTGTCCACTTCATGGCTATTCATTGTATAAAGACCAAGTTATTTTATTTTGTACTGTATGTATATTAGTGGGGGATTGTTGTATATTTACATACAATAAGTAATAAAATTCTTGTCCCACATCGAGTCTCACATGCATGCATTTGTCCCACATTGGTTTGTCAAGGTTCTTTGGAGCTCAACTTATTATGAATATGTGTAGTGTTGGAGCTTTAAAGACAAGCTCATTGGGAGCTCCACTACTTTATGGTGGGGCACCTATAGTAGCTTTAGTATTTTGTTTTATATATATATAAGAAAGAAAGAAAGGAATAAATAAATATTGAGGTCCAAATTTGTTCTTTTGAATCAAAAGGTTGGCTTCTAATTAGTCTAAACTTTTCGGTCACTTGAGATAGTCAATGCACCATTTCGGACCAAGTGAGTTCTTTTTGGCCGAAAGGGTATCATCATTTGGTGAGATACCATTTCAATTGAATAGGCGTCTTTTGGTGGCATCTTGTGGAAGTCTATACATGCTTCCTCCTTTTGGCCGAAAAAAAAGATATAAATATACAACAATTATTTCTCTCTTTCTTTCTATATTTTCGAGTCTTTTTTTTATGCTTGGTCGAGTTTTGATCTTAAGAATTTCAAAGGAGTGTAGCCTTGTGAAATTAGTTTAATAGGCTTTATATCCTAGAGGTATATTTCTTGAGACCATCTACATCTTAATTGGGAGAAATATATACCTTTTAAAGATAGTATCTTTAAAGGTGTGTATAGCCTATTGTTTTCATAAGAACTGTTCCATACCCACATTTTATACAACAGTAACCGGGTCGAGCTCAACCAAATTTGTGGGTTTAATCTCATTGAGCTCAAGTTTCAGAGAGTAGGAACGAGCTCAAACTCAAGATATATTATTTCATCAGTTACAAATGTTATAAAAATATATATAAATATATTTTATTGAGATATAAAGTTATAAATATTATGAGATTGAGCTTACAAATAAAAATATTAGAGTTCAGTCACGAGTAGAGCTCTTGTCGAGCTGGCTAGACTTGGAAAAAAAAATCTTGCCCCCGTAAGCAAATTTCCTTGCTCAATCCTAGGAGTTGTATACCCTAAACCTTGAAGATGTTGTGGCTAGGGCAGCAAGATCAATCAATCTATTCAATATCGATAGTCAAATGCTCGTCTAAGCTTGGTTGGTTAACATATCAAACCAAATTTGAACTTTTTGTGTTCGACAAGTTTAGAAGCTCGGTTCGATTAGTAACAAATCAAAAAGTCAAATTACTTGACCTCGACTAGATTAGTAAAAAAACAAAAAATTTATATAAAAAAATCAAACTACTCGAACTCAACTGAATTAGTAAACATAACATAAAATATGTGTAAAAAAAGAAAAAAGAAAAACTAATCGAGCTCGACTCGTGTTCGGGTTGATTAAACATCGTTTGAGCTCACCTCAATTAACAATCGAACTAAGGTTAAACATAACTTATGAAGCTCAATAATAATTCAAACAAACTTGAACAACAACTTGTTCGAATCGATTTGACTCAACTCAGTTAAAACTGTAGTTGTAGCTGCCATGGTTCAAAGTATCGGCCGATATCCAATAATATCGGCTGATACATAACTGGATAGGAGGGGTCCAATCCTATAAAATCCGTTGATACGCTTTGTTACCCGGTGTGTATCGTATCGTCGATATTATCGGATATCGGCCTATAATATCGGCGATATCATGATAATATCGGAGTATCCCGATATTATCGGCCAAGTAGTGATTATGTTGGAGTTCTAATCTGCCATTGTTTGGACCCTAAGGGAGTCAGGGACATTGGTTGGCATCAAGTATTTGTGAAGCAGATTTGTGTTGTTATGCTGTGGTCCATTTTTGAGATGCTTAGTGGGACGGCTTTGCTGTTTTTGTGATGCAGCAGGTGTTTTTATTTTGAATTTAGTTATGGTCCCTTTAGCAAGTGTATAGTAGGATAGTGTCCCTGTTTTTGTGATTGGTGATGGTGGATTAGTTTAGGTGTTCTTCTTTAAGTCTTGGCATCCTTGTTGCTTGTAAGATACTGGTTCTGAACTTTGGTATATATTCACAGGTTGGTGGGTTCTCGCTATTTGTGAAGGTTTTGTTTAGGTGTTGGAAGAATCTCACGCCTCTTGTTGCATTTAAAGGACTAAGAAATCTTATAGTTTTTTTTTTTCCAGAAACTTAGGAGGGTTAGAGAGAGTAGCTTTATTGATGGTTGATATAGCAAATATTTTTAATATGTATTCAAAAGTAGTAATTAGTGTTATTTATATTTGTCTCAAATTTTACAAATTTTTTTAGAATTTTTGGAGCATTGTATAATGCTTTTGTAATGTATCGCCCGATAATATCCCGATACGCCTCGACCGATATAGAACAGCACCTCACGATATTATCCCCGATACCGTGACTTTGAACCATGGTAGCTGCAGCAATGAAGAGAGCCAAAAAAAAAATATTGGAAAACCAGAATGCTCCATCATACCCCGAGCACCACACCAAGGACGGGGAAGATCAAGAAACGGGCAAGAAAGTGGTATGAGGTCATTGGAATAGAGCATGAACGCTTTCATGGATGATGGGTGGATGTAAGCGGATAATTTGTTTTTTGTTCCAATGATGGTGGAATGTTGATAAATAAGTATTATTTGGAATAGTTACACACAAATCCCCCTCACTAATTAGATAATTACAGAAATCTATCCTCACTAATTCATAATTACAACCACACCCCCTCAACCCACTTTCAAGCAGAATTGTCTTCCCGAAAAGGCTAAATGCATGTTTGCCCCTTAATCTTCTGAGTTAAAAAAATAAAAAAATACATGAACAGTAAAGGACGAAAATACCCTTTTGCCTACAATATCACATTTTTCATTTTCTTCTGCTACTTAAATTCATATATAAATCTATATATATATATATATATTTATATATATACACACACATCACACACACAGACGCAACTAAAGAAAAAAGAAGAGGATGAAAGCAGAAATATATGTATATATACATATACACACACATCGCAATATATATAAATCTACATCTCAACTATACATCATATATAAATCTACATATATATATACACACACACATTGCAGACAGAAGAAAGAAGAAGAAGAAGATGACTAAGAAGAGGGTGGGGGGCTAGCGGATCTAATTAAGAAGAAAGAAGAAGAGGATGATGAAGAAGCAGAAAGAAGAAGAAGAAGAAGAAACATATATATATATATATATATATATATATATATATAAATCTACATCTCAACTATACATCATATATAAATCTACATATATATATACACACACACATCGCAGACAGAAGAAAGAAGAAGAAGAAGATGACTAAGAAGAGGGTGGGGGGCGAGCGGATCTGATTAAGAAGAAAGAAGAAGAGGATGATGAAGAAGCAGAAAGAAGAAGAAGAAGAAGAAGAAGAAGAAGAAGAAGAAGAAGAAGAAGAAGAAAGGGGCCTTCTTCCCACAGGAAGCCGTCGTCCCTCTCCATTTTTAAGGAAAGGAAGACAGAGGCGGGGGTGGGGGGGTGGAGGGAAGGTAATAAAGCATATTTTGGATAATGTTTAGGAGTGAAAAAATGGTGATGGTGATTAGGGTTTGGTGAGGAAGGGGGAAGAAGATGAACAAGAAGCAGGAAGAAAAAGAATATTTTTGCAATTTGTTTTCAATTTTTCTTGTTATTTTTATGAGAAAAATAAATCTCCATTTATTTATGAGTATTGTTCTTATTTATTTTTGAATTCAAAATAAAATTAGTGATTTGTTTAGTTTGAGAATTTATCAATTATAATTAATTTTAATAAGTTGATGATTTATAAATTAGTTGTTTATATTTTATTGAAATTAATTAATTATATAAATAAAATATATTAGCTATTTATATTTTAGTTATTTAATATAAATATATATATATGTATATATATTGAATATAATAACTAATAAAAAGGTTTCTCGTTATTAATGAAAATAATTAATTCAATATTTGAGTGATTGATAATTTATTTAAATAGTAAAATATAATTAAATATTTTAATGATTTTTATTCTGAAATAATAATCATTTATCTGTAATAATTATTTTTTAATTATCAATTTATTTACTTAAAATATTACAAGATATTGTTAATCTTATTGGACATTCAAAATTTAAAAATACAATTAGTAGTCATAACTAATTTTTAATAAGATGATGATTTACAAAATTAGTTATTCATATTTATTGAAATTAATGAATTAAATTAATATTAAATAGAATATATATAATGTATATAATAACTAATAAAAGTTGTTATTTATTATTAACTAAAATTATTAATTAAATATTTAAATAATTGTTTATTTTACATTGACACCCCTGAAAAATAGGTAAACATTACACATACCTCCCCTGGGGTATATTGGGCAATCACAATTTCTGGACTTTTTGGTCCAGGCTGGACCAAGTTGGTCCCGGGTATTTTGAGGAAAGACCAAAAGATTCTTGATGATGTCATCAAAAATCTGCCCGCAAAAATTGGTAGGGGGTGCCTGTGTAATCCAAAAAAAAAATCGAGGGGGTGTGGTTGTAATTATGGATTAGTGAGGGAAGGTTTCTGTAATTATCCAATTAGTGAGGGGTCTGTGTGTAATTATCCCTGATTATTTTTTTGACAAATTTGTGGTTTATGTGTGACTGTTTTTCTATACTGTATAGATTTTGATTAGTGAATGTCTTCCTATGGATTTCTGATGTTGGATCTTGTACAAACTTGTTAGTTACCTCATATTAGTACATCACATCTTTCCATATACCTATTCTAATTTTTCTTATATATTAGTTATTTGTCATTACATCACTTGGCTATATCTTTGAGGTCTTTCAAGAGAAAAAAAGAAGAAGCTAGATATAGGAAAACCGTCACCTTTCTTTAATTCCTGTGCAGAGATTAATTGGCTCAATTTCTTATATAAAACTGTGATGATAGAAAGAATAAGATAAACAGAGAAGAACTGATGAGGAAATAAGATATCTTATTTCATATATAAATCAGAATGTACAATACATAAAAATGTGTAATCATAATATAGTTAATTACATGGGTGATGGAGCACAATCAATAGAAGAAGATGATATGGCTGAGGCTGGCGCAGAAGCTGCAGCAGACATAGGACCTGAAGCTGCACCTGAACTTTGAAGTTGAATCACCGATCGACGCGAACTTATTGTTTGAGACTTGCATAATTCAGGCAGTAGCACTCCTATTCAATTTCAAGCCAAAGTTTGTAATAATCATTTGGTTGTTCAAAAGTTTAGTTAGTTTTCTAGCATCAAGTAAAATTAGTAGAATTAATTACCTTCTGCAAGAGCCAAATTGTAGTAAAGATCAATGATGTTTGGGCAGTTATAATAACACTGTGGAGAGCATAGCTTGAGGGTGACCTCAGAGTCGAGGAGAGAGTCCGATGAGATGCCAAACGAGTTTTTGTCAACCCCACAAGCACTAACGCACTCGTCACTTTCAATATATTCGCGCATGTTAATGGCCATCACTTGAGATGTCTTGCACTGGAATTTTAGATTCCCATCACCAGACTCGAAAGTCTCTAGCAAACATCTGTTTCCACTAGACGAGACTGAGAATGAGCACATCTCAGCTGGCAATTCCTCGCACACTAGTTCTCCTATACATATTATAAGAAAATGAAGTCGAGTTAAGAAGACAAGTATCCTCATAATATTTCAATTTGGTGTTTCATCATGAATGCTAAGTATGATCCATTTTTTTTTCCAAAAACCGTCCTAGCGGGGAGGGTGTTGTCGGGCCCTCATCCCTTCTTTATATTATTAAAATAAAGAAATAAATAAGTATTAATAATCCATGTCAAAGGTATGCGTAAAGTAATTATATACTTAAAGGTAAATCTGTAGTGTAAATACAAGAAAAAGCACGAAATCGAAATAAGTTGTAAATGGAAGGAGTTTGTTACGAATTAAGTACCAAAAGCTCCTTGGAGGAAGAGAGCAAATGCAAGGAAGATGATTTTTTGCATCATTATGAAAGGGGTATGTATATCAACAATGAGAAAAAAGGTGATTATATTTAGGTTGTGGAGAGTGAAAGGGGGGAGGTGCTCTTTATATAGATTAGGTGGTGAAAATATTTGAAAAAAGACATTGCTTGGTATTTAAATTAGACTTGCATGAATCTCCATCGTTGATTCTCTTAACTATTTGTATATACGTACATATATGATAAATTAGTGAACTTCAATGGAAGCTGGAGCACGCTGGCGAACGTTTGCCGGTTTTTTGTTTCATTCTTGTTAATTTCGTTTCTTAATTAATTAATTGAAAAGAGTGGCATTTAAAAGGATCTTAAGAATTAACGACATGAAATGGTGTTAACTTTTGCATGACTAAGGTTACTCACTTTTCAATCCCTATCCCCTATATCGTTGTAAATTAAAAAAAACAAAAGGCACTATTTGAAGCCGTTACGTTGTGTTCTGTCTTAGTAATCACACAAGTTTGAATTTTAAGAGTGTCATTGAAAGCTTCTCCATGAAATACTTCTATTAGTGTGAGGGAAAACACCATGTCCTAGAGAGTAAAAGTGGATTTTATTTAAATTATGTAGCTAAAAATGACAAATGTCACTTATAGTTCTTAAAGTATTACATTTGTCTTACTTATGTCCCTAAAGTAAAGTTTGTTACGTTACCGTCCCTAAAGTAATAATTTCGTCTCAATTTAAATCTCTTCGGTGGAGATTGAATGGAAATTGAGCGAGTGTACTACACACGCCGGTCAACGAAGGTTTTTCTGTTTCACTTTGGTCCCTTTTCTAGAATTTTTGTCTCACTTTGGTCCCTTTTTTTATTTTTTACATTCCACCCCTCCTCCCAAAAGAAAAAAAAAAGAAAAAACGTGGGAACAACTTCATTTTGGCGCCCAAAAATGCTTATAATGGCCTCATTTTTTCTCTACCAAAAACCAAAAATTAACTTGAAAAATAAAAAATCCTCACACATGCTATGTGGAAACTTGGCCAAGCTAAGGTGTTCATGGATCGATTCCAACCATAGTTAGTTAAATACAGGACATGGAGAATTCGTCATTTATTATACGTATGAGTATATTACGAAATTTTCTTGAAAGTTACGGTGAAAAAATGGCTAAAAAAAAAGTGAACGGAAAATAAATAGATTCGTAAATGTACGAGTATAATACTGATATAAATAAATTATTCGAGAGTGAAACTACGAGTTATGTTTATATGGATTTGAATGATATATTGCTTGTACTTGATTTTATTTTTAAAAAATAATAATTTATATGAGTATCTAGTTGACATTAATATTTGGATAGATTATCAAAGTTCATAGATTTTTAAATGTGTAATACTCAATTTTTTCATAGTACCAATTGGGTATTACACAATGAAAAACCTATAAAGTTCGATATGCTATCCAAGTATTAATTACTGTCAACTAGATACTCATATAAACTATTATTTTTTAAAAATAAAAGCAAGTACAAGCAATATATCATTCAAATTCATATAAAAATAAGTCTTAATTTTACGCCCGAATAAATTTGTATTATACTCGTACATCTATGAATCTATTTATTTTCCGTTCACTTTTTTTAGCCATTTTTTCATTGTAACTTTCAAGAAAAATTCGTAATATACCCATACGTAATAAATGACAAATTTTTCCCATCCCGTATTTAATTAACTAGGGTTGAAATCGGTCCATGAACACCTTTTGGCCAAGTTTTCACAATAGCATGTAGCTGGAGCCATTTTTATGAGGATTTTTTATTTTTCAAGTTAATTTTTTATTTTTGGTAAAGAAAAAATGAGGTCATTCCAAGCATTTTTTGGCATCAAAATGAAGTTGTTCCCCTTTTTTTTTACATTGGAAGGGGGGTATAAAACATTAAAAAAAAAAAAAAGGACCAAAGTGAGACAAAAATTCCAGAAAAGAGACCAAACTGAAACAAAAAAACCTTAGTTGACCAGCGTGTGAGTACACTCGCTCAATTTTTGTTCAATCTCCACCGGCAAGGACTAAAGTGAAACAAAATTATTATTTTAAGAACGGTAGCGTAACAAATTTTATTTTAGGGACTTAAGTTAGACACACATAATACTTTAGGTACTATAAGTGACATTTGTATAAGGGACAATAAGTGACATTTCTACACGCCTCGGTGAAAACGCCATTTCTTTTACTTTTGTATATCCGGTTTGAGCAACCCAACATGATGGCTCTAAAGGTATCCACAACCTATTTTGAATCTCCAACTAAATCATTCTTGGTGCTAGCCAGCAAATTAATTCTTTCTAAACTAAACTAAAAGACTTTTTAGTTAAAATTTGTGCGAATATATTTAGTGAGTGATTAATCTCAACACATGAGAAAAATCACCTCAATTGTAAAGGCTAGGGGATGGTTTTTGAAGAAGAAAAGATGATGATTTTTCTTCTTATTTTTCTAGTTTTAGGCGTATACTATGTACAATAAGTGTATCTTGTAATTTCTTTTATCACATATTTATAAGAATTTAATTCTAATCCTAATAGAGTAAGTTTCCTAGTGATATAAATCTTCAAAACTTATTTTCTAGTTTACTTCTCTATTAATTAGGAATCATTTTCTTAGTAACAAGTCATAAGGAAGAGTTCCATGTAAAATACTCTCCAACCTATCTTATATTTGATTTTCAGATAGTACCATATCAATACATGGGGAGGAAAATTCTCCCCTAAATACATGTTTAATCGCAGCCCCTCTTGTGTCAGGGAGACCAAGTATTTCAGCCAACTTGATTTAATTTTTGTATTCTGAATCACTTAATTATTGAATTAATCCAATTAATTAAATACTTAATTAAAGCCTAACTTTAATTAGTCTTGCCATTTAATTATTTATTTAACTATTTATTTAACTAAGCACAACCTAATTAAATAAATTATTTGTACTCTTCAAGGTCCATTAATTAATTAATCCACCGTAATTAGTTCAATAGTCTAATTAATTAATATCCATATCCACTAATTAATTAGGGTAAAATTCATTTTTGTCCCAAACTTATGTCGGTCGGAGCACTTTTGTACCTAATCTATTAATTTTTACACTTGAGTACCCAACCATTGTAAATTGTGACAAGTAAATCCACCGGAGGAATAATTTAGAATATTCCCTCCGAAAAGTCTATCATGTGCCTTAGGCATGACTTAAATTGCGTACCAAAGTGCACATGTCATATATTGTAGAAGTAATCGGGTGCACAAAATATCATAGGATATGGTCCAAAGTTCACGCATCATGCAATGTATAGGTAGTCCAGTGCACAATCTAAGTAAATTATTTCTTCAGTGAACTTGTCACAATTTATAAAGTGTTGGGTACTCGAGTGTAAAAGTTAATAGATTAGATACCAAAGTGCTCTGATCGACATAGTTTGGGACAAAACTGAATTTTAAATGGTTAATTAATATTCCCAATTAGAAAAGTACTAGACTTTCTCAATTTTCTCAATTTTTCCAAGAATCGATTAATAACATAATTAAGCAGAGAATCTATCCTGAATTATGTGTGTGGCCCCTTAGGACCGTTTATGCACTAGTTGTTGTGATTCGGTCCAGCAGATAAATTTTTTAATCCGAATCACTCCATAAATTGAATCCGGGATTTCATGATATTGATTCGAAATAAGAAAAATTACGAAAGAGGATAATCGAAT
The DNA here is from genome assembly GCA_019426215.1 of Buddleja alternifolia. NCBI lineage: Eukaryota > Viridiplantae > Streptophyta > Magnoliopsida > Lamiales > Scrophulariaceae > Buddleja > Buddleja alternifolia. The sequence continues at coordinate 16,882,071 of CM033402.1, read as the reverse complement.
TACCTCTTGACGAAAAAACTCGAATAATCAGCAAAAGCCCCAGACTCCAGCCTCTAGATTATCACGCGGAAGAAAAATCTCTAAGAAAGCTCCAATCTCTTCCCCGACAACTATGGCAGCGGAGGCTAGATGGAGAAAGGGAGAAAATTTTGTCTTTTCTTTTTGCTCTAGGTTTCTTTGGCTCAAAGTCAGATTCAGAATTATGATTTGTGTAAAATTCTGACATTAACTAACAACTTATACCAAGATAATAAAACCCCTAGGTTATCACATGGAAGAAAAATCTCTAAGAAAACTCTGATCTCTTCCCCATCAACTATGGTTGCGGCTAGATGGAGAGAGTGAGAGAATTTTGTCTTTTCTTTTTGCTCTAGGATTATTTGGCTCAAAGTCAGATTCAGAATTATGACTTGTGTAGAATTCTGATACTGATTAACAATTTATACCAAGATAATAAAGCCCCTAGTCCAACTAAGAGGGGTGTCCGCTAGGTATTTTTGGAATGGGCTTCTGGGCTTTGTTCCATCTTAGCCTATGTGTAATTAATTAAATTCAAGTCCAATTCAATTGACTTTTAATTAATTACTTTAATTTGATTAAAGTTTCCAATTAATTTAATTCAACTTATAAATTAATTTCCAATTAATTTAACTTATGAATTAAATGATTTAATTATTTTATTTAATCTAATTAAATATCTTTAATTAAATCATGTTATCCATTTTGTTAGTCATTCACATCTAATGTGTATTTAACAAAATACCCTTAGCATAGAAAATTATTCTTTTTCTTCACATAGCGCGACTCTCTAGGCTCGTTTCAATTGACAATGGGATGATTCCAATGGATAACGTTATCACCTAGCCAGCACCGTGGAACTAAAACGTAGCCAAATTGAATACGAGATGAACATGTCATCACGAACCTTGATTACAATTACCATATGCGTATAAACTCTCCCCCCACGTGACCGGATCGAGTAAGAGACATGGTACGTCAAACTCATAGAATTTGATGTTGTACTCAGTAATCATAATAATATGAAATTACCAAACTACCTTCAGTGACCATCACTAGTTCGTTTATATATTTTGGCCAAAGACTTTGTATTTTCAATTACTTATGATCGTACAGGTCACATACTCGTTTACTACCAAGACGATGAATCCCATATTGGCAGTTATCTTACAATGTCGAATGCACCATGTGAATCGTACTTCGAGATCGACCCCACCTATCAGGTGATACGGGTCTAACTACTCCGGTAATATATCCAATACTACAAGCACATTGTAAATAACTCCTCAGGACTAAAGTTCACACATACTATAGTAATCTTTATCCTAATCATTGACTGTCAAAGCGTAAATACCCATGTGATTGGATTGATGCGAGTCGAGTTCAAATATGTTATTTCCATTAACTATATTCATGAGACCAACTCCCACTATCTACTGACAATTCCTTGTCAAAGCAGGTGTCATACGAGTTGAATTTTAATGCCCAATTAAAATTCTTTAACTCGCGAACTATCAATTGAGAGATTAAGTACTTAACTCTTCTAGTGCCTCCTCTCAACCATAAGAGGTGGAAAGTCTATCTTCAAATCGCAGGGACTTATTTGTTCAATACACTTAAATGCCATTTAGACTTACATGAACAAAAGCAAAACCTTTATTCTATAAATCGAAACATATAATTATATGTACAAAATAACTTATCAATGCCTACTAAATCTAATTCCTCATTGGCATTGAGGGCATACACCTAACAATCTCTCACTTGCACTCAACGCCAATCGCTATGGTATTTGATGCCCATCTTCTCAAAATGTTTATCTAGCACCGCCTGTGATAATGGCTTGGTGAGTGGGTCAGCCACGTCGTCCGTTGAGGCTATTTTCTACACGGCGATATTGCCTCTTCTAATGATTTCTCGTATTATATGATATTTTCTCACCACGTGTTTAGATTTGTTGCGAGACCTTGGTTCTATAGCTTGCGCAATTGCTCCATTGTTGTCAAACCATAGTGGCAACGACATTTCCATGCTAGGAACCACTTGAAGTTCAGCTATGAACTTTCTCATCCAAACCGCTTCTTTGGCTACCTCACACGTAGCTACATATTCTGCCTCTGTTGTGGAATTGGCAGTTGTGCTTTGCTTGGAACTTTTCCAAGACACTGTCTGGCCTTATAGGTATCCGCCTTGTCATCCGGACCAATCTTTCTCTTATAGATCCATTTACATCCAATTGGCCACTATTTGGTGGATCAGTAAGAGTCCAGATTTGGTTCGAATACATCGAATCAATCTCTGATTTCATAGCCTCAAGCCACTTTCAGGAATCTAAATCCGTCGCTGCTTCATCATAGCGAGAGGGATCATCTCCATGGTCCCCTTCTGCAACAGCATGCAAATAATGCTGTGTATCATGCAGATAAGCATATCTCTTAGGTGGCAGAGATACACTGCTAGATCGTCGCTATGACGGTTGTGTCATTTTAGGTTCAGTTTATGTTCTCGAACTAATGTCTCCGAAGGGACGCCGTCTTGTTCTTCCAAAACAATCTTTCTACCTGCACCATCTTCTCGAATAAACTCTTCTTCGAGAAAGTAGGCTTGCAAGGCCACGATGATCCTATGATCATTTTACAGGTAAAAGAGGTATCCCATTGAATCCATGGGAAAACTAATAAATCGTCCTCTAGTTTCTCTACCTTGGTCTTCTTTACATATGCGCGACAACCCCATATTCTTATGTACTTGAGACTGGGCTTCCTGCCACACCAAATCTCATATGGTGTAGTGGGAGCAGATTTCGAGGGACATTTGTTTAGAATATGCGCAGCCATAAGCAAAACATGTCCCCACAGTGAAATGGGTAGGCCAGTGTAGCTAAGCATGGAACGTATCATGTCCAATAGTGTACGATTACTTCTTTCTACTACCCCATTAAGTTGTGGCGTTGCTGGAGGAGTGAGTTGTAATATTATGCTTTCTTCTTTTAAGAACTCAACAAACTCAGCACTCATGCATTCGCCACCTCGATCAGATCGAAGTGCCTTAATACTATGCCCAATTTATTTTTCAGTTAAAGCTTTGAACTCCTTGAACCATTCAAGCGCTTCCGACTAATACTTCATCAGATAAACTAGACCATACCTAGAGTGGTCATTTATGAAGGTTAAGAAGTACTGAAAACCTCCAAGGGCCGCATCCTTGAGGGGTCCACGTACGTCTGTGAATTAATCCTAAAACTGCATTTGCCCTTTCGAAATGCCCTTTGAATGGTGACCTAGTCATCTTGCCTTATAGACATGATTCACAAGTAGGATATGAATCAGACCCTAGTGGACCAATAAGTCTACGTTTTTCCAACTCATGAATCTTAAATTCACCGGCATGTCCCAGTCTAAGGTGTCATATGAGTTTTTCGTTTACGTCATTCAAACTACGTTTTCTAGTCATAGTATTAACAATACATTGATTTCGGACATTCAAATAGTATAAATCATTAATAAAAGATGCGGAGCCAACATACTTATTTCCAAAATAAATATCACAAGAATTATGTTTAAAAGAAAACAAATATCTTTTCCTGACCAATACAGGAATAGAAATAATATTCTTGAGCTCATTGGGCAAAACAAGGCAATCATCTAAAATTGTTTGATGTCCAGAAAATAATGTAACAAAAGTAATTCCAATGTGCTCGCAGCTACGCTGTGTCCACTTCCAACGTTGATCATTACTTCCTTCTCATTCAGCTTCCTACTTGTCTCCAGATTCTGGTTTAAAACACAAATATGAGCACTAGCTTTGGAATCTAGAATCCAAGAAGTAGAAAATACCATCATAGAACAATTTTGTTTCAAAAACATAAAGTTCTATACCTGCTTTATTTTCTACTTTCAGCAGTTGACAGTCACACTTCCAATGCCTTGCTTCTTTGCAGTGGAGGCATATGTCTGTCTTTTTAGGGCCCCTGCCCTTAAACTTCTTGTTCGTCCCAAGTGGCATACGAAAGGGTCTAGAAGGGGGGGGGTTGAATAGACCCTTAAGTCTTTTTCGACTTAAAAAAGATTTCGTATTAAACGTATTTAGACGCTTGAAATGATAGGCGCTTGAAGTGTGTGTGACGCTTCACCTTAGCGTTCACATAAGATATTTGAGACTTTGTGAAGCGTCTAATGAAGACTGTTTTATAAAGTTAACTTAGACTTCAGGAATTGAATACTTTGACCTTGTAGGTTAAGCGTTCAGTTCTTTTAATCAGGGTTAGCACAGCGGAATGATTTTGGAGTCTTCTCTTTGAAAGTTTTAGCGTCACAAGATGTTTCTTAGGTGCTTAGCTTTTGATTGTGTTTTACTTATGCAATGATATGATAGATGAATGAAATGACTGAAAAGTAAATAACACAATATTTGTAAGGTTCGTTGGGTGGTGTAATCCCAACTACGTCTTTCTTCTCCTTTGCACTTGGAGGCAATCCACTAAAATGATTCTCAAAGAATCACACAGAATCTTCTACAAATTAGGGAGAGATGGATGTCGATGACTTGAGCGCCTTGATCACACAGATTTCTGCTTCAAATCACTTCAACGCACTTGCTTCTTTCACCCAGAAATGATGCAAGTATCCAACTTCGACTTCACACAGATCGCGAGGCTTGGATGGGATTTTCTAAAAGGTTTGTTTGATTTTGATGAAGTTCAAACAACTTGGTAATATCTCAGTAGGAATCTGGTTTCTTCAAAAAGAATGTTTGAGATATTTGTTGACTGTCTCAGGAATATAAGAAAAGCAATTTGGATGTTTCTTGAAGTTTCTGGCTTTTCTGAGAATTTAAGGAATGAGATTTTAATGCAACAGCAATTTGGCTTTGATAAAATTGTTGCTCTCTTTTGTTTGTTGTTGAAGTCCTATTTATAGGTATTCTTGGAGAAAGTGTCCGTTTGACACATGCACTGGCGCGTGTCTCTCACTTTCGCGAGTGAACAACTTTTGTCCTTTTTCCTGAAAATCTGCTGCACGAAAGTTGGTGCTGCAGTCTGAGATAGTTGACAGTCCAATAGGGTGGCTTCTCCGTACGTCTGACATTGCTTATCATATTAAATGCTCTTATCAACATTTAATGCATTTGAAATTAATACCCGTTGGTATTTAATGCTTTGAGAATATTTGCATTAAACTCCTTCTGGACTTAGAAGTAAATTCAGGTGAAATCACTTCTGTCCCATAAGGTAACGCTTGATATAGCTGGCCAAAGTGGACGCTTGGAGACTGTATCTATCTTCTGAGATCAGGCGCTTGAGTCTTCGAACTTTACCACTGATAAACTCACTCAGAAATCATCAGACGCTCAGCCTTAAGACTATTTTGCCTAACACTCTAAAGTAAGATAACAAAGCCTAATAAATCTATTACAAGTCTAACGCTTCAAAGCCTATACAAGTTTTCTACGAAAATAAACTTACAACTTTTTTGGGGTCTAACAAAAACTTAATTGTCATCATCAAAACTTCTAACATGAAATTCCTAACAATTTCCCCCTTTTTGATGATGGCAATACTTACTCTTTTATAGTTCAAGAGTTAGATAGCCAAAAGTAAAAGTTAGCTTTGATCAGTAGACGTTAGTTAAAGTTAGTTACGCTTCAACGAGATGTTTCAGCAAGAAAAAAAATGCATTTCATATTTATCGAGAATTACAAGCATTTTTACAGCTGAATATTTAAAGATATAAGAGACAAGAATATAGATAATGTAAAATCAGAAAGCTTTAATGACTTGGTCTAACTCTGTATCGCTTGGACATTTCAGCTCGGATAGCTTCAGTCAGATTGTCTTCCAAGATCATCATTGCTTCATGATCTTTGTTGATGATAAGCTTGTTTTCTTCTTGTTGTCTCTTTTTGAATATTTTAAAGTGATTATCCCAGTCAGTTGGGTCGATACCAATGTACCTTAGGCAGATTCGAAAAGCTTGGCTAAAATCAGTCATCTTCCTTTCTTCAGCTAAGATCTGTGGATCTGTAGGTTCTGAAATGGATGTTCTCTGAAGAGGAATGTCAAACTGTTCAAGCAGTGCTCTTGTAGGAATTGGTAGGTTTGGATATAACGCTCTAGGAGGTTCCCTTAGCGTACTACTGGGCGCTCCGGATGAACTTTGTTTCAGAGCAGTTATCCAAGACGGGAGATTAAGCGCAGACTGAGAAGGAGGCATTTGACGCTTAGGAGACGGAGGATCTTCAACTTTTGAACTGGACGCTTTCCGCTTTTCTCCTTTCTTCTTCTCTTCCCCCTTATTGCCATCATCAGATTTTAAGAAGTGGTTTGTGAGTACACTTACCTGATGAGCAATCTGAGATAAGGAATCTGTGATGTCATCCAGACGCTTGTCGAAGCGTTCCTGCATAACAAGAAGCTTAGCGCTGGTGGCGTCATTCACAGAGATCTCAAGGGTTGCAAGGCGCTTTTCAAGTTCTTCTTTCATGGCAAGTTGGGTTGCGTGGGCAGCATCCTGCATTTCTTGAAAGTCTTGTTTGCACTCACCAACTGCCGCTTGAGCTGAACTACGCATATGAGCAATCTGAGCGCTCATTACGTGAGTTTCAATCTTTGCCAGGTCTTCCTTAATCCAATGGAGAGATTCTTCACTCTGAGTAGCTTGAGCGCTAATTGTCTCCAAAACAGATTTAAGCAGGGGACCGAAGGCTTGACTCTCATCTGATTGAACCGCTTGAGGAGCTGGTCGCTTGAACCGTGATGAGTGTTTGAGAGAGTCAAAAGGAACTTGATAGGCTGGATCAAAAACAGTACCTCGAATATCCAGGGAAGTATCTTCAGCACTATCAATGGTAGCATGTTCAGGAGCGTCAGGAATACTGGTATCTGCAGATTTGGACGCTTCAGATGTCTCAGCAGGCGCTTCCTCAAGCGTTGACTCAGGTTGGCGAAAGTCAGTGAATTGGAAGTTCCAGCTTGCTGAGTCGGCATAAGAGGTGGATGTAGAATCCAAGAGTTCAATGAGTCTGGTCCTGGACATACAAGTACCGGAGATAAATGTGCGAAGAGGACTATCAATGGCCCTGATGTACATTGGACCAATGATATCCAGCACATGATCTGGGAAAACTTTGGACGGCGCTTGAGCGATGGAGAATAGTGAATCTGTGCAGTGAGTTCTGGAAAATCCAATCAAGCAATCTGAGGGAAGAGATGCAGGACGTCGATGTGTAGGCACACAGTCCGCATAGTACTCTTCAAGATACGGATAAATGGCTTGAGCGAGCTCTTGATTCCTTTCAAGCAGAGAAAGAACATACTCATAGTGATTGAGTACCTCACTGCGAATGGAAGGGAGCAGCGGATATCCTTTGAATGAATTGATCACTGAGCCGTTCCAAGATCTGAGATTGGCAGTGAAGATTTTATCAAAGAGAGATACGGGAGATAGAATCTTTACCATCAGATTGAAGTTTTCTTCACAGTGGCTTGGAGCAAGATTTAAGCACCGTTCACCAACTGTACCACTGGAAGACGCTTGAGCATTAAACCGAAGAGGGGTGAGGGATAATCTCTGAAGTTCTTGACGTAGACATTGTTCTATTTGATGTCTAATAATTGGGAGCTTGAGAACAGGTCCGAGTCTTTGTTGACGCTTCAGGAGGCAATACTTGGCGAATTGACGCTTCTTGTCATGCATGCCTATGCCGAAAAGATGGGGAGCTTGGACTAACTCTGGGAAGGTGTATTTATGTCCCATGTACGCTTCAACCCAATTTACTTCATTTATACAGAAGTCTGTGCCAGCAGTCACCATAGCACGAATACCTTCAAGATGAATATCTCTTATGGCTTCAAAGCGGTGCTTATCAGGCTGATAGTTGGCATTCCAGACGCTGTCAAAGTAAGCATCAGCTTCAGTCTGGAGCAGATCGGTCAACGATTCAAGGCGCTCACCAGCATGAATCTCTTTATTTTTCCATAGACAGAGAGGACGGACCGATGCAAGATTTTCAGGGCTGTGAGCCGTCTGTGGGAAATGTGTGTAACCTTCTCTGTTCAAGACTGACTCTGAGGGATTGAGAAAGCTAGGACGGAGAGGATCATACACACGAACAGTGTAATCCCTTAGCGCGAACCCAGTTGGTCTGCTGTGGCCATTGTCAAGATAGTAAGCCACATCCACGGCACATCTAGGAGGTCTGTCTCCTGGTCTGTCTAGAACGGTTGCTTTGATTGCGCTGTCAAAGTCAATCAGTCTTGCAGCGTCAGCTTCTGCAGCAATATATCTTTCTATATTATATCCTGCAGGAATGAAATCTTCGTCGAGCGCTGGGGGCATATAGTTAATTGAATGATCAATTGTCTTCAGCGGATCGAGTTGAAAGAAGTGACGAGGAGCTCTAACGTCTTCAGCAGCGTTCTGACCTTCTGAACGTGCCTCTGTTAAAGTAGCAGGTTCCTCAGGTTCAATTGCAGCTACTTCAGCGGCAACATCTTGAGCGATAGCTACAACTCCAGTCAGGTCAACATCCAACAGAACATCTGTGGACACTTCAGCAGCAGCTGGAACTATAGCTGAAAAACAGGAGCCATCCTCTATAAGAGCAGGATCTTCTACAGATGTAGGAATAGAAATGCTGTGGGAAGAAATAAACTTACCCTGAGAACTAAGCTCAACAGCAGTTTCTGGAGCGCTTGGCTCAACAGCAACATCTTGAGCGCTTGGCTCAACGACAACTTGAGCGCTTGGCTCAACGGCAACTTGAGCGCTTGGCTCAACGGCAACTTGAGCGCTTGGCTCAACGGCAACTTGAGCGCTTGGCTCAACTGTCTCAGGCTCTTCAGGAGTAGCTTGACGCTTGCTAGTTCTGGAACGCTTAAAGATTTTCTTAATGTTGACTCCTTCAACTAGTTTAGCCGGAGGAGCGGGAGGATCAGCAGCTGGTTCTTCAAAGTCTATTTGCTTAATGATCCCTTCCAGCTTTCGTCTTTTGAGAGGCAACTTGTCCTCGGCATCCTCATCAGTTTCCTCATCAATCTTTTGAGAGGGGACGGCAATTTTAACTTTGGGTTTTCTGGGGGCTCTCTTCTTCGTTGCTGCTGGACGCTTCACAGCTTCCTCTGGCACTGGTCTCTCAGCCTTTTGAGCAAGCAGTTGGCGTTCTTCCAGCCGCTCAGATAGGGGTCTAGCCGCACCACTAACTTTTGGAGGATTGAACATATTGGTCAGAATCCTTTTTCCCAACAACTTGGACTTATTCAACGGAAGTCCAGACGAGTACACACAATTCGATTTAAACAAGATGTCACTCAGGATGAGTCCATAAGGCTTATTTGAAGCGCTTAGACTGTCCCGAAACCGTCCGAAGATGTACTCACTCCAGTTGATTTTGATGTTGAAGAGTATAGCAACCATCATCTGAAATTGAACAGGATTTACCTTATCAAAGGTTCCCACGCGGCATTCTATGATCTTGCTGCAGAAATCAGCCAATAACCGGTATTTGGACACCAGGTCTTTCTTCTCGAAGTACTGAGTGTAAGGAACATCGTCGTACGCACTCATGATTGCCCATGCTTCCTTAATTTGTTTCAACGTAACAGAATCCAGTGCCTCACCCTCATTAGGCAAATTGAAGTTCTTGGCAATGGTGGAAGCAGATAGGATGAATTCCTTTGGAGACTCCTTCTTGGAGAAGGGAATTTGACAAGAGATGGACTTCTTGTCCTCTGAAAGTGTAGCAGTCTTCCAGAAAGTTTCAACTTCAGTAGGAAACATATAAGAGTATTGGGTTAAGAAGGGTTTGAGCCCAGCTTTGACGACCATGTCCATTATGTCCGTCAGGTTGATCTGAGTTTGTTCATATAGAAATTTCCAGTCGACAACAAGACCTTCAGTTACCTTGATGGTAATTTCAGCAGAAGTAGATGATGATTTCTTTGGTGCCATTTTTTTTTTGTTTAAAACGAAGAAGATGGACTGAGATTTTTCTGTTGTATTGAGAGAGATAAAGAGAGATTTGCAGATATGCTTGAGTAGAAAGTAAGTTACTTTTTCTGCAGAGTTTGTGTTTTAAATGACACAGTAAAGAGTTTTGAAACTTGTGTTATGTAGTCTGAGTAGGATTTAAACACGTGTAATAACTGTTGAATCTTAGCCATAAATTTATTAACTGCGGACGCGAGTTTTGTGTAAAAGAGAGAAGTTACATTTGGTAATTCTCATATATAAAGATTTGACATCCGAGTTAAAGAAAAATTAACGTTTGGTATTTTCAGAGTGTAACACACGCGCATGTTTGTACACTGACACGTACACAAACACGTGCTATCTCTGAACCGTCATTTTTAAAAAATTTGAGTACCCGCCAGTTTGATGTGATAGAGGCGTGTGAGTAGAGTACAAAATAGACCTTTGAGTCTACCCACGACCTTGAAAGAAGTTTGAAAATTTTATGCATGGCTTGTAACGAAAATATTTTATAAATTTTTGATAAACTATTCAGCGCTTAGCTGATAAAATGGACGCTTGAAGTCAAAAGTTTTTTCAATATTTTGAGCATTCAATATTTTATGCAAACATAGAGCTGAGCGTTGATGATTATGCATCTGAAATTTTTTATCATTGACGCTTACAGTTATGAGCTGAGCATTCAATATTTTTTTTTTTTTTTTTAAAGAATATTGTGAGATATAACTTAAGTGGATTCCCCCTAAATTATATGCCTAATAAAATATGATGCTTCATGATCAAGCGTTTAAATCAATCATACCTAGTTCACTTCTCAAAGTGAGAAAACGTTGTTCATTGAGTGCTTTGGTGAAGATATCTGCCAGTTGTTTGTCAGTTCCAATGAAGTGCATGGAGATATCTTTCTTTTGAACGTGGTCACGAAGGAAATGGTATCTAATGTCAATGTGTTTGGTTCTTGAATGAAGAACAGGGTTTTGAGTCATGGCTAAAGCGCTTTGGTTATCACAATGAATGGGAGTTGGTCCTAAGATTGTTCCGTAATCTCTAAGTTGTTGCCTCATCCATAGAACTTGTGCACAACAACTTCCTGCAGCTACATACTCAGCTTCGGCTGTGGAGGTAGCTATGGATTGTTGTTTCTTGCTATGCCATGAAACTAACCTATCACCTAAGAATTGACAAGTACCACTAGTGCTTTTACGATCTATTTTGCAACCTGCAAAATCTGCATCTGAGTAACCGATTAGTTCAAAAGGAGAATCCCTGGGATACCATAAGCCCACATGTTGTGTGCCTTTTAGGTATTTAAGGATTTTCTTGGCAGCAGTCAAGTGTGACTCTTTAGGATCAGCTTGGAATCGTGCACACATACATACCGAAAACATAATATCAGGTCTACTGGCAGTGAGATAAAGAAGTGATCCTATGATACCTCTATAATTAGTGATATCAACTTTCTTTCCACTTTCATCTTTATCTAACTTAAGCGTTTGGCTCATTGGAATTTTTGAATATGATGCATTTTCCATACCAAATTTCTTAATCATATCTCGTGTATATTTAGCTTGGTTGATAAATATGCCATTAGGGAGTTGTTTAACTTGTAGTCCTAAGAAGAAGGTTAATTCACCCATCATGCTCATTTCAAATTGTTCTTGCATCATTTTCGAAAATTTCTCACACAGACGCTTATTAGTAGAACCAAATATAATGTCATCAACGTAAATTTGAACTAAGAGAATATCTTCATCATTGGTAATTTTAAATAACGTTGTGTCAACGCTGCCTTTTGAAAAACCTTTACCAATAAGAAAGATAGAGAGAGTGTCATACCATGCTCGAGGTGCTTGCTTAAGCCCATAAAGTGCTTTTTCTAGCTTGTAAACCATACCCTTACCATGATTGTTGATGAATCCTGGAGGTTGCTCCACATACACTTCTTCTTGGAGTTTACCATTCAGGAAGGCACTCTTTACGTCCATTTGAAATACTGTAAACTTGTTAAACGCTGCGTACGCTAGAAACATGCGGATTGCTTCAAGACGAGCAACAGGAGCGTAAGTCTCATCAAAGTCAATGCCCTCCTCTTGGCAGTATCCTTGAGCTACGAGTCTGGCCTTGTTTCTTACAACAATGCCGTCCTCATCCATCTTGTTTCTATATACCCATCTAGTTCCAATAACTCCTTGATGAGTTGGTCTTGGTACTAGCATCCAAACTTTATTTCGCTCAAACTGATTGAGCTCTTCTTGCATAGCTTCAATCCAACTTGGATCACTTAACGCTTCATCCACTTTCTTAGGTTCCATTTGAGATAGAAAGCTTGCGAACATAGCCTCATTAAATGTAGCGGCTCTAGTTCTAACTGGTGCTTCAATATCTCCAATGATTTGCTCAGGTGGATGGTCACGTAACCATAGTCTATCTGTTTGGAAGGGGTTTTGAGAATGAACAGGCGCTTGAGAATCATTCGCTTGACCATTCTCCTGCGTTGGCGCTTCAAGTTCACGATTCCTTCTTTGCTCTTGATGATCATTCTTTTCATGATCATCCGTATTTCTTACATGATAATTTAGATTGATTTCACGAGTATTCTTAGGAGGAGGCACTGAGATCTCATCATCATCGTCAGTATCTTCATCAATAGTAATTTTGGACGCTTGATGACATAGATCTTCAACTCCTACATCATTTACATTTACCTTACTCGGCTCTTGGTTAGCATCATCAAACACAACATGAATAGATTCCTCAACCTTCGATTTGATCTTATTGAGAATGCGAAAATTCTTTCCATTTTTGGCGTAGCCTAGAAAGATTCCTTCATCCGCTTTAGGATCAAAAGTCTTTAGGCTTTGGGATCCATTATTATGGATAAAACATTTAGAACCAAAGACGTGAAAGTATGAAATATTTGGCTTACGTCCCTTCCACAGTTCATATGGAGTTTTTCCATGCTGTTTGTTGATCATGCATCGATTTTGAGTGTAACAAGCAGTGTTGATCGCTTCGGCCCAAAATCTAGGAGCAAGCTTGGATTCAGCTAACATAGTCCTAGCGGCTTCCTTAAGCGTTCGGTTCCGGCGCTCAGCAACACCATTTTGTTGGGGAGTTCTGGGAGCTGAATACTCATGATGTATTCCATTTTCTGCACAAAACTTCTCAACAACCTTGTTAGTAAACTCAGTACCGTGATCGCTTCTTATTCTTGCAACCTTAAGATTTTTCAATGTTTGAAGTTGCCGAATAAGCGCTGTTAACTTGTCACATGTTTCATCTTTGGATGAAAGAAATTCCACCCAAGTAAATCTAGAGAAATCGTCTACTACCACTAAAGTATACTTTTTACCGCTTACACTGATTGTTTGAACAGGTCCAAACAAATCCATGTGAAGTAGTTCAAGTATTCTAGAAGTAGATAGATGAGGTTTTCTCTTGAAAGATGATTTAACTTGTTTACCCATTTGACAAGCGTCACAGAGGCGATCCTTATGAAATGGTCCATTTGGCAATCCCTCTACAAGATTTTGACTTATAAGCTGAGAGATTGTCTTAAAGTTGAGGTGATTCATTTTTCTATGCCATAACCAACCCATTTTAGATTCATTTTTAGCAACAAAGCATGTTGGGTTGTTATCAAGTGTTGAACCCCAATCTACCAAATATACGTTGTTATTCCTTTTTCCTTTTAGTTTAGTAGATTTAGTCTTAGCGTCGTTTATATAGCAATAGTCACTTGAGAATATGACTTCAAAGCCTTTATCGCAGAATTGACTTATGCTTAATAAATTGTGCTTTAGACCCTCAACAAAATAAACATCACTTATCATGATGTTCCCCCTATGCACAGTACCTATACCTTTGGTTTTACCTTTGGAGTTATCACCAAATACAACCTGAGGACCATTGGCAGCTTGATAGTTGATCAGAAGATCTTTGGAACCTGTCATGTGCCTTGACGATCCACTATCAAAATACCAAACAGATGTATTGACTTTAGCTCTAGGTACCTGCAATCAAAAGGGAAGTTCTATTTCTGTTTAGGTACCCATTGTTGCTTGGGTCCTTCAACATTAGTATCCTTGTTAGTGTTAATTAGAACTTTAGGAACCCAAATTTGCCTTGTCTTCATAGTAGGAATATTGGCCTTTTTGGGTTTCACCTTGTGCTGTGTGTAATTTTTGGATGTATAATAATATCCACGATTATAATAATAGTCATAATCATAATTATCATAGTATCGATAATATGATCTTGACTGTTTTGGATATCGACGCTGGTATTTCCTTGGCTCTGGCTTGGGTTGCACGTTTGGTGCTAGACGCTTAGCGCTTGATTCACAGTGACTAGATTTATCCTTAGCTTTTTGAGCGTTTGGATGAGTCTGTCTTTGTGGATCATTTGCTTTAGCCTTACCCTTGTCTGAGTTAGTTTTGACTTTCTCATTTGGCCTCTTACCATTGTCCCTTGGTTCATTTTGAGTTTGACCTTGTGAACCTTTCTCAACAAAGAAAACACCCTTTCCTTTGTTGTTTGCCGTAACATTAGGTTTGTTTGGTTGTTTACCGAATTCATTGCATCCTAAACCGGTCTTTTCTCCAAACAACCTTGTTATTTCAGTCACATTGTCGAGCTTTCTGGATGCTTTGGACAACGATGAGATGAGCTGTTCTGACTTGGCAAGTCTAGCCATCAGATCAGCTTCTCTCTTGACTATTATATCAAGATCACCTCTCAATTGAATAACTTCACTCTCAAGCGATTGGTTTTTCTCAATGCACTGTTGCTGAATTTGCAACTCTGCTCTGAGCGTTACTTTATCGTTTGTGAGTGATGAAATAATAGCGAGATCATTTTGATATATTTTGGCAGCTTCTTGACATTCATTGTAATATTCTTTGACTTTGTCAAGTAATTCATCATAAGAAAGAGGAATTGATAGTTCATTGATTACCTCAGGGGACGCTTCATCATCTCTGGCCATGAGACATATGAGCGCTGAGTCATCTATCGGCTCATCATCATCACTACTTTCGTCTGATGATTCTAAATCTTCAGGTGCTGATGCTGGTTCTGATTCCGCAAGCAAACCTTGTTGTCGAAGGTTGCTCCTGAATTGGTTTCTATCCAAGTAATCCTGCCTTGAGGGCTTGGATACATTTGGATAGGGACAATTTACCTGGTAGTGCCCCGGTTTCCTGCAATTATAACAAAGATTGGTTTTCATTTTTTGTTCACTTGTTAGCCTTGCAGTGTGTGGTTTTGAAACCACTGGAGCTGGGAGATTTTGAGTAGACGCTTGATATTGAGCAGGCGCTTGAGGTAAAGGAACAGAATATTGAGGCGCTTGAAACTGTTGTTGTATGGGAGAAGGCGCTTGATATGAACTTTGTCCTTGATTATTAGGACCTTTTCCTTTCTTTTCATATCTCAAGAACTTTCTGAATCTATTCAGCAAAGCCAACTCTTCTTCCTCATTAATGTCCGAATTCTTTCCTTTGTTACCCGATTTGCCTTTGATTGATGCAATGAGCGCTCCAGATTCAATCACTGGATTACTCACAATGTCACTAGCAGAGTTCAACTCGAACTCAAAAGCTTTTATCTCTGAAAAGGCGTCTTCTGGAGTTAAGAGATCCAGCATGTTTGATTCTCTCATAGCTGTTGTCTTCATCAAGAATTTACTTGGTAGACTTCTAAAGATCTTAACCACCATTTCTCGATTCTGTAAGTCCATTCCCAACGACGTAAGTTCTGTAACAAGAGCTGTGAATCTTATATCCAATTGCTCTAGCGTTTCATTGGGTAGCATCTTAAATCCGTTAAACTTTTCCTTAGCAATGGAAAGTTTGTTTTCTTTGATTTGAGCTGAACCACCACAGATTGTAGCCAGCTTATCCCATATTTCTTTAGTCGTTTTGCAAGATTTGATTTTATTGAATAAGTTATCATTATCACCAATAGCCGTATACAGAGCGTTGCGACCAACATTGTCCAAGTTAGCTCTTCGACGCTCATCTGGAGACCATTCTTGTTTTGGTTTTTCAACGTAACCATCAGGGGTTTCTTCTGTGGCTCCAGGCGCTCTTGTGATAACTTTGTATATTTTGATTGGCCCATCTGAAATAATATCGCACATGTCATCATCGCATGAACATAAATACGTAAATGCTTTGACTTTCCATGTGTCAAAATTTGATTCTGTCAATTTGGGAACTTTAGCAAATGCCATATCTAAGCTTTAAAAAGCAACTAGATTTTGAAAGAAAAAGATCTAAACAAGCAGTTATGCTTGGAAATTTTAAAATTTCAAAATTAACCGCTCTGATACCACTTGTTGGTCCCAAGTGGCATACGAAAGGGTCTAGAAGGGGGGGGGGTTGAATAGACCCTTAAGTCTTTTTCGACTTAAAAAAGATTTCGTATTAAACGTATTTGGACGCTTGAAATGATAGGCGCTTGAAGTGTGTGTGACGCTTCACCTTAGCGTTCACATAAGATATTTGAGACTTTGTGAAGCGTCTAATGAAGACTGTTTTATAAAGTTAACTTAGACTTCAGGAATTGAATACTTTGACCTTGTAGGTTAAGCGTTCAGTTCTTTTAATCAGGGTTAGCACAGCGGAATGATTTTGGAGTCTTCTCTTTGAAAGTTTTAGCGTCACAAGATGTTTCTTAGGTGCTTAGCTTTTGATTGTGTTTTACTTATGCAATGATATGATAGATGAATGAAATGACTGAAAAGTAAATAACACAATATTTGTAAGGTTCGTTGGGTGGTGTAATCCCAACTACGTCCTTCTTCTCCTTTGCACTTGGAGGCAATCCACTAAAATGATTCTCAAAGAATCACACAGAATCTTCTACAAATTAGGGAGAGATGGATGTCGATGACTTGAGCTCCTTGATCACACAGATTTCTGCTTCAAATCACTTCAACCCTCTTGCTTCTTTCACCCAGAAATGATGCAAGTATCCAACTTCGACTTCACACAGATCGCGAGGCTTGGATGGGATTTTCTAAAAGGTTTGTTTGATTTTGATGAAGTTCAAACAACTTGGTAATATCTCAGTAGGAATCTGGTTTCTTCAAAAAGAATGTTTGAGATATTTGTTGACTGTCTCAGGAATATAAGAAAAGCAATTTGGATGTTTCTTGAAGTTTCTGGCTTTTCTGAGAATTTAAGGAATGAGATTTTAATGCAACAGCAATTTGGCTTTGATAAAATTGTTGCTCTCTTTTGTTTGTTGTTGAAGTCCTATTTAGAGGTATTCTTGGAGAAAGTGTCCGTTTGACACATGCACTGGCGCGTGTCTCTCACTTTCGCGAGTGAACAGCTTTTGTCCTTTTTCCTGAAAATCTGCTGCACGAAAGTTGGTGCTGCAGTCTGAGATAGTTGGCAGTCCAATAGGGTGGCTTCTCCGTACGTCTGACATTGCTTATCATATTAAATGCTCTTATCAACATTTAATGCATTTGAAATTAATACCCGTTGGTATTTAATGCTTTGAGAATATTTGCATTAAACTCCTTCTGGACTTAGAAGTAAATTCAGGAGAAATCACTTCTGTCCCATAAGGTAACGCTTGATATAGCTGGCCAAAGTGGACGCTTGGAGACTGTATCTATCTTCTGAGATCAGGCGCTTGAGTCTTTGAACTTTACCACTGATAAACTCACTCAGAAATCATCAGACACTCAGCTTAAGACTATTTTGCCTAACACTCTAAAGTAAGATAACAAAGCCTAATAAATCTATTACAAGTCTAACGCTTCAAAGCCTATACAAGTTTTCTACGAAAATAAACTTACAACTTTTTTGGGGTCTAACAAAAACTTAATTGTCATCATCAAAACTTCTAACATGAAATTCCTAACACTTCTTCCCTTGGTTTGCCTTACCTTCGGATTTCCCAGAAGATTTTGCCACTCCCAATTGCTTCTTGCCTCATTTCTTCTTCTGAGTTTTTGAAGGCTCAGTAGAAACGACCAAAGTAGTCTATTTCGTCTTGGTTTCATTTGCGATTGAGCATTTGAGAGCTTGTTCAAAAGACCCATCAGTGAACACTCAATGTCATTCATGTTAAAATTCACTATGAATTGCGAAAAAGACTTAGGGAGTGACTGCAGGATGAGATCAGTCTGTAGCTGGAAGTTCATAGAAAAGTCTAGAGCCTCTGATCTCTCAAACATGGAGATCATCTTTAGGACGTGATCTCCAACTTTCTCTCCTTCCTTCATTCTCACCCCAAAGAGTTGACTAAAAATCTCATAACGAGCAGTCCTGTTGTGCTCTCCGTAAAATTTCTTCAGATGAACCATTATCTCAGCAGCCGTTCCCATCTTCTCATAAGATTACTACAATTCATTGGTCATCGATCCCAGCATGTACAGCAATAAAAGAATTCGATTGAGAAAAGCATTTTAGTTATATTGTATGAACTATTATATTAATATAAGGCATTGGGCTTTGTTCATATACATTTAAATGTATTGAACAAATAAGTCCATGACATTTGAATATAGAATTTCCACCTCTTATGGTTGAGAGGAGACACTGGAACAGTCAAGTACTTAATCTCTCAAAAGGGGGTTCGCGAGTTAAGGAATTTTAATTGGGTGTCAAAATTTGACTCGTATGACACCTGCTTTGGCAAGAAAGTGCCAGTCAAACACTGATTAGATAGTGGGAGCTGGTGTCATGAATATAGTTAATGGAATTAACATATTTGAACTCGACTCGCATTAATACGATCACATGGGTATTTACTCATTGACAGTCAATGATTGGGACTAAGATTGCGATAGTATGTGTAGACTTTAGACCTGAGGAGTTATTTACAATGTGCTTGTAATATTGGATATGTTATCAGAGTAGTTAGAACCATATCACTTGATAGGTGGGGTCGACCTCGAAGTATGATTCAACTACTGCATTCGACATTGTAAGATAACTGCCAATATGGGATTCACCATCTCGATAGTAAATGAGTATGTGACATGTACGATCATAAGTAATTGAAATTATAAGTCTTTAGCCAAAGCATATAAACTAGCTCATGATGGTCACTGAGGATAGTTTGGTAATTTCATATTATTATGATTCCAAAGTATAGTATCAAGTTCTATGAGTTGACGTACCATGGCTCTTACTTGATTGGGTCACGTCGCTGAAGAGTTTATATGCAAATGGTATTCGTAATCAAGGTTCGTGATGACGTATTAATCTCGCTGTCAATTGGGCTACAATTTGGTTCCACGATGCTGGCTAGATGACAACCTTATCCTTTGAAGTCCTGTCATTACCAATTGAATCGAGCCTAGAGAGTCGCGCAGTCACGCTATGTGAAGAAAATGAATGATTTTCTATGCTAAGGGTATTTTGGTAAATTCACACTAGGTGTGAATGACTAACAAAATGAATGGCATGATTTAATTAAAGATATTTAATTAGATTAAATAAATTAATTAAATCATTTAATTCATAAGTTAAATTAATTGGAAATAAATTATAAGTTGAATTAAATTAATTGGATTTAAGTAATTAATTAAAAGTTAATTGGATTGGACTTGGATTTAATTACACATGGGCTAAAGATGGAACGAAGCCAGAAAGCCCATTCCACACAGGCCTTGCGGGCCGCCCCTTACTTATTGGATTAGGGGTTCTGTTTACTTGGTATAAATTGTTAGTCAGTGTCAGAATTCCACACAAGTCATAATTCTGAATCTAACTTTGAGCTAGATAACCTACAATAAAAGAAAAGAAAAGTTCCCTCCCTCTTCTCCAACTAGCCGCCGCCGCCATTTTTGCCGGGGAGGAGGTCAGAGCTTTTTTGGAGATTTTTCTTTCGCTTGTTATCTAGAGGTAGGACTCCCGGGGATTGCTACTCTCGTCCAATAGATACCAATCAATTCACGCTTCAAGAGGTAAATTGTTTATCTCTTTTTACTATCAAGAAATCACCAATGAATTGAATTGATTCATGATTTGGGAATTGTTTTATCCGCTGCGTTTTTACTCGTACGATTCCCAAAAGATAGGAGTTTAGTATTTGAAGGACCTTCTAGCAGAAGTCTAAGTAATCACGAAGCTGAAGTTATCATTCGTTATTAAAATCACATTGATTACCTGACAACCATTTTTATTGTAGAAATGACGAGTATGATACTTCGACAATCAGTATCAACGGAGTCCTCCTAATCGAAAAGGATAAAAAAGATGTAATTGAGATTATATCACCCAGCAAACCTTGCAAACTGTCTAGTCTTTACATTTTATTTCAGTTATTTCATCATAACTGTCATACTACTTTGAAAGTATAATTTTCAAATAGGGGTGTCAAATGCGTGGATCGAGTCTGGTTTGGGCGGGGTCTATGGTGGGTCCAAAACAATGAATCCACTATGGGTTGGGTTCGGGTTGGGTCCAACTGGATCTTATATAAGAAAATATTTGCATTATAGTTGGACCCAGAGTGGACCCAATTTGGACCAAAAGTGGATCCAATAAGGACCCAAAGTAGATCAAATGTCCACCCAAAATAGAACTAAGGCAAAATAGAGTTTAGCACATATTTTTACACTTTTACACACACTACAAATTTTTTACATACACTAAATAATTTTTACACACATTGCACCATATTTAACACACTACACACGTTTTCATACTCATTACAAATTTTACACACACTACACGTATTTTCACCCACTACACATATTTTACACACAAATCATACATTTTTCACACAGTAAACATATATTCACATACACAACACATATAATTTTTACACACATTGCACCATATTTAACACACTGCACACGTTTTCATACACATCACAAATTTTACACACACTACACGTATTTTCACCCACTACACATATTTTACACACAAATCATACATTTTTCACACAGTAAACATATATTCACATACACAACACATATTTTACACACACAACACATAATTTCACACATTCACCACACATTTTACACACAATACACATATTTAACACACACTACACATATTTTCACACCTACATCACACATTTTACACACACTACACATATTTTACATACGCTACACATTTTTCACACGCTACACACACAAGACATATTTTCACACACCCATCACATATTTTACACACAATACACATATCTAACACACACTATACATATTTTCACACCTACATCACATATTTTACATACACTACACATTCTTTCACATACTACACACATTTTACACACACATCACACATTTTTCACACACTACACACATATTTTACACACACACTACACACACCCATCACACATTTTACACACAGTACACAAATTTTTACACCTACATCATACATTTTACACACACCACATATGTTCTCACACACTACACACATTTTCACATGCACTACACATTTTTCACATTCTACACACATATATTACACATACTACACACATTTTACACACACTACAAATATTTTCACACGCACATCACACATTTTTCACACACCACACACATATTTTGCACACACTACACATATTTTCACACACACTTCACACATTTTACACACACATCATATAGTTTTCACACACTAAACACATTTTCACACACATAATATGTGTCGTGAAAATATATGTCGTGTGCATCAAAATGTGTGTAGTGTGTAGTGTTTAGTGTTTGAAAATATGTGTAATGAGTGTGAAACATGTGTTACGTGTTTAAAAATATGTGTAATGTGTGTAAAAGGTGCTCGTGTGTGTGAAAACGCATGTAATGTGTGTAAAATATGTGTATTAAGTGAAAATGTGTGTAGTGTGTGAAAATATGTGTAGTGTGTGTAAAATATGTAATATATGTGTGAGAATATATATAGTGTGTGTAAAAATGTGTGTAGTTGACACGCTAAAAGCTAACGTCCTATTGTAGCAAGTGCACTAGTCGTGTGTAGTAATAAGTGGACTAAAAGTCCAGGTTGTCGAACCACGGAGACTTGAATTTTAGTTTATGATTTTAACGAAAAAAGAACAAATATAATTAAAGTAAATTATAGGTAAAATGCATACAATAAGAACAAGATTACATAATTGATTTTACACAAAGTATAAAGGGAGACTATGGCACATGCTAGGTTCAAATTGATCAATTATACTTATAAAGATTCTAGTTGAAGGATTACGCTTATATTGTTATGGTGAGAACTCCGAGGGTAGAGAATAACCGATGTCTCGCGTATAAACTCCTATGCTTAGATCGTGATTTCCCAAATATTCCTATCCAGAAATCTAACCACTAAACATGCATTAACGTACTAGAGTTCACTCGATTTGAATCGAACAACTTCACCCGGGAATCTTTACCTATGTCTAGGGCAATTCCTCATTAGTTACGGGTCATGATGTGAATTTCTTGCACCCTAAGTCAATTTTCTCCCGAAACATTAACCTAGGCATAAGATTCTAACATATAGTGATCAAGTATATGCAAGATAGGCAAAAACACAAATTCACATCACATAACAATATAAGAACAACCTCAACAATCATCTATTATAAGCATATATCACAATTTGGCCTTACATGGCCCTAGTCTTCTGAATTTAGTTCATAATGGATAATATGAAAAACATAAATGAATTAATACACATGTTCATAGATATAATTGAAATGAAAAGCTATAAAAACTCCCTCAAAAGTGAATAATGATGGAACTTCAATTGAATCTTCCTTCTCCAATGATGATGATGAATCAAGAATCCTTCTCTCTCCCCTCTTTTCTTCTCTATGGATCGGTCACTTCCTCCCCCTCTTCTCCAAGAATCTGAAATTGATAGTGAATGATGAAGAGTGTGGGTTCCCCCTCCTTTTATAGCCAAAATTCCACTAAAGTATGCATTAAGAATTCCCATTAAAGTTCCCCAATGAGAATTCCACCTAAGGTGATGCTTAAAGTTTGGCTTTTAAGATTCCAACCAGCTAAAAAATGCTGAACTTTCGGCCCTTAAGAATTCCACCAAGCATAACCATGTGAAAACTTCAACAAAACACATGCATGCTGCCATTTTCTTGCTTTCCAGCGCAGTCTTAGTATTTTCCTCATAACATTCTCCACAGATCTCCAAATTGGATGATTCAAGTCCCCATGTGCAGATAAACCATAGATCTACAACTCTCCAGAAGGACATTTTGTCCAATTCGGTCTCTAAGTATACCTAAATTACGATTCAACATGGAGATTGTTTCTGATTTGGCGCCCATAAAGTAAATCTACCAAGAAACACACTTATGACAACCCCTCAACACATGTGCTGAATTATGGCCAAAAGTGATTCTTACCCATCATATAATGCTGGAATTTAGGCTGAAAAGGAGTAACATTCGGACTATCCACGCCTAGGCATGACTAGGAGGGCGTTGGGGCGTATCCTGACACATGTACTTCTCTGTTCGGCGCTGCAATCGTATTTCCTTCACAATTCTCTCTATAGACCTCTGATTTGGATGTTTCAAGTTCCCATTTTAAGCTAAAACATACATCTAAAACTTTGTAGAAGGAAACTTTGTCTAATTCGGTCTCGAAATGTACGTAATTATCGCTCGAATGTGGTAGGAGATGCATAAACCGCCTAGGTGTTGAAAAACATGCTTGAACTTGTTTTGTACATCTTTTTTCTTCCCTTTTCTTCATGTATTCTCATTTATTACCTGTATTCACTTAACACACCTATTAAATGCAAATGTGACATGATTTAAGCAATAAGTGAATCCAAATCATAAGAATTACGGTCTTAAAAACACGTAAAAACACCTCTTATCAACACCCCCAAACTTATCAAATGCTCGACATCGAGCAATAAGAGCTATAAGGCAAGACCAACATCATTCAATGGGAGAAAACAAAACAACTAACTAACTCACTTTCGTGGAGTAAACGATTGCACTTAGCGGGTGCAACAAGCCTTTAAACCTTTGAGTTACCTCAAAGGACGAGTTATAGTCTCGTGAGGGTTTGCATACGATATACCCACAAAATCTAGCAAATTTTCAATCCCAACCGAATCAACACATCTCAATATGATCAACAAGAATGAATGGCATAAAAACAACCTTTTAAAGTTCACAAATATATATATATACATATCAACTATTTTTGCTCATGTGACACCAATACTTGAAACGACTCCCTAGGGTATAGTGAAAAATAAATCTAGGGTATTATAGTCGAGAGGCATCCTTACCAAATTTTGGACATAATCCCATATCTATCAACTTTTGATCAAACACAAGGCACAAGAATTATAGAAAATCTCATAGCCATTTAAATTTCATTATCTCAAATATTCAACATTCAATTCATATGAAATTTCCATTAAACTTCATTAAGGCTAGATCATGTGCAATGTTTTATTCCATTAGGCTTTCTATGACACCCATGTAACAAGTTTTAGACCAATGACTCCCAAACTAGATAGTTTTGGGGCATTAAGTGTAGAGACACTCCTAAGGATTTAATCACTCGAGTATCAAAGGCCACGAAATAAAACTAGATCTTTTAAACAATTCACTTCTTTTGGCTTGAGCATAGCTCAAATTAGCATAATAGTACAGTATATAGGCATGAAACTTTTCACCTCCGGTACGTATTAGCCTGACCACTTTTGGTCATACCAAAATTCAACCTTTTCAATTCATTGTTAGCATATAAAATTACCACTCAACTTATAACCTTATGAGAAATCTAAGTTAATATTTCTGGGAATAATTCCTTAAGTGTCTCAAGATGGTTATCCTCTCAACTCCTCTACCTTCGATTTAAGTGCATTGTGAATCATCTAAAGAATCAATTCTAGTCTAAGGTCTCCACGAGCAATTTCAAAGATATATATATTCCATTAAATTCAGATTATTTCAAGAATTCATGCCATTTTTCCAAGTCAATCAATTTCAATGCATCAATTGGAAGGACTAAAAATTTTTCATGCTTGATTTTCTCAACAAAGAAGCATATAAACATGATATCAAACAAACTTTCCCCAAATTCAAGTTAAAAATTAGGATTGCATTTTCAATATTCAAAATAGATACTCTTCTACCCCCAAACTTAAATCCAACATTGTCCCCAATGTTGTTACAACATGCATACACAAAGGTAAAAGAACTCTTACAACCAAGGATGTTGAAAAACATCCTTAAACTTTCAATACATAATCCTATAGCTTCTCCTCCTCTCGAGTAAAATAAGCATGGTCCAAATTTGCATCATATCTAACACTTCAACTTTTCAAACCATCAAGCATAAGAAAACATACATGCCAAAAGTGCATGTTTGAACACAACATAAAGAAACAAACTAAACAAAACAAAAACAAAATCTAAAAGAAAAACAAACTTACGAACTTGGGTTGTCTCCCAAGAAGCGCTAGTTTAGAGTCGGTAGCTCGACTTTGTGCTCTTTGAGGTTCAAATAGGTGGTCCATTTAACACGACCAAATCCTTGTCATGCCTCCTTTTAGCTCCATGGTCTACTTGCTTCCACTCATATTGCGGGATTTTGCAATAAGCCCTTTGTATTGGATGAGTCTTTTCAATCTTATGAGCACGGCGATGGGGTGGAATGTATTTCATGCATAAATCTTCTTTTCCCTCTTTGTTGTGTTTATCATAGGGAATCTCATCCTCCAACTCGAGTGTGCCCTTAGCCTTGCCATTTGCACATTTCTCATCAAGAGAAGGGTTAATAACATCGATATTGGAACAAGTAAGATCATCCATAGATGGTTTCCTGTTATTTGAAGCATCAAATATCACTTTTACATCTCCTACCCTCAATGATAACTTACCTTTTCCCATGTCGATCTTGGCATTGCTAGTGACTAGGAAAGGTCTTCCTAGAATCAAGGGCATCTCAACATCTTCCTCCATATCAAGGACCACAAAGTCAACCCGGAAAAAAAATTTGTCAACTTGTACAATAACATCTTCTATTATCCCCTTTGGTCTCTTAATTGATCCATCGGCGAGTTGGAGGCTCATTGATGTCGGTTTGGGATTTCCAAGGCCCAACTTCTTGAAGAGTACGGGAGGAGATTGATACTTGCTCCCGTATCGCAAATAACCTTTTCAAAAGTAAGAGGGTCAATGGTGCACGGAATGGTGAGCCTCCCCGGGTCCTCACAAAGAGTCGCCACAATCCTACAGAAAATCGGATCCATATCCTTCTTTTTCGTTTTTTGTGCATTTGGAAATGGAAGACGAACCTCGATGGGATGATGCGTTGGAGTTGAAGGGCTAGCTGTGGAGGATACAGAATGTGGCGCTTGGGCGTGACAATTGGCGCCTTGGCGCAGCGACAAGGGTGCCTGGGCATGGATGGATGGGCGCTCGGGCGCATCAGTGCGAACATTATCACCTTTTACCTGTTCGCCACTTCTCAAGGTAATTCCATAGCATTGCTCTTTCAGGTTCTTTTCCGTATCACTTGGTAAAGTTCCCGGGGCTCTCTCGCTGATTGTCTTTGCCATTTGACCCATTTGTGTCTTCAAATCCTTCATATCCATCATTAAATCCTTCATCATAGTACGGAGTTCGTTGATTGCTGAATTCGATTTCTTTATTTCCTCATCAAGACGTTCATCGGTTGTAGGAGGCCTAACTTGCCTTTGTACATGAGGATTACCTTGCCTTTGAGCTTGGTTATTGTTGAATGGGGGCCTTGGTGCTTGATAGATGCAGGGATGGGCATTTTGTGCCGGATTGGGCCTCCTTGGAAAATTTTCGGGCACATGGAAGTTCAATTGAGGTCGATTGGCATTTCCAACATAGTTTACATTGCCAACCATTGTTTCCAAAGCAACTTCTTTGCCCAACTCTTGAACACGAGCAATTTTTTTAGTGGGTGTGATCTCTTCATCATCGGGATAGAGCTCATCTTCCCGGGCTAATTGTTCAATCTTGACCCACACACTTTGGCAATCGAGCCCAAGGAGATCACCACCGGCGCCAGCATTGAGCCTATTTCGGATGCGCGAACGGACTCCATCATGGAATCGTAATACTTGCTCGCTCAATCTTAGGTTGTGATCCGGACATTTTCGGAGCATGTTTTTATATCTAGCCCATGCCTCGGCTAAGGACTCATTATTCTCCTGTTTAAACTCCTTAATGTTGCTCCTTAGCTCATTGATTTTGGAGGGTGGAAAGAATTTGCTCAAAAAGGCATCGACCAATTGTCCCCATGTTGTGATGGATTGGGGTGGTAGAGATTTGTACCACATGGTCGTCCTTTCCTTTAATGAGAAGTGGAAGACTCTTAGACGAATTGCATCAAGATCCCGTGGATGAAATTGGGTAGTCATGAGAGTGTCGTCTAAAGTCTCCAAATGCTCATGAGGTGATTCATGGGGCTCTCCATAGAAGGGTTCGCTTTGCACCATGCTAAAGATGTGTGACGGAATGTGATAATTTGGTGCATAGAAATTTGGAAAGATCACGGGTCCCGGTATGGTGTGGACCCTTGGAGGTAGACTTTCCCGGACCGATGGAAGTCTTTGAGGAGGTGCCGGTTGCATAGCTTGGAAAAGATTTTGCAGCCATTCCCTATTTTTCGGAAGATTTATGTCGGGAAAATTCCCATTTGGATTTAGATTGTCGGCCATTTCTCGAGCTTGTCTACTAGATCGAAGAACACGCTCTATCTCCGGCTCAAAATTGTATAGGGGCTCGTTAGAAGAGCGGGTCATGCACCACAAATTACACCTAACAAATAAACACAAGAAAAAAATTAGAATAATAAAATAAAAGAAAGGTTACAAATAAACGAAAAACTAAGAATTATGAAAATTTAAATGAAAAATCAAAAACTAAAATGAACAAGTCCCCGGCAACGGCGCCAAAAACTTGACACGCTAAAAGCTAACGTGCTATAATAGCAAGTGCACTAGTCGTGTGTAGTAATAAAAGTGGACGAGAAGTCCGGATTGTCGAACCACAAGGACTTGAATTCTAGTTTAAGATTTTATAACAACAAAGATCAAAACAATAAAGGTAAAATGAGTGTGAAATGCGTAAGATAAGAACAAGGTTGAACAAATGATTTAAAACAAAATAGAAAGGGAGACTAAGGCACATGCTAGGTCCAAATTGATCAAATATACTTATAAAGGCTCTTGTTGTAGAATTACTCTTATATTGTTATGGTGAAAACTCCTAAGGTAGAGAATAACCGATGTCTCGCGTATAAACTCCTATACTTAGATCGTGATTTCCCAAATATCCCTATACGGAAATCTAACCACTAAACATGCATTAATGTACTAGAGTTCACTCGATTTGAATCGAACGACTTCACCCTGGAATCTTTACCTATGTCTAGGGCAATTCCTCATTAGTTGCGGGTCATGATGTGAATTTCTTGCACCCTAAGTCAATTTTCTCCCGAAATATTAACCTAGGCATAAGATTCTAACATATAGTGATCAAGTATATGCAAGATAGACAAAAACACAACTCACATCACATAACAATATAAGAACAACCTCAACAATCATCTATTATAAGCATATATCACAATTTGGCCTTACATGGCCCTAGTCTTATGAATTTAGTTCATAATGGATAATATGAAAAACATAAATGAATTAATACACATGTTCATAGACATAATTGAAATAAAAAGCTATAAAAACTCCCTCAAAAGTGAATAATGATGGAACTTCAATTGAATCTTCCTTCTCCAATGATGATGATGAATCAAGAATCCTTCTCTCTCCCCTATTTTCTTCTCTATGGATCGGTCACTTCCTCCCCCTCTTCTCCAAGAATCTGAAATTGATAGTGAATGATGAAGAGTATGGGTTCCTCCTCCTTTTATAGCCAAAATTCCACTAAAGTATGCATTAAGAATTCCCATTAAAGTTCCCCAATGAGAATTCCACCTAAGGTGATGCTTAAAGTTTGGCTTTTAAGATTCCAACCAGCTAAAAGATGCTGAACTTTCGGCCCTTAAGAATTCCACCAAGCATAACCATGTGAAAACTTCAACAAAACACATGCATGCTGCCATTTTCTTGCTTTCCAGCGCAGTCTTAGTATTTTCCTCATAACATTCTCCACAGATCTCCAAATTGGATGATTCAAGTCCCCATATGCAGATAAAACATAGATATACAACTCTCTAGAAGGACATTTTGTCCAATTCGGTCTCTAAGTATACCTAAATTACGATTCAACATGGAGGTTGTTTCTGATTTGGCGCCCATAAAGTAAATCTACCAAGAAACACACTTATGACAACCCCTCAACACATGTGCTGAATTATGGCCAAAAGTGATTCTTACCCATCATATAATGCTGGAATTTAGGCTGAAAAGGAGTAACATTCGGACTATCCATGCCTAGGCATGACTAGGAGGACGTTGGGGCGTATCCTGACACATGCTTCTCTGTTCGGCGCAGCAATCGTATTTCCTTCACAATTCTCTCTATAAACCTCCGATTTGGATGTTTCAAGTTCCCATTTTAAGCTAAAACATACATCTAAAACTTTGTAGAAGGAAACTTTGTCTAATTCGGTCTCGAAATGTACGTAATTATCGCTCGAATGTGGTAGGAGATGCATAAACCGCCTAGGTGTTGAAAAACATGCTTGAACTTGTTTTGTACATCTTTTTTCTTCCCTTTTCTTCATGTATTCTCATTTATTACCTGTATTCACTTAACACACCTATTAAATGCAAATGTGACATGATTTAAGCAATAAGTGAATCCAAATCATAAGAATTACGGTCTTAAAAACACGTAAAAACACCTCTTATCAGAGACGTAGTGAGAGTGAAAGAGGGAGTGGGGGAAAATAAAGTACTTTAGAATAATCCAGCGCCCATTTCCCCCGCTCAAACATATTCTCTCTCTTTTTCTTTAAGGACGTAAGTTAATAAATGTCCTAATACGTTATTTTTGAGGCACTTGTAGAAAAGTGTCCCAATATATATATTTTGTTGTAGTGTGTGTGTGAAAATGTGTGTAGTGTGTGTAAAATGTGTGATATATGTGTGAAAATATGTGCAATGTGTGTTGTGTGTGTAAAAGGTGTTATTTGTATGTAAAATATGTGTAGTGTATGAAAATATGTGTAGTGTGTGTAAAATATGTGTAGTGTGTATGAAAATATGTGTAGTGTGTGTAAAATATTTGTAGTGTATGCGAAAATGTGTAATATGTGTAAAATATGTGTTGTGTGCATTATGTACAAATATGTGCATTATTGATATTACAATTCTTTATAAATTTTTTGAAAAAATAAATTTTTACAAGTTGAACCCAACTTGGACCCATCTAGGATTCAGAGTGGACCCAACTAGGAACCAAGTTGGGCCTATAGTAGACCCAGGTTGGACCCAAGTTTCTATTGGACCTAATAGGACCCAACCCAAATCTACTCAACAAAAATTCCTTGGACCCAACCCAGCCCAACCCAAAACCTATTGGGTTGGGTTGGACCCATGGGTCCAAATCCAAGCAACTTCGATATTACCGCTGAAAGCTTGATCTTGCTTTGATCAAAAGCTTAAATGATTTTGTCAGTTTCTTGAAAAAGCAATCTTTTTTGACATTGACTAGCAACGAGCCTTTAGAGAGGTGCCGAAAAATTTGATATCAAATTTTTTGATGTTGATAAAACTTTAAGGTTCTACTCAATCCCTCTTTCTAGATCCTATTCGTATGCCTCTTGAGACAAACAAAGCATTTTCCTCGTGCTCAATCACGCTCACGGAGACCTATGCTCGGTCGTGGTCGATTAGTCTCCCCCTATTAATCTTCGTCGAATCACAACCTTCACGATCCATCATAGTTGAAGGCGATTACAATGGATGTGTTGCCTACATGCTCTGTTATGGCCCAGGCGTTGCCTTCGTGCCAGAGGAGCATAAGATGCTAACCTCAAGGAAATAATCATCGACTTTCAAGGTTAACTTAAATTCTTTTATCTTAAGAAGTCGCCCCTACCTCTGGATGAGTTAGGAAGATGTTAATTTCAAGGAAGTTGCCTCGACTTCCGTGATTAATATAAAAATATTTCATCATAAGTGGGTCGTCTCCCACCTTTGGATGAGCTAAAAAGATTTTAGCTCTCATTCATACTACTAATTGCTCTAAAAGGGTGGACTCTAAGGGAGATCTTCGTCATGACATTAGAACAAATATATCACACAAACCTTAATCGTTAAAATTTTTCTTTGAAAAATCTCACACACAAACGCAAAGTAATAATCTGTACTATTATATAAAATGGGAAAGACTTATAGCAACTACATTGAGTTGTCAAATTTTGGTGAAACTACTCTTAATCTAAAAAATTGACAAGTGTCCCAACTCCCAAGATCTTTTTTATTTATTTTATCTTTTATATCCTTTTAATTTTTACTTTCTCTTTCTTACTTTTTTCTCTTACATTCTCTCTCATTTGACACGCTCTCTTATTTTTTCCTTATTTTTCTCTTTTCATATTTTATTCATGTTTATTTTAAAAATTAAATATCAGACTTATTTCACTTTCATTAATTAATTCTACTCAAAAATAAATTTAAGCTTTTTTTGTTTTTGCACACTAGCGGCTAGGGGTGTAAATGAGCCAAGCTCGAGACAAGCCTGGGGATTTTTCCAGTCTCGAGCTTGAGCTCGTTGAGTCGCGTTTGGGAGCTCGAGCTCGATCTTGTAAGCTCAAATAACAGCTTGACTCGAGCTCACGAGCTCAAGCCGAGCCCAAGCTCGCAAGCCTGGACTTGATTTTTTTGTTTTGCAGCAAGCTTGTTACATTGTTCATGGAGTTGTTTACTCCATAAAACCAAAAAACATGGGTCGCGGTGTTTACCAGCAAGAAGTTGACGGAGACGGTGGTGGCTTCGCGGGGTAGCTTCGAGCAGAGGTGGCTGGGGATGTGTTGTGCAGTTGCGTGCATAACATGGATGTGGGCGACGGAGGCGACGTGACTTGGAGTTGAGGCTGGCACGGGGGTGTAGTGATTTCCCGGCGGAGGTGGGCGATTTAGCGGCGGTGATGTGCTGGCCTATAGTTTAATCGATTTTTTACAGTTGTATTTTAAGGCTTGAGAGACTGGTGTATGTCTGTGCAAAGAGTGAGATTGTCAGAGAGAGGAATTAAAAAGTTTTGAGTTGTTTTTATTATTTTTAAAATTATTAATGTAATTAATATTTCGTAAAATAAAAATAGATATAAAAAATATAGAAGCTCGCAAGCTTCTAAAAGAGCAACTTGGGCTCGGTTCAAGTTACACCCTTACTAGCCTCTATAATTAGTTTTTATGATGTGGACAGAGCGGCTCGGGCTCAACAAGCTCGAGTCGAGTCGGCTAGGCTCAAGTTACACTCCTACTGGCTGCTAAAATTTTTTTTTTGATAGAAGAAAGGATATATTAATAAACTAGCAGCCCGTAGGCACAAACATAAACAAGATCTTCCCAGTTTAGATACTCAAATTATAATCACAAAATACATTTAACCAACTAGGATTAAAGAGGTTTAAATCAATTTGGCCCCTCCAGTTTGCGTGATGAGACCAGAAGGCTAAAGTTGTAGCAGTAGCATTTGAAGAGGTCCGAATTGGGTTTAGATTCCAGAACGGCCTGCGAGAGAGGATTTGTTTAGCCTGGGCAATCAACGCTTTACAGTCCCAATCAGCAGCATCAATAGGCCCCAACAACATTTTAATCGCGTTTGCACTGTCTGATTCAAAGATGACCCGACAAAAATTGCGGGCATCGGCATCTTTTAGAACTTCATGGATAACTTCAATATTTGCACTGGCTGCTATAATTAGTTCTTATAATGTGGATACTCCTCTATTGGCTAGGCTCCATTTCCATTGACAAAAGCAATAATAAAAACAGAAATGGAGGGAAACCATAAACAAAAAGATAGTGACCTCTCAAATTGGTGGAATTGGCCACAACTTAAGTCGCCCGCCATGCCCATGTGACCAAATACGATAATCCGGCAGGGTATGGGTCCCACCTTGGGAGCCATAATTTCACGAATTATTCACAGTATCATTTAATTTTGATCCAAGGATATTTTTTCTTTATATTATCCAATAAGCTTGGATTTTTTTTAAAAAAATAGTTTAATTTAACCTACTACTCTCTACACGCAATAAAAAAAGAAAAAAGAAAACAACTCTGCACGCTCCTTGTGGAAAGTCTGTATAGAAAATGGGAAAAACAGAAAAGATGTAAGAAACGACAACTCTCTCTCTCTCTCTCTCTAATTTGTTGTGTGTCTATATCTAGTATCTATGTATCCTCATCAGTGTGTTTTGTTTTGTCTCTACTTGTCTAATCAAACTTCTTCTTCCCAATCCCCAACGAGCAAATAACACTGTCCCTGTGTAGTGTAGTGTGTACACCCACCCACCCACCCACCCACTACTTTGAAAAACCGGACACATTCATTTGAAACGACTACAAAACGTAGCGGTTGATTGCCCTCGATAACAGAGCTCTTCCAACCAACAATGCCTTCTTCTTCTCTTAATGGTTACAATAATTCTTCTTCTTCTTTCTTCTTTCTACTTTAAATTGAAATGCAGTGAAAGATTTAGGTGGGTTTTTTTTCCTTTTTTCTGTCTTTCAAGATTTTCATGCTAAAAATAATACATACATACATTGTGTGGGTATTCTTTTGTTCTCTTCTTTTTTGTTTCATTTTATCTTCTTGAAACTAGCAAATATTAGTATATACATAGCACACACAACTCCCCCCATTCTGGGTTTTTCTTCATTCTCCTTGGTTTTCGAAACTAATATGAAAAGAAAATAATACCTTTTTATTGCTTCCATTAACTGGGAAGATAACAAAAACAATGAAATATGTGGCTGCATTTTGAGTTCGATTATTATCTGTTGTTTGTTTTTGTTAGTTAAGAGGGAGCAATGGAATGGATGTGAAATGTGATGATGCTATCTTTCTTTTCTGTTTTTTTTCTCTCTTTTTTTGCTCTCAACTAGATCGGCCCCTTTATAGGCATTGTTACAATATGATGAGAAATGAAATATAGTTTAATTCTTTGTGGGATATCTGAACCTGCACTGAAAGCAGGTTATAGAACTCTTCTTGTTTGCTTTTCATTTCAGATTGTAGTTTTTATTCATCTTTAGCATTTCTTTTTCATTCTACAATGTCTGTCTTGCTTAGGTTACACCAACAGAATTTCCCCTTAGTGTAGGTCCACTTTCTCTTTGTTTTTCTTTTTTTGTGATTTAACCGATTGTATCTAGGCGAGAGGTATTATGGGATCTCGAGTCTCGACCCTTTATTAATCTCCAAAAAAATATTACAATGTTAAGATAATATAAATCAGGAGTACTACTTCCTTACTATGTACGCTAATTTTTTCTGTGTCCCACCCCACTTGGGTCTCTCTTGACCACTTGCCATACCTCGTGACTGCATTTATAGTTTGTTATAGTTTGAGTGAATGAATTTAATGGCTTTGATTAAAAGGCTCATTTGATGAAAATGGGTGTGAAGAATAATGTGAGACATTGGATGCTCTTTGTGCATTTAATTTCTCTTATCCTTTTTCACTGGGGTTGTGATATTTGTGCATTGTTGCAGGTGTTGTGGGGGCAGTGAGCATTTAAGTAGCTGAAATATTTACAACTCACTCGCTAATTTATTTTGTGGCCAGACAGTAGTTAAATTATGCAGACTCCTAAACAAAGGTAACTTTCTTTGCCTTCTGTAGAATGTTCAAAGCTTTCAGTGTCTTTTTCTGTGAGAATGTTATGCATAGCATCCCTTTGAGTTATAAATCTGTAAGACAAGTTTCATATGGTGGAAACTCTGTAGTTTTTCGGGTACTCCGAAAAATCTATCCCATTCGATTGTTTCTTTAGCAGTTTGTTTTATTCTTTTCTTGAAATTTATGCTCGTTTCTTCTTGGCGTCTTTCAGTTGAAACCATATTGTATGTGTGTATTTTCTGCTTCTTTTATTTTTTTTCCCTTTTCTTTTCATACCATGGGACTCGAATCTCAATTTCGTCATATTTTCAAACTTATCTATACTTTCCTGATATGTGTAACTAAATGTGCTTTCTTTTGCTAAAATTTGCTTCCTTCGTCTAAAATTCTAAACTCATTATGTAAATAAACATTTTTCATATCCTCCTCCTACGTCATCTCCTATCACTTCAATAATTTTGATTTTGTCATTTTAATGATGCTATCCGTCCAAATGAGCAGCCAAGCTAATAAATTACTACAACTACAGAAATTTCATGGTCTAGTACTTAATTATCGTCCTCTTTCAAGTATCGCTTGTGATGATTTGGTGAAATTTCAAATTTAACTTCTACTAAAACATTTTGTAATTATATCCGATTGCAGAAACAGTTCGTCTGGTGCGCCCCAAAGGCTCTCTCCACGATCAACTTCCTCAGAGGTATCTAAAAAGAATCCACCTCAGCCCACTTCCCCTGAAGTGTCACAAAAGATATCTCCTCGACCTCGAGTTGTGCGCCAGCTCAAGACGGGTTCTCGATACTCAGACCACACAGCGTCTTCAGCCAACTTAGCAAATCGAGCACCAAAAGAGCAAAGTCCTAAAGTAGCAGATCACAAGTCACCAAAAAGCCCAGCTTCTGAGGTATACCAACTAAATGCATTCTTTTTTTTTTTCTGTCTCAAGGGAGCAAAAATACTGTCCATTAGCTTTGTTATGATTCTAAGGTTCTATATAATGTCCTATTTATTATAACTAAAGCCTGTTTGCAAAAACATGGGCTTTTAAAGAAGTCCTGAATTTCAGAGAAGGTTGTAAAAGTGCCAAAAAAGATGAAGTTGAGTTTGTTGGCAAAACTTGCTAAAAAGTTGAAAAAATGGTAAAAGTTGGTAGAAGCACCTTTATACATGCTTTTACTTTCGGCTTATTTTCAGTCTTTTTCTAAAGAAGCAGAAGTAGTGAACCGAAACCAAAAGACAGCTTAAATTCAGCAAAAAGCTCAAACACACTTTTTTTCCAGTTTTGGCAAACAGGCCGTAATAATTACAGGAGAGAAAAGGAATTGATAAAGCACATTGTAGTTGATGACACAGGATATAGTTCTCGTTTTCTAATATCTCCATATGCAATGTAACTTTCCTAGATTTCTTGTTCTGTATATTGAATTTTTGCAAGTTGTGAAGTTCTTATAGTTCTCTTTAGGTGGATTACTTCCTTTGTGGAGCCATTTGAACCTGTACAATGAACATCCAAGTAAATTTTACTCTTGCCTGCTACTAATTGTTGCATGTTTCACCCTGTAAAATTTTCTCCTTGCAACTTGTAGAAAAAGCGTCAAAGCAGAGTTTCTGAACTAGAGTCTCAAATATCTCAGCTGGAGAACGATCTGAAAACCGTGAAGGATCAATTATGCTCTACTGAAGCATCGAAGAAGCAAGCCCAGAAAGATGCAGAGGAATCTAATAAACAGCTCTTGGCCCTGTCTGTAAAGCTTGAAGAATCCCGGAAACAACTTTTAGACCAGTCAGCTTCAGAAAACGTCCTCTGTAAGAACTCCGAAGAACAAAATCAAGCTTTAGTGTCTGCATTGGATGAGATCAAACAACTCAAAGCCCAGCTTGAAACTGTAGCTGAATCTGAATCTACACAAAATGAGCTCGATAAATTGAACGAAAAGTTGGTAGAAACTAATGCTGTTCTTGAAGAAATGAAAAACCAGTTAAGAGATTGCAAAGAATCTGAAGCCCAGGCCAAATCACTGGTTGGAGATACTCTGGTGCAACTGGAAACAGCAAAAAAATTAGTGGAGACGCTCAAGTCAGATGGATTAAAAGCTGTGGAAGGTTATGATGCCATAGCTAGTGAGCTGGACCAATCAAGGGCTCGTGTTAATTTCTTGGAAGATCTTGTAAGCAAACTCAAGGCTGAAATCAGTAGTGAAAACAGCAAACACTCTCCAAGTGAACGTGAGGAATCTCTCGGAATAGAGGTTAATTCTGCCAAACTCGAAATTGAACAATTAAAATCTACTTTAGAGGCTGCGGAGATAAGATACAACGAGGAACAAGCTAAAAGCAAAGAGCAAATACGAAATGCTTTCGAAATGGTGGAAAAGGTAAAATACGAATCCGGTTTAAGAGAGGCTGAGCTTGAAACGGAGCTAAGGAAATATAAATACGAAATTGAGGAGTTGAAGGCAAATTTGATGGATAAGGAAACAGAACTACAAGGTATCTGTGAGGAGAACGAGAGCATCACTGTGAAATTGGAAAATTCTTTGTCAGGCCAGAGAGGACAAGAACTTGAAACACAGCTCGAAAATCTGAAAGCCCGTTTAGCGGAAAACGAGACAGAGTGGGTGAAAATGTCGGATGAAAATGAGAAACTGAAAATAGAGATTGATGACATCAGCAAGGCTAAAAAAGCAAGTGATGAAGCTGCTTCAGATATCGAAGCAGCTAAAGCTGCAGAGCATGAAGCTCTTATGAAGGTTGGATATATGACCG
The DNA here is from genome assembly GCA_019426215.1 of Buddleja alternifolia. NCBI lineage: Eukaryota > Viridiplantae > Streptophyta > Magnoliopsida > Lamiales > Scrophulariaceae > Buddleja > Buddleja alternifolia. The sequence continues at coordinate 16,844,566 of CM033402.1, read as the reverse complement.
AAGAAGTTGATAAGAGTAATAGGAAAGTGAAAAGGGTGTCTGAACAATTAGAGGCAGTACAAGCGGTTAATGCAGAGATGGAAGGTGAGTTAAGGAGGCTAAAAGTGCAGTCTGATCAGTGGAGGAAGGCTGCAGAGGCTGCTGCTGCTATGGTTGTACCTGGGAATAATAACGGGCAAGTTATTGAGCGAACGGGATCATTGGACAGCAACTATAGCCCGAGAATGGGGATGAGTTCGCCGTATGGAGATGATGTTGATGATGATGATTTAATGAAGAAGAAAAATGCTAACATGTTGAGGAGGTTTGGTGTTTTGTGGAAGAAGCCACACAAGTAGGAGGCTGAATTTGGTAGTTATGACTTGTGATCTTTTATGATATAAAAACTTGTCTTTTGTGTTTCATTGTTAAGTAGGAGGATCTAGGAACTATTATGTGTCTTGTTTCTTCTTTTGTAGGAAGAATCTTGGTTGCTTTTGTGGCGAACCATAATAATTGACTTTTTTCATTAGTGTAAGTTATATGGCTCATGACAATTCAAGTGTTTTAATTGCTATCTATGATCAATATGATTAATTCAGCATTTTTCTTTTTGAATTTTTGGTTATTTGCATTATTTATGAAGTAATTTTGATTTATTAATCATTGGGTTAAATTCACTTTGCCCCTTGTCTTATAGGGGTTCGTATCAATCATCCCCATCTATTAGTAAAAACTTCAAATATCCCCTAAACAATATTTATACATCAAAATATCCTAAACCCGTACAAAATGAAAAAAAAATCACCTTCCACCATATGACAATTTATATACTACAATAAAACATTAATAATTTTGACCACAATATTATAGGACTAAGTCTAACTCTATTAATAAAGTTAATCTTCAACTAACTTAAAATTAAATAAAAATCTTGTCAAAAAATATTTAAATAAAAATAGAAATTAACTATGATTCCAATAGTATAAAGTGAAGAAGTAATAAACTTCCAATTATGTCATGTAAATTTATATGCTTTTTTGATAATTATGTAAATTTATATGCTACCCTCTTTTATTTCATTACTTGAAAAACTTATTAATTGCATTAATAGACACTAAAATAATTTTCTTATGATAAAGAGCTTTACATTGAAATTATTTGATTGATATGCATTAAAATATGCAAGCACGCCTTATTTACATCATAACATTAATCATATGATTAAACAATCAAGAAAAAAAAGCCATTTGTTACTTATTAACACAAAAATATTGTGCATATAAATACGTATATACATGTCCTATTATGAAAAATTATATATGTAGCTTCATCATTTTTGCTTGATAAATAATACAATATTTGAAAAATAAATAATAAGTAGTTTTATTGGAACAATATTATTCTAATTAAGTTTAGTGTGAATTAATAGTTATTATTAAAAATAAAACTAGTGGATTACTGAAAGTCTATACAACAAAAAATGAGATTAGTAGTGGTCATAAAAGCTTACTTTAAGTTTAATATGTCATTTTTATACTACTATAACCTTAGTTTGCAATTTATAAAATTGAAGACTAATTTAATTTATTTAATAAAGTTAGCACCGAATAAAATTTGAGGTCAAATTAATTAAAATTTGATTGCGTAGAGCCAAAGTACTGTAATTTATTGTAATTAGACTGTGTAAAATAAATTTATCATTTTATATAATAATTCAAGGATATTTTGGTTTATTAATATTGTTTAGGGGGCATTTTGAAGTTCTTATTACTAGAGGGAGGTCATTGATACTTACTTTATAGTACTGAGTGGGCAAAATAAATTTAACCCTTATTTTAATTGTAATATAATATAATGTAAATATAACGTAAAAATCTGTATATTAATTTCCATATCGCTAGATTCATACAATAAGCGAATCTAGTTTGAATTATTTCTTGGATTCTTCGGTCGCTTTACAAATTAAACTTGAAACAAATCTTTTAGTGTCTTTTAAAACCGTATATATATATATATATCTGAAGTAAAAGACACTAAAATTTGTTTCAAGTTATATATATTGATTATGGTAAAAATCGCCAGTCGTTGAATGTCACGTGTTTGACCACGTAGGATGATAGAACCGATCCAACGCACGACAAACTAGATTGGGGATTGGTTAATGTATAGACTGCACTCGAATATAGCGAACTGCTTACGTTCCTGATGTATGTGGGATCAAGTCAATTCGTAGTTCTATATTGGTTTTTTTCTCTCAATTCTTGCCAGTGGATTTTTTTGGAGAGAGTAAGTAATACCTCTTTCCCAGCTCTTCTAAGATATTTATAGAGAGCTGGTAGTGGGCTATAGGTCGTAGGCTTAGCTTTATCAGCATCCCATCAGGCTTAATAATATAACCCTTAGACTAATAAACTAGCCCAGATACTCTTAATAGGTCGTCAGCCCGTTTGGGCTTGACTAGTATGTTAGCCGCAGATTTATACCCACGAGTGGCGCCCCGACTCGAGCCGGGTGTCAATTAATTACCATAGTGTCTCTAGACATTTTTGTTGCACATCATATATATATATATATATATATATATATATTTAGCCATTAATATTTCATATAATAATCATAAACAAGAACATTTCATATATGGAATAGAAAGATTATTTTCCTAAGAAAACAAATTAGATTTGTAAAATTTACCAGTGAGAACATGTCAATTTATACAAAAGTAATAAAAGTTTTCCTTCACAAGTTGTTTATACTTTGGTTCATGATTACTTTTGAAATTAAAAGAATTTTAGCGTTGTACAACTAAATCAATGAAAATGATTTAGAGGATTTGGATGAAATTTAAACCTTATAAATACTAAAAGCTTTGAAGAATTTTAGAATATTATCAAGTATTCTATCAACATATTAATAATACAATTGATAATTTTATTTCTTCAAATCCTTTTTATTTACATTTTAAACATTGTTGACTCTTGTAAATAAAAGTTAAGGCTTTTGTTCAATATGTTACTTGATGAATTAGTTCTTTTCAGAATAGTTTAAGATATCATTTATTCTCAAAGATTAGTTGATTTTTACATTTATTTTATAATATCTTTGTGTCCATATGTGATTTATAGAGTCTTCAATTAAAATGGATGATAATGAATAAAAGCATTTCAAATTTGTAAGGTAAGAATGTAAAATATATATATAAAAAATAGATTTCTTATTTTATTTCGATTAATTTGTCTGAATATTGTCGGATAAAGTTGTTTCTTATTTGTGAGGTCACAATGTAAATGTTAATAACATTCTTCATATTATCTCTAATGGTGTTTCAAAATATTGTGGGTTGAATTGACTTTAATATGTTTACACTAAACATATTAAAATCAATGAAACAAATTGTCTTCAAGATTTTTATTTTCACAATGACCTTTTTTTTTTTTTTTTGTGTTCTTTTGGTAAAATCAAATGGAAGTTGAAGTGCCAATAACAAAGGTTGGAATGCCTTTATCAACCTTCTAAAAAAATTAATTTGACTTAGGCAACTTAACTAAATTAATTTAGTTTGATTTGATATTAAATAACTCTAAACTATTGAGATTTGGTGGAGTTGGATAAAAAATGGGATCAAAAACCAGAAAAATAGTGTTGCAGCAGTGGTAGCCGTGGCTACTAGTGGGTTTAGCCGGGGGCAATCCAGTTCGAACTTTGGCACTCTTTGACGGATAGATAATCACTGCGGCCAAAGTGGAATTGGCAATTATTTAGCCATGGCAACACCTTTAGCCGCAGCTACGTGGTGTTTTAGCCGCAACTACTGTGGGTAGATCCGAGGTTTGGGGCATAAGTTGGTGATATTTGGGCTGATTTTGGCAGATTCGAGCCCTTTTTTGATTGGGTTTGTTTCCTATTGTGATAGGAATTGTTCCCTAAGTTGTTAAGGATTGTTTTCCTTATTTGCTAGGGTTTAGACTTCTCCACTATTATATATATAAGAACTCTTCTTGTAATTATTGGATTGACTCAAAAAAATGAATAAAGAAATAGTCTTAGTTGCCTCGTGGATGAAGGCAATTTTTCGAACCACATTAAATCCTCATGTTCATTCTCTTAGGCTTCTTGTTTTTATGATTTTCTTGATTATTTTTTCGTTTTCTGATGCTACAATTCCTAAGAAATGATATCAGATCCACATGTTTGTAGATTTAGGAGACCTCTTAGATCTATATCTATGGGGAAGCGCTTTGGTTAGCGTAGATTTTTATCGTGGGAAGGATGGTAGGAGATGAAGGAATAATCAAGCTCGATAGTTCCATTGCAGATAGCAAGAATTGAGGTCGTGGTAAAGCTGAAAAAGTTGACAGAGGAGGATGAGATCAGTTAGATCTCCATCCATAAAAAAGTAATCATGTTTAACGCTAATGAGAAACTTAAAAAAATCGTGGTGCTAGCAGATAGGTAGATCCGCAAGAGCAGAGGCAGATTCGTGTTTCCAAGTGGGCAGACACAAAGCCAGTGGGAGCAGCTGCGGTGCTGGTGGCTGATCCGTGGAGCCAGAGGTCATCGGGCAGTCCTGCGTTGCCGAGAGAGCAGAAGAACGCTTAGCCAGGACCGAAGGGGTAGAGTTGCGGTTTCAAGAAAGCAAATCCACATTACCAGAGGCAAGATGGCAGAAGATATGCAAGCCGGGGCCCAAAGAGCAAGGTGGTAGAGGCATGTCCACTTAGAGAAGAACCACGAAGGCAGGATGCGGCACTGGAAGAGTAGACCATAGAGCCAGAAGTCATGGAGGCAGGATGCGAAGCTGGTTAGACAGATTCCCAAAGCCGGGGTTTGTTGGCAGATGGATCGAACATAGCTTGTCTAGTGGGAGAATCAAGCAAATATGTGGGGAATCCGAGTTGCCATTGAAAAACCAAAAGTACTGGCGGATGCATGAGACATAGCTGATGCAGTTGGGCAGAGAGAAGATATGTGCCATTGGAAAAGTCCTCAATATAAGGATGTTAGTGGATGGGTTGACTAAGGCAGTTTTGGGTAGTGAGACATGTTCCGAGTTTTTTGGGAGTAACCTATATTCGAAAGTCAGTTGGACCAAGAGGGATATGTCATGGTATTCAGAAGTTGGTTGGCCAACAAAAGAATGGGGTAGTGGCGAGGGTTCAAAGAAGAAGAACAATGTTAACAGTGAGAGTCCGTCAAGTGGGAGACAATAGAAGCGGATGAATTGACAAGGCATGGAGATGTCTAGTGTTTGATCGCCATTGGGTTTGGGGATGTGCCAACTAGATCGAGATTCACTTGGAAAAGGAAAAGTGATGGTTCAAGTTGAGTTCGAAATTTTTTTGATCAGTCTCCAAGTAGGATATTGTTGGAATTTAGTGGAGTCAGATCAAAAAGGGATCAAAAGTCAGAAAATAGAGTAGCAACAGCAGTAGCCGCGGTTAATGGATGATCACCGCGACTAAAGTGGAATCGGCGATTATTTAGCCATGAAAACAATTTTAGCCGCCACTAATGATGTTTTAGCCACGACTACTGTGAGCGTATCCAAGGCTTGGGGCGCAAGTTGGCGAGATTTTGGGCGAATTTTGGCAAATTCAAGTCCTTTTTTGATTGAGTTTGTTTTCTATTGTGATAGGAATTGTTCCCTAAGTTGTTAAGGATTGTTTTTCTTATTTGTTAGGGTTTAGACTTATCCACTATTTTATATATGAGATCTCTTCTAGTAATATTATTGGATTGACTTAAGAGAAATAAAGATGTAGTTTAGGTTGACTTGTAGATGTAGGCAATTTTCCGAACCACGTTAAATCTTCGTGTTCATTCTTTAGGCTTCCCGTTTTATGATTTTCTTGATTATTTTTCGTACTCTGATGCTACCATTCCTAACATAAACTAAACTCTTAAAATTAGAGAACAACTATTCATTAATAAGTTATGTACAATGAACAACATTGATTTGTATTGAAGGATTATAAGCTACCAAAAAAAATAAAAATAAATTGAAGGATTATATACATTGAACATAATTTTTTTTTTCATCGATGATTGTTTTATCCTTAATATAGAAGTTAAAAGATGTAAATTATTTCAAGTGATTGGTACATTTATAATAAAATACAGATATAGAAACACTCAAGCATAATTTTTTATTATTTTTAGCTAGATAAATTAAACAAAATCCACATTTGGTTCTCTACAATTTGGTGTTTTTCACAATTCTTGGAGAAGCTTTCCAAGACAATCCTGATTGGAGGCCTCTTATGGGACGTTCATGGTCATTGGGGTCGTGGATTCATGAGGCATCAAACTGGCATTGAGGCTGAATTGCCAGCCATCCGTGTAGGTTTGAATTTAGCGTCGGAAATGAGGAACCATAAATAAGTGGAGGTGGAGACGGATAGCCTTGAAGCTCTCAATAGCATCTGAGATGCCACTTTCGAGCACCAACATTTGGCCACTATCACCCATATTAGGGAGAGACTTTGATTACTGACACGCTAAAAGCTAACGTGCTATAATAGCAAGTGCACTAGTCGTGTGTAGTAATAAAAGTGGACTAAAAGTCCGGATTGTCGAACCACGGAGACTTGAATTTTAGTTTATGATTTTAACGAAAAAAAGAACAAATATAATTAAAGTAAATTATAGGTAAAATGCATACAATAAGAACAAGATTACACAATTGATTTTTACACAAAGTATAAAGGGAGACTAAGGCACATGCTAGGTTCAAATTGATCAATTATACTTATAAAGATTCTAGTTGAAGGATTACGCTTATATTGTTATGGTGAAAACTCCGAGGGTAGAGAATAACCGATGTCTCGCGTATAAACTCCTATGCTTAGATCGTGATTTCCCAAATATTCCTATCTGGAAATCTAACCACTAAACATGCATTAACGTACTAGAGTTCACTCGATTTGAATCGAACAACTTCACCCGGGAATCTTTACCTATGTCTAGGGCAATTCCTCATTAGTTACGGGTCATGATGTGAATTTCTTGCACCCTAAGTCAATTTTCTCCCGAAATATTAACCTAGGCATAAGATTCTAACATATAGTGATCAAGTATATGCAAGATAGGCAAAAACACAAATTCACATCACATAACAATATAAGAACAACCTCAACAATCATCTATTATAAGCATATATCACAATTTGGCCTTACATGGCCCTAGTCTTATGAATTTAGTTCATAATGGATAATATGAAAAATATAAATGAATTAATACACATGTTCATAGACATAATTGATATGAAAAGCTATAAAAACTCCCTCAAAAGTGAATAATGATGGATCTTGAAGTTGAGCCTTCAATCCCCAAGCTCTTTTCCTTCCTCTAGTTTTCCCCTCCAAGAGTGATGAAGAATGGTGATGAATGGTGGAGAAATCAGATTAGGGGCTGCCCCCCTCTCCTCTAAGAATCTGAAATTGATAGTGAATGATGAAGAGTATGGGTTCCCCCTCCTTTTATAGCCAAAATTCCAATAAAGTATGCATTAAGAATTCCCATTAAAGTTCCCCAATGAGAATTCCACCCAAGGTGATGCTTAAAGTTTGGCTTTTAAGATTCCAACCAGCTAAAAAAATGCTGAACTTTCGGCCATTAAGAATTCCACCAAGCATAACCATGTGAAAACTTCAACAAAACACATGCATGCTGCCATTTTCTTGCTTTCCAGCGCAGTCTTAGTATTTTCCTCATAAACTTCTCCACAGATCTCCAAATTGGATGATTCAAGTCCCCATGTTCCGATAACACATAGATCTACAACGTTGCAGAAGGACATTTTGTCCAATTCGGTCTCTAAGTATACCTAAATTACGTTTCAACATGGAGGTTGTTTCTGATTTGGCGCCCATAAAGTAAATCTACCAAGAAACACACTTATGACAACCCCTCAACACATGTGCTGAATTATGGCCAAAAGTGATTCTTACCCATCATATAAGGCTGTAATTTAGGCTGAAAAAGGAGTAACATTCGGACTATCCATGCCTAGGCATGACTAGGAGGGCGTTGGGGCGTATCCTGACACATGTACTTCTCTGTTCGGCGCAGCAATCGTATTTCCTTCACAATTATCTCTATAGACCTCCGATTTGGATGTTTCAAGTTCCCATTTAAAGCTAAGACATACATCTAAAACTTTGTAGAAGGAAACGTTGTCTAAGTCGGTCTCGAAATGTACAGAATTATCGCTCGAATGTGGTAGGAGATGCATAAACCGCCTAGGTGTTGGAAAACATGCTTGAACTTGTTTTGTACATCGTTTTTCTTCCCTTTTCTTCATGTATTCTCATTTATTACCTGTATTCACTTAACACACCTATTAAATGCAAATGTGACATGATTTAAGCAATAAGTGAATCCAAATCATAAGAATTACGGTCTTAAAAACACGTAAAAACACCTCTTATCAATTACCTTAGCACGCGACATCAAGCACGTTTGTTGGGAAGCAAGCCCCAAAGGTGACTACATGGCTGAGAGTGGTCTGACCAGACAAATGGAATAATGGACCATCCTAACGGGCGAATTGTGGAGCTTCTAGAACAAGATAGGATGGGCAACATATAGCTCCAGATAGTGACTATGAACACGGGTCTTTCGGGTCTCAACTAGTAGGTTAGCCCCCTTCACTCTTAATTATTTTTTTTTTTAAACTTTTGTGATTACAAGAAAGAAGACAACCGGCTTAAAACTATATGGGAGCAAATGGATGATGTTTCGACTCGTCTCGCTTCATTTTGTAAAGAAAAAGTGAGTTCCATAGATTTTTAAAAATTTGTACAATGTGTGTTTGGATGTGAAATTTTAGAGAAAAAACTAATGAGTAGGGTTGATGACGCAACATCATATGCAAAAGCGAAAAAAACGTTACCACGAGGGTTTTTTTAGAAAAATATCCAAAGTAGCTAAGGTTCTCCAAAGAGAAATATACTATTGAATTCCGAAAATGGTTTAGCAATAAGAAAAATAACAATAAGGGAAAAATAAGTAAAATCCAAAAGAATACAAAAATTATGAAAATACCCCCACGATACATAAAAACTCCAAATTGAGGCTATGAACAACCTCATATGGCTAAAAAATGATCATCTGCATGGCATTGCCATGTGTTAGGCTCATAATAACGTTTCGCTATGACCGTGCAAATTTCATGACATTCTCACACGGTAGTTTTTGACCCGAGTTTTCTTCTACATCAGTCACCCCAACTTGAAAAGGACTCATTATCGAGGTCGGTTTAGAATAAAGTGGATCATCGGGAAATAACTGAACCAAATTAACAACATTAAAATTAGGAGAGATTGCCCAACCATCTAGCAAATCGACAACATAAGCATTATGTTTGATTTTCTTTATAATCTTGCACGACCCAAACTTTTTCGGTTTCAACTTGTTATATGGTCCTGCTCGAAATCTCTCCTTGTGCAAATGAACCATCACCATCTTACCTTCCACAAATACCTTAGATGGATTTTTCTTATCACCAACTATTTATACTTAGTGTACTTAGTGTTGGAGGCCTTAATATTCCAAGCAACTTCAGCTTGTACTTCATCAATCCTTTCTGCCATATGTTCAACAACAATACTATAACTTGGTAGCTTCGGTAATGGTATCAAGTCAAGAATGTGTTGAGGGGGTCGTTGATACACAACCTCGAATGGAGTCTTACCAGTAGTACGATTCACCATTATTATTAAATGCGAATTCAGCAGGAGCGAGAATGAAATCACACTGTTTGAGGCTATCACTGCATAAACAACTAATAATTGAAGGTTCTGCTGACCACTTATGTCTGCCCATCAATCCATATGTGAAAAGAACTGCTAAACTGCAACTCACTATGAAATTTAGGGATTAATGCAAAAAAAACCCTGTGTTAATGTGAAAATGCAAAAAAACCCCTGTGTTAACGAAATAGGCTAAAAACCACCCTGTGTTCTTAAAAAGTTTGCAAACAGTGGATTTTTGGAAAAAAAAGTGCGTGTTTTTCATGTTTTTCACCTTTAATGACATGCTTCTTTGTTTGGAGAGTGTATAAATGACAAAAAAACATGTCATTAAAGGTGAAAAACATGAAAAACACACTTTTTTTTTCCAAAAATCCAATGTTTGCAGACTTTTTACGAACACAGGGTGGTTTTTAGCCTATTTCGTTAACACGGGGTTTTTTTTTGCAATTTCACATTAACACAGGGTTTTTTTTGCATTAATCCCTTCAATTTATACCACAGAGAATGCTAAAAATGGCTAAGAAACTTAGTGTCCCTTTCAAAAGTAAAGGTTTTAGGAATACCATATAAACGAACCACATCCATAAAGAATAAAGTACCAATATAGGCAGCATATGAAGTCTTCTTGGAAGGGATAAAATGTTACATCTTTGAAAACCGATCAACCATTACCAAAACTGAGTCATACGTTCATTGAGTACGTGGTAGTCCCAACACAAAATCCTTAGAAACATCTTCCAAAGGGGCTATTGGAATAGGTAGAGGCATATTCAAGCCAAGGTTTTGCTAGTATCCGTTATTACTCTGACAAACCATACATTTCAACACCGAATAGGAAACATCGCGCTTCAACTGTGGCCAATAATACCTTTATTCAACCACAACAATTATCTCTACCAAAATGACCCCCTTTGTGTAACTCTAAGATGAGATTCTCCTAGATAAACCCGTGTGGGATCCATAACCGGTCCTTATAAAATAGAAAGCCATCGTGTAACATAAAAGGCCCCACAGTTGTTCTGCCAGTGCACCTTACCCATTCAATAGAGAAATCAGCATCATCTCGATGCAACTCTTTGAAATAGTCAAAGCCCACTACTTCATTTTGCATTGTCACTAATAATTGTTCTTGACGACTCAACGCATCAACTACTTTGCTGTGTTTTCCGCTTTTATGTTTGATTACAAAAGTGAACTATTGCAAGTAAACCACCCATCGAGCATGCATTCGATTAAGTTTTTCTGAGCATTTATGTACTTGAGAGCCCCATAATTTGTTTACAATACAAACTCTTGTTGAAATGTACTACTCGTAATGTTGACTACTTACACAACCGCTTACAATTCAATTTCATAAGTTGTCCACTTTTTTTGTGCATCACTCAGCTTTTCACTCATGAAAGCTATCGATCATCCAGTCTATGAAAGTACAACATCAATACCAAAAATAGAGGCATATGTTTTGCAGAATATGCATATGTTATGATGAAAAAAACACCAAAAAAAAAAACTAAAAATGGGGGAATATGCAGAATAAAAAATAACAAAATGGGGTGATTCGCAAAAAAATTAACACATGGGAGTTTGACGCAAGTTTTGCATATCACAGGAGAGTCTTATGCAATTTTCCCCATTTTTGTGGTACTTTATGACAAGAGTAGTATCAATAGTCCCCATAGAGAAACCTTTGTTAACAAGAAATTTACTCTATCTTTTGTACCAGGCTCTTGGAGCCTGTTTTAACCCGTAGAGAGCATTTGATAACTTGAAAACATGTTTTGGAAAAGAGTCATTTATGAAACCAGGAGGTTGTTCAACATATACATCTTTATTTATCAAACCATTTAAGAAGGCACTTTTGACGTCCATTTGAAAAAAAGTGAATTTCTTAAAACTAGCAAAGGCAAGTAACATGTGAATAGACTCAAGTCTAGCTACTGGAACATAGGTTTCATTGTAGTCTATACCTTCTTCCTGATTGTAGCCTTTAGCTACTAGTCTTGCTTTGTTCTGAGTTACCTTACCTTTTTCATCGAGTTTGTTTCTCAAGACCTATTTGCTACCAATGACTAGATGATCAGTGGCTCTTTTTGCCAATGTCCAAACTTGATTCTTTTTTAATTGAACAAGTTCTTCCTCCATAGCCTTTATCTATGACTCATCATTTAAAGCTTCGTCAATGTTTCTTGGTTCGGTAAGAGAAAGAAATGCACAACTACCAGTGTTTTCAAACATTAGTCCCATTATGTTTTAAACTAGATCTGGTGGTAATTCTAGCATTTGGATTTTCTAGGATGATATCTATTCGATGACTTGAAGCATGCTTGCATTTTCTTTGTCTGGAAGTTCCAACATCTGTTGGATCTTCTAACTCCTCTTCATTGACAGAATCATTGTTGATGTTAACATCTATGCTTGGAACTTCCGGATGTTTTGAAGGAGTATCAGAGTTTTTACAGGTGGGAGTACCAATTATACCTGCAGGTTCCGAGCTCAAAGATTCTTTGGCTGTAGAAGGGCTAGTTTCATCAAAGATAACATGTATAGATTCCTGAATAGTTCTTTTACTTTTGTTGAAACACGGTAAGATTTGCTACGAGTAGAATAACCCATGAAGATTCCTTCATCAGTCTTGGAATCAAACTTTGTAAGATAGTCCCTATCATTCAGGATGAAACATTTGCATCCAAAGACACAAAAATAAGATATGTTTGGGACTTTATCATACCATAATTCAAAAGGATTTTTCCTAATGAAAGGCCTTAGGAAAACTCAATTTGAAATGTAACAGGCAGTGTTCATGGCTTCTCCCCAAAAGACGGTAGGTAAGTCATATTCATGAAGCACGGTTCTAGCCATCTCTTGTAAAACACGATTTTTTCTTTCCACACCCCCGTTTTGTTGAAGGGTTTTAGGTGAGGAGAAATTATGATTCTATCCATTTTCTTCACAAAAAATAGTAAAATTATTTTCCTCAAATTCAGTACCGTGATCACTACGAATGCGTTTGATGGAATTTTTTTTTTTCATTTTGCAAACGTTTAGTGAGAGGGATAAAGGAATCTAAAGCTTTATTTTTGTGGGCTAGAAAAAGCACCCAAGTAAACCGAGTGTAGTCATCCACAATTACGAAAGTATATTTCTTACTTGCCATGGTTGCGGTCTTCATTAGTCCAAAAAGGTCCAAATGGAGAAGTTCCAAAGGGTAGGATGTAGAGATATCATGCTTTGGCTTGAAAGAACTCTTGACTTGCTTCCCTTTCTGACATGCGTCACAAATCTTGTTTTTGATAAATGGAATTTTAAGAATGCCTCTGACAAGATCCTTTTGTGGATAGATGGGTGAGAAGCTCCATGTTAGCATGTCCCATCCTACTGTTCCAGATCCAAGTACCATCATCTTCGGCTACCAGATACTTAACATCTTGTTTGGTAAGCTCATCAAGATTTATACAATAAACATTCCCATCACAAAAAGCATTGAAGATTAATGTATCGTTTTTCATAATGGAACAGTGAGTTGGATAAAATTGAACTTGGTAACCCTTGTCGCAAAATTGAATGATACTATAAAGGTTATGTTTTAAACCTTCTACCTAACATACTTCCTCAATAATGGTGGATCCATTCTTACCAATGGATCCCTTACCTATAATATTTCCTTTTGTATTGTCAGCAAAGGAGACTTTTCCACCAGCAAAATCATTTAGTGTAACGAATTTTGATTTGTCTCCTGTCATATGCCTGAAACATCCACTATCCAAGTACCACTTGTTTTTCCCGATCTGGTTCCGAGGTGAATCCTGCATTAATTGCTACAGTTTCTTAGGTACCCCATAATGAGTTTTGGAACCCAAACGAGTTTAGTGCCAATATCTCGTTTCGTAAAACATTGTCAAGAAATATGACCAGTTGTACCACATGTATGATAAGTTTTCTTTTGGACCTTTCCATAAGGTTTTCTTTGATTTTGCCATTTATGAATTTTTTTACCGGAGCTTTGAGCAAATTCTGATGAGAAGTTTTGATGAGGAGAATGCATGATATCTCTGCCTTTAATAGTCCTTTTAAAATCTTGGATTTGTTTCCAAACCGAAGTATTTTCCTCAATGAGGTAATCTCTTTCTTTTTGAAGACAAAATTTTTCTTCAGTAAGATTCTTGATGCAAAGATCCAATTTATTTTTATCACGAAGAATTTTTGTAAGACTTTCTTGGAGAAGTTTGTTTTTGTAAATCAAGTTTTCAATTTGATTTTCATAATACTTAATGATATCATCCATGTCTAGATTGTCATCAAAATCATCAACAAAATTTAATTCAAAGTTGGATTTTGGTGATACCTGTTTGTTGACCATAAAGCAGTCATCCTCATCATCGAAGTTCTCAGATTCAGATTCATCCAAAGGGGAAGATAAGGCATGCTATTTGGAACCTCCATCATTTTGCTGGAACTTCTTTAGCTTCGGACAATCTGGTCGAATATGACCTGGTTCTACACATTCATGGCACAAAATTTTGTTGTTCTTCTGTGGGTCCCTTTGTTTGAAGTTATTTATGGGATTGCGTTGGAACTTCTGACTTTTCTTAAGAGATTGTAGTTGTCTCGTGACCATGGCAAGTTCCTCACTGAATTGTTCATCACTCATTTCTTCTGGTTCCAAGATACCAGTAGAGAAAGCAATAAATTTTTGAGTTTTTGACACTGAGCTTTCGTCTTTGGACATTAAGGTCATTTCAGGTGAAGTGAGAGATCCAATGAGATCTCCCATAGTCATGACATTCAAATCCTTTGCTTCATGTATGGCAGTGACCTTGAGAGTCCATTCCTTGGGGAGAGACCTTAGTATCTTCGATTTGCTCATTTTCAGGAATGACTTTTCCATGTCCAAACATAGGATTTATGACTTTCATGAAACAAGTATACATCTGACTGATAGTTTCATCGGATTTCATATGGAACATCTCATATTGGTGAACTAATAGAGCAACCCTTTCTTGTTTAACTTGACTGGGACCTTCATAGGTGACTTGTAGCATATCCCACATTTGCTTGGCTAAAGTACAAGTACTGATGCAGTTGTACTCCTCTTTGGTAAGAGTGCAGGCTAGGATGTTTTCAACCTTAGCATTCATTTGTAGGGTTTTTTAATCCTCATCATCATAATCGTCCCACTCTTGGGAACATTTCATCCATTTACCGTTTTAACTGGAATAGTTGGTCCTTTCATTATGATTTTCCATGGTTTGAAACCTATGGAAATGACGTACTTATTCATTTGATCCTTCCAGATTGCATAGTTTGATCCATCGAAAAGCGCTGGGCGAGAGTGAGATTGCCCCTCTGCATGAGTATCGGCAATGGGGGTGGCCATGTGGATCTTCAAACTTGAGTGGTTAAACCCTCAGAATTGAGCCACCTGGCTGTGATGCCAAATATAACTAAAAAATCAACGTAACTTAATAAGCACCAGAGTTATAAGCTGAATAATACTTTTATTGAATGCTAAAAGGTGGAACATATAAGTTCCAAAACAAAATCCAGAAGGAAACTGAAAAAACAACTAATGTTATCTAAAAGAAACAACAAACACACTCGATATGAGGATTTGAGTAACGCTCAAAAGATTATAGAGACTAAGTGTGGAACCAGATGGAATTTCCACACAACAACTCTAATATGGATTACAAGAGAGACTCGACTCCAGAACTCCTCCCCAGTTACTTGTGTTTGTTGAGTGAAACTCCAAAGCAGCTAATGGTACTTTTTCTTCCTTACTGGAACAGAAGATTTTACCTAACAAGAAAAATTACAAGTAATGAGTGTAAGCTTAAGAGTGCTTTAAGAATTTTGTGCTCCTTTGAGAAAGAGATTTCCAATATTTATAAGAATAGAGATAAGAGCAAATAATTAATCTTCAATGGCTCTTTCTAAAGATTGACATAAACGGCTACTTTCCTAGGAATAAATAAGGGAGGAGATAAGGTATATTAATTTCCAAAGATAAACAACGCAACATACAAGATATGTTTACTTCCCTTTTATTGACGGATTTGATTGATCATGATGCCGTTTACCATGGATATAAGTCCTGCGAACAAGGAAAGAGAAGGATAAATATGTTAAGTAGAGATTTCCTTGTCATTATCATAATCAACCTGATTGAGTACCAAAAAGGACTATAGAATTGCTCCCACCACGCAGAAGCCTCACTTCGCAATTTATAAGCGACATACTTTGCGTGTTTTCTGCAATCCCCATCAGATCAAAGTATTTTCAACTTCTGCAACCACATCTATGAAATCTTCAAAATCGAGATTTTCGGTAAAATTTGGTAGATTAGCCTTGATTTTGGGATACTGTTTGCGATATCCAGACGTAACAATATCTTCTTTTCCCACCGAAGTTGAATCTACACTAATCCTAGTCGGAGGAGCATGGGGATTGGCCCCATATCCAACATGTCCTACAACTTGAGGAACTGCCCGTTGTGTAGGGTTATTCCAACTTGTAAATTCCTTAATGCCTCCATCATCATATCATGTTGTTGTCACGATTGCTCAAGTTGTTGTTGGATCTGTTGTGACATCAATGGAAGCATTTGGACGAGAACAAGATTGAGTTCGTTGTCAGCCATATCGCAAGATAAACCTCGCTCTTGATGCCAACTGACGCAGCGGAATATGCAAAAGTGAAGAAGAAAACCTTTCCATGACGATTTCTCCAATAAATAGCCAAAGTAGCTAGGGTTCTCCAGAGAAAAATATATTATTGAATTCGAAAAAATCGCTAGATATAAGAAAAATAGCAATACTTAAAGGGAAAACAAGGAAAATCCAAAAGAACCGATTTGAGGCCCTAAACGACCTCGGTTTGGCTCAGAATGCTGTTTCGCTATGACCTGCAAATTTCGTGGCATTATGATCCAATAGATTTTTGACCCCGAGTTTTCTCCTACATTAGTTGATGTGATGTGTCTTTTTTAGTAAAATGTGTTTTACTGTGAGTTAATTTGTGAAAATCTCAAAGCCAATTTGAAATTTTTTTCGGGCCTACTTCAAAAAAATTATGTCAAAATGTATGTTTTTTCTTTTAAAATAAGAAAACGTGATAGAAAAAATGTATAAGTTTGAAGAGTTGCTTGGAATAGCCATGAGAGAATTTGGATAAATGGTCATGTCATTCATATGGAGAAATTACTTTTTCTGGATTTTTAAAAAGTTGAGAGAAGAAGATAGTGTATTATTTGGGAATTTTTTTTAAATCTCACATCCAAACATGTTTTTCTTGAATTCTTTTTTATGAGATAAAATTTTCTAAAAAAATCAACATCCATCCATAGCTATGATACATGGATATGGATACGATGATACAGATATGATACGACACGAATACGAAATACAACAAATTTCAAATTTTTTGGATAAGATACGTTGAATGTGTATGTGCATATATAATATTTAAAAATAAATTTGATTTGGGCATTGCTCGTAAATCTGTGTGCATTGTGTTTCTTTATGTTTTATGCTTGTGTGTGTGGGTTGAGAATGTGTTAAACGCTTGAACAATCAAACACTCGGGTTGTGGGAAAAACACGAAGGTTAAAGTGAGGTAAAGGCTGGCTGATTTGTGGGAAATCAGGCTACACAGCAGGCCTACGTGTGGGAAAATTCATAGTGAAAGTTTACTGTTAGGAATTTCATGTTAGATGTTTTGATGATGACAATGAGGATTACTTGTTAGACCCCAAAATATGTAAGTTTGATTTTAATAGAAATCATGTATAAGCTTTGAGCATTAGAATTGTAATAGGCTTTATAGGCTTTGATTTATTTTTATTCTATATTGTTAGGCTAAGTAGTCTTAGGCTGAGCGTCTGATAATTTCTGAGTGAGCTTATTAGTAGTTAAGGTTGAAAACTCAAGTGCCTGAAGTCTGAATGAAGATAAAGATTCCAAGCGTCCATATGACCAGCTATACCAAGCGTTACTTATAGGACATAAGTAATTCAAGGATGAATAAACGTCTATCAATGATTGGTTTCACCTGAATTTATTTCTAAGTCCAGAAGGAGTTTAATGCAAATATTCTCAGTGCATTAAGTGCCAACGGGCATTTAATTCAAATGCATTCAATGCTGATAAGAGCATTAAATGTGATAAGTTCTTTCGGACGTACGGAGAAGCCACCCTATTGGAATGTCAACTATTCACAGACTGTAGCACCAACTTTTGTGAAGTAGATTTTCAGGAAAAAGGACTAAAGTTGTTCACTCGCGGAAGTGAGAGACACGCACCTGTGCATGTGTCAAACGGACACTTTTTCCAAGAATGCCTATAAATAGAACTTCAACAACAAGCCAAAACATACGATTAATTCCAAGCCAAACTGCTGTTGAATTGAAGTCTCATTCCTTAAACTCTCAGAAAAGCCAGAACATTCAAGCAAAAATTCTCTTTGCTTTTCTTCAATTCCTGAGACAGTCAACCAATATCTCAAACATTCTTTTTGGAGAAACCTACATTACTATTGAGATATTCCTAGTTGTTTGAACTTTATCAAAATCAAACAAACCTTTCAGAAAAACCCTATTCAAGCCTTGCGATCTGTGTGAAGTCGAAGTTGGATACTTGCATTATTTCTGAGTGAAAAAAGCAAGAGGATAGAAGCAATTCGGAGCAGAAATCTGTGTGATCAAGGAGCTCAAGTCATCAACATCCATCTCTCCCTAAATTGTAGAAGTTTCTCTGTGATTCTTTGAGAATTATCTTAGTGGATTGCCTCCGAGTGTTCAAGGAGAAGAAGGACGTAGTTTGGATTACACCACCCAACGAACCTTACAATTATTGTGTTATTTACTTTATAGTCAATTTTCTTATCATCATATCATTATATAAATTGATTAAGTAAAACACAATTATAGCTAAGCAACTAAGATATTTTCTGTGACGCTAAAGCTTTCAAAAGAGAAGACTCCAAAATCATTCTGCTGTGCTAACACTGATCAAAGAACTGAATGCTTAAACCTATTTGGTTATAGTATTCAAATCTTGAAGTCTAAGTTAACTTTTTAAGGCAGTCTTTATTAGACGCTCAAGTCAAGCGCCTATTTTCAAGCGTCCAACGAATTTCAATACGAATCTTTTTGAAGTCGAAAAAGGCTTCAGGGTCAATTCAACTCCCCCCTTCTAGACCCTTTCGTGTGCCACTTGAGAGCAACATTTACCCCTGTGACAGTAATATATTCATTGACATAAGTGAAATTTTATCTAGGTTTCTAAATTTCTTTTCTATTTGTTTAACATTTAAGTTTTAATTTTTAACAAAAGACCTAAAATATTATCTCTTTTCTTATTTTAGCCCAAGAAGTATTATATAATATTGAAAGAAAAATACTTACCTGATATTCAGTATGTGTCGGATACTTCCAATTTTGTATTGGATATGGTATCCAAAATTTTCTCTCTTTTTTTTCACTTTGAACACTTCAAAAATGTTCCAGATACAGTATCAAAAAATATCTGTATAGAATACGAGTACGATACGAATGCGATGCTGCACGGAGTCATTTTTAAGATTACGAGTGCATCATAGTCTCGTTGATACACAACCATAGGACCCTAAGTCATGCAAAAGTTAACAACATTTCAGGTTGTTTATTATGAAGACATAATATCCTTTTAAATGCGACTCTTTCAGTAAAGAACAAAACAAATCAGAGCATTGAATAATTAGGAAACGAAATTAACAAGAAAACAAAAAACTGGCAAATGTAAATTAACAAGAAAACAAAAAACTGGCAAATGTTTGCCAGCGTGCACCTAGTCTACTTCAATTGAAGTCCACTAATTTATCATATGTATATGTATCTAGAAATAGAAGAAACTCAAACGGCAAAGATTCATCTATAATTTTAAATACCAATTACCAATACCAACAAGCAATGTCTTGTTTCAAAAATCTATATAAAGAGCACCTCACCCTTTCATTCTCCACAACCTAAATACAATCACCTTTTTCTCATTGTTGATACATAATCCTTTTACTAGTAATTCATTTTTCAATCTGCACAAAGGGCTTTCACAGAAAATGATTCAAAAAATTATCTTCCTTGCATTTGCTCTCTTCCTTCAAGGAACTTTTGGTACTTAATTCCTAACAAATTAACGTCCTTCCATTTACAACTTATTTCAATTTCGTGCTTTTCGTGTATTTCGCAATACAAGCCAGTTCACAATAAGTGTATAAAAATTCACTTTAAATACTTATGTACTTAATTAGCGTCCATGATGAAATTACACCGAATTGAACTACTATAAATATTTTTCTTACTAACACAACTTTTTCTTATGATATGTAGGGGTACTAGTGTGCGAGGAACTGCCAATTGGGATGTGCACCTTCTCAATCTCGTCTACTGGAAACAGATGCTTGCTAGAGACTTTTGAGTTAGGTGATGGGAATCTGAAATTCCAATGCAAGACATCTCAAGTGTTGGCCCTAAACATGCGAGAATATATTGAAAGTGACGAGTGCGTGAGTTCTTGTGGGGTCGATAGGAACTCGTTTGGCATCTCATCCGACTCTCTGCTTGACTCTGAGGTCACCCTCAAGCTATGCTCTCCACAGTGTTATAATAATTGCCCAAACATCCGTGATCTTTACTACAATTTGGCTCTAGCAGAAGGTAATTAATTCTACTAATTTTACCTGGTGTTAGAAAACTAACTAAACTTTTGAACATCAAAATGATTAATATAAACTTTGGCTTAAAATTAAATAGGAGTGCTACTACCTGAATTATGCAAGTCTCAAGCAATGAGTTCGCGTCGATCAGTGATTCAACTTCAAAGTTCAGGTGCAGCTTCAGGTCCTATGTCTGCTGCAGCTGCTGCTCCAGCCTCAGCCACATCATCTTCTTCTAATGATTGTGCTCCATCACCCATGTAACTAACTATATTATGAATTATGATTACACTCTTGTATGTATTGTACATTCTGATTTATATATGAAAGAGGGCTACCTTATTTCCCTCATTACTTTTACTTTTCATTTTTTCTTATTACTGTGGGATAATTACAAAATACTCCCTAACTTATGGGCCATATACAACCCTCGCCCTCATCTTTGGCTCTGTTTAACAAAAAGGTTCTTCCGTTAAATTTTCTATCGAAAAATGATGACGTTAGCAGTTAGTTTTTTCAAAAATCCATTTTTGCCCCTAGAGTTGACCTGGTGTAAATATTGACTATTTTTTCGGACAAGTCTACCCTTTTCATGTTAGGAGGATGCACGCAATCTATTTAAAAAACTGAGGGAGATGGTTGTATTTGAAATAAAATAAATATGATTGATTTAATAAAATATTTAGAAATTCTAATAATATGTATATAACTATATGAAAAACACAAAAATAATATATTTAATGATATATATATATATATATCATTTATTAAAATATTAGAAATTTATATACATATTAATTACACATAAAAAAATTCATATATATATGAAAAACACAAAAATAATATATTTTTTATGAAAAATACATATAAATATAATACATTTATATATATATGTACATATGTATATTTTTATATCCATAAAAAAAAGAAAAAAATAACAATAAAAAAAGCTGTTCATCGTCTTCACAACACCGTGGAGACGATGAGCAGCTGCAACACCAAATCCCCTCCCACCACCTCACGCTGCCACACTCTCCCATCCCCTCGCGCAGCCATCCCCAAATACCCTCTTTCCCCACAGTACTAACACACACACACGCAGAAACACAAAATCACGCGCGCGCGTGCATACACACACAATGAATCTCACACACACACACACATATATATATACACACACGCAGACACCGGCAAATTCACACACACACCCACATTTTATATTTTGCGCAACACATATTCTATACATCGTCTTCAAGTAAAAAAGAACTAAATTATATGTAAAAAAAGTAATTAAATTAATCTAATTAGTAAATAAGAAAAAAAGTCAAAGAAAATTAGTTTATTCTAATCATCATCTTCAAAACAATGAAGAGTAGAAGCTAATACTTCAATTTCTTTGCCCCAGGGGTATAAGTATCTAATTATCTAATATTAATCCAATTGATATATGATATTAATCAATAATTATCTAATTTAATTAATTAAATTATTTATTATTAATTAAATAATAAATCAATCTAATTATTTATTATTAATTAATTTAATTTAATTTAATTAATCAAATAAATTAATTTGTTTATCAAATGCAAATTACTTGAATAACCTTATTTGATAACTTGAGACTTTCTTCGCTTAATTCCTTTAAAGCGCGACTCTCTAGGTCCGTCTTAATTGACAATGGAAGGAAACCAAGGATATGAATGTCACTTAACCAGTCTTGTGGACTCACATCGAAACCAATTGAGATTAAAATGATTTAATTAAAACAAACATCTAGGTCACAAATACCATGTGAGTATAAGCATTTTATTGTAACATCCTGATCGAGTGAGAGTCATGTAATGTGTCAAACTCATAGGACTCGATGTTGTGCTTAATTAATCATATTAAGATAAAATTACCACACTATCCCTCGTGTTCCACACGAGTTAGTTTTCCTGTTTTGGCTAAAGACTTATAATTTCATTTACCTATGATCGCACAGGACGTTAACTCGTTTACTATTCGAGATAGTGATTCCCATATTGGCAGTCACTGAACGATTGCTGCTTGCCCACTTAGACCATACTTCGAGGTCGATCCCACCGAAGGGTGAATTGGATCTAACTACTCAAATAACAAGTCTAGTGTCACAAACACAACCTTCGTTGCTCCTCAGGTTTGAGGCTCACGCACACTATCGTGATTCGTAATCCAATCATTGAAAGTCATTGAGTAAATACCAAAGTGATTGAATTATAGTGAGCCGTGTTCAAAATATGTCAATTTCATTGACGTGTCTATGGCACAAGCTCCCACTATAACATAGTGACCGACTGACACTTCTTGTCAGAGCCTGTGTCATACAAGTCTGATCATAATCCTTATTACTGTCATTGAGATTCATATGAACAATTATAAATTACCTTTTATTCCATAAAAATAGTTTGTACAACATAAAGGTGAAAGCCATGTACAATCTAATTCCTCATTGGCATTTAGGGCATAATCTTAACAGTCTGATGGGCAAGATGGCTGGATCACTTTTTATCGGAACTTTTAAAGAGCTACACAATTATTCGGACTAGTATATATAGACGTTTTTCGTCCATTTAGTGAAATGGCTCATGCAGGTTTGCACTACTTCATCACATTCACTGATAACCATAGGTTTGATCTAGTGTATCAGATGAAGCACAAGTCTAAATCCTTTGAAAAGTTGAAGGAATTCAAGGCTTTAGTGAAAAATCAAACCGGACAACATATAAAGGCTTTACAATCAAATTGTGGAGGAGAATATACGAGTGTTGAGTTGGATGAGTTCCTGAAGGAACAAGACATAGTGTTATGAATCACACCTCCAGCGACACCACGACTGAATGAGGTAGTTGAGCGTAGGAACCGAAAGTTGTTGGATTCTTAACTACACTAACTTATTCATTTCATTGTGGGGTCAGTGTTCTTATTATTGTTGTTGTTTGTTAGGAATTTCATATTAGAGGTTTTGATGATGACAAATAGGACTTTCTGTTAGATTCCGAAAAGTGTAAAAGCTTTCATAGAATGTTATGTATAAGTACCTGAAAGCTTATTTATCTTAGGCTTATAGTATTCATCTTTGTAGAATTCCTTAGACTAAGTATGTGACACTAAAACACTTAGGAAAATTCTGGGTGAGTCTACCAAGTGATGAAGGTGAAGATCAAGCGTCTAAAGCTACAATGGATAAAGATATCTTGAAGCGTCCGTCAAACGCTTTAGGGATTATCCCAGTGCTCAAACTACGAATGGATAACTCAGGCCGAATACTCAACATCAAGTGAAATGACGGAATTCTCAGTGAGACTATCAAGACAAGATTGAAGAGTAAGCGTCTGAAATTCAGGATCAGTCCAAGCGTCTGTCCAATACACGAGAATAACTATTCTCTTCAGCAAGCGTCCAAAAGGGTTAAACCAACACAACCTACAAAGAACGTAACCTGAAAAAGAATTCAGACCCAAAAAAACCATCCAAAGACTTAAAAGAATGCATGAATCAAACGGACGAATTATTTCCAACGGAAATAAGACAAGATGCATTAAAAGTCGGATAAGTGCTATTAAAATATAAGCACTATAACTTATGGGCAAGCCATATCTTTGACCTAGACTGTCAGATTTATGAAACCAAGACCATGCCTAACCAATTAAATATACCCAAAGTTAGAAATGTTTGAACTCAAGGAATGTTTGGGGAAACGAGACTCCAACCGAGTCAAACGGACAAAAACCACCAATATCTTATAAATAGCTCTTTCAACAAACAAGTAACATGATGAAAAAGTGACACACACAAAAATACCGACCTTGTTGAAAGAAAAGCTTACTAAAAATCATAGCCAAATATCCATATAAGCTTTTCACAAATATTCCAGAGACAGTCACCCATATCTCAAATCTCTTGTTAAGAAGAACCTATACTACCATTGAGATATCCCCAAGTTGTTTGAACTTTCCAAAAACAAACAAACCCGTGACCAAAACCATCAACACCTTTCATCTGAGTGAGAAAGCTGGTTGACTTGCAAGCAATATTTTTGTGTAAAAGAAGCTTGTTGAAGTTGATCTCTATTGGAGCTGAAATCTGCGTGACCAAGGAGTTCCGAGATCAAGAGTAACTTGCACCATTTCTGAGTGAAAGAAGCAAGGGGATAGAAGATCTTTAGTGGAGATGAAATCTGTGTGACCAAGGAGTTCCAAGATCATATCCAATCTCCCTCTATCTTGTAGAAGTCTCTGTGTGACTCTTCGATAATCATCATAGTGGAAAAACCTCCCTGATAAAAGGAGAAGAAGGACGTAGCTGGGATTACATCACCCAGTGAACCTTACAAATATCTTGTGTCATTTACCTCTTTAAGCATTCATTGTTTTACTGCTTTACTATTCATACTGCATACATTCTGATAAAATCTTAAAACAACTAAGCAACTACTTTCGATCAATTAACTGAACGCTAAGCTATAAAATACTTCCGCTGTGCTAACTCTGATTTAGTGACTAAACTCTGCCCTACTTTGGTAAGCGTTGAAATCACCGAGTCTAAGTTAACGTTTCTCAAGCGTCACATCCAGCGCTTAAACTTGTCAAGCGTTCAAATACTTCAAAGTGATACGAATTTTTAAGAAGTCGAAAAAGTCTTCAGGGTCTATTCAACCCTCCCCCCCTTCTAGACCCTTTCGTATACCACTTGGGACCAACAAGTGGTATCAGAGCGGTTGAAGTTGAAACCTAAGCGTTTCCAAGCGTAACTGCTTGTTCAGATCCATCTTTTTTTTAGTCGCTTCAAAATTACTTTAAAATTCTTCATGGCATTTTCTAAAGTCCCCAAGTTGACCGAGTCAAATTATGACTCTTGGAAGGTCAAAGCGTTTACTTATTTGTGTTCATGTGATGATGAAATGTGTGATATCATTTCAGATGGGCCAATCAAAATATACAAAGTTATCACCAGAGCGCCGGAAGCCACAGGAGAAACACCTGACGGTTATGTGGAGAAGCCCAAACAAGAATGGTCCACCGATGAGCGTCGACGAGCCAATCTGGACAATGTCGGTCGGAATGCATTATACACAGCCATTGGTGACAATGACAACTTATTCAACAAAGTCAAATCATGCAATACAACTAAAGAAATTTGGGATAAGTTGGCTACTATTTGTGGTGGCTCAGCACAAATAAAGGAAAACAAATTATCAATTGCCAAAGAAAAATTCAACGGCTTCAAGATGCTACCTAATGAGACGTTAGAGCAATTAGACATGAGGTTTACAGCCCTTGTCACTGAACTAACATCTCTGGGAATGGAGCTACAAAATCGAGAAACGGTGGTCAAAATCTTTAGGAGTCTTCCAAGCAGATTCCTGATGAAGACAACTGCAATGAGAGAATCAAACAATCTGGACAGCCTAACTCCAGAAGATGCTTTTTCAGAACTCAAAGCATTTGAGTTTGAGCTGAATTCGGCCAGTGATGCAGTAAGTAATCCAGTGATCGAATCTGGAGCGCTAATGGCATCAATCAAAGGAAAACCTATCAAAGAAAAAGGTTCGGACATAAGTGAGGAAGAAGAACTGGCGCTTCTAAATAGATTCAGGAAATTCCTGAAATATGAAAAGAAGGGAAACAGTCCTAAGCACCCAGGACAAAGTTCATATCAAGCGCTTCCTCAAATACAACCACAATATCAAGCGCCTCACTATCCTGCGTCCTCCTCCCTAGCGCCAATTCAATATCAAACTCCTTCTCATCAAGATCTCTCAGCGCCTGCAGCGTTAAACCAACGATCCACAAGATTAATAAACGAACAAAAGATGAAGACCAATCTTTGTTACAACTGCAGGAGACCAGGGCATTTCCAAGTTAATTGCCCATATCCAAATGTGTCTAAACCTACAAAGCAAGATCACACGGATAGAAACCAATTCAGGAGCAACCTGAGACAACAAGGCTTGCTAGCAGAATCAGAACCTCTCTATACGCCTGAAGAGGACTTGGAATCATCAGATGAAAGCAGCGATGATGAACCATCAAAGGACTCAGCATTCATTTGTCTCATGGCAAGAGTAAATGAAGCATCTAACAGCGTACCATCTGAGGTAACCACTGATCTGTATCATCCTCTCTCTTATGATGAATTACTTGACAAAGTAAAGGAATATTATACAGATTGTCAAGATGCCACCCAATTATTCCAAAATCACCATCGTATTATTTCAGCACTCAGAAGTGATAACTTAACGCTCAAAGCAGAGTTGCAAATTCAGCAACAGTGCATTGAGAAAAACCAATCACTCGAGAGTGAAATTACTCAGCTAAAAGGTGATCTTGATATAATAGTCAAAAGAGAAGCTGAAATGATCGCTAAACTTGCCAAATCAGAGCAGCTTATCTCTTCATTATCAAAAGCGTCTAGAACGCTAGATAATGTGACTAAAGTAACCAGGGCATTTGGTGAAAAGACCGGTCTAGGTTTTGATAAATTCAGTTATAAAGCCAAAGCGTCCAATGTTACAACAATCAACAAAGGAAAAGGTGTAATCTTTGTTGAAGAAAGTTCAATCAGACAAACGCTGAATGAATCAACAAATACTGGTACAAAAGCTAATGATAAAGTCAACATTGACTCAGGCAAAGGAAAGACCAAAGTGAATGTCTCACAAAAGAAAATATATCCAAACGCTCAAAAAGCTAAGGAGATATTTTCTGCCAGTGAATCAAACGTTAAGCGTCCCGCACCAAAAGTGCATCCTAGGCCAGTACCAAACAGAATCAAACGTCCATATCCAAAACAATCCAGTTCATATTATCAACACTATGATAATTGTGAATACGATTATGATTATCACTATAATCAAGGATATTTCTATACATCTAGAAAAGGTATGCAACTCAAAACGAAACCCAAGAAGGCCAATCTTTCTCCCATAGTGAAGATAAGGCAAGTATGGGTTCCGAAAAATCTAATTCACGTCACTAACAAAGAAGGACCCAAAACAAAATGGGTACCTAAAGGAAATTAGATCTGCCCTTTTGAATGCAGGTACCTAGAGCCAACACCGACGCTTCAGTATGGTACATAGCCAACACCGACGCTTCAGTATGGTACATAGATAGTGGATCATCGAGACACATGACTGGATCAAAGGATCTCTTGATCAACTATCGTGCAACCAATGGTCCTAAAGTTATATTCGGTGATAATTCTAAAGGTAAAACTAAATGTATAGGTATCATGCATAGGGGGAACATCATGATAAATGATGTATACTATGTTGAGGGTCTTAAACATAATCTCCTAAGCATAAGTCAATTCTGTGATAAAGGCTTTGAGATTAAATTTTCTAGTGACTTGTGCGAGATAATCGATGTTAAGACAGGATCTACCAAATTAAAAGGAAGAAGAACAAACAATGTATACTTAGTAGATTGGGATTCAACATTAGATAACAACTCTACATGTTTCGTAGCTAAGAATCAAAACGAATTAGGTTGGTTATGGCACAGAAAAATGAATCACCTCAATTTCAAAACAATCTCTCAATTAATATCTCTAAATCTCGTAGAGGGATTACCTAAAGGTTCCTTTAATAAAGATCGCTTATGTGATGCCTGTCAAATGGGTAAACAAGTTAAATCATCCTTTAAGAAGAAGCTTCATCTATCGACCTCTCGAATACTTGAATTACTACATTTAGATTTGTTTGGTCCTATTCAAATCATGAGCGTTAGTGGTAAAAAGTATTCACTAGTAATAGTTGATGATTTTTCACGCTATACATGGGTAGAATTTCTAGCATCTAAAGATGAAACTAGTGCCAAGCTCACCTCTCTAATTCGTCAACTACAAAACTCAAAAGATCTAAAAGTAACAAGAATTAGAAGTGATAGAGGAACTGAATTTACTAACCATATTGTTGAGAAATTTTGTAAAGACTTTGGAATACTTCATGAGTATTCAGCACCTAGAACACCTCAACAAAATGGAGTTGCTGAACGGCGGAACAGAACGCTTAAAGAAGCCGCTAGGACTATGTTAGCCGAATCTAAGCTGCCTCAAAGGTTGTGGGCCGAAGCTATTAACACTGCTTGCTACACTCAGAACCGGTGTATGATCAACAAGCAACATGAAAAGACTCCATATGAGTTATGGAAGGGACGTAAGCCGAATGTTTCATACTTTCATGTATTTGGTTCAAAATGTTTCATTCATAACAATGGTTCTCAAAGCCTAAAGACATTTGATCCTAAAGCAGATGAAGGAATCTTTCTAGGATACGCCAAAAATGGAAAGAGTTTTCGCATCTTAAATAAGATCAAATCGAAGGTTGAAGAATCCATTCATGTTGTGTTTGATGATGCTAACCAAGAACCGAGTAAGGTTAATATTAATGATGCAGGAATTGAAGATTTATCTCAACAAGCGTCACAAATCAATCTGTGTGATGATAGTGATATTGATGAAGATAATGAAATCATTATACCTAATCCTAAGACTACTCGTAAAGACATCAACGATGACATTGCAAGAAACGCTGATGATCATGAAGGGTATGTTCATCAAGAGCAAATTCAATCTACAAACACTGAAGCGCCTACGCAAGGAATTGGTCAAGCGCCTACACAGTTTAATCAAACGTTAGATCAATCTCTTAACTCGTTCCAACCAGACAGAAAATGGCTCAGAGACCATCCACCAGAACTAATTATTGGAGATATTGGAGCACCCGTTAGAACGAGAGCCGCTACAATAAATGAGGCCATGTTTGCAAGCTTCCTATCTCAAATGGAACCAAAGAAAGTGGATGAAGCGCTTAACGATCCAAGTTGGATAGAAGCCATGCAAGAAGAGCTAAACCAATTTGAAAGAAATAAGGTATGGACGCTAGTACCAAGACCAACCCACCAAGGGGTCATTGGAACTAGATGGGTCTATAGAAACAAAATGGATGAGAATGGGATTGTGATTAGAAACAAAGCCAGACTCGTAGCTCAGGGATACTGTCAAGAAGAGGGCATCGACTTTGATGAAACATACGCTCCAGTTGCCCGATTTGAAGCAATCCGCATGTTTATAGCGTTTGCAGCATTTAACAAATTTACAGTGTATCAAATGGACGTAAAGAGTGCATTCTGAATGGTAAACTCCAAGAAGAAGTATATGTGGAGCAACCACCAGGATTCATCAACAACCATGGGAAAAGCATGGTTTACAAATTGGACAAGGCACTCTCTATGGTCTTAAACAACCACCACGAGCATGGTATGACACTCTCTCTATCTTCCTTATAGGTAAAGGTTTTTCAAAAGGCAGCGTTGACACAACGTTATTCAAAATTACCCATAATGAAGATATTCTCCTAGTTCAAATTTATGTTGATGATATTATATTTGGATCTACCAATAAGCGTCTATGTGAGAAATTTTCGAAAATGATGCAAGATCAATTTGAAATGAGCATGATGGGTGAATTAACTTTCTTCCTAGGATTACAAGTTAAACAACTCCCTAATGGCATATTCATAAATCAAACTAAATATACTAGAGATATGATCAAGAAATTTGGTATGGAAAATGCATCACCTTCAAAAATTCCAATGAGCCAAACGCTTAAGCTAGATAGAGACGATAATGGAAAGAAAATTGATATCACTAACTATAGAGGTATTATTGGATCACTTCTTTATCTTACAGCTAGTAGACCCGATATTATGTTCTCAGTATGCATGTGTGCACGATTTCAAGCTGATCCTAGAGAATCACACTTAATTGCTGCTAAAAGAATCCTTAAGTACCTAAAAGGCACACAAAATGTGGGCTTATGGTATCCTAGGGATTCTCCTTTTGAACTAATCGGTTATTCAGATGCAGATTTTGCAGGATGCAAAATAGATAGAAAAAGTACTAGTGGAACATGTCAATTTCTAGGTGATAGACTAATTTCATGGCATAGTAAGAAGCAACAGTCCATCGCTACTTCCACCGCTGAGGCTGAGTATGTAGCCGCTGGAAGCTGTTGTGCACAGATCCTTTGGATGAGGCAACAACTTAGAGATTATGGAATAATCCTAGATCCAACTCCTATCCATTGTGACAATCAAAGCGCCTTAGCAATGACTCAAAATCCAGTTCTTCACTCTAGAACCAAACACATTGACATTCGCTATCACTTTCTACGTGACCACGTTCAAAAGAAAGATATCTCCATGCACTTCATTAGTACAGAAAAGCAACTGGCAGATATCTTCACCAAAGCGCTTAACGAACAACGTTTTCTCACTTTAAGAAGTGAACTAGGTATGATTGATCTAAATGCTTAATCATTCGAAACATCATACTTTTGTTAGGCATGAAATTTAGGGGGAATTCACTGTATGTTATGAAATTTATGGGGAACCTACATAGGGGGAACCTTCAAAGAGCAAACTATACCTAAGTGAATATGACCAAAAATGTTTTCCCTTGCATCGGTCATACGCACTTAGCATCATACACTTAAAACCTTTTTGACGCTTATTACACAAATCTGCCTTAGCGTCTGCACTTCTTTCAAAATAAACTAAACGCTTAGCTTTATTCCCGGCTAAAGCAGTTAGTAAAAAGACCCTTTTAAAAGCAAGCGTACATTACCCTACGCTAAAACGAGAAAGTGGATTAGTCAATCAATGCAATTAATGCTGACTTGACATTCCTCACCCTTCGCTCAAGAAAACCCATGGGTACTCATCACGTTTTTCAAAGATGGTTCAGCACATGTACACGCGTCAGTACAATTACCATGTATCTTAGACGAGTACAACCAGCGCTGAATATTTTAAACCAAAAGTAAAACACTACTACCAAGACCTAATGATAAGTACTGGGAAACTGTGTCCTCATATACACCCTGAAAGGAATAATTCTATATGTTACAATGACCGCTAAAGCACAACCTGTTACTTGAAAGAGACTCCCAAGATTTTCAAGCATCCACATAACACTAAATTGTTTCAAGCGTCATTCTGAATAGGTCCGGACGCTTTAACAAATTTTTGGCGGGCATTTGAATAGTGTTCAAAATTATGATTCCCGAACAGTTTTCATAAAGAACGTATCCGCTTTTCATGGGCACACGTATCACTCTCAGTCTCTGTTTTAAACTTTTAAACGGACTTCAAAATAGTATATGTGGCAGTTACTAAAAGAAACCGTGCCTGTTTAATCTAAATTCACGTCCACAGTTATATTTTAATGGCTGAGATTTATATTCCTCCACGTGTCAACATCTCAAACTTCAAACACACCGAACATTCAAATTGAAGTTTCTGCAGAACACAAACACTCTTATACTCTATTCCATTCGTGCAAAAACAAGTCTCTCTCTTTTTCAAAAATGAAAAATTTTCCTTCGTAATCTCTGTCTACTGCTCACTCATGGCACCCAAGAAAGCTACTGCTGGAACCTCTGAAGTTATTGTCAAGATCACTGAAGGCCTTATAGTTGATTGGAAGTTTCTCTATGAAAACCCCCAAATTGATTTAACGGAAATAATGGATTCTGTAGCAGAGGCTGGGCTTCAGAAATTTCTCACGAAATACTCATATATGTTTCCTGAAGAACTAGAATTTTTCTGGAGAAATGCTCGACTGTCTGACGATGAGACTTCCATCACGTGTTTGTTTCCTGTCTCCAAGAAGGAATCAAAGACGTTCACTCTCTCTGCGGCCTCCATTGCCCAAATTTCTCTCTACCTAATGCTGGAGCCACTTTAGACACTATCACTGAAGAACAAATTCAAGAAGTCTGGACTCAGATTAGCGCTTACGATGATGTTCCATACAAACCGTACTTTGAGAAGAAAGATATAGTGAACAGGTATCGAGTCTTGGCTGATTTCTGCAGTAAAAACATAGAATGCAGAGTGGGAACCTTCGACAAAATCAACCCAACCCAGTTCCAGATGATGACTGCCATCCTACTCAAGATAAAGATCAACTGGAGCGCCTATATATTCAGCAGGTTCAGAGACAGTCTACGCACTTCAAACAGACCTTATGGTCTAGTTTTAAGTGATCTACTCTTTCGAGCAGAGTGCACCTCTTCAGCAGGAGTCACCGTGGCCAAGCATAAGTTCTATGGACCAAGAATCATCAATAATCTCTTCAATCCACCCAAAGTTGGAGGTGCTGCTAAGCCTCTCTCTGAGCGCCAAGTTGTCCGCGCAGCGTCAGATGAGGAGGCTGAGCGTCCAGATCAGGAGAAAGCCAAACGTACTGTGAAGCGTCCCACTGTCACAAAGAAACGGGCTCCTCGAAAGCCCAAGGCTCAACCTATTAAAAACGATGAAGATGACGAGGATTCTATACCCCTCATTAGTCGAAAAGATCTGGAAAAGGTTCTCAAAAATATTGACTTTGAAGTTCCACAGACTCAAGCGTTCCCCGCCGAAGGCATAAATGTGAAGCGTATCTTCAAGAGGCGTAAGCGTCCAACTGCTGCCATCTCTTCTGAGGCTACACAAAGAGATCAAGCTATCGCTGCTGTCCCGATATCATCCTCCGAACCACCAGTTGATGTCCATCTGGATGTTGATATGACCCAAATTGTGGCCATCGCACATGAAGCTGCCATCGAATCTACAAATCTCGAGCCGGATGAACCTGAAATCCCAAGGGCTCAACCATTGCTTGCATTACCTAGTACAACAAAGGCACGCTCAGAAGGTCAGAGCGATGCTAACGACGTTGTGATCCATCGACATTTCTTCAAGCTGGATCCCTCAAAGACTATCGATCACTCAGTCGATTATTTGCCTCCAGCGCCCGCAGAGAACTTCATACTTGCAGGTTACAATGAAGAAAGTCTTATCAATGCCGAAAATGATATCGCCAAGCTCATAAAGTTTGATCTGGTTGTACGCAACACTCTCTTTAATACAGCCTCCACCCCAGCTGATGAAGCTTACTACATAGCGCTTGAACTCGGAAAGACTCCCACACACATCCCGGCTTCCGTCACTCTCCAAGCACAGCGGCAAGGAGGCACGACTCCTCGAGCTGATGTTGACTTAGCTTATTATCTGGACTGTGGGACAAGCAAACCCACTGGCTTCGCTCTCCGCGACTACAACATCAGAGTCTATGAGCGTCAGGATCAGCTTCTGAACCCAACAGAAGAGCTACTAAACAGAGAAGGCTATTCTCACTCTCTAACACTGGTCAAAAGCGAGGAAAACAAGCGCTCAGCTAATCCTCTCCTCCTGTGGAAGAATAAAGGAGTACATGCCGGTGAGCGTCCAGCATCCCTGACCGAGATGATTCAACTTGAAACCGATGCATATTTTGACTGCGTCTGGAACGCTAACTACCAACCCGACAGGTATCGTTTTGAATCCATCTGTGATATTCATCACCAAGGGTTTCGTGCTATACTTAATGCAGGAACTGAGTATTGTATGACTGAGATACGATGGGCTGAAGCTTACATGGGTGACACGTATAAATTTGAAGACTTGGTTAGTGCTCCCCATCTGTTCAGAATAGGGATTCATGATAAAAGGACCAAATTTGCACGCTACATGCTGACGCAGCGCCAGCATAGACTTGGACCCGTTCTGAAGCTGCCTCTGATCCGCCATCAACCTGAACACCGCTTAAGACAAGCGTTGCACAAACTGGCCAACTCTTCTCTACGCTTTGATGATCAAGCGTCCACCAGCGGTTCTTCTCCCATGTCCTTGTCTGAACTGCACCCCTAGCCAATGTGAAGACAACTTTTCTCTCATGATGGCAATTATGCCTCCAGTCTCTCTATTCGACAAAATCTTCACAGACAATCTGCGACAATGGGATGGCTCTCGGATCAATTCTTTCAGAGGATATCCACTACTTCCGTCTATTCGACAAGAAGTCTCCAGTCACTATGATTTTGGTTTATCGCTGCTAGAAAGATCTCAAGCGCTTGCTTCAGCCATCTACCCATACTTGGAAGAGTATTACCAGCTCCGCGTTCCCGACTCTCGGAAACCGAAGACTCTCCCAACAGATCGGCTAATTGGCTTCTCACAACACTATTGCCCAGATGCCTTATTCTCCATCTGCAAAGCGCCCTCCAAACTCTTTCCCACTCATGTGCGGGATATCCTCGGGCCACTGTATATCAGGGCACTGGATAGTCCTATCAGAACGTTCATTCAAGGTACTCATCTCCCCACTCTACATTTGAATGAACTCCTGCAGACTGCTACGTATCCATATACAGATGAACCGTTTGCCAGCTTGGACTTTCGGTTTACGGACTTTAGCCGAATAGAATCAGAATTTCCTGCAGCACCAGCTGAACTGTTACCTGCTCCTGAGCGCCTATTAGAGTTACCTCAAGCGCCTCATTCTCCCAGTCCAACTGAATCCGACTCTACTGCATCCACCGAGTCCAACACTGCTCCAGAGCTTCGAGGAACAGTATTTGATCCTACTAATCAAGTACCTATTGAATCTCTCAAACACACATCTCGTTTTAAACCTTAAGTCCGCCCTGCACTTCCCCACGCTCAACCGTCCATGACTGAATGCCTCACTCAAATACAACAACTCTCTACAGCTACTCAGGCAAGTCATGTGGCTTTAACCAATGATCTACAAGACCGGTTCACGGCTCTCGAGACCTCTCTCACAGACGCTAATCAAGCTCAACTCCTGGTCATGAAAGAACATTTCGACCAGCGTCTAACCACTCTTGAGGCCTCTATCGCTCAGATTGCTGCTCAAATCAGTCTTCTTACTCAGCATTTCATACAGACTGATGATGGCAATAAGGGGGAAAAGAAGGGAGAAAAGAGGAAATCGTCAACATCTAAAGATCAAGTTCCTCCTCCACCATCCAAGCGTCAACACATTGATACTTCTCTCACACTGAGTGCAGAACCAAGGTATCCCTATCCTTCTTGGGTAACCACATCGGTTGAAGCGTCCAATAAGAAAGAAACTCCCAGAGTACTCTATCCAACTCTTCCATTGCCTTCAAGAGCACTGCTTGAACAGTTTGACATTCCTCTTCTCAGAGCATCAATTCCAGAACCAGCTGATCCAGCAGTATTAGCCTTAGAAAGAAAAATGTCTGACTTCGACCAAACCTTCAGAATTTGCCTACGATACATAGGCATCAGTCCAGAGGAATGGGATAAACACTTCATTGCCTTTAAGGCACGACAAGTTCAAGAAAACAAGCACATAATCAGTAAAGATCATGCTGCAATGATGACGTTAGAAGATCAGATAACTGAAGCAATCCGTGCTGAAATGACTAAGAGATACAAGATCAAGCCACGATTTTAATTTTTACTTGTGCCTCTCTCTTTTTAGTTGTAAAATGCCTG
The DNA here is from genome assembly GCA_019426215.1 of Buddleja alternifolia. NCBI lineage: Eukaryota > Viridiplantae > Streptophyta > Magnoliopsida > Lamiales > Scrophulariaceae > Buddleja > Buddleja alternifolia. The sequence continues at coordinate 16,808,773 of CM033402.1, read as the reverse complement.
TACTGAGAAGTATATATATAAAATGCATTTTACAGCTGAAACATCTCGTTAAAGCTCAAACTAACTTACTAACTTACGCTAACCCTCAGGTATCTAACGCTTGAACCAAATAAGTATTGCCATCATCAAAAAGGGGGAAATTGTTAGGAATTTCATATTAGATGTTTTGATGATGACAAATAGGACTTTCTGTTAGACTCCGAAAAGTGTAAAAGCTTTCATAGAATGTTATGTATAAGTACCTGAAAGCTTATTTATCTTAGGCTTATAGTATTCATCTTTGTAGAATTCCTTAGACTAAGTATGTGACACTAAAACACTTAGGAAAATTCTGGGTGAGTCTACCAAGTGATGAAGGTGAAGATCAAGCGTCTAAAGCTACAATGGATAAAGATATCTTGAAGCGTCCGTCAAACGCTTTAGGGATTATCCCAGTGCTCAAACTACGAACGGATAACTCAGGCCGAATACTCAACATCAAGTGAAATGACGGAATTCTCAGTGAGACTATCAAGACAAGATTGAAGAGTAAGCGTCTGAAATTCAGGATCAGTCCAAGCGTCTGTCCAATACACGAGAATAACTATTCTCTTCAGCAAGCGTCCAAAAGGGTTAAACCAACACAACCTACAAAGAACGTAACCTGAAAAAGAATTCAGACCCAAAAAAAACCATCCAAAGACTTAAAAGAATGCATGAATCAAACGGACGAATTATTTCCAACGGAAATAAGACAAGATGCATTAAAAGTCGGATAAGTGCTATTAAAATATAAGCACTATAACTTATGGGCAAGCCATATCTTTGACCTAGACTGTCAGATTTATGAAACCAAGACCATGCCTAACCAATTAAATATACCCAAAGTTAGAAATGTCTGAACTCAAGGAATGTTTGGGGAAACGAGACTCCAACCGAGTCAAACGGACAAAAACCACCAATATCTTATAAATAGCTCTTTCAACAAACAAGTAACATGATGAAAAAGTGACACACACAAAAATACCGACCTTGTTGAAAGAAAAGCTTACTAAAAATCATAGCCAAATATCCATATAAGCTTTTCACAAATATTCCAGAGACAGTCACCCATATCTCAAATCTCTTGTTAAGAAGAACCTATACTACCATTGAGATATCCCCAAGTTGTTTGAACTTTCCAAAAACAAACAAACCCGTGACCAAAACCATCAACACCTTTCATCTGAGTGAGAAAGCTGGTTGACTTGCAAGCAATATTTTTGTGTAAAAGAAGCTTGTTGAAGTTGATCTCTATTGGAGCTGAAATCTGCGTGACCAAGGAGTTCCGAGATCAAGAGTAACTTGCACCATTTCTGAGTGAAAGAAGCAAGGGGATAGAAGATCTTTAGTGGAGCTGAAATCTGTGTGACCAAGGAGTTCCAAGATCATATCCAATCTCCCTCTATCTTGTAGAAGTCTCTGTGTGACTCTTCGATAATCATCATAGTGGAAAAACCTCCCTGATAAAAGGAGAAGAAGGACGTAGCTGGGATTACATCACCCAGTGAACCTTACAAATATCTTGTGTCATTTACCTCTTTAAGCATTCATTGTTTTACTGCTTTACTATTCATACTTCATACATTCTGATAAAGTCTTAAAACAACTAAGCAACTACTTTCGATCAATTAACTGAACGCTAAGCTATAAAATACTTCCGCTGTGCTAACTCTGATTTAGTGACTAAACTCTGCCCTACTTTGGTAAGCGTTGAAATCACCGAGTCTAAGTTAACGTTTCTCAAGCGTCACATCCAGCGCTTAAACTTGTCAAGCGTTCAAATACTTCAAAGTGATACGAATTTTTAAGAAGTCGAAAAAGTCTTCAGGGTCTATTCAACCCCCCCCCCTTCTAGACCCTTTCGTATACCACTTGGGACCAACATTGTTATTAATAATATTATTATTATTATTTAATCAACATTTATATAAGATGTGTTTAAGCACGTTCAATATTTTTGATTGATTTGAATGTAAAATAAATTTTTAAATTTATATTATTCTTTATGAAGATTTACAAAATTAATTATATAAAATACCTCACATTTTCATTAAACTTACTCATATAACTTTATTTTCAAACATATATATATTTTTTAAAATTTGTTATTCATTTTAATAAATTCAAGTACGTATGAACATCTAAGTATTGTCACGCCCCGTACTTACGAGCTTGTTGGATGCAAGAATTGCCTCCAAATCCAACGCGTGCCTCCCGAAATTAGCCTCTGAAGCACTTGCTTAAAATTGTAATACAATGGATGCACAAGAGTTCTTTGGCCAAAGTTTATAAAAAATTCCATTTTTTAATACTTTTCTCATATGGGACATGGGATTTCACAATCACCTCTCCTTCAGAATGCGACGTCCTCGTCGCGGCATGATACCAAGCAGGATCCGAAGCGAGGCGCCAGAACTCTAGTGGTGGCTCCCACGGGGCTCAAGAGATGGCTCCTCCGCTCATAGCACTTTGCGCTGCAACCTCAAGAGGTGGCTCCTGCGTGTATAACACTTTGGCCCGTGTAGCACTTATTTCCTAGTATTTCGACCGACAAGTGACACGATACCATTCTGTCACGTTCTGGACCAGCGAGCAAATTGGATAAGGGAATTGCCTCCAAACTCACCGTGGGCTTTCTGAAATTAGGCCCTGAAGTACTTGCATAAAATGGTAATCCAATGGATGCATGATACGCTAAAAGCTAACGTGCTATTGTAGCAAGTGCACTAGTCGTGTGTAGTAATAAGTGGACTAAAAGTCCGGGTTGTCGAACCACGGAGACTTGAATTTTAGTTTATGATTTTAACGAAAAAAGAACAAATATAATTAAAGTAAATTACAGGTAAAATGCATACAATAAGAACAAGATTACACAATTGATTTTACACAAAGTATAAAGGGAGACTAAGGCACATGCTAGGTTCAAATTGATCAATTATACTTATAAAGATTCTAGTTGAAGGATTACGCTTATATTGTTATGGTGAGAACTCCGATGGTAGAGAATAACCGATGTCTCACGTATGAACTCCTAAACTTAGATCGTGATTTCCCAAATATTCCTATCCAGAAATCTAATCACTAAACATGCATTAACGTACTAGAGTTCACTCGATTTGAATCGAACAACTTCACCCGGGAATCTTTACCTATGTCTAAGGCAATTCCTCATTAGTTACGGGTCATGATGTGAATTTATTGCACTCTAAGTCAATTTTCTCCCGAAATATTAACCTAGGCATAAGATTCTAACATATAGTGATCAAGTATATGCAAGATAGGCAAAAACACAAATTCACATCACATAACAATATAAGAACATCCTCAACAATCATCTATTATAAGCATATATTACAATTTGGCCTTAGTCTTATGAATTTAATTCATAATGGATAATATGAAAAACATAAATGAATTAATACACATGTTCATAGACATAATTGAAATGAAAAGCTATAAAAACTCCCTCAAAAGTGAATAATGATGGACCTTCAATTAAATCTTCCTTCTCCAATGATGATGATGAATCAAGAATCCTTCTCTCTCCCCTCTTTTCTTCTCTATGGATCAGTCACTTCCTCCCCCTCTTCTCCAAGAATCTGAAATTGATAGTGAATCATGAAGAGTATGGGTTCGCCCTATTTTTATAGCCAAAATTCCACTAAAGTATGCATTAAGAATTCCCATTAAAGTTCCCCAATGAGAATTCCACCTAAGGTAATGCTTAAAGTATGGCTTTTAAGATTCCAACCAGCTAAAAAATGCTGAACTTTCGGCCCTTAAGAATTCCACCAAGCATAACCATGTGAAAACTTCAACAAAACACATGCATGCTGCCATTTTCTTGCTTTCCAGCGCAGTCTTAGTATTTTCCTCATACAATTCTCCACAGATCTAAAAATTGGATGATTCAAGTCCCCATGTGCAGATAAAACATAGATCTACAACTTTGCATAAGGACATTTTGTCCAATTCGGTCGCTAAGTATACCTAAATTACGTTTCAACATGGAGGTTGTTTTTGATTTGGCGCCCATAAAGTAAATCTACCAAGAAACACACTTATGACAACCCCTCAACACATGTGCTGAATTATGGCCAAAAGTGATTCTTACCCATCATATAATGCTGGAATTTAGGCTGAAAAGGAGTAACATTTGGACTATCCACGCCTAGGCTAGGAGGGCGTTGGGGCGTATCCTGTCACATGTACTTCTCTGTTCGGCGCAACAATTGTATTTCCTTCATAACTCTCTGCACAGACCCCCGATTTGGATAATTCAAGTTTCCAAGTGAAGCTAACACAGAGATAAACAACTTTGTTGAAGGAGACGTCCTCAAATTCGAACTTGAAATATGCATAAATTCCGTATTTGCGTGCATTATTCCTCTATTGTAGTGATTTTCCACCTTTACTCGATAAACACACAAATTAAACGCAAATGTGGTATAAATCATGCATAAACCAATATAAATCCAATAAATATGAGGCTCTAAAACATGTAAATTCACACTCTATCCATGCATATGAGTTTGTTGGCCAAATCTTATAAAAAGTTCACTTTTTAATATTTTTCCCATGTGAGAAATGGGACTTCACAAATAAAGGATGGTTATTCATTTATTAAAGTATGTTATAATTTTGGAAAAATTAGACTAAGGGGAGTAGGAAATTTCAAAATTAATAAGGAGACAGAAAATTTTAACTAATTAAGGAGAAGAGATTGCCAAACTTTACACATTAATAGAACAACAATTTCATCATAAAATCTCATCTACATTATTTCTATTCATTTTCTTTTCTAATGAATGTCAACTTATTCTTCCATATTTATTCAACACTACTTAAAGTTTTATTATTATTTTTTTCATGTTCAATAATATTTTTTGACCGTTCACAAGTCTTTTTCCCTCTCTCTATATCATGCAAATTTATATTTTTATTTTTTAAGAAAATTAAGTTCAGGGAAATAAGAAATTAAAAAAATTGTTAAATTTTTAAAACAACAATTTTATCACAAAGATCTCATTCATATAACTTTTCACCATTTTTTTCCCAAAAGAATGTCGATTTCTTGCTCAATATGTTTTCAACACCACTTAAAATATTATTACTAAAATATGTGTCACGTACGTTAGATTATTGTTTGTTGACCTTTGTATGAAAAAATTGTAAACTACTCAATTTTTTTTGACTTCCGTATCAAGTGACACAATTGACAAAAAAGATGCAAATTTTAATGGAGCAATTGAGTGTTACCACAGGATCAATAACATTTCCATTCAATCGGTTTCTCTAATTTCTTAGTAAATAATATCATCATCAATTATTTAATGGAAGAATTTCCGCTATCCCATTTGTTGAGTGCCAATACGTACCTACCAATTTCTGAATCTCAAAAAGTATGAGGGACTTGGGACCTCAATTTTTTTTAAATTTATTGATTAAGTGAGTAATTTAGTGTATAGAGTAGAAAAATGATCTCACAAGTCAACTTATTATAATCCCCACTGCGTAAAACTCCTAAAAAATTCAACAATTTTCAGATTAGCTTATCCGTAGAGCTCTTCTCCAAGACTTTTTTACTTTCACTAATTCGTTGCAAATGAAACACAAAATGTGATTGTTTTGTTGATAGACATCATATGCACAACTGCGAGCTGATGTGCATTTGGATAATTGTATTGCTTTATTATATCAAAAAGACGATCAAGTTTGCATGACGTAGAAGAGATCTAAAAGATAATGTTCTTGATTCACATACAATTTTTTCTTTCGATTAGAACAGTAAAAAAGAAATTGTTGAACATTAAAAAAAGTGTTAAAAAAATATTGAAGAAGAAATCGACATTCTTTCGAAATTTCAAAACTAAGAGGAATAAATAGAAATGAGACTTTTGATAAAATTGTTACTTTAGTATTTTGTAAAGTTTAACAATCACTTCTCCTTAATTAGGGACAAAAACATTAAACCTCCTAAATTTTGGCCGTTTTTACACTTTTTTTTACTAACTTTTTTTTTTTCACTATACCTCTTAACCTTTGCAAAATTGACATTTTTTTATATTTTGGCATATTCCTGCGGAATCTTGTCACATGCCATGCATGTGCCATTTTTTAAGATGATGAATTTTGATTAATTACACTTTTGCCATTCTTTCTTCTTCCAAACTTAGCTTGAATTTGCTTTTTCCAAGCTTGATTTTGCTTCTTCCAAGCCTCATTTTTGCTTTTTCCAATCTTCATCTTCCCCAAATTCTCTACCAACCTTTTTTCTTCCATGGATTTTCTTCCACATCACACACACACATATACACACACAGAGCGAAACACGCACACACACACACCAAAACACACACACACACACACGCGCACACAGCGAAACACACACACACACTCACACACACGCATATGTATATATTTATATATAATATATATGCAGAAAAAGAATTCTTTACAAATATATATATATATATAATTATAATTTTTAAGACTAAATCACATATTTGCCCTTTAAATCCTCCGGAATATAAACAATGTTAATTTTACAAAGGTTAGGAGGTAAAGTGGGAAAAAAAGTTTGTAAAAAAAAAGTGTGAAAACGGCCAAAGTTCAGGTGGTTTAATGTTTTCATCCCCCTTAATTAATTAAAATTTGTTGTGTCTTTATTAATTTTGTAACTTCTTACTCCTAATTCTTTCCCTATACTTTTAACCTATGCATTCTTTTATACAATCATAATAAAAACTTAATAAAAATATTTTTATGCAAGAAAATAATTTATTAATATTTATATAATACAGATTTAGTTCTTTAATATCAATATAATACTTTATAACCTGATTTTAATATTTATTTTTTTAAGAAAAATTGGTCTTATATATCATTCAATCGAAAGTTTACAAAGCCTGGAACAATACAATTCATATCGACTCAAACGATGTAGTAAGAACATTTGAAATACTAACTATCAAGCTCTTGAAGATAACAAATCTTACGAACACAAGAAAATTCTTGTGCAACTCCTATTCAAGGATAGATGAAACTCTCATTCAAGAGAGAAAGCAAACACTCATACGAAAGAGCAAATAAAATAATTAAAAAAATATCTAAAACACTATATTAAAACTTAAGTATCACCCGTCTTTATCTCGTCAGATCTGTCTCTATCTCTTTAGATCCATATCCGTCTCGTCAAATTTGAAGATGTGATGTACAACTTGAAGAAGAGTGCTCCAACCCAACCCACCGATGATGGTGGTGGTAACAGTGGTGAAGTAGATGGCTGCTTCACCAAGCTATCGCCGGCGAAGGAAAATAGAAGAAAAAAAAGGTTAGGGTTTAGAGAGAAATGGGGAGAGAAGAGAGAGGCATGTGAACTCAATCATTTTTGGTCTGTGACTTTATTGTTTATTTACCAATCTAAAATGCTAAAAAGCTTAGACAAATTAGATTTTTTGTTACTGATTATTTTTAAGATGTTTCGAACAAAATAGAACTACTTATTTTCTTCATATTAAATTGGTGTCCTACTACTAACGGGTTTCATTTTTCTTTTATTAATAATTAAATAAATAGTTCTCCACTACTATAATTAGAATTTAAATTTTAAATAAGGGTATATATATCTCTTCACAATGAAACAATCGCATGAATTATCCACACATTTATTTATACTAGTAGAGTGTACATATGTTACACGTAGAATACATATTTATATGCTAAAGAATTGCAATATTCAAGTACTATATCTATATATATATATATATATATATATAAATCTAATTCAAACTTGTTTACATGAAACATTTTCATATAGAATGTATTTAATTATAGTATAAAACTGAAAAAAAAGAAAAGAAAAGAAGAAGATAGATTTAGAGCCTAAATTGCACGAGAATTGACAGATATCAAGATTATATTTATAGTAATCTTGGAATGGTTCTGGAAGTTGGAGAGGGGGCATTTTTATTAGTTCAATGTGAAATGTTTCTCAAATTAATAAGGTGGATTTGATTTCTTTGATTGGCTTGTATGGGTAATTTTGTTTATGACAAAATCATTAGGGGACCTTTGAGTTTGTCGGCAGTTTCAGGTGAAATAATTATTTAAACAAAGATGTTTAAACAAAGATGGTAAATTTAAGTAAGGATAATATTGAAAGTGTTATGTGCCCAGCGAGCCTTCTGTTGGCTTGAACATTAACACAGTATCAGTCTTATCATTTAGATTATATCAAACCTGTCATGGAATGCTTCTTTATTGTTATAGCTAGTGATAGTATAGATTAAGATCCCATGGATTACATATGGTTAGGGGAGGCGGTCAGGGAAAACATATGGAATGCTCTCAAAGACCGTAATCCTAAATATTGTCCAAGTCATAGAGACTGTGAGATGTGGGATATCACTGGCCTTGTCAAGGCTTGTTCATGTATGTAACTCTTTCGAGAGGTCGACGCGTTCCATTGTCGATGCCCTATATGGCAATACATGTATGAAGATTCATACTGCATTATGGAAATGAACAGCCCCGCAAGGATTCCTCGTTGGTGCTGTCGAACTTGGAGTCCGTAGGTTTTCGTGGTGTGAGATAATCCTTAGAATTAAGACGTCATCGGAAAGGGTGCTACCCACTCTTCTTTGATAGGCACGTGCATTCCAAGAGAGTCATACGGCGTGTATGTTGGGTATAGTCTGATAGTTACAGCGGAACAATTGACAGTCAGAGGGGATTCATCCAGGGTCACGAGTACCCAGTATTTCCTATGCTGTTGAGTGAAACTGAATGATCGAAAATTCTCTGGCCAGAGCATTGTCTTACAAGAGGGATTGGTGATCCCTGCTTAGAAGACCGGATCATTAGTTGAACAAACATAGTCATAGTTTTCGAAGCAATTAGGGTTTTGACCGTTGCCAAACCCTAGGTCTTGGACGGGAAAAAGATGAAGGGATTGGACTCACACAAATATCAAAATCTGGAGAGGTTTGCATTTTCATCGTTAACATCTAGGAAGTCGTGGCAACGTTGCTAGACATCGAACTACGACCAATAGGTGCCTTGGGTTAATTGGTGAAATTAATCCAAGGCCTAGTTAATTATTATGAATAATTAATCTAGCCTATGGAAGGATTTATTGCTAGCTTGTCACACAATACTTAGTGTAGTACCTATTGGCTAATTAATTCTTTGTGAATTAATGTGGAGATTAATTAATTGGAATTGATTAATCGGGAAAAGGGATAAATTAATTAAGTGGTCTTAATTAATAAAAGTCTTATAATTTAATATTGGAATATTAAATTGGGAAAGATTAGTTAATTAATTAGTGGTCTAATTAATTAATGAAAGAGGAAATAAATATATATACATATATATTTTTATATATACATGGGCGTGTATATATGTGTGTAGATTTGGTGGAGGATTTTATCTTGTTCACCAAGTCTATGTATATATATATATTTAATATATCTATCCTATAATAAATTTGGTAGGATCTATTCTAATTAATTAGGTACCTAATGGATATGGAAAGATCTTATAAATATATATTAGGATAAATATTGAAAATATGGAAATATCTTATTTGATATGTATCGAATATATGGAAGTATCTTTTTAGTTGGAAAAATATTCAATTAATTAGGGAAGAGAGTTTGAGAAAAAATGAAAACTAAATAAAATACATACATACATATATCACACGTGTGAACACACACACACACACACACTAAGGCATGTGTGTGTGTTAGGCGTGTGCCCTATATATATGTGTAGTGTTTTATTTTTTCAATTATTGAACCATTCAACTAATTTTAAGTTTCTCTCAAGAAGTTTTTAAGATAAAAACAAGGTTTAAAGTTTCAATACTTTCTTTGTATCTCTTCCACCTCTTTCACAATATTCTTCCAACTCATGTGATGAGTACGAAGAACACAAAATATATTCCTTCCCATTTCTTATAAGCCAAGATTCAATATTCTCCTTGCTAGCACTGGTGGAGATAATTGAGGGTACGGGCTAAGGTGTGGATAAATTTAGAGGCGCAACGCTTGGGGAGCTAGGGCAAACCCATCCAGAGAGGTGTAGCAGGGAGTTGCTTAAAAAGACGTTGCTGATTCTTGGTCTTTAAGAGGTAAACACGAGAAAACTTCCTCTAGGATAGTTTTTGAATCCGATAGTACCATGTCTACCTAGCCCTAACCGCTTTAATTTTTTAATTTATATGTCTTTCGCTGCGCCGGCGTCCCCGGGGTTGTGTCGATCCCAACAAATATTGTAATATCACAATTGGAAGAAACAACTTTCAAGATCCATACTTTTATAGTAGTGTAGATGATAAATTTAAAATTTACGATCAATTTAAGATTAATAATTTTCATTTTATACAAATTATATCCCTTAATTATCATAATGAAGTATTTTAATTTCTATCCTAAATAGCCTATTTAGGCTCAATAAGTACAAAGAGTTTTAATCAAATCTGTTCGCAAGAACACGTTTCTTTAGAAGATAAAACGGTTTCACACGTTGAAGATATGTGTATGTATATGCATGTATAATATTTAAAAATAATCCAAAGCTATTTCAGCTCAATCCTGCAAGGTTACTCTTTCACTTGAACATTTCAGGGTATGCATTGAATATGTGCTTGCGCTAAACTTCCATACATCTCAGCGATTACTATCCAAAGAACCGCTTATATTTACATACTTTCGAACTAAAAAAATTGATATAATATATAACATAATTAAATAATAATTAGAAATAAAAGCAGCAAATTAAGTCCTTCAAATTCCACACAAATGCATAGATACATCACTTGCTCTCATGCACAACCTTAAGCAAGTTCGAACTTATTGATCAAGACACACACACAAAGGCATACACATATACCTTGAAAGAAAGGGCTTCATTAACACACCACTAGTTATTCATATTAAATATTTTAAACGCTTTGAAATTGTAATAATACATATGATGATGATGTAATAGTGAGCAATTGATTCATGGTTTTCCAACATGATGAGTCTCGATATCTTTGGTGAGGTCGATGAAGAAAGAGAGCAAAGAGATTGGGTGTTCAACATCTTCATTTAACATCTCATACTCCAGTGTCCATGTAACGAAATCAATGTCACCTTTAGTCTCAATATGAATTGTTATAATGAAAGCTTTGTATTGCTCCATCAAATCACCTTCAAGCATCTTGAACTCAATCACCTTCTTCTCCTCGTCTACGGTTTGAATCAATTGTTTGGCAAACCTCTCCTTTCCATCTATATATATACATATATATATATATATATATATATATATATTTATAAATGCGTCACAAATAATGTTATACATATATATATGATCAACAAATTAACAGTTTCTATTATATAGGGGGCAAATATAACTGTAGTTTCACCTTTTGTATCAATTTGCTCCTAGTAGTACCAAACATTCTACTATTGTCCCTAAAGTTTAATTTACATTTCACTTTTGTGTTTTTAGGCCATTTTCTAGTGAATTTTGGTCGCATTGGCCAACATATGCATCTCACATGACAATTTTAAACTCTACAGACGGAAGTGAAACAGTAATAAAACTTGGCAAGTGAGGTACACATGTTGCTCGGTCCGGCCAAAATCCACTAAAAAAGCCCGGATGATGAAAATCAATAATGAATTAAATTTTATGGATGGTATAGAATTGCTAAAGAGTAATTTTCGGTACTTTAATGACGAATACAAAAGGTGAATACATAGACTAATAGTGACATACATACGTAGAGCAAAAAATAAATCCTCCATTACATACCATGTGTGTACCTCCATGAAATGATGGATCCAGCGTGTCCAAATTCACCCTCGTGCAAATCACAACCTTGAACTTTCTCAGGGCTGGTGGCCGAAATGTGATGTGGCCTGTACCTGACCAGTTCATGAAACAAATCTCCCCCAGCCTTGAATTCTATTGCAGCAATCAACTTACCAATCAATCCCATCTCTTAATTAATCTTCCTTATTTCTTTATTTATTATATATTAGTAATGGTGTAGAGATATGCTTCTGTCTTCTTTTCCTTTTATAGATGCATGAGAGCTACTGAGCTAGCTTCTTGAATTTTATAGGGATAATTACACTATCCTCCCCTAATGAATGGGTTAATTACAGCCCCCTCCCCTCAATTATGCGTAATTACAAAGACCTCTATCGTCAAGAAACCATCCAAAAACCTAACGGAATATATAAAATGAAGTCAACTTTTAGGAAATACTCAACTCCAATATGAAGTCAATGCAAGGTAAAATCGGACTTATGAATTTTTTTGACAGTGATGTGATTAACTTTTTCCAGTGAAAAAGTTAATGAAAGGGGAAATTGTAAGACGAATATTGACGGCAGGGGAGGTGTTTGTAATTATGTATAGTTGAGGGGAGGGGGCTGTAATTAGCTCATTCATCAGGAGAGGTTAGTGTAATTATTCCTATTTTATATTCTTTACTTTTCTTTAGGAAAAATTATATTTTTGATCCCATATGCTTGACCTTTTTCAATTTTGGTCACATTAGTTACATAGCTTTTACAAATTCTCACATTTGGTTCCAGTTGGATTTTTCATCCAAAATTTGACGGTCAACTCAGTTAGTCAACATTTCGACCGGTTGTTTTTGGGAGAATTTGTGAATAAATGTGTTAGGTGTATGTCCTCAATGCCAATGAGGAATTAGATTTAGTAGGGCATTGATAAGTTATTCTGTACAAATAATTATATTTCTATTTATAGAATAAAGGTTTTGATTTTGTTCATATAAATATAAATGGCATATAAGTGTGTTGACCAAATAGTCCTTGAGATTTGAAGATAGACTTTCCACCCCTTATATGAATAAGAGGAGGCACATGAATAGTCACGTATTTAATCTCTTAATGATGGTTCGCAAGTTAAGGAATTTTAATTAGGCATTAAAATTCAATTCGTATGACACCTGCTTTGACAAGTAGTGCCAGTCGAACACTGATTAGATAGTGGGAGCTGGTGTCATGAATATAGTTAATGGAATTAACATATTTGAACTCGACTCGCATTAATCCGATCACATGAGTATTAACTCTTTGACAGTCGATGATTGGGATTAAGATTGCGATAGTATGTGTGGACTTTAGACCTGAGGAGTTATTTATAATTGTGCTTGTAGTATTGGAAATGTTACTATAGTAGTTAGACCCGTATCTCCCGATAGGTGGGGTCAACCTTGAAGTACGATTCACATGGTACATTCGACATTGTAAGATAACTACCAATATGGAATTCACCGCCTCGATAATAAATGAGTATGTGACCTATACGATCATAAGTAATTGATATTATAAGTCTTTGCCAAAGCATATAAACTAACTAGTGAGGGTCACTGAGGGTAGTTTGGTAATTTCACATTATTATGATTATTGAGTACAACATCAAGTTCTATAAGTTTGACGTACCATGACTCTTACTTAATCGGGTCACGTTAGTGAAAAGTTTATATGCATATGTTAATCGTAATCAAGATTTGTGATGATGTATTCATCTCGTATTCAATCGGGCTACGATTTGGTTCCACGGTGTTGGCTAGGTGACAACCTTATCCTTTGGTATCCTCCCATTGCCGATTGAATTGAGCCTACAAAGTCGCGCTAGGTGAAGAAAATGAATTATTTTCTATGCTAAGGGTATTTTGGTAAATTCACATTAGATGTGATTGACTAACAACATGGATGACATGAGTTAATTAAAGATATTTAATTGAGTTAAATAAATTAATTAAATCATTTAATTCATAAGTTAAATTAATTGGAATTAATTTATAAGTTGAATTAAATTAATTGGAGTAAGTTTAATTGAATTAATTTAATTAATTAAAAGTTAAATTGAATTTGGATTTGGACTTAATTAATTACACATGAGCTAAGATGAAACAAAGCCCGGAAGCCCATTCCTAATAGGCCTCGCGGCCGCCCCCCTCTTATGTGTACTAGGGGTTTTGTCTAACTTGATATAAGTTGTTAGTCAGTGATAGAAATCTATCTAAGTCATTATTCTGAACCTGACTTTGAGAGAAACAAACCTGTAGCAAAAAAAAAGACAAAAATTTCCTTCCCTCTCTCCTAACTAACCACCGCCGCCATTCCTGCTGTGGAGGAGATTGGAGCTTTTTTGGAGATATTCTTCCGCGTGATAATCTATAGGCAGGAGTCTGGGGCTGCTGATGATTAATCAATTTTTGTTATCAAGAGGTAACTTGATTATCCTCTTTCGTAATTTTCTTGTTGCGAATATATATCATGAAACCCCGGATTTGATTTCTAAAGTGATTCGAATAAAAATTTTATCAGCTAGATCGAATCACAACACACACACACACGGATTTTACTCAATATCATGATGTTTCTATTCAAAATCAAGTGCTACTCACTCACAAAATCTTCCTAACAACCTAGTCAAAATGTTGACTAACGGAGTTGACCGTCAAAAATTTGGACGAAAATTTCGGTTGGGACCAAATGTGAGATTTTTTTAAAATTAAGGGATACAATGTGAGAGTCACGTAATAAATGAGATCAAAATTAAAAAATGCCAACAATGCGATTTTCCGCTTTTCTTTATTTTTGGCAAAGTTTTTATTCTCTAATATTTCTTGTTTACTTTATCGATGATGATTGGATAATGACTGCCATCAATTTCCTTCACATCTCATTTAGTCGGGTATCACGGAATGGTCTCGATCCATACTCCATCCATAATTCATCGCTAGATTACAATAATTTATGTACTTTTTACCATAACATTCCTGTATCCAACAATATATGTCCCTACCTACCATAAAACTTTCCTCATTCAGTCTATTCAATTATTTAAGCAATACAGATTAGCTGTCAACAATCAGATAATTAATTGTTTATTACAAACATGTCAATCGAATTGAAAATGTGTCATTTGAATAGTCCCAAATGCAATAATTGATGATGTGTAAAGTAAGATTTTTTTTCTGATTTTGGAAATCTTTGTAGCATATTTTTCTAAATTTTGTATCATGTTGTTCCGGGCCTTCGGGGATCCTCAAAATATTGGCTGAATACCAAGTATTACTTTAACGTAAAAAATAAAATAAATCATCTTAAGTTAATTAAAGTTTCTATGACCATGTTAAAGTTGAATATGAGAGGTTCCTTAAGGATCTTATAATCCTTATAAGAGCACCAAATGTGCTGATATATGTAAGTAAAGAACATTTACTTATATTCATTCACCTATATATTGTTACTAATTACGAGAGGAGAGCAGTGGATCACTTGACATAATGTATTATTATTGCGGGACCAAATGAGAGTATTTTTTGTTAAGATCAATAATATTTTTTAAGAAAAAAATACCGGCCCATCACTACTCTAACTCTAAATCCACTTATTTCCTGCACCGACACATTGGATTAGTCAATTATACAAGGAATATGGTTAATTGACATTGGCAGGTCAAGATTCTCGAGAATATAGCATATACCCCCATCCGATAAAGTGACGTGCACTTTGCCCCCAACCTATTAAAAGTTTCACTTAACACCCTAACCTATCATATATGTGTACTTACCCCCTCGGTCAGCTTCGGGCAATACATAGGGGGCAAAGTGCTACAAACCGCATAGGTGAGGGGGCAAAGCGCACATCACCTCATAGGTGAGGGGGCAAAGCGCACATCACCTCATAGGTGAGGGGGCAAACCGCACATCACCTCATATTTGAAAATTATTTATTTCGAACCTAGAAATAATATTTCAAAAAAAATCTAAATATATCCCAATATGCATGATTTAAATTAAACGATGAATGTGTAAAATTTTTCCCAAAGCTGACCAAGGGGGGCTAAGTTAATATTAAGAATATTTGAATTTTAAAAAAAAGAGAAAATAACAGATACCCCCCAACCTATGAGGTGATGTGCGCTTTGCCCCCTCACCTATACAGTTTGTAGCACTTTGCCCCGTGTGTGCTGCCCGAAACTGACCGAGGGGGTTAAGTGCACATATATAATAGGTTATGGTGTTAAGTGCAACTTTTAATAGGTTGGGGGGTATCTGCTATTTTCTCAGATCCCAAAAGAAGCCAATAGAGTCGCTGACCAATTGGCAAAAGATGGTATTAATCAAGTTATGACAATCATTCGGGAGCTTTACCACACGCTTCGGGAGAGTTATGAAAAAGATATGGGGTAAAGATCTCATTTACACTGAGGCGTAAGATGGTCCTTTAACCCATCATATATTTTTGGTGTTTTTTTCTATTTTTTATTTATTTTTTACAGTTCTGTCCAACCTTACATCATTAGGTGAAACGACATGGTGTTAAGATGTAATTTATTAAATTAGAAGACATTTTTTTATAATTAGACAATATACCCAATTTAATTATATATATATATATATATATATATATATAAAAGCTTCCACTATTCCTTTTAATTATTGCCCCACTTTAGTCAATAAGATATGATGCATTATATCACAACATTATTCACGTTTTCACATACCTTTGTATTATATATCCAAAATTCATTGAATAAGTAATCATTATCATTAGACGCTGATTTTAATGATACTTTGACTTATTTGGATAATTCATAGCACTAACAAAAGCATGATATGTGTGCTCAAAACATCCACCGATCAAAAGCACTATCAAAGATTTGTTGGTATAGTGATATTCATCTCCTACTTTATGTGAGAGATCTTGATTTCGAATTCAAACTGCCACAAGTTGTGACTCTCCCTTCCTTTGTAGAACTAAATAGAGTCTTTATGACTCAGGATTATGATTCAACCCGAGTTTGTCGGGCTAAATATTTAAAATATCCCCTTTGTCTTGAATTAAAAAAAAAAAAAACACAAACCTCCACTAATCTCAGTTTCATTGCCTTTCACCTAATATATACAATGTCACGTGTATATAGAAAAAGACACACTTCATATTTCATTTATTCAAGTTAATGAAATTTCATAATATTCAATGCCAAATTC
This sequence comes from Buddleja alternifolia, assembly GCA_019426215.1. Taxonomy (NCBI): domain Eukaryota; kingdom Viridiplantae; phylum Streptophyta; class Magnoliopsida; order Lamiales; family Scrophulariaceae; genus Buddleja; species Buddleja alternifolia. The sequence continues at coordinate 16,791,708 of CM033402.1, read as the reverse complement.
CAACAATTTCTTGAGGGTAAGAAATATACATATTGGTTGTGTATATATATCCTTGTACAAAATATGAATAATTTAACATTACATATGTCAGCATAATAAATTCAGCATAAAGAATTCTCAATTCAATATATATTTGTTACATATATACACACGATCGTATAATGTATATATATAACGGAAATTATATCTGATGTGGGCTAAAAATATTTAGGGGTATTAGAGTAATTTGACCCGTCACCGGCACGGGTCGAGGCGTCTCCCGCAGGGACGAGCAATTGATAAGTTTTTTTTGGGGGGGGGGGGGGGGGGGGGGTTGATAAGAGTCATTTTTACATGTTTTCAAGCCCGTTGTGTTTATGTTTTAAGTTCATTTATCACTTGATTCTTGCCACATTTGCGTTTAATCCATGTGTGAAGTGATTTCAGGTTGTAAATGGATGCAAACGAAGAAAGGGCGGAAAAATGACATATAAAACAATTTGTGTTCGCACCTCCACACCCAAGCGCAGCCATAATCACGCTTGGGCGCCCGAACAAGCAAGAAACAGGCTGAAGTTACGCATAATCGCGCCTAGGCACTATTTTACCACGCCTGGGCGCGATATCTGCCACATCTTCCACGTTTGAGCACCATTTCTGTATGTTTCGAGACCGAATTTGAGAACATTTCCTTCTACAAAGTTGTATTTCTATGTGTTCTCTTTACAGGACGACTTAAATCACTCAAATCGGAGGTCCTTGGAGAAATTTATGAAGGAAACAAGATTTCTGCGCTGAAAAGTAAGAAAACGGTAGAGTTCGCACTCTGGCGCCCGAGCGCCCCTCATACGGCGCCTAGGTGCCACCCCAACCATGCCTGGGCGCCTTTATGCACGCCTGGGCGCCGATTTGCTCACGCTTGGGCGCCGGTGCAACAGTTTTTTGAAAACTATAAAACCCAGATTTCAGCAATTAGAAGGGGTCGAAAATCTGGAGGATTGGGAGCATTTCTCTAAGTTTTGGGCCATCTTTTTACCTACCTTGAAGGGCAAGAAGAAGATAAGAGCTAAGGATTGAAGCTCCACTAGAGAATCCATCACCATTCAACCTTATAGGGAGTTTATTCATTGTTTATTGCATTCTATGTTGACAATTATGTATATGAACATGTTGACTTCTTCTATGTTGATAGTTATGGGCTAAATTCATATGGCTAGGGCCTTGTAAGAATTGATTTGTGAATTATTCGTATTATTGATAATCGTTGAATTAATTTCTATATTGCTATGTGTTATGAATTTGTGTTTATACTTCTTACACGTGATTGATCGCCATGTGTATGATTGATTGCCTAGTTTAGCGTTTTGAGAAAGACTTAAACTAGGGTGCAAAGGATTCATAACATCACCGATCAAATAGGAGTTGCCCTAGACATAGGTAAAGACTCTCGGGTGAAGTCGTTCGATTCTAATCGAGTAAACTCTAGTTCTTTAATGCATACTTAGAGGTTAGATTTCCGGGTAGACATACTTAGGAAACCACCATTTAAGTATAGGAGTCTATCACGAGACATCAGTTATTCTTTACCTTAGGAGTTTTCACCATAGCAACTAGGTCTAATAATTCAACAAGAGTCTTTGTGCGAATAAGGAGTTTTTAGCTATCAGCTTGGCTCCAATAATTAATTCTTTACAACTCTTGCAGCTTGACAAGTCAAACTTTAGAGTTGGGAGGACTATTGATGTGGGTAGATATCATCCATTGGGCCAAGCTGACAAGCCCAAAGAATATTATTTATTTCTTTATTTTATTATAATATTTCGGCCAATGTATTTCCATTTCGGCCTCATCCAATTAACAAAAGTAGAGCCCAATTCAGAGCCCTAAAAGGAAGGATATCAATCAAGAAAACAATATCCAATCATGTATTCAGTTAAATATCAGTCATAGAGGATTGGTCAAACACTTACCCAAGCAGGAAGATTCGGCATGCTAAATATGGAGCTAGCCAGACGCATTTTTAGGATGATTTCAGGACACCCAAAAGCTTCCACAAATAGCCCTAGCTACCATAAATTGGGCAGAAAGAAAATCAGACGGATTCTACTTACCATATTTGTATAGAAGCCATCTAGTTTGTATAAACGTCCAACATTGATGATCAAAAAACAACTCTTACACTTTAACGCATTTCACTCTCTATTATCTAAAAGCTTTATACTCAATTTCTTGCAAATAATCATATAAATTTGTTGGTGTAAATCCCCCATGTATCAGTTGTCTTAGAGTCATTTACATTCTTTGCAAATGAACCATAAAATAAATTGAGCAGCAAATAGCATTTTTCGTCCCGTAATTGTGCTTGAGTACATATTTAGTCCGAACTTTATATAAATCTCAACATTTAGTCCCATAACTTTCTAAATGTCTCACATTTAGTCTAAAACAAAATTTTCATCCAAAACTTAATGGTCAACTCCGTTAGTCAATATTTTGACAGACTTTTTGGGGAGATTTTGTGCGTGAGAGGCACATGATATTGAATGAAATCATTATATTGAATATAATCCATGTGTGAGTGCATTCAAGCATGAATTCTCCAAAAAAAAGGGGTCAAAATATTAACTAATGGAGCTAGCGCTAAATCTTGGACGAAATATTTGGCTGGGACCAAAAGTGAGACATTTAACGAGTTATGGGACGCAATGTGAGATTTATGTAAAGCTCAGGACAAAAAGTGTACTCAGACACAATTAGTACATAACGAAAAAATGAGATTTTTCAATAAATTGGGGAATAACATCTCTGATGTGCACACTTAAATAAGGAGGATGTGAATGCTTCCAGTGATGAAAGATGGTCGCAATACAATCTGTATTAGGGTGGGCAATCTGAAATTTAGAGCCAAAAAATGCCAAATCATCCTTGAATTAGGACCGTAGATAAAAAGATGTTGGATCGTTTCACACTCATAACAACATTGACACTTGGATGCCAAAACGATTTCTTTTTGTTGCATTCTAAAATCAGAGAAAAGTTGGTTTTAACACCATTAGTACGAATATGCTCCCAAGCCCACCGAATACTGAAGAAACCATGAGAATAAATCTTCCATCCAATCTGATCCGGCTGGGATGAACATGGAAAAATTAATGATATACTATTCACCCACTGTTGAGGATGCCTTTTAGCAAGTCTTCTACTCAACCAGTTCCCATCACTACAAAATTGCCCCACCAAGGAACTATCAGATTGTGGGGAATTTAAAGATGAGCCAAAGTGGAGCCACCCCACCAATGATCATGGCAATAATAGTACTTTCCAATTCCGAGACCCCAAATGATAAAACTCTGCACACGATACTGAACGGAAAATGTTTATATACACCAGGTGTGGTGTACACCAAATGGTCTATATTAAGCCAGATCAACAATGATATGTATCATGTGCTATGTGGCTTCATCTACATTACATGGTGTTCAAACTATTTTGCCCGTACGATGCCAAAGAGGACTTTTCATAGTGGATACTAGTTCTCACATTGCCGGGAAAAGTATCACTACAACATTTTAGTTTTCATAGTCCTAGCACAAAGAGAATCTTGCAAGCTGAATCACCACCAATGTTTGAAGGAAAACGCCTCCACCACATCCTTCAATATAGTAATACCCAAACCACATTCATCAATAGGTTGACAAATCCTCTTTCAAACTATCCAATGTAATTTTCTTTGATGATCCGAGGAGCCCAAAAGTATTCGAGCCATAATTTGCTCCAATGTATTGTTAGGTATATGTCCTAGATGCCAATGAGGACAAATAGATTGTATAGATTATTCAATTATGTTGTACAAACTAATAATCAATAAAGGCAATTATTATTTTGTTCATGTAAAACTTTGTGGCATCAAATAAGAATTGAACAAACAGTCCTTGTGTATCGAGGTTGACTCTTCGCCCTTTATGGAATAAAGATGTGGCACGGGGAGAGTCTTATTCCTGATCACTCAAAAAAGGTTCGCAAGTCAAGGAATCTTAATTGGGCATTAAGATTCGACTTGTATGACACATGCTTTGACAAGGAGTGCCAGTTGAAAACTATTGGATAGTGAGACACGTGTCATAGATATATCAATCGAATTGATATATTCGAACACGGCTCGCAGTAATCCGATCACATGGGTATTTACTCAGTGTCTGTTAATGATTGGATTACTGACCATAATAGTATGCGTGGGTCTTAGACCTGAGGGTTCATGATCAATGTGCTTGTGCTGTTGAATCTTTTACTAGAGTAGTTAAGCCCAACTGACCCTTTGGTGGGGCCAATCACAAAGTGCGATCTCAATTAGTCAAGTAGCAGTTGTTCAGTGATCGCCAAGATGGGATTCACTGCCTCGATAGTAAACGAGAAAGTATCCTATGCAATCATATGCATATGAAATTATAAGTCTTTGGTCAAAGCAATGAAACTAACCCATGTGGGACATGGATGGTAGTTTGGTAATTTCATCATGATATGATTACAAGCACAGTATCAAGTTTAGTGAGTTTGACATAAACCATGACTCTCACTTGATCGGGATACATTAGTGAAGGGCTTACACTTATATGGTATTTATGGTCCAGAGGTTCATAAATGATTAGTCCATTTTGTACTCAATTGGGTTACGATGTGAGTCCACGGGACTGGCTAGGTGACACTCACATCCTTTGGTAATTTCCTTCCATTGTCAATTGAGACGAACCTAAAGAGTCACGCTATAAGAAACGAACATGATATCTTTTGTGTTAATCTTTTAGAAAGATGTAATTAAATGGACGCATTGATTTATCGGTTAAATCAATGAATTAAATATTTAATTTAATAAGATTAAATTAAATTATTTAATTGAAGGTTAATTAATTAGGAATTAATTAATTATTTAATATGTATTATAATTTAAATGGGATTTAAATTAAATACATGTTAAATAGATGGGCTAAGTTGAATGGGCCAACGAAGCCCACCGACGTCCTATGGATGCCCTAGGGGGGCGGCCACCATGGAGTCAAGGAAGACTCCTTGACTTGTTTGCTAAGTAAAAGGAGTTACAAGGTAACTCCTACACTTAACAAGACAATTAAGAGTTTTAAACTAGTTGTATAACACAAGAGAAAAATACTCCTTCCTCCTCCATAGCTTGCCCTAGCTGTCCACCACATAAACGAGGAAGCTTTGGAAGAACTTTTGAAGGTTTGTTTCGCGTGCATCTTTAGAGACAGGAGCTCGGGGAGTTGCTGTTACGAGAAGTAATATACGAAATTGATAAGGTAATCTATTTCGTTTAAGTTTTTGGAAAACTGTTTAAAATTGATTAATCCGTTAAAGTGGTCCATGTTTAGGAATTCAAATTTTTTTATTCCACTGCGTTTTTACCTGAAGGTTTCCCAACACGTATGAATGTTACTTGTAGGGATTTTTAGAATCTGGATCACATAAATCGGCATGGTAGCAAGTATACATTAAAAAAGAGCGATCCTTCCTCTATTAGAGCGCAAAGTACATTCCCATCCATGTAATTTGGACCTCATTTAACTAACCAATTCTTTGTGAAGACATTTCAGTTTTAGTCCCATTAGACTTTAGGTTGCAGCTTTAGTCCCACAGTACTGAAAAAGTTACAATTTTGGTCCCAACCATCTATTTTTTTACGAAACAAAGTCCATGCATTACTACAAAAAAGGTCTATTACAGCGGTTCAATAAAAAGCCGCTGTAATAGGATTATTTTTTTAATTAAAATTTTGAACCCTATTACAGCGGTTCAGGCTAGAACCTCTCTAATAGGGTTTTTATTTTTATTTTTTTAAAAAAAATTCAAACCCTATTACAGTGGTTCAGGCTGGAACTGTTGTAATAGGGTTCGAATTTTTTATTTTTTTATTTTTGAACCCTATTACAGCGGTTCAGACTAGAACCGTTGTAATAGGGTCTCAGATTTTTATTTTTTTTAAAATTTTGCACCCTATTATAGTAATATTCCTATACAGTAATATTCAATAAACCAACCCAACAAATTCTAGCTGCACAGTAAAACATATTCAACATAAACAACAAAAACCCCAAACTTCAATATTAGCAATTCTTTCCTCCAACAACAAAATTTTATAATCTCCAACAAATGATCACATGTTAATTTACAATCAACTAATTAAATTACTCACAATTTAAATACAATAAATCAAATCACAATTTACAACAAGTCACAATGTACAAAAAATACATTACCTAATTTCTAAGGAGCTGCTAAGAAAATGTCATGTGCCACTTCGCAGCGTACTTCATTAATTTGCTCTTGAGTATAGAAGGATTGAGAATCATGAAAGTACTGCAAGATATATATAGAGATTAACTGCAGACTCAAATGACGCTTCAATTACCTACCAAAGGTTTAATAACTTCAAAAGGGATAGAAATTAAGTATATATTAGGATTATGCATACTGCTGTTGGGATTATAGATTGTCCATAGCTAATAACCTCTTTCATGAATCTCATAACGAAGTAGCCACAATTCACCTCGTTTGTTTGCCGGGGGCACTAAAAAAGTAATCAAAGTTATGTTGTATTAGAACACTAACTTCTATACGAATCTATAATCTCTTGAAACTAGAAAATGCTAATCTTAATTTTAATCCATTGACAGACCTTGTTTTTGGATTTCTTGAAATGGTTGTTGCGATTTGCACGAAATATGTGCATAGCCCTATAAAACAATATATAAAGCAAGGAAATATATCAAAAACAAGCAATTATGTGAAATAAGAAAGATATATACACTTTAAAAAAATATTAAATATAATGGATACATTGATTGAATGAAAAACTTACTGATTGATTTTTTGTATCATCTGATCTCGGTAATCCGGCTCACCATGCAAAGAATCCAGATAGTAAACGACCTCTTGAAATTGATCAATTGCAAGAAACACCCAATGTCCCCTAAAAAGCATTCAAAAGATAAGTTCAAAACTTATGTTGGGTAACTAGTTTTACAAATTAAAGTTGAGTCTTTAGTAGCTCACCCGCTGTTGTAAGGTGCAAGAAATAACTTATTCATTTGTGCACTCTGGATCATAGCACGTGCTATGTACTGCACTTGTTGAATTCTTGCTGAACTATGAATCGACTTGATCCCACATTGATTGGGTACGTAGGCAGCTCAAAGTTACCGAATCCAGTCCATACAAAAATCCACCTCTAACGTAGTTTGTCGTGAGTTGGATCGGTTCCTCCACCCCACGTGGTCGAACATGTGACAATCATACTCTGATGATTTTCAGCATCATCAGATTGGCGCAGTTTGTGGGAACCGCGCTCCAACCACTGAGAATGCAGACTAAGGATAGTAACTATAAAATTGCTAGCAATAAGCCATAGGTAGCTTGGCCACGCGGATGGCCACTGCCCTAGCTTTCGCCGACTGAGACCTCTCCCATCACTGTCAGAATTTTCGAGATCTCAGGTGATCGGCCATTGCTGGGTGCCGGCGGAAGCAACGGGTGGCCCGCTCGGGAAGGATTTGAGACACAGAGCATCTCGTTCGGAGTTCGAGATCTGGAGAGTCGGATCCCCTTACAAAATGAAGCTTTCGTGATCTCTGCTACAATCGGAGATTCCTGGGTGAGCAAGATCCTCATCGACAGTGGAAGCTCCGCAGATATCATCTTTTTGGATGCATTCAACAGGCTGTCATTTGGGGAGGCCAGAGTCCCAATGATCAAGACCCTGCTGGTCGCCTTCACGGGTGACACCATAGATGCTCAGGGATAAATAACCTTGTGGTTGTCCTTGGGCACATTCCCTAAGCGTGTTACCCGGGAGGTGAAGTTTTTGGTGGTTGAAGCCCCCTTCGAGTATAGTGCTATACTGGGGAGGCCGAGCTTAAACCTCTTCCGAGCTGTTATCTCCATTTTCCATCTCAAACTCAAATTCCCTACTCCTAGTGGGACGGGGGAGATCGCTGGGGATAAATGGCTGGCGAGAGAATATTGTTATAACGCCCTCAAGAGGAGGCGGAGCGACCTGGGTCCCAGGCCAGGGCCAGAGTTAATCGAAATTGACATGGTGTCACACGCGCCAAGCAAGGATCCCAGGCCTCGAAAGATGATGGAAGCACCCGGGGCGAGGCAGCCGAGAGCCTGAAAATGATCGAGCTAGTACCGGGTTTCCTAGAGAAAGTAACGAAGCTCGGCGTTACCTTAGGACCCTCCCTTGAAAGGGAGTTAGCACACTTCTTGCAAGGCAACACCGAAGTGTTTTCTTGGGATGCGTCGGATATGGAGGGAATTGACCATGACTCATCACTTGAACACATATCCCGATGCTCGCCTAGTGAAGCAACGCAAGAGAACTATGGGGAGAGAGAGGAGTTTGGCTGCGAAAGAAGAAGTTGAAAATCTGCTCGCGGCTGGATATATAAGACCGGTACACTACCCAGAATGGTTGGCCAACGTCGTGATGGTAATGAAGCCCAACGGCAAGTGGAGGATGTGTATAGATTTTACCGTTCTAAACAAGGTATGCCCTAAGGACTCCTATCCCCTTCCCCGAATAGATGACTTGATAGATTCCACCGCAGGGTATGAGATGTTGACCTTTCTGGACGCGAGGCAAGGATACAATCAAATCCCCTTGGAACCAGACGACCAAGAGAAGACGAGTTTTGTCACTGATTAGGGGACGTTCTGCTACAATGTCATGCCTTTCGGGCTGAAGAATGCAGTGGCGACCTATCAAAGGCTAGTTAATAAGATGTTGTAGGCACAATTATGAAGGAACATGGAGGCGTACATAGATGATATGCTGGTCAAAAGTAAATGGGAAGCTGACCATGTACGAGACCTACAGGAATGCTTTGGAGTGCTTAAACGTTACAAGCTGAAACTCAACCTAGCCAAGTGCACCTTTGGAGTGCATGGGGGAAAATTCTTAGGGTTCATGATAAGCGAGACAGGGATAGCAGCTAACCCCGAGAAGATCAGAGCCATACTGGAGCTGGTGCCCCCTAAATCCAAGAAGGAAGTGCAAAAGCTGATGGGGGGAGCAGCAGCCCTCAATAGGTTCATTTCGCAATCAGCCGATAAGAGGTTGCCCTTCTTCAAGGCAATAAGGAAAGCAAAAGACTTCATATGGGATACACAGTGTCAGGCGGCGCTTGAGAAATTGAAAGAATATTTAATCTCCCCGCCACTGCTCACTAAACCCGTTGATGGAGAGACTCTGTACTTGTACCTAGCAGTAACCCACAAGGCAGTCAGCGCGGTGCTAGTTCGAGATGATAATGGGGACCATAAACCCATTTACTATGTCATTCGCTTACTACGGGCGACTGAGCTGAGATACCCTCTCATCGAGAAGTTGGCCCTCACTCTAGTAGTGGCTGCCAGAAAATTATGACCTTACTTTCAATCGCATCCCCTGGTAGTGCTCACTAACCATCCTTTAAAGAGAATACTGTCAAGCCCAGAAGTGTCCGGGCGAATGGTAAAGTGAGCGGTTGAACTTAGTGAGCATGGCATAGATATTCGAAGGAGACCAGCCATCAAAGCACAAGTGCTAGCCGACTTTGTCGTTGAGATGCTAGAAGAGAAAGCTGGATGCTCTCTACCCACATGGACACTGTTTGTGGATGTGTCATCCACTAGTATAAGCAGTGGAGCGGGGGTGATAGTTGAGAGTGCACAGGGCGATAGATTAGAATACGCCATAAGGTTCGGATTTGACGCCTTAAACAACGAAGCTGAGTATGAAGCATTGTTGGCCGAAACCAAACTGGCACTGGCTGCAGGAGCAAGAAAGATCATAGTATACAATGACTCGCAGTTGGTGGTCAACCAAGTGAACGGAGTGTATGAAGCCAAAGATGAAAGGATGGGTTGATACTTAGCTCTCGTGCAAAAAGTGAGGGAACATTTTGAGGACTTTGATATACGGCAGGTCCCGAGGGCCGAAAGTGAAGCAGCTGACCAACTTGCGAAACTGGGAAGCTCTATAGCCTCCATAAAAAATTGAAAGGTAACCTTGATTACCTCCGAGAGAGCAGAAGTTGAGAAGGGAGGCCTAGAGGTGTTGTGCAGGCAGGTGGAGGAGCCGAGTTGGAAGGATGAAATAGTGGACTATTTGGCGGCGGAGAGCCTACCCAACGATCCCAAGAAAGCGCGAAGAGTTCGAATTAGAGCCACGAGGTTTGTAATGATAGATGGTGAGCTATACAAGCGTGGTTTCTCGCAGCCCTATTTGAAATGTCTAACCCCAACCAAAGCGAACTATGTACTACGTGAAATACATGAAGGATGCTCCGGTAATCACTTGCGGGGCAAGGCGTTAGCAGCTAAGACACTGAGGTAGGGGAACTTCTGGCCTACGATGCTGGCAGATGCTCAAGACTTAGTGCGAAAGTGTAGAAGTTGCCAAGAGCACTTCAATATAAGTCATCTCCCGGGCGCTGAGAGTTGACCACTCGAAAGCGCATGCCCTTTCGATATATGGGGGATGGATATAGTGGGGCATTCCCTTGGCTATGGGACAAAGAAAGTTTTTGTTAGTCACCATAGACTATTTCACCAAATGGGTAGAGGCTGAACCATTAGCCAAGATATCCGAGAAAGAAGTAATGAAGTTCTTCTGGAGGAACATCATTACGCGTTTTGGGATCCCACGATCCCTGATATCAGACAACGGCACCCAGTTCCAACGGGCTAAGCTGAGGGAACGGCGCCAGGAGCTTAACATCAGACAACACTTTACTTCAGTAAGCTACCCGAAAGCTAATGGTCAGACTGAGGTAACGAATCGCACTATATTGCAACACCTAAAGACTAAGCTTGGTGGTGCAAAAGGGGGTTGTCTCCTCGGTGCCACTTCTGGGAGTGGTTCGATCTGACCATAGTACTGCTGGAACTTCGTCCGTCTGTATTCTCAGTAGTTGGAGCGCGGTTCCCACAAACGGCGCCAATCTGATGATGCTGAAAATCATCAGAGTATGATTGTCACATGTTCGACCACGTGGGGTGGAGGAACCGATCCAACTCACGACAAACTACGTTAGAGGTGGATTTTTGTATGGACTGGATTCGGTAACTTTGAGCTGCCTACGTACCCAATCAATGTGAGCAGCATGGGCACTGATATTCTCCAACACGGATTTGAGCAAAGGACCGAAGGATTGACTCTCATCTGATTGAATCGCTTGAGGAGCCGGTCGCTTGAACCTTGATGAGTGTTTGAGAGAGTCAATAGGAACTTGATATGCGGGATCAAAGACAGTACCTCGTATGTCAAGAGAAAGATCCTCAACAATATCATCAGCAACGGGTTCAGGAGTGTCTGGAATATCCTCTGGTGGAGACGCTTGAACGGATTCTTCAGCAGACGCTGGAATATTGGTGACTTCAAAAGCGAGCACTTCAACTAACTTAGCAGGCGCTCCCTCAAGCGTTGACTCAGGTTGACGAAAGTCATCGAATTGGAAGTTCCAATTTGCTAAATCGGCATAAGAAGTGGATGCAGCTTCCAAAAGTTCAGCAAGTCTGGTTCTAGTCACACAAGTTCTGAAAATGAATGTGCGAAGGGGACTATCAATGGCCCTGATGTGCATTGGACCAATGATATCTAGCACATGATTCAGAAAGACTTTGGACGGCGCTTGACAGATGGAAAAGATTGAATTTGTGCAGTAATCTCTGGAAAATCCAATCAAGCAGTTAGAAGGAAGACACTTGAGATGCTGATCCTCAGGCACGTAAGCAACGTAGTACTCTTCTAAGTGTGGATAGAGCGCTTGAGCTATTCCCTGATTTCGTTCAAGCAGTGAGAGGACAAACTCATAATGATTGAGTACCTCTGTGCAGATAGAAGGGAGCAAAGGATATCCTCGGAAATAATTGATTACGGAGCCGTTCCATTGTCGGAGATTGGCAGTGAAGATTTTGTCGAACAGAGATAGAGGAGTCATAATCTTCACCATCAAATTGAAGTTATCCTCGCAGTGGCTTGGAGCGAAATTCAAGCACGATACAAAAGAGGTACCACTGGAAGATGTTTGAGCATTGAAAAGTAGAAGAGTATTGGACAATCGGTGATGCTCTTGACGCAGACACTGCTCAATTTGATGTCTAACGAGCGGGAGCTTTAGAACAGGTCCAACTCTCTATTGACGCTTCTTCAGGCAATACTTAGCAAACTGACGCTTCTTGTCATGCTTGCTTATGCCAAATAAATGGGGAGCTTGGACTAACTCTGAGAAAGTATATTTGTGTCCCACATACGCTTCAACCCAATTGACTTCATTCATGCAGTAATCTGTTCCAGCATTAACCATAGCGCGAATGCCTTCATGATGAATATCTCTGACAGATTCAAAACGATATCTATCAGTCTGATAGTTGCCATTCCAGACGCTGTCAAAGTATGCATCAGCTTCAGTCTGAATCAAATCTGTCAATGATTCTAGACGCTCACCGACATGAACTGCTTTATTCTTCCACAGGCGAAGTGGATTGACTGAAGATAGATTTTCAATACTATTAGCAGTCTGAGGAAAGTGTGTGTAGCCTTCTCTGTTCAATACTGCTTCTGATGGATTGAGAAAGCTAGGATGAAGAGGCTCATACACCCGAATATTGTAATCTCTTAGGGCGAAGCCTGTATTCCTGCTGTGGCCATAATCGAGATAATATGCCAACTCCACATCACATCTAGGAGTCCTTACTCCTTGTCTGTCTTGTTGAAGAATAAGAGAGGACGGTATTTGACCAGGGGTTTTTCCAAGATCAATGGCTCTATAGAACTTTCGCTCAATTTCTGTCAACTCCGTGTTAAACACGATATCCCTGATTTTATTGTCATTGTCAATCAACAGGGCAATTTCATCCTCAGCAGCAATGTATCTTTCTTCATTGTATCCTGCAGGAATGAAATCTTCTTCGAGTGCTGGAGGCATGTAGTTGATCGAATGATAAATCGTCTTCAGCGGGTCCAGTTGGAAGAATTGCCTAGGCGCTAAAACGTCTTCAGCAACGCTCTGACCTTCTGAGCTTGCCTCTGTTATCGCATGAATAGGGATTGATGTCTGAACCTCTTTAGTAGCAGGTTCCTCAGCGTCAATTGCAACAACTTCTGCGGAAACATCTTTAGCGATAGCCACAACTTCTGTCATCTCAACGTCTAGAAGGACATCTGTTGATGCTTCAGCGGCGGCTGGAACTATAGCTGTAACAAGAGAACTATCCTCTATAAGAGCAGGATCTTCTACAGATGTAGGAATAGAAATGCTGTGGGAAGAAATAAACTTACCTTGAGAACTTGTCTCAACAGCAATACTTTGAGCGCTTGGCTCAACAGTCTCAGGCTCTTCAGGAACAGGAGCAGCCCGACGCTTGCTTGTCCTGAAGCGCTTGAAAATTTTCTTCACGTTGACTCCTTCAACGAGCTTAAGTGCTTGAGCAGGAGGAGCAGCAGCTAGTTCATCAAATTTGATTTGTTTGATGATTCCTTCCAGCTTCCTCCGCTTTAGAGGTAACTTGTCCTCCGCTTTAGAGGTAACTTGGGCTTTCGAGGAGCCCTCTTCTTTGTAACAGCCGGACGCTTCACGGCTTCTTCTGGCACTGGACGCTCCGCTTCCTCATCGGACGCTTGACGTACTTCCAGACGCTCAGATAGTGGTTTAGCAGCACCACCAATTTTGGGAGGATTAATGAGATTATTCAGAATCCTTCTTCCCAGCAACTTGGTCTTATTCAAAGGGAGACCAGACGAGTATACACACTGTGACTTGTACAGCAGGTCACTTAGAACAAGCCCATAAGGTTTATTCGAGGCACTTAAACAGTCCCGAAACCTTCCAAAAAATATACTCACTCTAGTTGATCTTGATGTTGAGGAGTATAGCAGTCATCATCTGAAATTGTACTGGGTTTACCTTATCAAAGGTTTCCCCTCGGCATTCTATGATCTTGCTGCAGAAATCAGCCAACAGAAGGTATTTGGATACCAGGTCTTTCTTTTCATAGCATTGAGTGTAGGGTACATCATCGTACGCACTCATGGTTGTCCATGCTTCCTTGATTTGTTTTAAAGTAACACAATCCAATGCCTCACCCTCATTTGGAAGATTGAATTTCTTAGCAATGGAGGCAGCAGACAAGATAAATTCCTTGGGAGACTCTTTCTTGGATAGAGGAATTAGACAAGAGATAGACTTCTTGTCCTCTGAAAGTTTAACAGTTTTCCAAAAGGTGTCGACTTCAGTCGGAAACAGATAGGAGTATTGGGTCAAGAACGGTTTAAGCTCAGCTTTGACGACCATGTCCATCATGTCTGTTAAATTGATCTGAGGTTGTTCATAAAGGAATTTCCAGTCGACAACAAGGCCTTGAGTAACCTTGATGGTAAGTTCGGTAGAAGTAGAAAGAGATTTCTTTGGTGCCATTTTTAGTGAAAGAGATGAACTGAGATTTTCTTTTGCTTTGAGAGAGAGAGAGAATAAATTTTGCAGATATGTTTGAGTAAAAGTGAATGGTCTTTCTGCAAAAGTTGTATTTTAAATGACACAGTAAAGAATTTTTGAAACTTGTGTTCTCTAGTCTCTGTAGGATTTAGACACGTGTAACGACTTTTGAATCTCAGCCATAAATTTATTAACTGCGGACGCGAGTTTTGTGTAATAGAGAGAAGTTACATTTGGTAATTCTCATATATAAAGATTTGACATCCGAGTTAAAAATTTTAAAACGTTTGGTATTTTTAGAGTGTAACGCACGCGCCTGTTTGTACACTGACACGTACACAAACACGTACTATCTCTGAACCGTCCTTTTGAAAAAGAAACTTTTGATTACCCGCGAGTTTGATGTGATAGAAGCATGCGAGTAGAGTACAAAATAGACTTTTGAGTCTACCCACTACTTCGAAAGAAGATTGTAAACTTTATGCATGGATTGTAAAGAAAATATTTTTATATTAAGAGTTGATTGGAATTGATTCAACACTTAACTGATACCATTTGTTGATATATATAGGAAAATTAGACGCTTAGGATTTAAAAGACTTTTATGTTTGAGCGTCCAATATTCTATGCATAAATAATACTGAGCGTTGATGATCATGCATCTAAAAATTTTGATCATTGACGCTTGTAGTTATGGTCAAGTACAACTTTAAGGTTCCCCCTAAATTTGATAACTTATACCAGTTAGGAAAATCTTTTAGACACAAATTAAGTGGATTCCCCCTAAATTATATGTCTAATAAAATATGATGCAAAATGATTAAGCGTTTAAATCAATCATACCTAGTTCACTTCTCAAAGTGAGAAAACGTTGTTCGTTAAGTGCTTTGGTGAAGATATCTGCCACTTGTTTGTCAGTTCCAATGAAGTGCATGGAGATATTTTTCTTTTGAACGTGGTCACGAAGGAAATGGTATCTAATGTCAATGTGTTTGGTTCTGGAATGAAGAACAGGGTTTTGAGTCATGGCTAGAGCGCTTTGGTTATCACCTAGGATTATTCCATAATCTCTAAGTTGTTGCCTCATCCATAATACTTGTGCACAACAACTTCCTGCAGCTACATACTCAGCTCCAGCTGTGAAGGTAGCTATGGATTGTTGTTTCTTGCTATGCCATGAAACCAATCTATCACCTAGAAATTGACATGTACCACTAGTGCTTTTACGATCTATTTTGCAACCTGCAAAATCTGCATCTGAATAACCAATTAGTTCAAAAGGAGAATCCCTAGGATACCATAAGCCCACATTCTGTGTGTCTTTCAGGTATTTAAGGATCTTCTTGGCAGCAATTAAGTGTGACTCTTTAGGATCGGCTTGAAATCGTGCACACATGCATACCGAAAACATAATATCAGGTCTACTGGCAGTAAGATAAAGAAGTGATCCAATGATACCTCTATAATTAGTGATATCTGTTATGAATAATTCATTAAGTGGATGTCCATATAACTCCAATACATAATTTAGTGGATTCACCTACAACTCCAATATCTCATTTAGTGGATTCACTTACAATTCTATTACCTCATTTTGTAATCAATATTTGATCTTGTTTTGTGCCTATAAATAGGCTTTGCCATTTTATTGAGAAATACACCAAAATCAAAGAAAGAATTCTCTTCTTAATTCTCTAGTCTCTTTACTTTAGAATATTTGTATATATTTCATAATATTTGGGGTTATTTCATAACACGTTATCAGCACGATCCGTCTCAAGGTGTTAATCATTTTAAAATTTGGCAAAAGATATACATGGGGTACTCAACATATGATGTAAATGTAGTGAGAAATTTTTATGAGTTATTATGAGTTTGTAAAGAAAATTGATGGACAAGGTTTTCAAAACAAAGCAAGAAGAAAAGCTAAAGAAAAGGTATGTATATTTCAATATTTAACAAAAATAGAAATATGCAATAATTCTCTTGATGTTTAGAAAGAAGACATATGTATATATATGTGCATATATTTGATTAGTATTATTCTTTTGAATAATCATATCATGTTGAAAATATTTTAAGAAGTTGAATGATTGTTATGTTATTCATCTTATACTTTGATAATAGTATTATATGATGAATTTTGAAAAAAAACTTGACTTTGTGATTCTTGATATTACGAGGAAAAATTATTTTTCTTGGGCGTTAGATATTGAAATTCATCTTGATGCAAATAACTATACTTCATTCCCTGAAGTGAATGTGTTGAGCAATATATAAATTCATATATGCAAATAACTATACTCCATTCCCTGAAGTGAATGTGTTGAGCAATATATAATTATTTTAATCATGAGTCCCGTCCAACTAGTTCTGCTACATTCCCTGAAGTGAAAGTAGCAGCACATAACTATTTTAATCATTAAAGAAATCATGGACGTGGACGTGGTCGTGGATATGGTTATGGAAATCGTGGTGGTTATTCAAAGAACACATCTTTCCACCAGGAATGGAAAAATAATGAAGAGAAACATGAAAGTGGCCAAAATAGCAAATTTGTGAAAAATTTATGCTATCGTTGTGGTGGTAAAGGTCATTGGTCATGTACCTGTCGTACACCAAAGCATCTTGTTGACCTTTACCAAGAATCGCTAAAAAGTAAAAGAAAGAAAATAGAAACAAATTTTGCTTTTGAACAGGGCGATTCTGATCATGACCGATTTTGATGACACTCATTTAGATGTTGCTGATTTCTTTGATGATCCTAATGAAAAAATTGATCACTTGATTGGAGATGGAAGTGTTCAAAAACAAATTTGTTAAG
This sequence comes from Buddleja alternifolia, assembly GCA_019426215.1. Taxonomy (NCBI): domain Eukaryota; kingdom Viridiplantae; phylum Streptophyta; class Magnoliopsida; order Lamiales; family Scrophulariaceae; genus Buddleja; species Buddleja alternifolia. The sequence goes on along the minus strand of CM033402.1, from coordinate 16,774,416 downwards.
TTTTAATTCTAGTAATTTATAAATAAATATTTAAGTATGTTGTTTTAAAGTTCAATAAATGAATTTATTCATAAGATTATCGTTTCTTATATTAAATAATATTGTTTGATATTGATTTATTTCTTTTTATGTTTCAATAAAGAATGAGTATTTACTCGATCAGCAACAACATCAATAATGAAAATATATGTCTCGCTGATAGTACAACAACTCACACCATCCTCAAAAATAAAAAAATACTTCTCTTATTTAGTAATGCAAGAAGCCAATGTTAATACTATATCAGGTAGTGCAAAATTAATTGAAGGCTCCGGCAGAGCTAATATATTGTTACCCGGAGGAACACAATTTTATATTGATGAAGCCTTATATTCTACTAAGTCTCAAAGAAATTTACTAAGCTTCAAAGATATCCGCCGAAATGGATATCATATTGAGACAACAAGTGATGGCAATATTGAGTATCTTTACATCACTAATACAATATCTGGTAACAAATGTATATTGGAAAAGTTGCCAGCATTGTCTTCCGGTTTGTACTACACGCATATATCTACTATTGAAACATATGTTATCGTAAACCAGAAGTTTACAAATCAAAATAAGTTTGTTGGTTAGCATGACCGGTTGGGCCATCCCGGATCAATTATGATGCGAAAGATAATTGAGAATTCATGTGGTCATCCATTGAAGAGCCAGCAGATTCTTCAATCGAATGATTTCTCATGTGCTGCTTGTTCACAAGGAAAGTTGATTATTCGACCATCAACAACAAAAGTAGGAAGTGAATCTCTTACGTTTTTGGAACGTATTCAAGGCGATATTTGTGGACCAATACACCCGTCGTGTGGACCATTTAGATATTTTATGGTTTTAATTGATGCATCAACAAGATGGTCACATGTATCTTTGTTATCAACTCGCAACCTAGCGTTTGCGAGATTGCTTGCTCAATTGATTAGACTACGAGCACATTTTTCTGATTATCCAATTAAGAAGATACGCCTTGATAATGCAGGTGAATTTACTTCCAAAACGTTCAATGACTATTGTATGTCTATTGGAATTGATGTTGAACATCCTGTAGCACATGTTCATACACAAAACGGTCTAGCAGAATAGTTTATTAAACGTCTGCAGTTAATTGCAAGACCTTTACTTATGAGATCAAAACTTCCTATTTCTTGTTGGGGACATGCTATTTTGCATGCAGTAGCAATTATTCGCATAAGGCCAACAAGTTATCATAAATTCTCCCCATTACACTTGGTTTTTGGTCAGGAACCAAATATTTCCCATCTAAAATTTTTTGGATGTGCGGTATATGTTCCAATTGCTCCACCACAACGCACTAAGATGGGTCCTCAAAGGAAGTTGGGAATATATGTTGGATTCGAGTCTCCATCGATAATAAAGTATCTAGAGCCATTGACTGGCGATTTATTTACGGCTCGATTTGCTGATTGTCATTTTGATGAATCAGATTTCCCAACATTAGGGGGAGAAAATAAGCAGCTGGAAAAGAAAATTAGTTCGAATGAATTGTCTTTATATCATCTTGATCCTCGAACAAAACAAAGTGAACTGGAAGTTCAAAAGATAATTCACTTGCAAGGTTTAGCTAACCAACTGCCAGACGCATTTACTGACCTAAAAAAAAGTGACTAAGTCACATGTACCAGCTGTTAATGCTCCAGTAAGAATTGTTGTCCCTGAAGGTCAAAGTAATGAGTCTACTGCACGCCTGAAGCGTGGTAGACCTATCGGTTCCAAAGATAGTCATCCTCGAAAAAGAAAAGGAGCTAAGAATCAAGATGGTCTAATCGAGGATAAAATAACTCCAGAAGAGTCCCCAGTCATAACTAATATTTCGGTTCCAGAAGAACCTCATGTACCTGAAACTTGTGAAAATAATGAGATCTCAATAGATTATGTTATGAACGGGAAACGATGGAATCGAAATGAAGTCAACGTTGACGATAAATTTGCATATGATGTAGCGCTAAATATGATGAATGATAATGAGGATCAAGAACCAAAGTCTGTTAATGAATGTCGACAAAGAAATGATTGGCCAAAATGGAAAGACGCAATGAGGGCAGAGTTAAACTCGCTTGAACCAACGAAAAGTTTTTGGACCTGTAGTTCGTACACCTGAAGATGTAAAAGTTTTTGGACCTGTAGTCCGTACACCTGAAGATGTAAAAGTTTTTGGACCTGTAGTCCGTACACCTGAAGATGTAAAAGTTTTTGGATCTGTAGTCCGTACACCTGAAGATGTAAAAGTTTTGGACTTGTAGTCCGTACACCTAAAGATGTAAAGCCAGTAGGATACAAATGGGTATTTGTGCGAAAACGAAATGAGAAAAATGAAATTGTAAGATATAAGGCATGTCTTGTTGCCCAAGGGTTTTCGCAACGACCTGGCAGAGATTGTGAGGAGACTTATTCTCCTGTGGTGGATGCAACTACTTTTCGTTATATAATAAGTCTGGCAGTGCATGAAAAACTTGATTTGCGTCTAATGGATGTTATTACAGCCTATTTGTATGGCTCGCTTGATAATGATATATATATGAAAATCCCTGAAGGATTTAATATGCCTGAAGCATATAAATCAAGTTCTCGAGAACATTATTCAATTAAATTAAGTAAGTCATTGTATGGACTGAAACAATCTGGATGAATGTGGTATAATTGTCTCAGTGAATATTTGTTGAAGGAAGGATATAAGAATGATCAAATTTGTCCTTGTATTTTCATGAAAAGATCTGGAAATGAGTTTGTTATAATTACAGTTTATGTTGACGATTTAAATATCGTTGGAACTCCTGAAGAGATTTCAAAAAATGTTAATTGCTTAAAGAAAGAATTTGAGATGAAAGATCTTGGAAGAACAAAATTTTGCCTTGGACTACGAATTGAATATTTAAATAACGGAATTTTTGTATATCAAGACACTTATATATCAAAGGTGCTAAAGCGTTTCTACATGGATAAATCACATCCATTGAGCACCCTGATGGTCGTAAGGTCACTAGATGTGAACAAAGATCCTTTTCGACCTCGAGAAAGTGATGAAGAACTACTTGGTCCTGAAGTACCATATCTAAGTGCAATCGGTGCACTAATATATCTTGCTTGTCATACTCGACCTGATATAGCATTCGCTGTTAATCTATTAGCAAGATATAGTTCTTTTCCTACACGAAGGCATTGGAATGGGGTTAAACAGGTACTCCGCTACCTTAGAGGAACAATCGATATGGTCTTGTTTTATTCAAATGTACCCAAGTCTGAATTGGTTGGATATGCAGATACTGGATATATGTCTGATCCTCATAATGGTCGTTCACAAACAGGCTATTTATTTACATGTGGTGGCACAACCATTTCATGGCGGTCTATGAAACAAACCATATCGGCCACATCATCTAATTATGCAGAATCTTAGCTATTCACGAGGCGAGTCGAGAATGTGTTTGGTTAAGATCTATAACTAAACATATTCGAGGGACTTGTGGTTTATCTTCTGGAAAAATGATCCCGACGATCTTATATGAAGATAATTCTGCATGTATCGCACAATTGAAAGAAGGGTACATTAAAGGAGATAGAACAATGCATATTTCACCAAAGTTCTTTTTCACTCACGATCTTCAGAAGAATGGTGATATCAATGTTCAACAAATCCGTTCCAGAGATAATCTTGCTGATTTGTTCACCAAGGCACTTCCCACAGCAACATTTGAAAAGTTAGTCTACAATATTGGTGTGCGTAGACTTAAAGATCTTGACTGATATTGTCATGAAGGGGAGATAATACGCGCTGCACTCTTTTTCCCTTAACCAAGGTTTTTCCCACTGGGTTTTCCTGGTAAGGTTTTTAATGAGGCAGCATCTGATTGCGTATTGAAAGAATTATGTACTCTTTTTCCTTCACTAGATTTTTATCCCACAGGGTTTTACCTAATAAGGTTTTAACGAGACATATTCTTAAGTGATGGACATCCAAGGGGGAGTGTTATGAATAATTCATTAAGTGGATGTCCATATAACTCCAATACATAATTTAGTGGATTCACCTACAACTCCAATATCTCATTTAGTGGATTCACCTACAATTCCATTACCTCATTTTGTAATCAATATTTGATCTTGTTTTGTGCCTATAAATAGGCTTTGCCATTGTATTGAGAAATACACCAAAATCAAAGAAAGAATTCTCTTCTTAATTCTCTAGTCTCTCTACTTTAGAATATTTGTATATATTTCATAATATTTGGGGTTATTTCATAACAATATCAACTTTCTTTCCACTTTCATCTTTATCTAACTTAAGCGTTTGGCTCATTGGAATTTTTGAATATGATGCATTTTTATACCAAATTTCTTAATCATATCTCGTGTATATTTAGCTTGGTTAATAAATATTCCATTAGGGAGTTGTTTAACTTGTAATCTTAAGAAGAAAGCTAATTCACCCATCATGCTCATTTCAAATTGTTCTTGCATCATTTTCGAAAATTTCTCACACAGACGCTTGTTAGTAGAGCCAAATATAATATCATCAACGTAAATTTAGACTAAGAGAATATCTTCGTTATTGGTAATTTTAAATAACGTTGTATCAATGCTGCCTTTTGTAAAGCCTTTACCAATAAGAAAGATAGAGAGAGTGTCATACCATGCTCGGGGTGCTTGCTTAAGCCCATAAAGTGCTTTATCTAGCTTGTAAACCATACCCTTACCATGATTGTTGATGAATCCTGGTGGTTGCTCCACATATACTTCTTCTTGGAGTTTACCATTCAGGAAGGCACTCTTCACGTCCATCTGATACACCATGAACTTGTTGAACGCTGCATACGCTAGAAACATGCGGATTGCTTCAACCCGAGCGACAGGAGCGTATGTCTCATCAAAGTCAATACCCTTCTCTTAGCAATATCCTTGAGCTACGAGTCTGGCCTTATTTCTTGTCACAATGCCGTTCTCATCCATCTTGTTTCTATATACCCATCTAGTTCCAATAACTCCTTGGTGAGTTGGTCTTGGTACTACCATCCAAACCTTATTACGTTCAAACTGATTAAGCTCTTCTTGCATAACTTCAATCCAGCTTGGGTCGCTTAGCGCTTCATCTACTTTCTTAGGTTCCATTTGAGATAGAAAGCTTGCGAACATAGCCTCATTGAACGTAGCGGCTCTAGTCCTAACAGGCGCTTCAATATCTCCAATAATTTGCTGTGGTGGATGATCACGCAGCCATATTCTGTCTGGTTGGAAGGGGTTAAAAGGTTAAACAGGCGCTTGAGGATCATACGCTTGACTACCTTCTTGCGTAGGCGCTCCAAGTTCATAATTCCTTGTATGCTCTTGATGATCACTCTCTTCATGATCATCAACATTTCTTACATGATTATCCAGAGTAATTTCATGAGTAATCTTAGGAGGTGGCACTGATATCTCATCATTGTCGTCAGTATCTTCATTAATAGTAATCTTAGACGCTTGATGGCATAGATATTCAACTCCTACATCATTTATATTAACCTTACTCGGTTCTTGGTTAGCATCATCAAAAACAACATGAATAGATTCCTCAACCTTCGATTTGATCTTATTTAGGATGCAAAAATTCTTTCCATTCTTGGTGTAGCCTAGAAAGATTCCCTCATCCGCTTTAGGATCAAATGTCTTTAGGCTTTGGGATCCCTTATTATGGATAAAAAATTTAGAACCAAAGACGTGAAAATATGAAGCATTTGGCTTACGTCCCTTCCACAGTTCATATGGAGTTATTCCATGCTGTTTGTTGATCATGCAACGATTTTGAGTGTAACATGCAGTGTTGATTGCTTCGGCCCAAAACCTAGGAGCGAGCTTGGATTATGCTAACATAGTCCTAGAGGCTTACTTAAGCGTTTGGTTCCGGCGCTCAGCAACACCATTTTGTTGGGGAGTTCTGGGAGCTGAATACTCATGATGTCTTCCATTTTCTGCATAAAACTTCTCAACAATCTTGTTAGTAAACTCAGTACCGTGATCGCTTCTTATTCTTGCAACCTTAAGATTTTTCAATATTTGAAGTTGCCGAATAAGCGTTGTTAACTTGTCACATGTTTCATCTTTGGATGAAAGAAATTCCACCCAAGTAAATCGAAAGAAATCATCTACTATCACCAAAGTATACTTCCTACCGCTTACACTGATTGTTTGAACAGGTCCAAACAAATCCATGTGAAGTAGTTCAAGTATTCTAGAGGTAGATAGATGAGGTTTTCTCTTGAACGATGATTTAACTTGTTTACCCATTTGACAAGCGTTACAAAGGCGATCCTTGTGAAATGGTCCATTTGGTAATCCCTCTACAAGATTTTGACTTATAAGCCGAGAGATTGTTTTGAAGTTGAGGTGATTCATTTTTCTGTGCCATAACCAACCCACTTTAGAATCATTTTTAGCAACAAAACATGTTGGGTTGTTATCAAGTGTTAAACCCCAATCTACCAAATATACGTTGTTAGTTCTTTTTCCTTTCAATTTAGTAGACTTAGTCTTAGCGTCATTTATATAGCAATAGTCACTTGAGAATATGACTTCAAAGCCTTTATCACAAAATTGACTTATGCTTAATAAATTGTGCTGCAGACCCTCAACATAATAAACATCACTTATCATGATGTTCCCCCTATGCACAGTACCTATACCTTTGGTTTTACCTTTGGAGTTGTCACCAAATACAACCTGAGGACCATTGGCAGCTTGATAGTTGATCAGAAGATCTTTGGAACCAGTCATGTGCCTTGACGATCCACTATCGAAGTATCACACAGATGTATCGGCTCTAGCTCTAGGTACCTGCAATCAAAAGGGAAGTTCTATTTCTGTTCAGGTACCCATTGTTGCTTGGGTCCTTTAACATTAGTAACATTGTTAGTTTGAATTAGAACTTTAGGAACCCATATTTGCCTAGTCTTCATTGTAGGAATATTGGCCTTTTTGGGTTTCACAACGTGTTGTGTTTGCTTTTTGGGTGTATAATAATATCCTCAATTATAATGGTAGTCATAATCATAGTCATAATCATAATTATCATAGTATCGATAATATGATCTTGACTGTCTCGGATATTGACGCTGGTATTTCCTTGGCGCTGGCTTGAGTTTCACTTTTGGTGCTGGACGCTTAGCGCTTGATTCACTGTGGTCAGTCTTATCTTTAGCCTTTTGAGCGTTTGGATAAACCCGTCTTTGTGAATCATTTGCCTTAGCTTTACCCTTGCCTGAGTTAGCTTTGACTTTCTCATTTGGCCTCATACCATTGTCACTAGGTTCATTTTGTGTTTGAACTTGTTAACCTTTTTCAACAAAGATAACACCCTTTCCTTTGTTGTTTGCCGTAACATTAGATTTATTGGGTTGTTTACCGAGTTTATCGCATCCTAAACCGGTCTTCTCACCAAATAATCTAGTTACTTGAGTCACATTATCCAACATTCTAGAAGCTTTTGATAATGATGAGATGAGCTGCTCTGATTTAGCAAGTCTAGCGATCAAATCAGCTTCTCACTTGACTATTATATCAAGATCGCTTTTTAATTGAATAATTTCACTCTTAAGCGATTGGTTCTTCTCAATGCACTGTTGCAGAACTCGCAACTCTGCTTTGAGCGTCACTTTATCTCTTGTGAGTGATGAGATAATAGCGAGATTATTTTGATATATTTTGGCGGCTTCTTGACATTCATTGTAGTATTTTTTTACTTTGTCAAGTAATTAATCATAAGAAAGAGGAATAGATAATTCATGGATTACCTCAGGAGACGCTTCATCATCTCTGGCCACGAGACATATGAGCGCTGAGTCATCTAATGGCTCATCATCATCGCTATTTTCTTCTGATGATTCTAAATCTTTAGGTGTGGATACTGGTTCTGATTCCGCTAGCAAACCTTATTGACGAAGGTTGCTCCTGAATTTGTTTCTATCCAAGTAATCCTGCCTTGAGGGCTTGGATACATTTGGATAAGGGCAATTTACCTGGTAGTGCCCTGGTTTCCTGCAATTGTAACAAAGATTAGTTTTCATTTTTTGTTCATTTGTTAACCTTACAATGTGTGGTTTTGAGACCACTAGAGCTGAGAGATTTTGAGTAGACGCTTGGTACAGAACACGCGCTTGGGGTGAAGGAACAAAATATTGAGGCGCTTGAAGCTGTTGTTGCATCGGAGAAGGTGCTTGATATGAACTTTGTCCTTGAAAAGGCGTCTTCTGGAGTTAGGAGATCCAGCATATTTGATTCTCTCATAGCGGTTGTCTTCATCAAAAATTTACTTGGTAAACTTCTAAAGATCTTAACCACCATTTCTCGATTCTGCAAATCTGTTACTAACGATGTAAGTTCGGTAACTAGACCTGTAAATCTTATATCTAATTGCTCTAAAGTTTCATTGGGTAGCATCTTAAATCCATTAAACTTTTCCTTGGGAATGGAAAATTTGTTTTCTTTGATCTGAGCTGAACCACCACAAATTGTACCCAACTTATCCCATATTTCTTTAGTGGTTTTGCAAAACTTGATCTTGTTGAATAAGTTGTCATTATCACCAATAGCCGTATATAGAGCGTTACGACCAACATTGTCCAAATTAGCTCTTCAACGCTCATCTGGAGACCATTCTTGTTTCAGTTTCTCAACGTAACCATAGGGAGTTTCTTCCGTGGCTCCCAGCGCTCTTGTGATAACTTTGTATATTTTGATTAGCCCATCTGAAATAATATCACACATGTCATCATCACATGAACAGAGATATGTAAATGCTTTGACTTTCCATGTGTTCAAATTTAATTCAGTCAGTTTGGGAACTTTAGCAAATGCCATAACGAAAATTTTAAAAGCAACTAGATTTTGAAAAAGGATCTAAACAAGCAGTTATGCTTGGAAATTTTAAAATTTCAACTTTAACCGCTCCGATACCACTTGTTGGTCCCAAGTGGCATATGAAAGGGTCTAGAAGAGGGGGGGGGGGTTGAATAGACCCTGAAGTCTTTTTCGACTTCAAAAGATTTCGTACTAAAATGATTTTTTGGACGCTTGAAAAAGTAGACGCTAGAAGTGTCTAACGCTTGACTTAAGCGTTCACTTAAAATATAGGCGCTTTGGTGAAACGTCTAACGAAGATTGTTTTTATAAATTTAACTTAGATTTCAAGAATTGAATACTTTAACCGAGTAGGTTTGAGCGTTCACTTCTTTGATCAGTGTTAGCACAGCGGAATGATTTTTGTAGTCTTCTTTTAAAAGCTTTAGCGTCACAGAAAGTTTCTTAGTTACTTAGCGTTCAATTGCGTTTTACTTAATCAGTTTATGCAATGATATGATAGATAAAAGAATTGACTAAAAATTAAATGACACAATATTTGTAAGGTTCGTTGGGTGGTGTAATCCCAACTACGTCCTTCTTCTCCTCGAACACTTGGAGGCAATCCAGTAAAATGATTCTCAAAGAATCACACAGAATCTTCTACAAATTAGGGCGAGATGGATGCCGATGACTTGAGCTCCTTGATCACACAGATTTCTGCTCCAAATCACTTCAATGCCCTTGTTTTTTTCACCCAGAAATATGGCAAGTATCCAACTTCGACTTCACACAGATTGCGAGGCTTGGATAGGGGTTTTCTAAAAGGTTTGTTTGATTTTGATGAAGTTCAAACAACTAGGAATATCTCAATAGTAATGTAGGTTTCTCCAAAAAGAACGTTTGAGAGATTGGGTTGACTGTCTCAGGATTTGATGAAAAGCGAAGAGAATGTTTTCTTGAAAGTTTTTGCTTTTCTGAGATTGTAAGGAATGAGACTTCAATGCAACAACAATTCGACTTGATAATTGTTCTCTATGTTTGGCTTGTTGTTGAAGTCCTATTTATAGGCATTCTTGGAAAAAGTGTCCGTTCGACACATGCAAGGGCGCGTGTCTCTCACTTCCGCGAGTGAACAACTTTTGGCCTTTTTCGTGAAAATCTGATGCACAAAAGTTGGTGCTGCAGTCTTTGAATAGTTGATAGTCCAATAGGGTGGCTTCTCTGTACGTCTGAAAGTGCTTATCACATTTAATGCATTTGAAATAAATGCCCGTTGGTATTTAATGCTTTGAAAATATTTGCATTAAAACTCCTTCTAGACTTAGAAAGAAATTCAGGTGAAATTACTTCTGTCCTATATGGTTTCCTGCAATTGTAACAAAGATTAGTTTTCATTGTTTGTTCATTTCTTAACCTTGCAATGTGTGGTTTTGAGACCACTGGAGCTAAGAGGTTTTTAGACGCTTTGTACTGAACAGGCGCTTGGGGTGAAGGAACAAAATATTGAAGCGCTTGAAGTTGTTGTTGCATCGGAGAAGGTGCTTGATATGAACTTTGTCCTTGATTATTGAAACCTTTTCCTTTCTTTTCATATCTCAAGAACTTTCTGAATCTATTCAGCAAAGCTAATTCCTCTTCTTCATTGATATCTAAATTATTTCCTCTATTACCCGATTTGCCTTTGATTGATGCTATAAGCGCTCCATATTCAATCACCGGACTACTCACAACATCACTAGCAGAATTCAACTCGAACTCAAATGCCTTGAGCTCTGATAAGGCGTCTTCTGGAGGTAGGAGATCCAGCATATTTGATTCTCTCATAGCGGTTGTCTTCATCAAGAATTTACTTGGTAAACTTCTAAGGATCTAAACCACCATTTCTCGATTCTGCAAATCCATTCCCAACGATGTAAGTTCTGTAACTAGAGCTGTAAATCTTATATCTAATTGCTCTAAAGTTTCATTGGGTAGCATCTTAAATCCATTAAACTTTTCCTTGGGAATGGAAAATTTGTTTTCTTTGATCTGAGCTGAACCACCACAAATTGTACCCAACTTATCCCATATTTCTTTAGTGGTTTTGCAAAACTTGATCTTGTTAAATAAGTTGTCATTATCACCAATAGCCGTATATAGAGCGTTACGACCAACATTGTCCAAATTAGCTCGTCGACGCTCATCTGGAGACCATTCTTGTTTTGGTTTCTCAACTTAACCACAGGGAGTTTCTTCCGTAGCTCCAGGCGCTCTTGTGATAACTTTGTATATTTTGATTGGTGCATCTGAAATAATATCACACATGTCATCATCACATGAACAGAGATATGTAAATGCTTTGACTTTCCATGTGTCAAAATTTGATTCAGTCAGTTTGGGAACTTTAGCAAATGCCATAACGAAAATTTTAAAAGCAACTAGATTTTGAAACAGGATCTAAACAAGTAGTTATGCTTGGAAATTTTAAAATTTCAACTTTAACCGCTCTGATACCACTTGTTGGTCCCAAGTGGCATACGAAAGGGTCTAGAAGGGGAAAGGGGGTTGAATAGACCCTGAAGTCTTTTTTGACTTCAAAAGATTTCGTACTAAAATGGTTTTTTGGACGCTTGAAAAAGTAGACGCTTGAAGTGTCTAACGCTTGACTTAAGCGTTCACTTAAAATATAGGCGCTTTGGTGAAGCGTCTAACGAAGATTGTTTTTATAAAGTTAACTTAGATTTGAAGAATTGAATACTTTAACCGAGTAGGTTTGAGCGTTCACTTCTTTGATCAGTGTTAGCACAGCGGAATGGTTTTTATAGTCTTCTTTTAAAAGCTTTAGCGTCACAGAAAGTTTCTAAGTTGCATAGCGTTCAATTATGTATTACTTAATCAGTTTATGCAATGATATGATAGATAAAAGAATTGACTGAAAAGTAAATGACACAATATTTGTAAGGTTTGTTGGGTGGTGTAATCCCAACTAGGTCCTTCTTCTCCTCGAACACTTGGAGGCAATCCACTAAAATGATTCTCAAAGAATCACACAGAATCTTCTACAAATTAGGGAGAGATGGATGCCGATGACTTGAGCTCCTTGATCACACAGATTTCTGCTCCAAATCACTTCAATGCCCTTGTTTTTTTCACCCAGAAATATGGCAAGTATCCAACTTCGACTTCACACAGATTGCGAGGCTTGGATAGGGGTTTTTCTAAAAGGGTTTGTTTGATTTTGATGAAGTTCAAACAACTAGGAATATCTCAATAGTAATGTAGGTTTCTCCAAAAAGAACGTTTGAGAGATTGGGTTGACTGTCTCAGGATTTGATGAAAAGCGAAGAGAATGTTTTCTTGAAAGTTTTGGCTTTTCTGAGATTGTAAGGAATGAGACTTCAATGCAACAACAATTCGACTTGATAATTGTTCTCTATGTTTGGCTTGTTGTTGAAGTCCTATTTATAGGCATTCTTGGAAAAAGTGTCCGTTTGACACATGCAAGGGCGCGTGTCTCTCACTTCCGCGAGTGAACAACTTTTGGCCTTTTTCCTGAAAATCTGATGCACAAAAGTTGGTGCTGCAGTTTTTGAATAGTTGACAGTCCAATAGGGTGGCTTCTCTATACGTCTGAAAGTGCTTATCACATTTAATGCATTTGAAATAAATGGCCGTTGGTATTTAATGCTTTGAGAATATTTGCATTAAAACTCCTTCTGGACTTATAAATAAATTCAGGTGAAATTACTTCTGTCCTATAAGGTTTCTTGCAATTGTAACAAAGATTAGTTTTCATTTTTTGTTCATTTGTTAACCTTGCAATGTGTGGTTTTGAGACCACTGGAGCTGAGAGATTTTGAGTAGACGCTTTGTACTGAACAGGCGCTTGGGGTGAAGGAACAAAATATTGAGGCGCTTGAAGTTGTTGTTGCATCGGAGAAGGTGCTTGATATGAACTTTGTCCTTGATTATTGAAACCTTTTCCTTTCTTTTCATATCTCAAGAACTTTCTGAATCTATTCAGCAAAGCTAATTCCTCTTCTTCATTGATATCTAAATTATTTCCTCTATTACCCGATTTGCCTTTGATTGATGCTATAAGCGCTCCATATTCAATCACCGGACTACTCACAACATCACTAGCAGAATTCAACTCGAACTCAAATGCCTTGAGCTCTGATAAGGCGTCTTCTGGAGGTAGGAGATCCAGCATATTTGATTCTCTCATAGCGGTTGTCTTCATCAAGAATTTACTTGGTAAACTTCTAAGGATCTAAACCACCATTTCTCGATTCTGCAAATCCATTCCCAACGATGTAAGTTCTGTAACTAGAGCTGTAAATCTTATATCTAATTGCTCTAAAGTTTCATTGGGTAGCATCTTAAATCCATTAAACTTTTCCTTGGGAATGGAAAATTTGTTTTCTTTGATCTGAGCTGAACCACCACAAATTGTACCCAACTTATCCCATATTTCTTTAGTGGTTTTGCAAAACTTGATCTTGTTAAATAAGTTGTCATTATCACCAATAGCCGTATATAGAGCGTTACGACCAACATTGTCCAAATTAGCTCGTCGACGCTCATCTGGAGACCATTCTTGTTTTGGTTTCTCAACTTAACCACAGGGAGTTTCTTCCGTAGCTCCAGGCGCTCTTGTGATAACTTTGTATATTTTGATTGGTGCATCTGAAATAATATCACACATGTCATCATCACATGAACAGAGATATGTAAATGCTTTGACTTTCCATGTGTCAAAATTTGATTCAGTCAGTTTGGGAACATTAGCAAATGCCATAACGAAAATTTTAAAAGCAACTAGATTTTGAAACAGGATCTAAACAAGTAGTTATGCTTGGAAATTTTAAAATTTCAACTTTAACCGCTCCGATACCACTTGTTGGTCCCAAGTGGCATACGAAAGGGTCTAGAAGGGGAAAGGGGGTTGAATAGACCCTGAAGTCTTTTTTGACTTCAAAAGATTTCGTACTAAAATGGTTTTTTGGACGCTTGAAAAAGTAGACGCTTGAAGTGTCTAACGCTTGACTTAAGCGTTCACTTAAAATATAGGCGCTTTGGTGAAGCGTCTAACGAAGATTGTTTTTATAAAGTTAACTTAGATTTGAAGAATTGAATACTTTAACCGAGTAGGTTTGAGCGTTCACTTCTTTGATCAGTGTTAGCACAGCGGAATGGTTTTTATAGTCTTCTTTTAAAAGCTTTAGCGTCACAGAAAGTTTCTAAGTTGCATAGCGTTCAATTATGTATTACTTAATCAGTTTATGCAATGATATGATAGATAAAAGAATTGACTGAAAAGTAAATGACACAATATTTGTAAGGTTTGTTGGGTGGTGTAATCCCAACTAGGTCCTTCTTCTCCTCGAACACTTGGAGGCAATCCACTAAAATGATTCTCAAAGAATCACACAGAATCTTCTACAAATTAGGGAGAGATGGATGCCGATGACTTGAGCTCCTTGATCACACAGATTTCTGCTCCAAATCACTTCAATGCCCTTGTTTTTTTCACCCAGAAATATGGCAAGTATCCAACTTCGACTTCACACAGATTGCGAGGCTTGGATAGGGGTTTTTCTAAAAGGGTTTGTTTGATTTTGATGAAGTTCAAACAACTAGGAATATCTCAATAGTAATGTAGGTTTCTCCAAAAAGAACGTTTGAGAGATTGGGTTGACTGTCTCAGGATTTGATGAAAAGCGAAGAGAATGTTTTCTTGAAAGTTTTGGCTTTTCTGAGATTGTAAGGAATGAGACTTCAATGCAACAACAATTCGACTTGATAATTGTTCTCTATGTTTGGCTTGTTGTTGAAGTCCTATTTATAGGCATTCTTGGAAAAAGTGTCCGTTTGACACATGCAAGGGCGCGTGTCTCTCACTTCCGCGAGTGAACAACTTTTGGCCTTTTTCCTGAAAATCTGATGCACAAAAGTTGGTGCTGCAGTTTTTGAATAGTTGACAGTCCAATAGGGTGGCTTCTCTATACGTCTGAAAGTGCTTATCACATTTAATGCATTTGAAATAAATGGCCGTTGGTATTTAATGCTTTGAGAATATTTGCATTAAAACTCCTTCTGGACTTATAAATAAATTCAGGTGAAATTACTTCTGTCCTATAAGGTTTCTTGCAATTGTAACAAAGATTAGTTTTCATTTTTTGTTCATTTGTTAACCTTGCAATGTGTGGTTTTGAGACCACTGGAGCTGAGAGATTTTGAGTAGACGCTTTGTACTGAACAGGCGCTTGGGGTGAAGGAACAAAATATTGAGGCGCTTGAAGTTGTTGTTGCATCGGAGAAGGTGCTTGATATGAACTTTGTCCTTGATTATTGAAACCTTTTCCTTTCTTTTCATATCTCAAGAACTTTCTGAATCTATTCAGCAAAGCTAATTCCTCTTCTTCATTGATATCTAAATTATTTCCTCTATTACCCGATTTGCCTTTGATTGATGCTATAAGCGCTCCATATTCAATCACCGGACTACTCACAACATCACTAGCAGAATTCAACTCGAACTCAAATGCCTTGAGCTCTGATAAGGCGTCTTCTGGAGGTAGGAGATCCAGCATATTTGATTCTCTCATAGCGGTTGTCTTCATCAAGAATTTACTTGGTAAACTTCTAAGGATCTAAACCACCATTTCTCGATTCTGCAAATCCATTCCCAACGATGTAAGTTCTGTAACTAGAGCTGTAAATCTTATATCTAATTGCTCTAAAGTTTCATTGGGTAGCATCTTAAATCCATTAAACTTTTCCTTGGGAATGGAAAATTTGTTTTCTTTGATCTGAGCTGAACCACCACAAATTGTACCCAACTTATCCCATATTTCTTTAGTGGTTTTGCAAAACTTGATCTTGTTAAATAAGTTGTCATTATCACCAATAGCCGTATATAGAGCGTTACGACCAACATTGTCCAAATTAGCTCGTCGACGCTCATCTGGAGACCATTCTTGTTTTGGTTTCTCAACTTAACCACAGGGAGTTTCTTCCGTAGCTCCAGGCGCTCTTGTGATAACTTTGTATATTTTGATTGGTGCATCTGAAATAATATCACACATGTCATCATCACATGAACAGAGATATGTAAATGCTTTGACTTTCCATGTGTCAAAATTTGATTCAGTCAGTTTGGGAACATTAGCAAATGCCATAACGAAAATTTTAAAAGCAACTAGATTTTGAAACAGGATCTAAACAAGTAGTTATGCTTGGAAATTTTAAAATTTCAACTTTAACCGCTCCGATACCACTTGTTAGTCCCAAGTGGCATACGAAAGGGTCTAGAAGGGGAAGGGGGGTTGAATAGACCCTGAAGTCTTTTTTGACTTCAAAAGATTTCGTACTAAAATGGTTTTTTAGGACGCTTGAAAAAGTAGACGCTTGAAGTGTCTAACGCTTGACTTAAGCGTTCACTTAAAATATAGGCGCTTTGGTGAAGCGTCTAACGAAGATTGTTTTTATAAAGTTAACTTAGATTTGAAGAATTGAATACTTTAACCGAGTAGGTTTGAGCGTTCACTTCTTTGATCAGTGTTAGCACAGCGGAATGGTTTTTATAGTCTTCTTTTAAAAGCTTTAGCGTCACAGAAAGTTTCTAAGTTGCATAGCGTTCAATTATGTATTACTTAATCAGTTTATGCAATGATATGATAGATAAAAGAATTGACTGAAAAGTAAATGACACAATATTTGTAAGGTTTGTTGGGTGGTGTAATCCCAACTAGGTCCTTCTTCTCCTCGAACACTTGGAGGCAATCCACTAAAATGATTCTCAAAGAATCACACAGAATCTTCTACAAATTAGGGAGAGATGGATGCCGATGACTTGAGCTCCTTGATCACACAGATTTCTGCTCCAAATCACTTCAATGCCCTTGTTTTTTTCACCCAGAAATATGGCAAGTATCCAACTTCGACTTCACACAGATTGCGAGGCTTGGATAGGGGTTTTTCTAAAAGGGTTTGTTTGATTTTGATGAAGTTCAAACAACTAGGAATATCTCAATAGTAATGTAGGTTTCTCCAAAAAGAACGTTTGAGAGATTGGGTTGACTGTCTCAGGATTTGATGAAAAGCGAAGAGAATGTTTTCTTGAAAGTTTTGGCTTTTCTGAGATTGTAAGGAATGAGACTTCAATGCAACAACAATTCGACTTGATAATTGTTCTCTATGTTTGGCTTGTTGTTGAAGTCCTATTTATAGGCATTCTTGGAAAAAGTGTCCGTTTGACACATGCAAGGGCGCGTGTCTCTCACTTCCGCGAGTGAACAACTTTTGGCCTTTTTCCTGAAAATCTGATGCACAAAAGTTGGTGCTGCAGTTTTTGAATAGTTGACAGTCCAATAGGGTGGCTTCTCTATACGTCTGAAAGTGCTTATCACATTTAATGCATTTGAAATAAATGGCCGTTGGTATTTAATGCTTTGAGAATATTTGCATTAAAACTCCTTCTGGACTTATAAATAAATTCAGGTGAAATTACTTCTGTCCTATAAGGTTTCCTGCAATTGTAACAAAGATTAGTTTTCATTTTTTGTTCATTTGTTAACCTTGCAATGTGTGGTTTTGAGACCACTGGAGCTGAGAGATTTTGAGTAGACACTTGGTACTGAACAGGCGCTTGAAGTTGTTGTTGCATCGGAGAAGGTGCTTGATATGAACTTTGTCCTTGATTATTGAAACCTTTTCCTTTCTTTTCATATCTCAAGAACTTTCTGAATCTATTCAGCAAAGCTAATTCCTCTTCTTCATTGATATCTAAATTATTTCCTCTATTACCCGATTTGCCTTTGATTGATGCTATAAGCGCTCCATATTCAATCACCGGACTACTCACAACATCACTAGCAGAATTCAACTCGAACTCAAATGCCTTGAGCTCTGATAAGGCGTCTTCTGGAGGTAGGAGATCCAGCATATTTGATTCTCTCATAGCGGTTGTCTTCATCAAGAATTTACTTGGTAAACTTCTAAGGATCTAAACCACCATTTCTCGATTCTGCAAATCCATTCCCAACGATGTAAGTTCTGTAACTAGAGCTGTAAATCTTATATCTAATTGCTCTAAAGTTTCATTGGGTAGCATCTTAAATCCATTAAACTTTTCCTTGGGAATGGAAAATTTGTTTTCTTTGATCTGAGCTGAACCACCACAAATTGTACCCAACTTATCCCATATTTCTTTAGTGGTTTTGCAAAACTTGATCTTGTTAAATAAGTTGTCATTATCACCAATAGCCGTATATAGAGCGTTACGACCAACATTGTCCAAATTAGCTCGTCGACGCTCATCTGGAGACCATTCTTGTTTTGGTTTCTCAACTTAACCACAGGGAGTTTCTTCCGTAGCTCCAGGCGCTCTTGTGATAACTTTGTATATTTTGATTGGTGCATCTGAAATAATATCACACATGTCATCATCACATGAACAGAGATATGTAAATGCTTTGACTTTCCATGTGTCAAAATTTGATTCAGTCAGTTTGGGAACATTAGCAAATGCCATAACGAAAATTTTAAAAGCAACTAGATTTTGAAACAGGATCTAAACAAGTAGTTATGCTTGGAAATTTTAAAATTTCAACTTTAACCGCTCCGATACCACTTGTTGGTCCCAAGTGGCATACGAAAGGGTCTAGAAGGGGAGGGGGGTTGAATAGACCCTGAAGTCTTTTTTGACTTCAAAAGATTTCGTACTAAAATGGTTTTTTAGGACGCTTGAAAAAGTAGACGCTTGAAGTGTCTAACGCTTGACTTAAGCGTTCACTTAAAATATAGGCGCTTTGGTGAAGCGTCTAACGAAGATTGTTTTTATAAAGTTAACTTAGATTTGAAGAATTGAATACTTTAACCGAGTAGGTTTGAGCGTTCACTTCTTTGATCAGTGTTAGCACAGCGGAATGGTTTTTATAGTCTTCTTTTAAAAGCTTTAGCGTCACAGAAAGTTTCTAAGTTGCATAGCGTTCAATTATGTATTACTTAATCAGTTTATGCAATGATATGATAGATAAAAGAATTGACTGAAAAGTAAATGACACAATATTTGTAAGGTTTGTTGGGTGGTGTAATCCCAACTAGGTCCTTCTTCTCCTCGAACACTTGGAGGCAATCCACTAAAATGATTCTCAAAGAATCACACAGAATCTTCTACAAATTAGGGAGAGATGGATGCCGATGACTTGAGCTCCTTGATCACACAGATTTCTGCTCCAAATCACTTCAATGCCCTTGTTTTTTTCACCCAGAAATATGGCAAGTATCCAACTTCGACTTCACACAGATTGCGAGGCTTGGATAGGGGTTTTTCTAAAAGGGTTTGTTTGATTTTGATGAAGTTCAAACAACTAGGAATATCTCAATAGTAATGTAGGTTTCTCCAAAAAGAACGTTTGAGAGATTGGGTTGACTGTCTCAGGATTTGATGAAAAGCGAAGAGAATGTTTTCTTGAAAGTTTTGGCTTTTCTGAGATTGTAAGGAATGAGACTTCAATGCAACAACAATTCGACTTGATAATTGTTCTCTATGTTTGGCTTGTTGTTGAAGTCCTATTTATAGGCATTCTTGGAAAAAGTGTCCGTTTGACACATGCAAGGGCGCGTGTCTCTCACTTCCGCGAGTGAACAACTTTTGGCCTTTTTCCTGAAAATCTGATGCACAAAAGTTGGTGCTGCAGTTTTTGAATAGTTGACAGTCCAATAGGGTGGCTTCTCTATACGTCTGAAAGTGCTTATCACATTTAATGCATTTGAAATAAATGGCCGTTGGTATTTAATGCTTTGAGAATATTTGCATTAAAACTCCTTCTGGACTTATAAATAAATTCAGGTGAAATTACTTCTGTCCTATAAGGTTTCTTGCAATTGTAACAAAGATTAGTTTTCATTTTTTGTTCATTTGTTAACCTTGCAATGTGTGGTTTTGAGACCACTGGAGCTGAGAGATTTTGAGTAGACGCTTTGTACTGAACAGGCGCTTGGGGTGAAGGAACAAAATATTGAGGCGCTTGAAGTTGTTGTTGCATCGGAGAAGGTGCTTGATATGAACTTTGTCCTTGATTATTGAAACCTTTTCCTTTCTTTTCATATCTCAAGAACTTTCTGAATCTATTCAGCAAAGCTAATTCCTCTTCTTCATTGATATCTAAATTATTTCCTCTATTACCCGATTTGCCTTTGATTGATGCTATAAGCGCTCCATATTCAATCACCGGACTACTCACAACATCACTAGCAGAATTCAACTCGAACTCAAATGCCTTGAGCTCTGATAAGGCGTCTTCTGGAGGTAGGAGATCCAGCATATTTGATTCTCTCATAGCGGTTGTCTTCATCAAGAATTTACTTGGTAAACTTCTAAGGATCTAAACCACCATTTCTCGATTCTGCAAATCCATTCCCAACGATGTAAGTTCTGTAACTAGAGCTGTAAATCTTATATCTAATTGCTCTAAAGTTTCATTGGGTAGCATCTTAAATCCATTAAACTTTTCCTTGGGAATGGAAAATTTGTTTTCTTTGATCTGAGCTGAACCACCACAAATTGTACCCAACTTATCCCATATTTCTTTAGTGGTTTTGCAAAACTTGATCTTGTTGAATAAGTTGTCATTATCACCAATAGCCGTATATAGAGCGTTACGACCAACATTGTCCAAATTAGCTCGTCGACGCTCATCTGGAGACCATTCTTGTTTTGGTTTCTCAACTTAACCATAGGGAGTTTCTTCGGTGGCTCCAGGCGCTCTTGTGATAACTTTGTATATTTTGATTGGTGCATCTGAAATAATATCACACATGTCATCATCACATGAACAGAGATATGTAAATGCTTTGACTTTCCATGTGTCAAAATTTGATTCAGTCAGTTTGGGAACATTAGCAAATGCCATAACGAAAATTTTAAAAGCAACTAGATTTTGAAACAGGATCTAAACAAGTAGTTATGCTTGGAAATTTTAAAATTTCAACTTTAACCGCTCCGATACCACTTGTTGGTCCCAAGTGGCATACGAAAGGGTCTAGAAGGGGAGGGGGGGTTGAATAGACCCTGAAGTCTTTTTTGACTTCAAAAGATTTCGTACTAAAATGGTTTTTTAGGACGCTTGAAAAAGTAGACGCTTGAAGTGTCTAACGCTTGACTTAAGCGTTCACTTAAAATATAGGCGCTTTGGTGAAGCGTCTAACGAAGATTGTTTTTATAAAGTTAACTTAGATTTCAAGAATTGAATACTTTAACCGAGTAGGTTTGAGCGTTCACTTCTTTGATCAGTGTTAGCACAGCGGAATGGTTTTTATAGTCTTCTTTTAAAAGCTTTAGCGTCACAGAAAGTTTCTAAGTTGCATAGCGTTCAATTATGTATTACTTAATCAGTTTATGCAATGATATGATAGATAAAAGAATTGACTGAAAAGTAAATGACACAATATTTGTAAGGTTTGTTGGGTGGTGTAATCCCAACTAGGTCCTTCTTCTCCTCGAACACTTGGAGGCAATCCACTAAAATGATTCTCAAAGAATCACACAGAATCTTCTACAAATTAGGGAGAGATGGATGCCGATGACTTGAGCTCCTTGATCACACAGATTTCTGCTCCAAATCACTTCAATGCCCTTGTTTTTTTCACCCAGAAATATGGCAAGTATCCAACTTCGACTTCACACAGATTGCGAGGCTTGGATAGGGGTTTTTCTAAAAGGGTTTGTTTGATTTTGATGAAGTTCAAACAACTAGGAATATCTCAATAGTAATGTAGGTTTCTCCAAAAAGAACGTTTGAGAGATTGGGTTGACTGTCTCAGGATTTGATGAAAAGCGAAGAGAATGTTTTCTTGAAAGTTTTGGCTTTTCTGAGATTGTAAGGAATGAGACTTCAATGCAACAACAATTCGACTTGATAATTGTTCTCTATGTTTGGCTTGTTGTTGAAGTCCTATTTATAGGCATTCTTGGAAAAAGTGTCCGTTTGACACATGCAAGGGCGCGTGTCTCTCACTTCCGCGAGTGAACAACTTTTGGCCTTTTTCCTGAAAATCTGATGCACAAAAGTTGGTGCTGCAGTTTTTGAATAGTTGACAGTCCAATAGGGTGGCTTCTCTATACGTCTGAAAGTGCTTATCACATTTAATGCATTTGAAATAAATGGCCGTTGGTATTTAATGCTTTGAGAATATTTGCATTAAAACTCCTTCTGGACTTATAAATAAATTCAGGTGAAATTACTTCTGTCCTATAAGGTTTCCTTTCGTATGCCACTTAGACCAACATAAACCATAAAATAACCACAATTTAATCCCAAATTAAACGTAATTAACACCCGGCTAACCCAAATTAACACTAAATTCAGTCAAGTCCCTATTTCCCTTAAATTTTCCACAAAAATAGGCAAATCTCAAGAATATACACAAATAGACATACAACCACACATACACAAATACACAAATATACATACACCCACACATACACAAATATATATACATACGCCCACATATACACAAATATACATACACAAATACACAAATATTTATCTAACTCAAACTCTATACTCTATATGTGTGTGTGTGTATTTATCTAAAAAAATTACCCACTAAATGGTGATGTCGGCGGCATCGGAGGAGGCGGTGGCGGCGCCAGCAGCGGCGGCTGTGCTTATATATATATATATATATATATAGAGAGAGAGAGAGAGAGAGAGAGAGATACCGAAAGCGGAGATGGACGGCGGAGGGTGAGAGAGAGAGAGAGAGAAAGCGAGCGATAGAGAGAGATGGTGGTGGTGGAGGCGGTCGGTGGTGGTGGTGTAATAGAGAGAGAGTTGAAAGAGAGGGAGAGTTGAATTAATTTGGGGGGAGGGGGGGGGGAATTTTGGGTGGGGGAGGCGGCCGAGTGACCTAATAAACCCGACCACCTATTATAGCGGTTTAGGTAGGAATCGCAGTAATAGGCGGTTTTCTAATTATTTTTTTTCACTTTTTAAAATTATGTTGCAGCGGATCAAGGTCAAACCGATGTCGCAGTCCAAACCTATTATAGTGGTTCAAGGTCGAACCGTTGTCGCAGTCCGAACCTATTACAGTGGTTCGCCCCGAACCGCTGTAATAAGCCCATTTTTTTTTGTTTTTATATATATATATTTTTTAACGGACATATTACAGTGGATCGTCTCTAAACCGCTGTAATATGTCCTCCTACAGCGGTTCAGAGGCAACCGCTGTAATAGGTTGGAACCGAGGAGCCCTGTTACAGCGGTTTTGCCAAAATCGCTGTAATAGGTACCTCCGTTCAGCGGTTTTACCAAAACCGCTGTAATAAGAGCGTTGTAATAGTGTATTTTTGTAGTAGTGATGATTAATTGGTTATGTATGTTGATAGCTTTTTAGAATTTCTATGCATTATTCTTCTTTTTGATCAATGTTTGCTCTATATAAAATATTAAAATGCAAAGTGAGACCATATTCAAAGTCAAAAACTCAATTCACCCAACTGAAATAATACTAAGTTAGAAAAGGGTGCTAGGTATCCTATCCCTCCAGTAAACGTATTAAAATTAAAATTATACCCACTGCATGGTGGTGGTCCCAAGTGGCACACGAAAGGGTCTATAAGGGGGGGGGGTTGAATAGACCCTGAAGTCTTTTTCGACTT
Source organism: Buddleja alternifolia (assembly GCA_019426215.1). NCBI lineage: Eukaryota > Viridiplantae > Streptophyta > Magnoliopsida > Lamiales > Scrophulariaceae > Buddleja > Buddleja alternifolia. The sequence goes on along the minus strand of CM033402.1, from coordinate 16,750,895 downwards.
CAAAAATTTCGTATCACTTTTAAAGATTTGAACGCTTTGGTAAAGATAACTTAGACTTAGTGATTTTAGCCATTAACCAAAGTAGGGTGACGCTTAAATCACTTAATCAGGGTTAGCACAGCGGAAATAATTTTAGCGTTCGATTGATTAATTATTCGCTTTGCAAATAGCTTGTCTTTTTCAAAGAATATAATATAATTTAAATCAAGACAATAATTAAAGTAAATGAGACAAGAAATTGTAAGGTTCACTGGGTGATGTAATCCTAGTTACGTCCTTCTTCTCCTTTTTCACTTGGAGGAATTTACTAGGATGATTATCGAAGAATCACATAGAATTTACTACAAGATACTAAAGGATGAAAAAGATCTCGGGCTCCTTGATCACACAGATTTAGCACCAATGAAGATCGTCTTCTACAAGCTTCTCTCACTCAGAAATACTGCCTGTAAGGGGTTTCAACTTCTTTCTCACTCAGATGAAAGGTTGTAGGTTTGCCACAAGGTTTTGTTTGTTTTTTGGGAAGTTCAATCCTATCAATTGACTAGTTCAGTTTCGGGATTTCTCCTGAAGAATGACCAATGGAAGCGACCGCTTGCCCCAAGCCCCAGAGGAGCCTAAAGCCATTAACAACTTGTAATATCTCAATAGGAATTTAGGTTTCTTCTTTGGAAGAGGTTTGAGATATTTTTGACTGTCTGGAATGAAGATGAAAAGCTTGAAGGAATTTTAGCTATGGAGTTTCTAAGCTTTTTCTTGTGCAGGTACGTAAATTTCTCTTTCTAATATTATGTGCTATATTTTTAGGGTTTGCTGAAGGTAAGGTATTTATAGGCAACTCTTGGGATCTATCAGTTGGACACATGTGGGAGCGTGCCTTTCACGCGGCGTGTGATTATACCTAAAACCTGACATTCCTGAAAATCTACTGGCACTGATTGGATGGGAGCAGCTATAAACTTTGAAGTTCTGACCGTCTAGTAAAAAAGGTGGTTTGTCCACAAGTCACAGTGTCTTATCACATTTAATGCACTTATTAGGCATTTAATGCATTTGAATTTATTTCCCGTTGGAAATAAATGTCCGTTGAATGATTGCATTTAAGTCCTTCATGACTTGAGGATTTAATTCAGGTGATTCTGAAACTGATCGCTAGAGTGATGTGAGCGCTTGATCCATAAATCCTGAACTAGTCCTTTAGCGTTTGATAGGCGCTAAGAACAAATCTTCTTCTTCAGTTGACTTCAGACGCTGATCTTCAACTTTTTCTCTAATAGACTCACCTAGAATTCTATTAGTGATTCGGTATCTAATACTTAGTCTAAAATCTATAAAGATAAAAATTACAAGCCTATGCCTAATAAAAAATTACATACTTTCAAACGCTTATACAAAGATCTATCAAAACAGAAACTTACATTGTATTTGGGGTCTAACATAAAATCCTATCTTGTCATCATCAAAGCATCTAACATGAAATTTCCTAACAATTTCCCCTTTTTTGATGATGTCAAGACTTTTAACTTTTATAACTCTTTTATAATTTAAGAGTTACTCAAAAGAAAAGCCCAAATAAAGTATAAGTTAGCATTTGAAAAGTTAGTAAAGTTAGCTAGTGTTAGATTCGCCTCAACAAGTTGTTTCAGCGATAAATCATTCATTTGTATAGAAAGATAATCATACATGATTTACACTGAATAAAGGATAATTGAAAGCGATACCAAAGCATAATAAAGCGTTCATTTTTTCTATTGCTTTGCTCTTTCTTCACCTTGATAGATCTCATTTGCTAAGTCCAAAAGGAGTCGATCAATATCTATCATGGTGGTATGTTGGAGTTCATCATAGTCATGCCTTCGTTTTTTAGCACTTTCATTGAATACCAACAACCTTTCCACCCATTCCCTTGGAGGGATGCCAACTTCACGAATTAAGTCGTGATAGATGTCTTGTCTTCTATCGTTGGATGGTTTCCAGTTGATTGGTCGTCTAAGCGGTCCGGCATAAGGATGAAATCCCATACTTTCCAAAAATTCGACGTCCAAGTCCGGAAGCAAGTTCTTTCCTAGATAATATCTTGACTTTCTCTTTTTAGTTAGCATCTTCTTTCTGCTCACTATTTCATCAAACATTGATTGCCAATTTTTATTATCTGTCTTTGATATTGCTTTCGACGCTTGATGCTTTTCTTTTTCCTTTTCCCCCTTCTTGGCATCATCAAGAGAGGTTTTCAACTCAGTGACTTCTCTTCGCAAGAGTCGAACTTTGTCAACTAAGAGAGCGACTTGTTGAGTGATGCTCTGAGCAGCGGCATCGGTCGAAGTATGTCTTTCAGCATCAGCCGAAGCGCTCTGAGCTAAGTGACAGTTGAATTCTGATGAGAGTTCAGCGACAAGTGGTGATATGCTGTTCATGATTGTAATAGTGTTTTTATTGGAAGCGTTTGCAATATCGCGACTTCGCGTATCAGACATTATTGGGATTTGTCTATCAGCAGCCTCCAACATCTTGAAGCAGGAACCTTCAATGTTGGTGAGCGAGTTCCGTACTGCCTGTCTGAAATATCTAGCGTCTGAATCACTCTCAGAATCCAAATCGGAAGAAGGACGCGCAGGAGATGGAGTGAGTCCATAATAGCTACAAACTGCAGCCTTGCCTTTGGATTTATCTCTGATAAATGGCTCTTCAGGCTTTTGAGCAATTTCAGCGTGCACTTTTTCAATCGCTTGATCCATTGAAGGATCTGCAATCGCTGATGGGAGCTCAACTACTGGGGCGCTAGAAGGATCTGGCAAAGAAGCTTCGGTAATTTGAGCGTCATCCACAGTAGGAGAATCGATTGTTTCAACTATTTGGATGGAAGGAAAAAGAGCTTCAATAGCTATGACCCAGAGTGGGCCGAGCGCTTCCATCACATGCCTTGGACTTATTAGGATGCTTTGCGAAATAAAGAAGATAGGGTCTTCTCGCTCTTCAATGCTTAGAGCAAGCTGCACGCCTTCCGGCAAATGAATTCCTGAAGTATAAGATTGGAAAAAGTCCAAAATAAATGGCATTGGCGCTTGAGCTGCTTCTTGGTCCACTGGCTTGATCAGCGATATCATCTTGTCCACTTGAATGTTCTATTGACAAAAGAGCACAGGGTGAAGATTGTATCCTCGGAAGTTGCTCAGCCCTGAATAGTGGTTGAAAGTGATGTCCAACGCTTGTGCATTTTCTATCACTGCTCTTCTATCTCTGTGGAGTTTAGCAAACTCAGCGTGCTCATTTGAAACATCGACAAAAATTTGACTTTGTCCGGGAAGAAGCGGTCGTTTACTGGAGGAGGCTTCTTCGTTCAAATCTGGGAAGATGCGCTGAACAAACGCTTGACGAGGGTGAAACACATAGCGTCTGCCTTGATTGAATAAGGCTAGTTGTTGATGAATGTAGGTCTCGATGGGTTGCCTGTAACCCGGTAGAGCGCTAAGACGAACTTTCAGAAAGGCTCACACCAGAGCAAATGAAAGTTTTAAAGATTGTAACTGTTGGACATGTGGAGCCCGTGTCCACATTTCACCAGATTATACACAAAAGAGTGGTGAAATAAAACAATTTGAAGTCACTGCAGACATACGGAACGCAGTCTTCTACGGAGATTTGGTACCCATCTACAAATTCGAAAGTATTCCCTCAGACGAAAGCGTCTATGAGGAAGAAATAGAAAGTGATTCCGATGAAACATCAACCGAATCGGAATAATGCCTGGAATTCCTATTTATACAGTTCCACAGCTTAGAATGGTTATCTTTGACTTCAGAGAAAAGATAGAAAGAAGTAGAACCATAATACAGCATTATGAATCTACTATTCAGTTATTAGGCGAAACACCGCTCCGCCTAAGAAAAATAATAGATCATGAGACCAAGATTCAAATCTGGTCAGGAAATATTCATACTCTAGAAAATTGGATCGAGAGTATGATTAAAAACAATCGTTCTATATTCCAAGAAAGAAATAATCCTTTCTAATGGAATACTCTAACGAAGGAGATAGGCTTCAAACAACAGATAGCCTAGCGGGTTTCTTTTCCAAGGCATCTATATCAGATAAAACCATGGAAAAAATCATGAGGCAAGACTCTAACATTGGTAAATACGATGGTTTTAGAGTTAGCGGAGTAAGCAGAATCCTCAATCAAATAGGATTAAATCAAAGGCGTCATAACATCAGATACAAAATAAGTTCCGGGGAATTTGCAATCCCTATGGAATTAACAGGTAACGTGATGGATATGCAACTTATTCCGAAAGAAGAAATTCTGGAAGAATTAAGTAAGCTAAAAGAGGAAGAAGCTCTTACTATAAAATGGATCCATATAGGAACCATTGAAGTAGTAATCAAAGCTACTTTCAAAGAAGGTGTTAATTCGCCGCTACATTTGTCCATAATGGATAAAAGAATTAACAAATTAAGAGATGGTTGTCTTGGTACAATGGTAGGAAATCTATGTTTGATATTCATCCAAGAATTGCATATAACCTAGCTGACCAAGATTTCAACCGAGTCTTAACCCTTCATCAGGATTTCAAAAGATCTGATCGAATGAAAAAAGGGAATAGACCATATTCTATTACATATAGAATTGTTTATTCACTTTCCAATACACATCATTCTGATTTGTTTATCCGGAAAGAGTATATTGAAATTCCAAGAATTTTCAAGGAATTTGCTAAGGTAATGGCATCCGATCCCATTCAAATACTAAGGATTGGTGGTGTGGATATCTTAATCCGAGACCATCCAGTTCTAGATCGATCAATGAGTTATAGAACAGATCTTAATAGCAGGATGTTCTTTTCGAAAGAAAGGATAAGGAGTTTGAAAGGAAAAGAATTAATTGAGAATTCAATTCCTCAAGCTATTCGGGTAGATAATGTAAAAATTAAATGCCCGGAAGGATGGAAAGACATACAAGTAATGTTTGATATTACAGAGAAAGATAATTACTTTCCTTGTGATGATCTACATCACTTACATCAATCTACTGTCAACAAATATGAAGGTATACCAGAAATAGCAGGACATGAAGCATTTGTTACAGGAATGGCAGGACGAGACCCAGGAATAGTTATTCTGGGATTAAGTTTCCTTGAGGAACATAAACCTTGGGGAAGAAAAGGAAAAGGCATGGAATTTATATTGGATGGACATATTGTTCAACTTGAATAAATGACTAGCCCTTTTTCTATATACATATCGATTGGTATGTTATACGAACAATATAAGTCAGAATATTTTGCAGCTTATATTGATTCTAGATCAGGGATTTGTACATCAAAACCTGGTGTTTTTCCTAGTAATGCTATGGAAACATTACCTATTATTGCAGAACGGGATTTCTCTCAGAAAATCCTCATTCTCAATAAGGGAATCCGAGAGGCGTATATCATGATTGGAGGAGCATTTGGCACACCTTGGTTCAAGGTAAAAATGCCACCCATATATTTTCATGATACCGGGGCAGATATTTTGCAGGGAAATAATTTTCTACAAACCTTTGCAAAATATGTGCAAGATAACAACAAAAATTTGTTGCTTTTTACTACTCATTGTGGTAATGAGATACAAGCTTTGCGGCGCGCAACAACTTTTGATAGGATTATGCCTATTAATTTTCGCAGCAAACGTGGTGATTTTAATCCTGATTCCAAATTAATCCATCCTAAAATGAAGGATAAACTGAGATTTGGAAAAACTCTTTTGTCTTTTAGACTACATGGTCTAATTGAAAGTGCGGACGAAAACTGTTTTGAGAATTCAAAAGAAGAAATACAACTGCTTAAGAATGAATTACAGAATAGGTCCATGGATAACATTGATGAAGAAAGCTTACTTTCTCTTGAAAATGTTAAGCGACTAATTCAAAGGAACTTTAACGAGAATCCTTTGTCTTGGTGGGATAAAAACAAGATCGAAGCTACTCTGAAAGTAAAAGAACAATGCAAGTACGAGTATGTTCGATACAAGTCAATCCAGATGAATATGGTAGATAAGAAGGATATGCAAACAATTATCAAAGAGCATATCAATCTTAAACTCATAGAACCTGGAGTCTCTGCTTATAGTAGCCCTGGATTTCTGGTTAGAAACCATGGTGAGGTAAAAAGAGGAAAGGCAAGATTAGTAATCAATTATCAAGGTATTAATAAAATACGGGAGTTTGATGGTTACTATATCCCAAGCAGAGAACACTTAATTGAGTGCATTAAAGATGCCAAAGTGTTTTCAAAATTTGATTGTAAATCTGGGTTTTATTAGATTAAGGTGGTTGAAGAGTCTAGAAATTACACGGCATTTTCTACTCCGCAAGGACAATATATCTGGAATGTTCTTCCAATGGGATTAGCTAATGCACCACAGATATATCATAGAAAAATGGATAATCTGTTTAAAGATTATTTTGAGTTTATGTTCGTCTATATCGACGGTGTCTTAATTGGATCTAGAAATATGAAAGATCATATTAGACATCTTGAAATATTTTCTAATGCACGTTTTAATGAAGGACTAGTGCTTTCAGAAAAGAAAGCAATAATCAGGGTTAATAAGATTGAATTTCTTGGTATTCTTATTGACGAAACAGGTATTGAACTTCAGGAACATATTGTGGAAAAATACGCAATTTTCTTGATATTTTAAAAGATAAAAAACAGCTTCAAAGCTTTTTGGAAGTTGTTAACTTTGCAGGTATCTTTATCAAAGATTTGGCAAAGTACAGAAAAGTTTCTGTCCTCTTTTAAAAGAAACAGAAAGTTCAAAATGGAAGTGGGAAGAAATTCACACTCAAAGAATTTGTGAGTTGAAACAAGTTTGTAATAACTTACCTAAACCAGCGATACCACAAGATAAAGATGATTTGGTAGTCTATACTGATGCCAATGATTATAGATGGGCAACAGTGCTCATGAAAAGAACAACTACAGGGGAAGAACCTTGTAGATATGCAGGAGGATTGTTCACTGAACAACAAGCCAGTATTTGGCATATAAACGAGAAAGAATTCTTTGCGGTTTGGAGGGCGTTTAAAAAATGACCATTATTTTTACTAGCCAAAGAATTCACATTAAAAGTGGATAATACGAATGTAAAAACGTTTTTGAAAAATAAACTAGAATCAAAAATCGAAAAGGCACATATTCTCAGATGGCAAGCAGAATGTCAATATTATTGTTTTGACATTGTTATTGTGAAATCTCATGAGAATGTTCTTGCAGATCTCGTAACAAGAGATGGAAGTATCTAAAGCTAACTCCATCATCACGAGATACAGGCATCTCAGGGAAAACCTTGAGGAGCTTGACAAAAAGATTGGACAGTTATCAGTTAATGCTAAGGCAGCTGGCCGTGTACAACGAGCTGATTTGGGCATGATCCAGGAAACCCTTAGGGGAACGACGTATGCCATGACTATGTTATGGAATACACTACAAGATCCAATTTGGAAGGCATCATCTTCACTGATGACTCGCGAATTAAGAGAGCAGGACTCTACACCTGCGTTTAGAGAATGGGGCTCTATACCCGGAGCAGTGGATTCAAATACCACTTGCACAAGTCCATTCTCAAACTCTGAGAAACCGAAACAATTGAACAATCAGAAGGGCAGCCTCCTCTTGCTTCAAGTCAATCCACTACCTCAGGGGTCAAAGAGGGAGAGATTAATCTTAGGCCTGACAGGCACTTCTAAGGTTAATACTAACCCAATTAATTTACCTTGGCAGAGTTATCAGCGTTCTTGGGATAAATTAATCTCAAGACAAGGAATAAATCCTAGTAGGACCTTGGTAGAAATATTAAGGAAATATCCTAGGATTTGGATAAAAGAAGGATCTAATCCAGGAGAGGTCCGAGAATGGTATGATTTTGGGGCAATTGC